>CM066033.1:784445186-785645186 GCA_033557465.1 Ichthyophis bannanicus
ACTGTCTCTGTGGCCACAGTGTGGTGCAACGGACACAGCCAGTGCCTGTAAGACCAGAGGATCACAGGTTCAAATCCCAGCTGGGGTTCCTGCCAACCCAGTCCCCATAGTTTTACCCACCACTAAACAGTGATAGTAAAGACACTCCTTTATTGCAGAGAACAAACGCATGGTTAATACACCTATATTTTACCACACCAAACACAGACACCATAAACAGGCGCATTACCTAGAGCAGAGTCTCGCAAATGCAGTCCTGGAGGGCCCCACACCATTCAGGTTCCATGCTGCCTCTAATAAAGATGCCTGTGCTGCATATCTATGCACCACCCCCATGGTATGCAGATGTAGCTCATGCATATTTATGAGGGACAGCATGAAAACCCGAACAGTGTTTGGAACACCAGGAATGGAGTTGGGAAACTCTGCCGTAAAGCAGCAGTCAACAGGGCCAGACACACCCACACACACACCCACAGGCCCCATTGGCCAATGCCTCCTGGAGAGGCAGGACATTGGGCCCTGCCTGTATCTCCCAATACTAGCAGTTGCATACCTTAGCAATGCCACCCTACACCTGGGTATATGGTACACAGCTATCAAACGTTGCCCATGATAACTGGCAGATATCAATTCCTACGTCAAGCACATTTTGCTCATTGATCTCCACCATAACAATCATTGTGATGTCTGCGGTGTGCGCTGCAGGTCTGGTCTCTGACAGTGTTTACCACCCTGGGGAGTGACCCCCAACAGTATTGCGTACCATATCCATGCCTGTACTGTGCCCAGGACTGGTGTGGTGGGTATGGCTGCTGGACTCCTCTATAGTAGCACAATGCTGGCATAGGTGTTTGGGTGGCTGTCTGTCTATCCAGTGTGTGGTGGCTGCAAACACCTTCCACAGTCCATACTGCCAGCAATATTGCCAGTATTGGGCTGCCAATGTGCATAATGAGGAGCAAGGTACCATGGGTATAGGCCGGACAGGGTGGCCTGGCCAGGGTGCATCTGCACAGGGCATAGGGCACTGACTGGGACATTTTAGTGCCCAGCCACCACCTACACAGACAGGGTGACCTCAGTATGTCCTGTTGAGAGATCACTCTCACCCTGACTGTGCAGTGACCACAGCATGGCTAGGCACCCCCATAGTGCTATATAGTATTTCTCTCATGTGATAGATATGGGTTTACTTTTGGGGCTCAGTCACTGATTTATCTGCTTGCTGTGTATGCTGACATCCCAGTTCTGGGTGCATGCATCTCTACTGGGCGCATGCACTATTGACTAACTAGCAGGCTGTTTGCAGCTGGTATGTGTCTTGATGGAGTGGTTTGCAGGGTGCAGTGGCTGATGGCTTGCAGCAGGAGAATATCAGATAGTGGTGGGGTGCAGCTTACCATATCCAGGACTAATGTCTGTCTGCTATTGTGTTATGGATGTGTACAGAGCTGCATTGACTGCCCTGTGGGGTGTCTGTTCCTCAGCAGGACTGGGGTTGATGTTCCCCTCTACTGCCACTTTTGCAGGGAGGTAGAATGTGGATCTATTGTTGGGAGACCCTGTTTATCACCTTTGGCCCTGGGGAAGGGGCTACACCTGACTGAAACAGACAGAGATATCCAAGGTGTTTGTGCAGAAACTATCTATCTCACACATTAACACTGCTTTGGACCTGTGCCATGGTGTCTTTCAGTCATGGACGGTGCTGTGGACCTGGTGCTGGGCGCCTCACTGCACCCTCAGGGTGAGCACAGCACCCGCAGAATGTGACAATGTGTAGCTACTCTGTGTCAGTACAACACACGGTCAGTACCCCCGTACCAGGCCGAGGTGCTGGGGGGGTGCACATGGTCAGTTCCCCCTACCAGGCCGAGGTGCTGTGGGGGTGCATTCCCCATGGTGTGTATCTGTGGACAGCTGATTTGCATGTGCAGTGCATCATGGGTGTGACTGGCCCAATCCAACCCTGTGAAAACCCAGCACCTGCTCACAGGCTCTGATAAACTATAGGCCATCACACGTACATCTGTTAGCATAATGCATAGGTGCAAGACACCCTAAAGAAACTGTAATATAAGTTGCCCACGCTGGTAAAAACACACGTAACCATGCACGATTGTACGCACCACCAACGCACGCAGCTACGCAAGCAGCCACGCACGCACCAACGTACGTGGCTAGGCACACTCCGAGGGTGTGTTTCTGACACCACTACTGAACGTAAAGAAAAACATGCCTCCTCATTCCCTATGTAATGTACAGGGTGATGCGTTAGGCACACTGGGGACTCAAACCCATGCTGTTTGTAACAACGGTCAGTACCGTAACCATTGTGCTACAGCTCTGTTTTAGTGCTTTGTGTCTGTACGCCTTCTTATGATTAACGCGCAGTAACGCACCACGGCGCCCTGTAACGCTCGTTAGTTTTTGGAACGCGCGATAATGGTAACGATGTACCGCCCAAGTCCTTATTTGGGGTTTCTGCCACTACCGCGGCTCCTAACGCGAATTGCACTAACGCAGTTTAGTAAACATACCCCTTAGTTTGGCACTGTTGATTGGATCCAACTTTAACAGCTTCAGATTTCTAAATTCTGCCCCTTCAATTAATGGTCTGGCCCGGGGTTGGATATATGCTTTGTAAGTAAAAAAATATATGATATGGGGAGCTAAGAAGCCTGCTCTCAGGATAGACATATTGATAATACTCAGCCAGTAATAACTGTTTTATGATGAATATTAGACTAAACTTTGTAAGCTGCAAGAGGAATTACAGTGATATATGACCACAGTAATCATCAGAATTGTTAGAGGGCCACAAGAGCTACCCGTTATCAAATCTGATCTATCAAACATTGTCTGTGAAATGAAATTAAGATCAGACATCACCAGAATGGTCACGGGCCTATAGAAGAACAATACTGACTTTGCTAAGAGCCTCCCAATATGAAGTCTACATATGATCCAGATTAATAAAGCTGCATTTCTATAAACAGCTAAGAAAAAATCTTGACAACGACAATAAAGGAATGACAAAGCAACAGAGTAGTATTGTTAGAATATTTAGAATGCAGGAAAAAGTAGGTGAAGATGAGCTCAAGACTGTGTAGATTGGGCAGCCTAGTGTTGTGGTAAATACCCTCTCCACGTCCTCTCTAAAATTTGCCTTCATGCCTATTTCTCAGCCTCTCATTTCCTGAAGATTTATTGTAGACTTTT
This sequence comes from Ichthyophis bannanicus, assembly GCA_033557465.1. NCBI lineage: Eukaryota > Metazoa > Chordata > Amphibia > Gymnophiona > Ichthyophiidae > Ichthyophis > Ichthyophis bannanicus. Next base: position 784,448,412 of record CM066033.1, read on the forward strand.
TGCAAGCATTCTCCGGGACCCTGGGTTAATTTGGACCCCTGCTTGCAATTTTGTACCTGTTGTCTGGACTCTTTGACTAGAGGTCTCCTGAATTTCCAGCTATTGCTTGGATTGCAAATTCCCCTCAGACTTTAAACTGATCAGAAACTCTTGAAGAATTATCTAGATTGGTATCCTGGACTTAAGACATCTGTTTGCTATTTTTATAGAACGTCTATGGCTTGATCATAACCCCTAACAGATTATGCTAGCTAGACAATTATGGGATGAAGAACACGGACATTTCTGTTTTAATGAAAGAACTGGCCCCAGCTATAAAATCTACAGTCATATAGCAGCTCCAGCAGTGGGTAGACAGAACCGCACCTCCCTTGTCTTGATGGAGATGTGCATTCATTTGAATACAAAATGGAAACTGCAACAAAAATGCTGTTTTGTTTTATTTCATTTTTAAACTAAATTAAATAAAGGTGGCTGTTTCATTTTATCTTGTTTTATATGTTTTTGAAGTCTATGAAAACCCACTAAGCATAAAAAACCCTCACTGCTCCCAGAATGTGTAAGACAGAATCAAAACAAAAAAATATATATTTCCATCCAGCACAGATTAATATTTCAATGCCATCTAAAATCTGTTGTACAGTTTATTTTATTTTTTTATTTTATTTATCTATTTCTTCTATACCGCCCCTTCCAGAGATCAGGGGCGGTTTACATGGAACAAGTAAACAAATTTGTATACTAATGTATACATTACATGGAACAGAGATTTTTTTAACTTTATACAGATAATAGTTATTATATTACACGGAACAGAGATTTATAACATTGTAACTTTATACAAATAACTGTGCATTAATTGTCGGAACTATTTACATTTTATATACATTAATAAGTTTCTGTATCGTAGTGTTGATCAGAATTTTTCTACCTTTTTACAGGTAGTCAGAGTTTTCTACCTTTCATATGTGTGTGTGTGGAGGAATTTATTTCCTTTTTTTTTCATCTCTTGAGAGTATTTTGGGGTGTATGTGGTGGGAGTATGTGGTGGGTGTATGTGTGTGGGTAGTTGAGTGTGATTTTAGGGCTTTGTGTTTGAGTGTTTGGGGATGGTGTGTGGTTGGACTTGGGGGTATGGGATTTCAAAGTGTTCGGAGAAAAGGTATGTCTTGAGTTCCTTTCTAAATTGGGTGAGGTCTTTTATGATCCGAAGGTTTATTGGGAAATTATTCCAGAGCATGGGGGCAGTGAATGAGAAGGCTCTGGTGCTGGTGGATTTTTTAGTTTTTTTGAATGAATTTGGTATTTCAAGTGAGTGTGTTGCGTTCAGTCTGCGAGTTCTTGATTCCGATGGGGCATGTAATAGCATGGATAGATATGAGGGGGCGATGTTGTTCAGGAGCTTGAATGTGATTAGGAGGATTTTATATCTGATTCTGCTGTTTATAGGGAGCCAATGCAGTTCCAGCATTATTGGGGTTACATGGTCTACTAGGCGGGCTTTAGTGACTACTTTGGCACAGATGTTCTGGGCTCTTTGAAGTAGGTATGTACTTTTTTGTGGTAGGCCAATTAAGAGACTATTACAATAGTCAAAGTGTGGGGTGATGAGTGTGTTAACAACTGATCTAAAGTCATGGGTGTCAAGAAGGGGTCTTAGGTGTTGTATGGTTTTGAGTTTGTAGAATATGGTTTTTACCGTCTGTTTTATATGTGGTAGCATGGTGAGTGTATGGTCTATTATTACCCCTAGGTATTTTACCTCTTTTTTGACGTAGAAATAGCAGAATGATTTTATGAAGCTCAGCCAAGGTGATGGATACAAGGCCAGCCATAAGCTTAAGGGGGCCGGGGAAGAAAGCCTGAGCCTTTGAGGGCGCCCACACCTCCTCGGTTCCCAACTTCCCAAGGATCCAGGAGTGGCTATTTGACTTGCTTCAAGTGTGGTGAAAGGAGCCACTATGCTCGTGAGTGCCCCATGGTGATGGGGGTACCAATGGATACAAATGTTATGACCCCCCCATGAGTGCTGTATTGTGGAAGCATCCCTAGTGGAAGGGGGAAGGGGTGTTTGTGATACCCATAGAGCTGGAAGCCACTTGTCTTCAAGCCCTGGTGTACTTGGGAAGCGTGAGGACTCTCATCAGGCGGGACACCAGAACAAGGCATCAGATCAACTATGAGAAGATCGTGACCTTAGTTTGCATCTATGGAGATCAACAGTCATATCTTATGGTGCAAGTTGAATTAAAAACCTCCGTGGGGGGAGTGTGTGAGGAGAGGAGTTCCTGCCCGGCTTTTGCTCCACGTTCAGTACTTTTTGCAACAGGCATCTGCTGGATTTCCCGGTCCACCGACGCAGCGCCTGGCCCCGACGTCATCTTGGGGGCCTTAAAAGCGAGCAGATCTTGCCAGCAGTCAGGCGTGTGTGAGGAGAGGAGTTCCTGCCCGACTTGTTCTCTGCATTCAGCGCTTTTTGCTACAGGCACCTGCAGGATTTCCCGGTCCACCGATGTGGCGCCTGGCCCCGACGTCATCTTGGGGGTCTTAAATTCCGGCTTGCTCCGTGGTCACGCGGTTATGGTCGCGTTTTGAAGGGGCACAGTTTAAAGGGGCTTGTCAAGTTCCTTTTGCACTCCTTCGGCACTTGAGGAGCTCTAGAGCTGGCATTCTTGGCATGGGCAAGCGTAGAAAACGTCTCCTAAATGTGAGGACAGTCAATCCCTCTAAAGCTGTTAAAATCATTGGGCCTATGGATAGGCACGTTGTGTCTGTGAATACTGTAGATGGGATTCCTTTTGCTGCCGCCAAGTCTTCGCCTCCCTTAGATGTTTCCTCAGCATCATTGGGGATTTTAAACTCTACCCCTCTTGTTGATTTGGATTCCATCTGTCCAGTGACTTCTTCTCCTACGATGGAGGAGCAGTCTCAATGAGTGGTTGTATTACCTTCATCCGTCCTCTCTGGAAGCCCTTTGGAACCTGTGGATGTCCCCTTACCACAGGCTCTTCAGGTACCAGTGGATTTCGTGAAGGCCTATCAAGATGGTTTACCTAATTTACCTGTGGACACTCAGAATATCTGATGTGTGGTCTGTTCTCTCACGAATTGAGGCTTCCTTAATCTCTGTTGTATCTCAATTCTCAGTGTTCTCGAAAGACTCAGTAGCTAAGATGGCTCAGTATGATTCTCAACTAACAGCGTTAGATAATTGGTGTCAGAAATTGGAAACTCATTGTGTTACTTTGCAGAATTCCTCTTTGTCATTTATTAAAGACAGTCTTATCTTGCATACCCAACAAGAATGGTTGGAAAATATTTTGAGGGCAACAAGTATTAGATGTTTAAATTTTCCTTATACTCGCTTTGTTGTCCCCCCAGATATTGTTTAATAAATATTTATCTGAAATCTTAGGGTATCAAGATAACACTAAACCTCATATTAATAAGCTTGTGGTAGTGGGGGTGACTCCAGGTGGTGCTTCTCCGCAAGCCACTCTTTCACCGTTAGATTCATTAGATGTTTCTGAGTTTATTGAATCTTCTTGTGATGTGATTCCCACTCGGGCCACTCTTCTTGTTTCTTTTTCCTCTGAGGTAGATAAACAAACAGTTATGCGTTTGTTTTTTCAAAATAAAATGCTGAATTCTGTGTGGGGAAAATTAATATTTTTCCAGACGTCTCAAAGCAAACTCAGCTTAGACGCAAGGCTTTTTTGTTGCTAAAACCATGCGTTCTAGCACTTGGTGCATCCTTTTTTCTTAAGTTTCCCTGTAAATGTTTGGTTACATTAGGTGGTACCAAGTATGTTTTCTCTGAGGCTTCGTCTCTAGAATCGTTTATTATAAATCATGTTCCACAGGTATAATGTAATTTATATCACAATGTATATCATTTTGTTTTATAAATCAGTAAGTTGAAATAATTAGAGTTCTGTATAAATTCTTTAGGGCATTAACTCCCTTCTATGCATAATTTTTCATTTGTATATTCATTTCTTTACATGGTTTATAGTTCTCACCTGGATGTGGACTAAATGGATTTCTTATTTTTCTTGTTAATGTGAATTGTATTATTTTTGGAATTATCAATAAAAAGATTAATACTAAAAACCTCCATGGGAACAGAGATTCTTGAGGTGGTGGTCGTACCCTGGCTGACTTTAGTGATTATAGGCCAAGATTTCCCAAATTTCAAGCACATCTGGAATAGGGAAAAAGAGCAATCCAGATGAGGGGACTGTGGAGGATTTTCTGGAACTCTTTCATTTGAGAGACTCAGAGTTATTTGTGAAGGATCCCAAAACTCCCAAGTCCCACAGGCAGTGCTGGTTGGAGAGGGCCTATCATAACTCAAATGTGGAGGCAGCTGTGCAGAGGGGTTTTGAGGGGGAGGAGTCTTTGGAAAGAACCTCAGATGATTCTCGAGAAAACCCAGCACCACAACTAGGATCCCCAGGAACCGGGAACAGCCCACCTGAGTGGGGTGGCATAGAGAGTCCAGGCCAGTTTAAAAGAGCCCAAAGGGGAGATAACACCCTTAGGAATGCCTGGGACCAGGTTCAAGAGCTAGAGGGGGCCCCTGTAGGTAACTTGGATCTTTCCCGGAGAGGCTTTCCCTACTTTTTGGTGCGACAAGACCTACTGTATACTGTATAGGGTTACCAGGGGGGCAATAGAGGGAGAAGAGATGGAACAGTTGATAGTTCCCCAGCTGTATCAATGGTAGGTAATGGAGTTTGCCCATAGTCATCCCTTGGGTGGATACCTGGGTGTGGAGAAAACTCAGGAGCGCTTTTTAGCCCAGTTTTACTGGCTGGGGCTTCATAAATATGTACAGCTCTTTTGCCAATCCTGCCCCACCTGCCAGCTGCATAGTCCGGCAAAGGTTAAACCTGCCCCTCTAGTGGCAATGGCTTTTGTCGAGACCCCATTTTGAAAGGTTGTGATGGATTTGGTGGGACCCTTGGAACACACTCCCTGTGGCAACAAATTCATCCTGGTGGTAATGGACACATATAGTAACTGGAAGCAATAGCTGTATGGAATACTAAGGGGCATGTTTACTAAACTGCGATAATGTGATTCGTGTTAGGATCCGTGGTAGAGGCAGATATCCCAAATAAGGACATGGGCGGTACATCGTTACCGATAACGCGCGTTATAAGACGCCTTACATTAACAATCGTGACATGGCATGTTACCGTGCGTTAATCTTAAGAAGGTGCGCAGACATGCAAACACAGAAACAGAGCTGTAGCACAATGGTTACTACACTGACTGATGGTATAAGGGTCATGGGTTTGATTCCCCAGTGTGCCTAATGCATAAAGCTGGTTGAGGCATCACCCTTTATGTTTAAGTAGTGATTGGTGAGGCATTTTATTTATTTAAAATTTCTTATATACCGCACTATTCGGCATCAGCGCCGTTTACATAGAACAGAAAAAATCAGACAGGAAAACATGTGTCTGAGTTTACAATAAACTGGACAACAAACTTGGATAACAAGGAAGTATTACAAATAACAGGGCAGCAAAACTTGGATAACCAGGGTAACTATTTACATCTTAGAGTCATAGAGATACATAAAACGTGCACTCCAATGGTCAAGGACACCTTGATAAATGTGTTCTCAAGGCTCGCTAGGTGTTTTGGTGTTGCTGTAACTATTGAGGAGGGGTTGTGAATCAGCGTTCTATGGGAAGTATTTGAGGAAAAGGTAGTGTTTGAGGGCCTTTCTAAACTGGATAAGGTTAGTGATCGCTCTGATGTTTGTTGGTAAGGTGTTCCAGAGTCTTGGTACACAGAGACTGAAAGCCCTATTTGCTGTTGTTGTGGTGTAGCTTGTTAATTCTCGAGGAAACCTTAGCATATTTATTGCTGTGGATCTTCTTGATTTATTCGGGGTTATGGATTTGATGAGGTCAGTTAGAGAGGAGGAGGAGAGACTATTTACCGCCTTGAAAGTCAGTAAAATTGTCTTGAAGATGATCCTGGCGTGTATAGGAAGCCAGTGTAACTGATTCAGAAGGGGCGTCACATGTTCTCTCCTAGAAGCTCCATGTAGAACCCTCGCTGCGATATTCATTGCGAGCTGAAGGGGGTTCAAAATGGATTGGGGGAGTCCTAGTAAAATGACATTAGCATAGTCAAAATGGGGCATGATCAGAGCCTGGTAGATAGTACGGAAATCCTCTGGTTCAAGCAAGGGGCGAAGATGTCTGAGTGAATGGATCTTGTACTAAATAGCTCTTACAGTGTTAGTTATATGAGCTTTCATGTTGAGGTTTTGATCCAGTGTAACACCAAGGTACCGTATTGTAGGTTTTGATTGTAGATCGGCTTCTTTCACCTTCAAGTATTGTGGACGGCTGAAGTTTGGGTTCCTTGATATGAAGAGCACCTCAGTCTTTTTATGTTGTATTCTGAGGTTTTGTGACAGGAGCCATTCAGAAATAGCATTGAAGCAATTGGTCAGAGGGGAAAGGTCAAATTTATCTATGTCGAATGGCATATAGAGCAAGACGTCGTCCGCATATACCATGCAACTTACATTGAAAGACCGGATGATATTACAAATAGGTTGCATGTATATGTTGAACAACAAGGCAGAGAGAGAGGATCCCTGTGGCACCCCCTGACCTTGATGAAATGGTTCCGACGTTGTTCCACCGGATCGCACGTGCTGCCATCTTCCAGACAAGTAAGAACTGCACCATTTAAGTGCTGTTCCACAGACGCCTTTCTCTTTTAGCCGTACTATGAGAAGCTCGTGACTTACCGAGTCGAAGGCTGCAGCGATGTCTAGGAAAATGAGTGTGATGCCCTTTCGGATGTTGTCAACACCGGAAATTATATTATTGAGGAGTGTAGTAAGGAGAGTTTCCACAGCATGCGACTCTCTGAATCCATGTTGACATGGATCCAGTGGGGCAGCAGCATCAATGTGTTCTTGTAACTGTTGTTGTACCTCCTTTTCGATTAACTTTGCGAGAAAAGGTATACTTGAAATGGGTCTGTAAGATTCTACCTTTTGGGGATCCAACTTGCTATTTTTTAGGAGCGGTCTGATCGAAGTATGCTTGAGGGTATAAGGGAAAGTACCGGTTGTGAATGACATGTTCATTATTCTGGTTATTATTGTGCTGAAGTCACTGCAAAGTTCCTTTATCCAGAAAGCTGGGCAAGGATCAGTTTGTGCAGTAGTAGTATTGAGGGATATGATCAAGTCTTCGACACGCTTCTTGGAAAGAGTAGAGAAGGAAGTTAGAGGCATTGAGCACTCTTGGTCTGTGGATGCAACTTCTATTGGATGTTTATTTGTCTGGGATAGCTTGGATTGTAGGTAATTTGCAAACTCCTGGGGATGGATTTCACAATGCAGTTCAGGAGCTGGTTCGTTAGAGAGAGACTTGACTAAATTGAACAAATCATGAGGTTTATTTAATGAGCGCTTCAGGGTGTCTGTGTGGTACTGTTTCATCTTAACTTTTTACTTTTATTTTAATTTAATTTAATTTAATTTTACTTTTATTTTAATTAGTGCCGCCAGCAAACATACCCTCACGGTGGCGTAACCTAAGGTGCCGCATAAGGCACCCCATAACGCACTCCATAGGGCACATTATAAAGTGCACTGTCTGCCAAGGCACCCTATAATGTCCCCTATAGGACACCTTATAAGGCACTGATAAGGCGCCCTATAAGGTGCCGTATGGGGCACCTTATGAGGAACCTTAAGGTTACAGTACTCTGAGGGTGTTTTTGCTGGCAGCACTAATGTACATTAAAAATAGACAATGCCTCAGACAGCCCTATCAAATAACCCCACCATGGGTTTGAACCCATGACCTCTGGCTTCACAGGCAGTGAAGTAACCCCTGGCTGGCTACAGGAGGAATGCATGGCACCACACAAACATCCTGCTGTGGTTACCAGGATAGGGTCAACCCACCTGTACCCAGGATGCATAGCACATGCAAATCAGCAGTCTACAGATGATCACAAGATGGGGTATGCACCCCACAGCACCGCAGCCTGGTAAGGGGTGCCGATGGTGTGTGTTAGTGGCACAGAATAGCTACAGACCGTCACAGTGTGTGGGTCCTGTGCTCACCCTGAGGGTGAGGTGGGGTGCCCAGCACCATTTTCGCAGCACCTGGCTTTGCTGAGATAGGCTATGCTGCAGGTCCCCATCAGTGCCAATGTGTGATAGGTAGTCCTTGCAAACACCCCTAGGATATGTCTGTGTCCATCTGTATTTCACATCTAGCCCTTGTGGACTATGATGCACCCAGAAAAGTGCATAGCTTGTGTGGGTGCCATGGTCACATGATTTAAGTGAAGGGGGAGGGGGTGTTTGGACCCACAGGTGGATTACATACCACCACCCAACCCACCCTCTGGGGCTCAGGGTGGGGGACAGGACCTCCCACCAACAGATCCACATTCTACCCCCCTGCAATGGTGGCAGTAGAGAAGACCATCACCCCAGTCCTGCTTGGGAACAGACACCCTACAGGGCAGGCAATGCAGAGCATAGCTGTACACATCCATAGAGCAATAACAGACAGAAGGCCTGGAAATGCACAGCTGCCCCCCATGACCACTATCTGACATACTCCAGCAGCAAGCCTCCAGCCACTGCACCCTGCAAGGTGTTCCAGCAAGACACATACTAGCTGCAGGCAGTCTGTTAGCTAGTCCATAGTCCTGGAGGAGATGCATGCACCCAGAACTGGAATGTCAGCATAGTCAGATAAGTTAGTGATTGGGCCCCAAAAGAAAACCCATAAATATCACATAAGAGAAATACTATACAGCACTATGGGGGAACCTAGCCATGCCGTGGTCACTGCTCAGTCAGGGTGAGAGTGACCTCCCAGCAGAACATGCTGTGGCCACCCTGTCCGTGCAGGTGGTGGCCGGCCACTACAATGTTCGAGCCATTGCCCTATGTTATGTACAGATGGATCCAGGCCAGGCCATCCTATCCTGGCTATTCCCACAGTACCTTGCTCCTCATTATGCACATTAGCAGGCCAATACTGGCTAGCAGTGTGGGCTGTGGAGGGTGTTTGCAGCCATCACACACTGGATAGACAGACACACACTCCCCACACCTATGCCAGCATTGTGCAACTATAGAGGTGTTTGGTAGCCCTGGCCACCACACCAGTCCTGGGCAGAGTGCAGGCATGGCTATGGTAAGCAATACTATTGGGGTCACTCCCCTGGGTGGTAAACACTGTCAGACACCAGACCTGAAGCACACTCCACAGACATCAGAAAGGTTGCTATGATGCAGCTCAATCAGCAAATTGTGCTTAACTTAGGAAATGCTATCTGACAGTAATCATAGCAACCTTTTGATAGCTGTGTACCGTATTCCCAGGTTTAGGGTGGCATTGCTAAGGTATGCAAGTGCTAGTATTGGGAGATACACGCAGGGCCCAATGTCCTGCCTCTCCAGGAGGCATTGGATAATGGAGCCTGTGGGTGCGGGTGTGTCTGCCCCTGTTGGCTGCTGCTTTACGGCAGAGGTTCCCAACTCCAGTCCTGGTGTGCCAAACACTGTTCGGGTTTTCATGCTGTTCCTCATGAATATGCATGAGATACATCTGCATACCATGGGGGCGGCACATAGAAATGCAGCACAGGCATTTTTAGTAGAGGCAGCATGGAACCTGAATGGTGTTTGGCCCTCCAGGACTGCATTTGGGAGACTCTGCTCTAGGTAATGCGCCTGTTTATGGTGTCTGTGCTCTGTAGGGTAAAATGTAGGTGTTTTGGGCATGTTTATGTCATCTGCAATAAAGGTTCTGTCTGTATTAGCACGTTTTAGTAGTTGGAAAAATATGGGGACTGGGTTGGCAGGAACCACAGCTGGGACTTAAATCTGTGACCTTCTTACTTCTGAATACACTGGTTTTGTGCACTGCACCACCATGTTATCACAGAGTCAGTGCATTCCCTGGTGATACCATGACTGTTCGTCAGACAGGGCCTGTCTGTTGCAGTGCATGGCACCCACCTACACAGGGCTAGGTCACAGTCTGCTCTGGGCAGCTGCCACTGCCCCCTCCACCACCAGTAACCCTCTGCCACCATGCTGACATTCCCTTCTGCTGGTGGTGCTGGTGGAGCGCAGTCTCAGGCCATCCAGTGTGCTGGTAGGTGGCTGCCTATGGTGCGGGTTCTGGGGTAGGGGGTCTGCATAGGTGTCCACGCTTCCCCCCAGCACCGCCTGCCAATGTTCCGTGCCCTTGGGGGTAGCTGCTGGGTACTATCCCCTGTGACACTGTGGGAAACACACTCATGCCCATGTTGGGCCTTCAGCAGTTGCTGTCTGGCTGTTCTGAGGGTTTTGGATTTGTTAGGAACTGGGGAACATTCTGGGGAAAGGAGGGGCTCTTCCGAAGGGATGGGCTTCACCTTAACCGGGATGGAACCAGGCTGCTGGCATTAACCTTTAAAAAGGAGATAGAGCAGCTTTTAAACTAGATATTAGGGGAAAGCCGACAGTCGCCCAAGAGCGGATGGTTCGGAAGAATGTATCCTTGAAGGATACTACCAAAAGCAGAGAGGTTCCACAAAAGAGTAAAGTAGCCCAAATGCCCTCCAGTATGGAGCAGACAGAGCTTAAAGATCCCAATTTACCCATGTCTAACAATAGCCAAATTAACATGAATAAAATACATTCTCTAAAATGCTTGTATGCAAATGCTAGAAGTCTAAAGAATAAGATGGGAGAGTTAGAATATATAGCACTAAATGAAAGGTTAGATATGATTGGAATATCAGAGACATGGTGGAAGGAGGACAACCAGTGGGACACTGTGATATCTGGGTACAAACTATATCGTAATGATAAAGCTGATCAAATTGGTGGAGGGGTTGCGCTCTATGTTAGAGAGGGCATTGACTCAGAAAGGATTAAAGTTTTGCAGGAAACAAAATCTGCTGTAGAATCTATATGGATTGAAATTCCATATAAAAGGGGGAAGGCGATGGCAGTGGGGGTGTACTATCGAGCACCTGGCCACAATGAACAAATGGATGATGAAATGCTCAAAGAAATCAAGGAAGCTAACAAAAGTTACAGCGCAGTAATAATAATGGGTGATTTCAATTACCCCGGTATCAACTGGGTCAGTGTCACGTCAGGACATGCTAGGGAGATAAAGTTCCTAGATGGAATAAATGACTGCTTCTTGGAGCAGTTGGTTCATGAACCGACCAGAGGGGAAGCCATATTAGACCTAGTCCTTAGTGGAACACCAGATCTAGTGCAAGAGATAAGGGTGTTGGGGCCACTTGGCAATAGTGATCATAGCATGATCGCCTTTGATTTAATTAGTGGAGGAGGGATAGTAAGGAAATCCACAGTACTACCTTTAACTTTCGAAAGGGAGACTATGATAAAATGAGAAAAACAGTTAAGAAAAAACTAAAAGGAGCAGTTGCGAAGATTAAAGACGTACATCAAGCTTGGGTGTTGTTGAAAAATACTATCTTGGAAGCCCAGACCAGCTGTATTCCACGCTTTAAGAAAAGTGGAAGGAAGTCCAAAAAACTGCCAGCATGGTTTAAAGGTGAGGTCAGAGAGGCTGTTGTTGCCAAAAAAGCATCTTTCAGGAAATGGAAAAAAGAGCCAAACGATGAAACCTGGAAACAGCACAAGCACTGGCAAGTCAAATGCAAGGCATTGATAAGGCAGGCAAAGAGAGAATTTGAGAAGAAGCTTGCTGCGGAAGCCAAAACGCGAAATAAAGACCTTTTCAAGTACATTCGTAGCAAAAAACCTGTGAGAGAGTCAGTTGGTCCATTAGATGATAAAGGGGTTAAAGGAGCACTAAGAGGCGACAAGGCGATAGCGGAGAGACTGAATGAATTCTTTGCTTCGGTCTTTACTGAGGAAGATGTAGGGATGTTACCCATGACTGAAGTGGTAATTAAAGGTGCGGAAGAATTGAAGGAAATATCGATACATCGGGAAGATGTCTTACAACTATTAGATAAACTGAAGAGTAGCAAATCACCTGGGCAGGATGGTATACATCCAAGGATATTGAAAGAACTGAAATATGAGATTGCAGAACTGCTATCAGTAATCTGTGAACTATCATTAAAATCATCTCTAATACCTGAAGATTGGAGGATCGCCAATGTAACACCAATTTTTAAAAAGGGTTCCAGGGGTGATCCGAGAAACTACAGACCGGTGAGCCTGACGTCAGTACCGGGAAAAATGGTAGAAACCATCATAAAGAATAAAATTACTCAGCATGTAGATAGTCACAACCTAATGGGAGACAGCCAACATGGCTTTAGAGAAGGAAGATCTTGTCTTACTAATCTGTTATGTTTTTTTGAAGGAGTGAATAAACAGGTGGACAAAGGTGAGTCGGTTGATATTGTGTATCTGGACTTTCAGAAAGCCTTTGACAAGGTCCCTCATCAGAGACTTTTGGCAAAACTAAAGAGTCATGGGATAGGAGGCAGTGTACTATTGTGGATCAGGAACTGGTTAAAAGATAGAAAGCAGAGGGTAGGGCTAAATGGCCAATTTCCCAATGGAGAAAGGTGAATAGTGGTGTACCCCAGGGATCTGTGCTGGGTCCGCTGCTTTTTGACATATTCATAAATGACCTGGAAAGTGGAATAACGAGTGAGGTTATCAAATTTGCAGATGACACAAAACTATTTAAAGTTGTTAAAACCCAAGAGGATTGTGAAAAATTGCAAGAGGATCTTGATAAATTGGAAGACTGGGCATCAAAATGGCAGATGAAATTTAATGTGGACAAGTGCAAGGTTATGCACCTAGGGAAGAACAACCCAAACTATGGTTACACGATGCAAGGTTCCACATTAGGAACCACCACCCAGGAAAAAGATTTAGGAGTCATTGTGGATACCATGTTAAAACCCTCGGCCCAGTGTGCAGCGGCGGCCAAGAGAACATATAGAATGCTAGGTATGATAAGGAAAGGAATGGAAAATAAAACAAAAGATATTATAATGCCTCTATATCGTTCCATGGTGAGACCGCACCTTGAATATTGTGTGCTATTCTGGTCGCCGTATCTTAAAAAGGATATAGCGATTTTAGAAAAGGTACAGAGAAGAGCCACCAAAATGGTAAAGGGGATGGAAGGATACCCCTATGAAGAAAGGCTAAAAAGGTTAGGGCTCTTTAACCTGGAAAAGAGACGGCTGAGGGGAGATATGATAGAAGTCTATAAATTAATGAACGGAGTGGAACGGGTAAACGTAGATCGATTGTTTACCTTATCAGAATATAGAAAGACTAGGGGACATGCAGTGAAGCTACAGGGTAAACTATTTAAGACTAATAAAAGAAAATATTTTTTCACTCAACGTGTAATCAAACTCTGGAATTTGTTACCGGAGGATGTAGTAAAGGCTGTTAGTGTAGCTGGGTTTAAAAAAGGTTTGGACAAGTTCCTGGAGGAAAGGTCCATAAACCATTATTAAGAAGTGACCGAAGATATCAATGCTTGACCCAGTACAAGCATTGTGGAACTTGTGTCTCTCCTAGGGAAACTGCTAGGTACATATGACCTAGATTGGCCACTGTTGGAAACAGAATACAGGGCTTGATGGACCTTGGTCTGACCCAGTATGGCATATCTTATGTTCTTATGTTCTTATGTTCTGCTGTTCCAGCATTCGTATGGGCCACCTAGGCATCACCCTAGTCCGCACTGTGGCCCAGCTGCACCACAGCATGTGCCGCCTGCGGCCCTCTGTATCCCCTTTTCCGGAATCTGTCCAGTTGCCGTTCCGACATGCCCGCCCTGCTGTTGCCGCACATGTGCACGTCAAAGGACACCTGTCCAATGGAGAGGAAAACCCTGCACAGCGCAATTTTACTGTGGGCTTATTCACTTTGTATGGGGACGGAGCAAAGACCCTTCCACGATTAATATCCTTTTTTGGGGCTTTCTTGGGGGGGGTTGATGTTTCCCATTAATATCACTATTGGCCAGCTTGGTTATGGTTTTTTTCCAGTTTGTTGAGGTCATTTTCAATGTTTAGGTGCCCTTTTGTTCTGTGCACATGTATCATACGTATCACTTTTTTTAGGTTTCCCTGCCTATGCTGTACATTGCTGACATTTAAATGGTTTCTCTCCCCTGACGTGCATTTAACGGCAGGTTTTCAATCGCGTTAGGATTCAGCTCTTCAGATCAGCGCGTTAGTGTGAAAGGAGCCTCTCCCCCCCCCCCACTCCGCCCATTGACCCCTTCTCTCCGCCCTCTCTCCACCTTCTGCGGTGTTTTACCGCGCCATGGATCTTTATGATCGTTAAGTAACGTTAATGCGCGTTATGAGACGTTAATGATCATTAACGCATCAAAACGCGCGTTAACGCTATATAACGATCGTTAACATTACATAACGCACGTTATGTAACGTTACCGCAGTTTAGTAAACATGCCCCTAAGACTACAACATTGACCAATGTACTATGGGAACTCTTCTTCCAGTTTGGGATGCCTGCTGAAATCCTCATGGATCAAGGGACACCATTTGTTTCCCACGTAATGAAGCAAATATGCACCCTATTGAAGATCAAGACCTTGCAGACATCGGTGTATCCTCCACAAACTGACGGTTTGCTTGAATGTGCTAACAAAACATTGAAACAGATGCTAATGAAATTTGTGAATGAAGAGGGGAAGGACTGGGATATTTTACTCCCCTATCTTTTATTTGCCATCAGAGAAGTACCTCAAAGTTTGACTGGCTTTTCCCTTTTTGAGTTGCAGTATGGGCCACAACTCTGGGGAATCTTACAGATACTTTGAGAAACCTGGGAAGAGGAACCCAGCTCCAGTCTGAATGTAGTAGTCTACGAACTTCGGATGGAAGACAGCTTAAGGAAAGCTGGGACAACAGCGAGACAGTACCTGGAGAAATCTCAGGAGGGCCAGGTCTGTGTCTATAATGAGAAGGCAATGCAGTGGACATTCCAGCCCGGGGACTGGGTCTTAGTTTTGCTCCATATCTCGGAGAGTAAACTTTTCTGTAAATGGCAGGATCCCTAGGAGGTGGTAGAACAGATGGAATCCGTCATCTACAAGATTACACAGCCAGATAAAAGGAAGAAACTCTCAATCTATCATGTGAATCTGATGAAGAAGTGGACTCCTGCCCTAGTTGTGATGGTCCAAGGAGAGGAGTGAGCCTCAGGTGCAGCCACCTTCTGAACCGGACCAGGTTCTGTTCAAAGAACACCCGACAAATGCCCAGAAAGTGGATCTAGAACATCAAGTTCAATGGAATAGGGATGTGCTCTCCAGGGCATACCCATCTTGCCTACCGTGACATTGTCACAGATCCTGGGGTGACGGTGCACCAACGGCCCTACAGACTTCCAGAAGTGCAAAGACAGGCCATGGGGAAGGAAGTAGAGGATGTGCTTAAATTGGGAGTAATAGAAGAGTCCCAAAACAACTGGTCATCCACCATCGTACTGGTGCCTAAGCCAGGTGGGAGCATCCGGTTTTGCATCGACTTTAGGAAGTTGAATGCAGTTTCCAAGTGTGATGCCTACTCCATGCCCAGAGTGGATGACCTTATTGAATGCCTCGGGGGAGCCCAGTTCATTTCAACGCTGGACTTGATGAAGGGATATTGACAGATCCTTCTAACCCCCTTGACTGCATTCTCTACACCCCAAGGACTATTCCACTTCATGGTGCTGCCTTTTGGATGGCATGGGGCTCCCACTACATTTCAGTGCCTGGCTGACTCCCTGCTGAGACCCTTTGGAGGGGTATGTGGCAGCCTACCTGGATGATATTGTGATCTACAGTTTGAGGAAAGCTAGTCTGACGGCCAACTCATGAAAATGTTTCCTGGGAGGCCAAGAGGCCCAGTACCTGGGATATTTGGTTGGAAATGGTCATGTGCAGCCTCAACTTAAGAAGGTAGAGGCCATTTCCCAGGTACCAATTCCTAAAACTAAGAAACAGGTACAAGCATTTTTGGGAATGATTGGCTATGATTCATTCTGCATCTGTCAGTAATAACCAAATCCTTGACCTGGCTCCTCCAGAAGAAAGCCCCAGACAAGATCCTCTGGACAGATGAGCTGGAGGAGGCCTTTAGGAAATTAAAGAAAGCCTAGAGTTCTGAACCCGTCCTGGTCAGTCCAGGCTTCACAAGGCCATTCATGGTTCAGATGGATGCCTCGGCTGTCGGTTTTAGGGCTGTAAAATGCCTGGGGAGGGTGTGGCCAGGCCCCAGGGTTTAAACCAGGAAGCAGGAAACCTGGAGGGGGAGATAGAAGCCCAGGGTTCTATGGGTTACATGCTGATGACTTATTTGTGAGAAGGTAGGAACAGTACATCTACCTTATGATCTGAAGCCATTAATGATGAAAGAAGAAGTCGAAGCAGCATTGAAAGCCTTATCAAAGAACAAAGCAAAGAGCATTGATGGCATTCCAATTGAAGTATTACAGCAATCTGATGTAGCTGTTACCAAACTTAAAAGGCTCTGCCAGGAAATTTGGAAGATAACATCATGGCCAACTGACTGGAAAAGATCTGTGTTTATACCAATACTAAAGAAAGGTGATCCAACTGCCTGTAGAAATTATTGCACAATTGCTCTGATCCCACATGCCAGCAAGATTCTACTGAAGATTATTCAGCAGAGACGACAACCATACCTAGAACGAGAACTGCCGGAAGTGCAAGCAGGGTTCATGAAAGAGTGAGGAACCAGAGACATCGTCGCAGATGTGAGATGGATCCTTGAAAAGACAAAATACCAAAAGGATATCTATTTATGTTTTATCAACTACAGCAAGGCTTTTGACTGTGTAAACCATGAGAAACTCTGGGCCACATTAAGAAGCATGGGTATACCAGAACATCTGATCATTCTCTTGCACAACCTTTACATTGATCAAGAAGCAACAGTTTGAACGGAACAAAGAAAAACATAATGTTTTAAAATCAGTAAAGGTGTATGACAAGGCTTCCTACTTTCCCCTTATCTGTTTAATTTATATGCAGAACATATGCTTGGGTGCATACAATACTACGCTGAAAGGCTGCACAAATCATTGAATAAACCACACGATCTCTTCAACATTGTCAGCTCACTAGCAAAAGAACCTTCCCCCAGCCAACCTAACCATCCTGACCCCCAAGAATATGCCGAATACCTCCGAACCAAAGCCAGTCAGGTCAACGTACCTTCCGATACCGGTGCCCTGGATGACAAATCCGGGTTGCTCCCCCCCTCCACCTTAACCTCTGATTTAGCCGGCACCCATCAAATGCTCACGACATTCACAACCCCATCCACTAGAGAACTCCAAGACATAATCAACAGCATAAACACCACCACGGCACCGAATGATCCTTGCCCAGCACAATGGATAAAAACACTACGTGCTGAACTCAGCCCATTCCTTACCAATCTTATTAACACTTCCTTCCTGACCGGAACCTTCCCCAACAGCCTGAAGCAAACCTCAATCAGACCCCTGCTCAAAAACAACAGACTCGACCCTGCTAAAATGGACTCCTACAGACCAATATCAAGCATCCCGTTCCTAGCCAAAATTATGGAAAAAATAGTCCAACGACAACTAGACCACCACATTGAAAATAACTCACCCTTGGACACCTGCCAACACGGGTTCTGCGAGTCACATGGGGTTGAAATTCTCTTAACCACGTTATTTAACACCCTAACTGTAGGTATCGACAACCTCAGGCAAGCCTTCGCTCTCATTTTCCTAGACATCGCAGCTGCCTTCGACTCCGTCAGTCACGACCTACTTCTCTCCCGCCTTGCTGAGAAGGGAGTGCACGGCACTGCACTATCATGGTGCACATCATATCTAAATGAAAGATGGCAACATGTTCGCTCCGGCCCCTCAAGATCAGATCCATTCCTGCAAGCGAAGGGTGTACCACAAGGGTCCTCACTTTCAGCACTTCTTTTTAATGTTTACATGAAACCCATCTGCGCCATCATTAGATCCTTCCACATCAACTGTCTAATATACGCTGATGACGTTCTGATGTACACAACAATATCAACTAAGCACCCAGATCTCTCCCGCCTGTCCTCATGCTTCGACGCGGTTACAGACTGGCTACACACTCAGAAGCTAAAAATAAACTTCAAGAAAACGGAAGTCCTATTCGTCTGCAGAGACCAAGCATTCACTCCACCATCATCCATAAAAGTGCGTGATGCCGAACTCTTCGCCAAACCTACGATACGATACCTTGGTATCATCCTTGACCAACAACTCAATATGAAGGAGCAGATATCTAATATGGTAAAGGCAGTATACCATAAAATCCGAACACTGCGCCACAATAGACAACTGCTAGACCCGACTGACTTCAGAACAGTATTTCAAGCTCTAGTAATGCCTCATTTCGACCACATTAACTCCATACTGCACGGACTTCCTAAGAGCACCCTACATCCTTTACAGTTGGCAATGAATGCTGCAGCAAGAACTCTACATGGAGCCTCCAGAATGGAACACATTACCCCCATACTAAAACACCTACACTGGCTCCCCGTCCACTACAGGATTTCATTTAAGATTCTAACAATGACTTTCAAGGCCATCCATAACTGCACATCCACCTCCCTCTCTGACTTAGTCCAGAAACCCCCCCCCCCCCAACAGGATGAGGAGGTCAGCTGCTACTAACCCTCTCATCCTTCCCAAAGCAATCATTAAATGCTCCAAGACTACGAGCAACCGTGCCTTTGCTTTCTACGCACCCTCCTGCTGGAATGCTCTCCCACCTGACATCCGCGCCATCAACAACCTTCTTCAATTTAGGAAAGCGTTGAAACGTCACCTATTTACCCAGTACTTCTCCATCTCAAATGACAGCTCTCAGCCACCTTCACTCACGTCCAACTCTCTCCACACGAGCCCCATGCCCACGACACCACTGCCTTCCGAACCCACCTCTATTTAATTTACAGAATGTCATTGCCGTATCAACTGTACTTACCAATGAGATAGGTGTAAAAGCCTGCATACTAAATTGTAAATAGTTGTTACCTGTTAACCTGTTATCCATGTTTATTTACCCCGTTTATAGTAAGTGCATTGAACTGCCCTCTTTGCACAAATACGTTTCCTGTAAACCGCGCTGATAATAAATAGTGTGGTATAGAAAAGCAATTAAATAAATAAATAAATACAGAGAGGAATGGCTAGCAGAAAAAAGGAGGTGATAGTGCCTCTGTATAAGTCTTTGGTGTGATCTCATTTGGAGTATAGTGTGCAATTCTGGAGACTGCACCTTCAAAAGGATATAAACAGGATGGAGTCAGTACAGAGGGTGGCTAGTAAAATGGTTAGCAGGGCCGGCCCGTCCATTGAGCAAGAATGTTTTTTGCACAGGGCCCCGCGTTTCAGGGGGCCCCGCGCAAAGAACATTCTGCTTTTTTAAAAATTAAATTAAAAAAAAAAAAAGCTGGCTGCTGCCACTGCCGCCACGGCAGAATGGAGTGTCCCGCGGGGCCCCCTCTGCCCGGCTGAGCCACTCTGCGCTGGCTTTCATATACGCGAAGGGAGAGTGTCTCCCTCGCATCTCTGTTAAGCCTGCAGGGGCTGATGGGAAATTTCCCATCAGCCCCTGCAGGCTTAACAGAGACCCGAGGGAAACACTCTCCCTTGGCGTATCTGAAAGCCGGCGCAGAGGGGGCCCCGTGGGACACTCCATTCTGCTGCTGCCGCAGTGGCAGTGGCAGCAGCCAGCTTTTTTTTTTTTTAAATTTTCCATTAGCCGATGGGGGGGGTTACGACTGGTAATGGGCTATGGAGGGGGTTAGGACTTGACGAGGTGGGCTGTGGGCTGTTGGGGGGGGGGTTAGGACTGGTAATGGGCTATGGGGGGGTTAAGACTGGTAATGGGCTGCGGGCTGATGGGGGCTGTCTGGAAATGGGGTGATGTGGGGTTAGGACTTGTATTGGGCTATGGGGGTTAGCACTGATAATGGGCTATGGGGGGGCTAGGACAGGAAATGGGCTGATGGGGAGGGGTTAGGACTTGAGGTGGGCTGATGTGGTTAGGACTGGTAATGGGCTGTGGGCTGATGGGGGGGGTTAGGACTGGCAATGGGCTATGGGGGGCTGACTGGACATGGGCTGATGGGGTTAGGACTAGAAGTGGGCTGATGGGGGTTAGGACTGATAATGGGCTATGGGGGGGCTAGGACAGGAAATGGGCTGATGGGGAGGGGTTAGGACTTGAGGTGGGCTGATGGGGTTAGGACTGGTAATGGGCTGTGGGCTGTTGGGGAGGTTAGGACTGGTAATGGGCTATGGGGGGGGGTTAAGACTGGTAATGGGCTGTAGGCTGATGGGGGCTGTCTGGAAATGGGGTGATGGGGGTTTAGAACTGGTAATGGGCTATGGGGGGTTAGCACTGATAATGGGCTATGGGGGGGCTAGGACAGGAAATGGGCTGATGGGGAGGGGTTAGGACTTGAGGTGGGCTGATGTGGTTAGGACTGGTAATGGGCTGTGGGCTGATGGGGGGTTAGGACTGGCAATGGGCTATGGGGGGCTGACTGGAAATGGGCTGATGGGGTTAGGACTAGAAGTGGGCTGATGGGGGTTAGGACTGATAATGGGTTATAAGGGGGGCTTAAACTGAAAATGGGGTGATGGGGGTTAGGACTGGAAGTGGGTTGATGGGGGGCTAGGACTGGTAATGGGTTGGGGGGTTGCTAGGACTGGAAATGGGCTGTGGAAGGGGGGCTTGAACTGCAAATAGCTGATGGGGAGGGGCTTGGAATGGAAATGGGCTGTGAGGAAAGGGAGCTAGGACTGAAAATGGGCTGATGGAGCAGCTAGGATAGGACTGGAAATGGGCTGTTGGGGGGAGCTAAGATTGGAAATGGGCTGTGGTGGGGGCTTGAATTGAAATGGACTCATGGAGGGGCTAGAACTGGAAGTAGGCTCATAAGGGGGCTTGGACTGGAATTGGGCTGCGTGGAGGGGAGCTAGGATTTGACATGGGCTAATGGTGGGGCTAGGAAATGACTAGAAATGGGCTGATGGGGGGCTAGGATTGTAAATGGATGGGGGAGCTAGGACTGGAAATGGGCTGATGGGGGGCTAGGACTGGAAATGGGCTGATGCAGGGACTAGAAGGGAATGGATGCTGGGTGAGACTGGAACTAGAAGGGAGCTGATGTTGGGGGAGGATTAGAAAGGGATGGGGCTGGGAGAATAAAATGGAGAGGGGAAAAATATTTTGTGTGGGAGGGATGAAAAATCTACAATTGGCCGGGTATTGGGAGAGTAAGTGGGGATTGAGGATGGAGGGGTAAAATTTGTGTGGATGAAATAGGAATGAGGAAAGAGCAAAAGGAGAAAGATTAGTATGTTAAAGCAGATGTAGAGAGAGAGAATGGAAAAAAAAACTAGAAGAGAGAAGAAAGGACAAATGGACAGCAGACGATGGAGAGTTAGCAGAAAACATGAAGAAACCAGAAGAAAGTGGCTGGAGCAATTGCAACTGAAAAAAAATGCACAAAAGGTAGAAAGATATCTCTTTATTTTGAATTTATTAACTGGAATATGAAAGCTCTGGGAAATGTGCATCATTAACGTCTGCGCTTTGTTTGGTACAAGAGGAAATTAATTTATAGTTTTATTTCTACAGTGTTGTACATTCCAAGTTTGGCTTTTGGGGTTCCCAGTTTAATTATTGCCTTCCTGTTTCTAAATTGTGATTCCTTGTTTGATGATGGTCTATGTTCTGCATGTGTAACTGAGCTGAGGTATTATGTTTATGTAATTCCTATTTGACATTACCACTTGTTCTCTTTCCCCAGTATTCTCTGAAATGTATTCGTTTAATATTTGCAGTGTTGCCTTTTGATAGGTAGGGTATGGTGCTTTGTGAGTCCTGGTAATGCTGTCAGGATACAGCCAGTTTGCTATGGGTTCTAAAGGGGCAGCGTTTGTAGTAGTTCCTAATGTGCCTGGCGGTTGGCACTGGATTATAGTAATGTAGAAATCTTTTAGTCTTTCTTTATCCATACACTCATTAAGAGACATGTTTACTAAAAGTTAGTGTATGGAAACATTATGCAAATATTTATGCAAATAAGGCCACTTATGCAAATGAGGCCCCGCACTGAGTCTCCGCACATGGCCCCGCACCCCTCTTGGGCCGCCCCTGATGGTTAGTGGTCTTCATTATAAAGCATATGAGGACAGACTTAAGGATCTTAATATGTACACCTTAGAGGAAAGGCAGGATAGAGGTGATATGATTGAGATGTTTAAATACCTTCGTGGCATAAATGTACAGGGGGAGAGCTTCTTTCAATTGAAAGCAAGTTCTGCTACAAGGGGAGATGGGATGAGGGTGAAGGGGGATAGATTCAGGAGTGCTATGCGGAAATATTTCTTTACGGAAAGAATGGTGGATCAGTGGAATAGTCTCCCAGTGGAGGTGCTAGAGAGGACAGTATCTGGAGTCAAAAAAGCATGGGACAAATACAGAGGATCTCTAAAGAAAAAAGGGGACTGTTGTAGTTGTTGATATGGAAGGACGGACTAGATAGGCCATGTGGTCGTTTTCTGTTGTCATATTTCTATGTTTCTATGTTTAAATCATCAGAGAAGCAGGACTGTATGAAGACAATAGAGGTATGAAGATTGTTGGAAGACTCATCAACAACCTTCGCTATGCTAACGATACCACATTACTGGCTGAAAGTGAAGACGATCTGAAACATTTGCTTCTCAAGATCAAGGAACATAGTCTTTAAATGGGCCTGCACCTTAATGTAAAGAAGACAAAGATCCTGACAATTGGCAAAATCAATAAGTTCATCGTTGATAGAGAAGAAATTGAAATAGTGGAGAACTTTAACCTACTTGGATCAACTATCAATAAAGAAACAAGAAGCAGTCAAGAAATCCAACGACGCATTGCTCTTGGCAGAATGGCTATGAAGGACCTAGACAAGATTCTCAAGAGCAGAGATGTCTCTCTCCATACAAAGATTCAATTTGTTCAAGCCATGTTATTTTCAATAACATCATATGGATGTGAAAGTTGGACAGTGAAAAAGATAGACACAAAGAGAATTGAATTATGGTGCTATCAACGAATACTGTGTATTCTCTGAACTACCTGCAGAACAAACCAGTGAATACTAGAGGAGATCAAATTAATGCTTTCTTTAGAAGTTCAGCTGACAAGACTTCAACTTTCATACTTTGGACACATCATGCAAAGAGAGAGATCATTAGAAAAAGACATCATGCTTTGCAAGGTAGAAGGTCAACGCAAAAGAGGAAGGCCAGCAATGAGATGGATCAAAACAATAACAGCAACTATGTGTGCCACTCTGTCAACAATGAGTCACCTGTCTGAAGACTGAACACAGTTTAGGACAACTATCCAGAGGGTCACCATGAGTCGACACTGACTTGACAGCACGTAACAGCATGGATGTTACTCTATCAACAATCAGCCACTTGACTGAAGACTTACAGAACTATCCATAGGGTCACCATCAAGTCAACAGCACTTAACAACAATGACTTTATAAAACTACCTCTTCAATGTTCCTTGGGCTATCCAAACCACTGTTAGTGCTGTTTTATTCCCTCTCTTGGAGTCTTAGGCTGTTCATGCCACATCAGGATTGTTTTGCTTCTCTCTTGCTGCCTCAAACTGTTGATGCCACAGTTGATATTGTTTTGCCCCTCTTCCAGTGTCTTGGGCTATTCACCCCACTTTTGGTGTTATTTTTCTTCTCTTTTAGAGCTTGGACTGAAGTAAGCAAGGGTCATGCCATCCTAATCCCACCATCCCTAACTTCAGATAGAATCCTCCACAATGAAAATTTTTCCATAAGGGAGAGTGGGCAACTGCCTAGGAACAACTAGAGGGCTAAGTCTGTTAATGATGCCCCAGACATAGTGCAAGAGCACCATTTCTTTACTTCTAGTGGTATGATTTCATTCCTTCTTGAACTCTGTCTTCAAAGTTCATTTTGAATTCCCTTATGCATCTATTGATAGTGGCAGTCTTTCAAATACTGCCATGGTGCTGAAAATCACCTTTGCAAAAAGTTTGAGTTTCGAAGGATGCCTCCTTAATCAGCCCCCACTGACATACAGGTTTACAATATCTGCCATCTACACAAAGAGGAGGTGATTTTAGAACCAACCACATAAGTTGATGGCACTCTGGGGTAGTCATAAATACACACATATCTGCTGAGTTCCACATATATACTTTATAGTTTGAAAGGTTTACAAGCAAAACCCAAACTCCACCCACCTCTGATGCCAGAAATGTCTGCTTTATACATGGATAATAGCACTGTGTATGTAGGATTACTCTGCAAATACTTATGTAAGTGTGTATGGTGATCAGTTTTGCATAACTAACTTTTTATATGTAAAATCTGGTTTTACACATAGAAAGCCTTTCTGCAATTGCCTCCATAAGTAGCAAAATTATGTCTTATTCATGTAAGTATCATTTTTTTCTTAGGCCTACTCAGCCCCTGCATCAGCCTCTATCCTTCTTTTCCCAGCACCAGCCCCTGTGTCAGCTTCTAGCTCCTTCTCCCAGCCCTAGAATCAGCCTCCAGTCCTTTTCTCTTAGACCCAGCATCAACCCTCTTCTCCCATCTCCAGCTCTATTTTCCCAACTCAAATCTCATTCTTAACATCTGTCAGCATCAGCCCTCTTCTCCAAAGCCCTGCCCCCTCATCAGACTCCAACCCCCAGATCAGCTTCCATCCCTAATCTCCCATTCCCAAGCCCTGTGTCAGCCTCTATCCCCATTCTCTCAGCACCAGCTCCTGCATCAGCCTTTAGCCCCCTTCTCCTTATTTCCTCCTTCGCATTAACTAGCACCTCCCATCTCTTGTCCTTCCACCCCCTACCAAAAATAATGGTCTGGCATCTTTCTTTTTCTCCCTCCACCTCCCATATGGTTCAATATTTGTTTGTCTTGCCATCAGCCTACCTCTCCCTCACAGTCTGTCCCCTCACTCACCTCAGACCTTCTTGGTAGTGTCAGTGGCATCTTACTGCTAATGAATAGCAAACTGCAGCAGAATCTCATCACATTCAAACATACTGCAGCTGTAAGAGTCTCTGCCAGTCCCATCCCCCAGGGCAACAGGAAGCGTGCATCAGCGAGGGTGGGACCAGCAAAAACAAGACTCTTGCAGCTGCAGGGGTTTGAGTGCAACAAGGCTCCACAGCAGTTTGCTTTTGTTTTAGCAGTGAGATGCTGCTGATATTGCCACAAAGGTTTGGGGGGAAGGGGAGATGAGAAGGGGGGTATGGAGTGAATGGATCACAGAGGGGCGGTGGGCGGCAAGAGGGGGAGATGCTTGACTGAGAGGGAGAGAGGCATAGGTGGTTCATCCTGTAGCATGTGGGGAGGTATTGTCCCTCTCACTCCCCCAAACTATGACCATACATTTCTTATACATGTGAAACTCCTAGTGATGGTCCTTTTTTTAAAGTGTTCATTTTTTATGATGGTTTGCCCTTTTGTACATTATGCCAACTATATGGGCTTTTTTTGACAGCACCATATGTATTTTAGAAAAGGCTCTATAATTGCATGGAGGCCAATTCTGAACTGGGGCTGCCCGGGTCATCTGGACATCCAAAATCTGGATGGCCCGGATCTGGCCCCGATTCAGCACCCATGGGAGCTAGCCGTTCCTGTGAGAGCAGAATCAGGGCACTTGGATGGCTTCGATGTACCCTGAATCAGGCCCACTGCACGTCTGGAAACCACCCCCCCATCTAGGCCGGCCTATGCTCCTGCATGGAACCTCGATGCCATGGCGTCCCATCGACATGGCACCGGGACACCATGCAGGAGCCCCACTGCCCTGCATGACATTATATGAGCTTTTCCCCACTGCCTGATCCCTGGAGGGGCCTGCTGAGGCCGGGATTGGGCAGCGGGGAAATCCATGCTGCCGCTCACTTGTTCTGGGGGTTTACTCCGTGGCCAGATGGCAATGTCAGGGAGATTTATTCCACCTCCGAGGTGGAATAAGTTCGCTGGCAACCTTGCCCCCTCCCGCTATGTATAGGGCTGTAACTGGAATTGTCCCTATATGTCTGGGGTCAGGGTCCCACCTCCGCCCCACCCATGCTCCTTCTCCGGCCCTTCCCCTCCTGCCCCCATCCAGAGCTCCCCACACATCTCTGTACGTGCGGGGAGCTTTGGCCAGGGAATTGGGAACAAGCATTTGGCCGAGGATGTACGTCCAAACTGGACATACATCCCCACTAAATGCTGATCAGAATGACCCCCCTAGTGTTTTATAAAATGCTAATGTAGTTTTCCTTCACTTGGTTTGCAGCTTGTCGTGCTGTGAGGGCTTGCGTGCATCAGTGATGCTGAGAGCTAAACTATCGGTAGTTTAACTACTGGCAGGGTCTCCCAAGATGGACAGGTCTCAGCTGAGGTGCCAGACCAAGACAAACCACCCATCTGGGCAGCAGCACAATGGGATAGTGTTGACGGCGGAGGATCACATTTTTGTGACAACGGCAACAACACCAAACTTAAACTGCGCAGAAGAAAGGCCCGGCAATCTACTTCTGTATCTTGCCATGAAAACCCAATGGATAGTTACAACAAAACAAATTGTGCTATGGTGCTGGAAGATGAGACCCCCAGGTCGGAAGGCACTCAACTAGCTATTGGGGAAGAGCTGAAGACTTTTCAGAGTAAAGCCAGCATTTATGATGTGGTTGGATCAAAGCCCTTGGGAAGTCTGACTGCTGACTGCTGTAAAGATGTCTTACACATTGGAACATGGAACGTATGAAGCATGAACCAAGGGAAGTTGGAGGTGGTCAAGAATGAAATGGACGTGTACAACTTGATCTGTTGGGTGTCAGCGAACTGAAATGGACAGGCATCGGGCACTTTGCATCAGATGATCACATGGTCTACTATGCTGGAAATGAAAGACAACGAAGAAATGGTGTTGCATTTATAATAAAGAAGAAACTTGCAAGAACTGTAATGAAATACAATGCAGTCAGTGAACGCTTAATCTCTATTCGTCTACGAGGATTGCCTATCAACACAACTATAATTCAAGTATATGCTCCAA
Source organism: Ichthyophis bannanicus (assembly GCA_033557465.1). Classification (NCBI taxonomy): domain Eukaryota; kingdom Metazoa; phylum Chordata; class Amphibia; order Gymnophiona; family Ichthyophiidae; genus Ichthyophis; species Ichthyophis bannanicus. Next base: position 784,475,590 of record CM066033.1, read on the forward strand.
CAACAGCTGCAGAAGAGAATAAAATTGAAGAGTTCTATGAACAAGTACAAGCTGAAATTGACAGAACATGCAAACAGGATATCCTGATAGTCATGGGTGACTGGAACGCAAACGTTGGCAACAAAGAAGAAGGCAAAGTAGTTGGAAAATATGGACTTGGCAACAGAAATGAAGCTGGAGAAAGACTGATAGAATTCTGCAAGACCAATGATCTATTCATCTGAAACACCTTCTTCCAGCAACACAAGCGGCGACTGTACACATGGACTTCACCCAATGGATTGTATAAAAATCAAATTGACTACATCTGTGGAAGTCAATGATGGAAAAGCTCTATAACATCAACAAAGACAAAACCTGGAGCTGACTGTGGTACAGATCATCAACTACTAGTATGCAAACTCAAGCTAAAGTTGAAAAAGAGCAAAACACTCATGAATGCAGCAAAAATGACCTTGAGAATATACCACTGGAATTTAAAGACTGCCTGCAAAATCAATTTGCTGCTTTAGATACAAATGACAGAGCTCCAGAAGAGTTATGGAATGACATCAAGAAGGTTGTGTTGGAAGAAAGCGAGAAGTCTCTACAAAAGGTGAAAAAGCAAAAATGGCCAAAATGGATGACGGAAGAAACTCTGAAAATTGCCCAGAAACGCAGAGAAGCTAAAGCCAGAGGAGAAAGAAAGACAATAACAGAACTCAACAGAGATTTCCAATGTGCAGCAAGACAGGACAAGGAAAAGTACTACAATGACACTTGCAAGGAAATAGAAGCAGAAACTACTACAGGAAGAACAAGATCGGCATTCCTAAAGATACGAGAGTTAAAGAAAAAGTTCCAGCCTCGAATTGAAATGTTACAAGATGCTCAAGGTTCTATGTTGAATGATGCTGAGAAGATCAAGAAAAGGTGGAAGGAATATACAGAGATTTTATATGATAAAGATCAAGTGGACCAACAGCCGTTTCAACCTGTACCTTATGATCAGGAACCATTGGTGATGAAAGAGGAAGTTGAAGCAGCATTGAAAGCCTTATCAAAGAACAAAGCACCAGGCATCGATAGAATTCCTATAGAAGTATTGCAGCAATCTGATGCAGCTGTTACCATACTTACAAGGCTCTGCCAAGAAATATGGAAGACAACATCACGGCCAACTGACTGGAATAGATCTGTGTTTATACCAATACTAAAGAAAGGTGATCCAACTGACTGTGGAAATTATCGAACAATCGCTCTGATCCCACATGCCAGCAAGATTCTACTGAAGATTATTCAAAAGAGACTACAACCATACCTGGAACAAGAGCTACCTGAAGTGCAAGCAGGGTTCAGGAAAGGGCGAGGAACGAGAGACATCATTGCGGATGTGAGATGGATCCTTGAAAAGACTAAAGAATACCAAAAGGATATCTATTTGTGCTTTATCGACTATAGCAAGGCTTTTGACTGTGTAAACCATGAGAAACTCTGGGCCACATTAAGAAGCATGGGTATACCAGAACACCTGATCGTTCTCTTGTGCAATCTGTACATTGATCAAGAAGCAACAGTTCGAACGGAACAAGGAGAAACAGAATGGTTTAAAATAAGCAAAGGTGTAAGACAAGGCTGCATACTTTCCCCCTTTCCAGATAGGCCATGTGGTCTTTTTCTGTCATCATGTTTCTATGTTTCTATAGGTAAAAAGTGGACTGTTGTAGTTGTTGATATGGAAGGACAGACTAGATAGGCCATGTGGTCTTTTTCTGTCATCATGTTTCTATGTTTCTATATGCAGAACAAATCATCAGAGAAGCAGGATTGTATGAAGACAACAGAGGTGTGAAGATTGGTGGAAGACTCATCAACAACCTTCGCTATGCTGATGATACCACATTACTGGCTGAAAGTGAAGATGATCTGAAACATTTGCTTCTCACAATCAAAGAACATAGTCTCAAAATGGGCCTGCACCTTAATGTAAAGAAGACTAAGATCATGACAACTGGCATAATCAACAGGTTCATCATTGAAGGAGAAGAAATTGAAATTGTGAACTTTAACCTACTTGGATCAACTATCAATAAAGAAGCAACAAGCAGTCAAGAAATCAAACGACACATTACTCTTGGCAGAATGGCTATGAAAGACCTAGATAAGATTCTCAAGAGCAGAGAAGTCTCTCTCCATACAAAGATTCGACTTGTTCAAGCCATGGTATTTTCAATAACATCATATGGATGTGAAAGCTGGACAGTGAAAAAGACAGACAGGAAGAAAATTGATGCCTTTGAATTATGGTGCTGGCAGCGAATACTGTGTATACCATGGACTGCCCGAAGAACAAACTAGTCGGTACTAGAGGAGATCAAACCTAAGCTTTCTTTAGAAGCTCAGATGACAAGACTTTGACTTTCATACTTTGGACACATCATGCGAAGAGAGAGAGATCGTTAGAGAAAGACATCATGCTTGGCAAAATAGAAGGTCAATGCAAAAGAGGAAGGCCAGCAATGAGATGGATCGATACAATAACAGCAGCTACGGGTACCAGTCTGTCAACAATGAGCCGCCTGACTGAAGACCGAACACAATTTAGAATAGCTATCCATAGGGTTGCCATGAGTCAACTCCGACTCGACGGCACTTAACAACAACAATGTAGTTTTAAATGCCCAGACCAAAACATGCGTGAAATGTGAGAGCCTGGAAACACTGGACACTTTGCTGTCTGTGGCAGAAGTCTGGATTTTATTGGTCAAAGTTATTGGGGGTGGCAGAACATGCTTCCATTGCATAAAATGGGACCTGCAGTGTAATAACACTCATTAATGGCACACTTTAGTAAATCTAATTAATAGTAATCAGGAAAGTCAATTTCCATAAAGAAATTAGAAAAAATTCTGATGACACTGGTCTACAATTTTTTAAACGCTGTCTGCCAATTCTTACAGATTTTGATGCACTGAATTCCAAAATGACAATTAAAACCACTGACTGGCTACTGTTTCCAAGATATCTAAGCTTTCCATTTTATGTGCATATATAGCATGTAGGTAGTAGAGTTTTTAATTACATATTATTATAAACCTAGGTCTTTTCATGTGTCTATGGTTGCCATATATATGACCTTGATAAAATTTCATCTGTTGTCTTTGGCCTTCATTCTAGAACGCGGGTTGTGCCTAGACTCTAGTCCCCCACTTGCTCTCTCCATACATCCTGTGCTTCAGGATGGGGAGAGCCAGCAAGTGGCAGAGTGGGGCAGGCCATCCGGCAGCGGTACAGGGCCAATTCGGTCATGGCCCTGTACGTGCTGCTGGGCCTGCTGGGGTGTACTGCTTATACTGCCTCAGAGGTGGTATAAACAGTTGGGGTTTTTTTGGAGAATCGGGGAAGGGGAGCCACCCACGGGGCTGGGGCCCAGTTTGGGGGGGACTCCACCACCCGATCCAGGCCGCGGCGGGCCAGCCGTGGGTCAGGTGGCAGGGATATTGAAGGTTGGAGCGTGGATGTCTGGGGCGCCTGCAGGGAGGATGTCCCCGGAGGAAGGAGGGGCATGCCAGGCTGTCCTTGGGCCTGATCCTGGCTCCTGTGGGAACATTTTGTTCCCACGGACCAGAATCAGGTCCTAACGGCTCCATCTTCAGCAGGGATGTCCGGGTGGCCCAGACGTCCACCTCCTGGAATGGGGCTCCACATTTACAAGTTTAAAAATCAGCCAAAGGATTATTTAAATATAATTTATTAAAAAGTTAGTATGAAACAGCAAGAAACGACTATGTATGCATTAGTATTCATTTCAGACTATATTCAGTGTCTACACATCATTTCTTAGCTTGTCTCTTGTAGTCTGTAGAGTATCTCTTGTCACTGTGCAGCAATAGTCTGCAAGCACTGACGGGCTCCATTCGCCTTGATATCTTTTCTCCATTGCTGTAATGTTCTGATGAAATCACTCACCATGGTCATTGCTCACTGCTCCGCAGTTCGGTGGAAAAAAATCAGGATGAGAGCACAAAAAATGTATCTTTAGTGACATGTTGCAGCCAAGACTTTTTTATGTATTGAGGAATTTTTCCACCAGCTTCCTGTAGTTGTCTTGTTTCCGAGAAAACTTGTTGCCACTATTGGGAAGGCTTTCCATGTTGTCTTTTCTTTGCCACGTAGTGCACATTTAAATGCTTCATCTCAAAGAATCTGAGAACCAACAAAGACATCTTCCTTTATCTTAGCATCACTTAGGGGTATGTTTACTAAACCTTCTTAATGTGCGCCCGGCGTTAGTGTGCAGGATGCCATATAAGGAGTGAGCGTTTCAGTCTAAAGTAGCAAAATTGGATTAGCGCGCGATAACGCGCGCTGCTGCGCACATTATCGGGCAAAGCGCCGCTAAGTGCGTTACCGCGCGGTAATCTTAAGTAGGCGCACAGACATCCAAACATAGAAGCAGAAGTGTAGCACAATGGTTATTACACTGACTCATGATACAGGGGTCATGAATTCAATCCCCCAGTGTGCCTAATGTATAAGGCTGGCTGAGGTATCAGCTCTGACATGTAAGTATTGTTTCCTGAGGCATTTTATTTGTATTTTAATTATTGCTGCCAGCAAACACACCCTCATGTGCCGTAACCTAAGGTGCCGCATAAGGCACTCCATAGGGCACATTATAAAGTGCACTGTCCGCCACAGCACCCTATAATTTCCCTTATAGGGCACCCTATAAGGCGCTCCATAGGACACCTTGTACGGACTGTTCGAGTTTTCATGCTGTTCCTCATGAATATGCATGAGATACATCTGCATACCATGGGGGCGGTGCATAGATATGCAGCACAGGCATCTTTATTAGAGGCAGCATGGAACCTGAATGGTGTTTGGCCCTCCAGGACTGCATTTGGGTGACTCTGCTCTAGGTAATGCGCCTGTTTATGGTGTCTGTGCTCTGTAGGGTAAAATGTAAGTGTTTTGGGCATGTTTACATCATCTGCAATAAAGGTTCTGTCTGTATTAGCACGTTTTAGTAGTGGGTAAAAAATGGGGGCTGGGTTGGCAGGAACCACAGCTGGAACTTGAACCTGTGACCTTCTGCTCCTGAACACACTGGCTGTGTGCACTGCACCACCACATGTTGCCACAGAGACAGTACATTCCCTGGGGATACCATGACTGTTCGTCAGACGGGGCCTGTCTGTTGCAGTGCATGGCACCCACCTACACAGGGCTAGGCCACGGTCTGCTCTGGGCAGCTGCCACTGCCCCGTCCATCACCAGTGCCCCTCTGCCACCCTGCTGACATGCCCTTCTGCTGGTGGTGCTGGTGGAGCGCAGTCTCAGGCCATCCAGTGTGCGGGTAGGCGGCTGCCTATGGTGCGGGTTCTGGGGTAGGGGTGCCTGCATAGGTGTCCACGCTTCCCCCCAGCACCGCCTGCCACTGTTCTGTGCCCTTGGGGGTCCCTACTGGGTACTATCCCCTGTGACACTGTGGGAAGCACACTCGTGCCCATGCTGGGCCCTAATTAGTTGCTGTCTGGCTGCTCTACTGTTTTAGCATTCCTATGGGCCACCTAGGCATCACCCTAGTCCACACTGTGGCCCAGCTGCAGTACAGCATGTGCCGTCTGCAGCCCTCTGTGTCCCCTTTCCCAGCATCTGTCCAGTTGCCCATTCCGACATGCCCGCCCTGCTGTTGTGGAACATGTACACCCCATAGGAAACCTGTCCAATGGAGAGGGAAACCCTGATGAGCGCAATTGCACTGTGGGATCATTCACCTTGTATGGAGACGGAGCGTAGACCCTTCCAAAATTCATATCTTTTTTTTGGAGCTTTCTTGGGAGTGCTTTTTGATGTTTCCCATTAATATCACCATTTCCCAGTTTGGTTATGTTTTTTTTATATTTTGTTGGGGTCATTTTCACTGTTTATTTGCCCTTTTGTTCCGTGCACATGTATCACACTTATCACTTTTTGTAGGTTTCCCTGGTTTTGCTTTACATTGCTGACAGAAATGGTTTCTCTGCCCTTTAAATCAGCTCTAACGCCAGGGTTTCACTGGCGTTAGTTTTGAGCATCGGATTTCACATCGTTAGTGTGCGGGGAGCCTCTCCCCTCCCACTCTCCACCCATTGACCTCTTCTCTCCGCCCCTGGGGAGCCTTCCTCCGCCCTCCGGGAGCCTTTCCCCGCCTTCAGCGCTCATTTGCGCCGCTGCGTGCGTTAACGCGCGCTAAGGTACCTGAGCGCTTGATAAAGCGCCATTAACGTGCGTTAAGGTACCTTAACGCGCGGTAACGTCACAGAGCGCACATTAAGAAGGTTTAGTAAACATGCCCCTTAGTCTTGGAATTTTCCTGCTAGGATACTTGAAAGCTGGTTTCATGACAATGACAACATTTTTCATTAGACTCAGCTTAATGCGTATGGGTGGTAACAAAATCTTCCTTGATTCAACAAGTGGTGGATGCTGCACACTTTTCTTTCCAAGCTCCAGTGATTGTCAGAGTGGCCAATCTCTCTTGATGTAGTTAGAGTCTTTCATATAACTATCCCATTCACAGAAAAAACAGCAGTACATTGTGTATCCAGTCTGCAGACTGAGCAACAGAGCAACAACTTTCAAATCACCATAAAGCTGCCACTGATATGGGTCATATAGTTTATGCATCTCAACAACTGTTTTATATTGTCATAGTGGAGGAGTAGTCTAATGGTTAGAGCACTGCCTTGGTAACCAAGAGACCAGAGCTCAGTTCCTAATAGTACTCCTCATGGCCTTTGGCAAACTACTTAACCCTCCATTGCCTCAGAAGAAGGGCCTGGTAATCTACTTCTGGTTATACTGCCAAGAAAACCCAGGGGCTGCTGAGTTGCTTTGAGTCCGCATTAACTCAAAGGCACACATGGGTTTCCTTCAAATGGACTACATGACCAACAGGAATCAATGGCAAAAGATTGCCATTATGCAGCAAAACAGCTTTAAGACTTGGTATAGATGAACAGTCTCCACTGACCTGGATGATGAATGACCTGGATGATGAGGGCTGCCATCAGACCATCGATGTTGTTACATGCTACAAGATCAGCTTCCATGAATAAGAATGTAGCAAAATCCTTTTGAAGTTCATGGAACATGGAAACCCTAACATCACCTGACAGGAGATTCCATTGCTGCAGTCTGGAGCCAACATCTCTGCCTTACTCTTACGTAGTTCCAAATCCCTGACAAGGTCAATTAGTTCACTTTGTGTTATGAGGTGTGGTTCAGAGGAGGAGGATGGGAGGAAATCTGGGTCATGTGATACTGATGGTTTGGGACCAGAAGATTCATCTCCTTCTTCTTCATCTGACTCAAGTAAGAATAATTCTGGAGCATCAGGAGCTGGCAATCTTCTCCATGCGGTACTGGGCATATAGACGATAAAATGTTTGGATACTACATAGTCCAATTTTTCTTCTTTGATAAACCTTTCCCAACAGGAGGCACCATGCAGAAGTAACAGTTGATGATATGATCTGTTGATTCTCTCCAAATCATTGGCACTGCAAAAGGCATAGATTTCCTTTTTCTATTCGACCACTGGGAAAGATTTGTTGCACAAATGTTGCAGCATATGTGTGGAGCCCAGCTCTTGTCCTGATCTCCAATTTTGCAGCCAAAGTAAAGGTGGTACACTTTCTTAATCAAAGTGGTCATGCTGTATTTTTGTGATGCAAAAGTCACGTCGCTATAAAAGTAGCAGAAATGACCTGCATTGTTCAAACAATTATGAGGCATCTCTCACTTTGGCTAAATGGAAAAAAAAATCAACACTGAGAAAACTGGTCTATAGCCAAAATACTACTGACATGTCTTGTTCATTAAAAAATTGTTGCACAATTTGTTCTGCAGAGTGATGCAATTAAGCTGAGTTAGGATTGCATCATCTATGACTTCTAGGAATAACATGATGCAATTCATATTATGTATTACACAATAGCACCTTCAAATTGAATCATTTTTGTGGAGCCCAAATCCACAACATGCATGTCCGGCCCTCGAGCATGTCCAAATCAAAGACAGGCCCGATTTAAACCTGATTCTGAAACTGTGGGTATAACTACTTCCGTGATTTCGGAATCAGGGACATAAATGTTTCCGGCATGGCACGCACAAACCACTATGGAGAAACACGGGCCCTCTCTGTCATAATGGGACACAGATAGACGCAGCAAACGGCTTGGATGTCCCCACATTCACCATATTCTGAAAAAATGCACGTTTCTGATCCTGCCCATCTCCGCGTGGCCATGCCTCTGCTGTTAAAGCGTGTATCTCCTCAGCCGCTCCTCTCACTGGCAGTGTTGTGCTCATAGAAACTACACATGACTACTGATGCAAACCAGACAATAAATACTAGTCTGTTGCATGCCCAGAACACTGCAAAGTAATCTCAATGAATGCAAAGATTTATTTATTTAGACAGTTTTGTATACCACCTTATTCTTCAATCAAAGTGGTCACAACACAATTGGGGGATACATTTAACGAGGGGATATGAGACACATACACTAATACTTACAGGGAACATGGGCAATTGAGGGTTAAGTGGCTTGCCCAAGACCACAAGGAGCACCTGTGGGACTAGAAACCTCAGTCCTTCCAGCCCAAGGTTGCTGTCCTCTAGTGGGATTTGAACCCCCTGACCTTCCAGCCTGCAGTAACTTGCCACAACCACTAGGCCACTCCTCCCTCTAAATTATATTATAAAAGCAAGTAGAAGGTGATATGTCTGTCCTGACAATCAAAACATACATGGCAGTAGAACTCCTTAGTTATGCTTGCATTGGGCATCTCTGATAACACTCTTTACAATGCTAAGTATGGACCAGTAGAACTCAGCAAAGGTTCACTATAGCAAAATGCAAAACATATCCCTGTCAATAATAAGGGACCCTCAGATTAAGAGCATGCCACAGTGCAAACAGCACTAATACATGCCCAAACCACTATCATCAGTCTCTACAAATGTGCACATTTTGCTGTTTGCACTATTGCATGCTTTCATTCTGAGGGCTCCTTATTATTGACAGGGATATGTTTTGCATTTACCTATAGAGAATCTTCACTGATATTTTCTGCCCCATCACACTGGAACCTGGTGACACTACGGTCATCCCTATGATCCAGGTACTGGTCAGGCATTCATGCCCCCCCCCCCCCCCCGAATTGCGGATGTGCACACCAGATCCTCTCATGCAACACTCAAACTACACATATATACTTTCACTTGCAGTCATAAAAACATACTTTTGCCAAAAAGATGTCCTGTACCTATCAAGAACAGCTGATCTGCATTTCTCACCCAAACAAGAATCTTTTCCATACTCACTCACATACTATCCCTACATCAACAGTCTCATTTTTCAGAATATAAAAATTGTTAGGGAACCCTAGATTAGCTCCCTTAGCACAAACAGCAAATGTCAGCATAGCCAGAATAAACACATGGAAGCCAATTACGATTGGGGCACGTCTGGGCCGTCCGGATGTCCTGGATATGCAGCCAATGCTGTTTCGGTGGGAGCTAGACGGCCCCGCAGGGGCAGAATCAGAGCATAGGGCCTGGATGCCCTGGATGCGCCCCAATTCTGGCTTGCTAGACATTCAAGATTCCCCCCGGCTAGCCCAGCCTGGGCTCTTATATGGATCTGCGGTGCCATGGCGTCCTGTCGCCATGACACCACGGCTCCATGCAGGAGCCCTGATCACCTGCAATGCCTGCAAATGTCTTTTCCCTGCCACCTAGCCCCCGATTGGGCCTTCTGGGGCTGGAATCTGGCTGTGGGGATCCCTCTCCCATGCTCACCTCTTCCTGGGGTCCTGGTATGGTTGTCCACTGTCACTGGGGGGGACGACTTATTCCATCTCCGGAGTGGAATAAGTCCCCGGTCTAAATCACCCAGCCCGGACATACAGGGCTGTCACTGGAATCGGCTATGCATGTCCAGGTTGTGCGTCCTGCCTCCACCCCTCCTCTGGCCCACCCTCTCCGGCCCCCATCCAGAGCTCCCCACACATCTTGGCTGTATGTGCGGAGAGCTCTAGTTCCAGCATAGGGCCCAGGTGTTTAGCGGGGATGTACGTCCAAACCGGATGCTCATCCCCGCTAAACACAGCTCAGAATGACCCCCTATTGCTCTTCTTAATATTTTTGTAGGAATGTTTATTAATGTTTCTTTACCTTACAACCTTCCCTCACCTCTGCTTTCTGTTCTTTAAAAGTGCATCTTGTGTTTTTCCAGACTGCAGACAACCAGTTCTAAATATAATTGTCAAAACCATTCTTCTGTATGGGATGCATTGAAGAGCAGAGCAGAATATTTTCTAAGTCCTGGCCTTATTCCATGTTTCTGCAGGAATAACAGGGATGTCTGTGGGAAACACTGAAAACATACATGGGCCTTTCCTGAATATGTGTTATGCGTCTCCACGACTGACCATGTCTAATTCTACCCCTTCTGGGCATGTTCTGAGATCCCCATGCTAACACTGTAGCTGTGCAAATCAGTAGCATTTCAGAATAGAGCGAAGGACATTTTCAGCAGATAAACATCCTTTCAATACATACAAAACCTTATTCATGGTCTGGAATGACCTCCTAATTGTTTTGCCTGAAAAGCAAGTACTGTCGAAACAAAAACAGATTAATCACAAATCCAGTCACAGATGTGCATGTACGAGGTGTGACAAAAAAGAAACGAGACTGTCCCATAAATGTTTTATTACAAAATCTATAGAGAAATTATGCATTGTCCCCTTCAAAGTAATCCCCCTCAGAGTTAATGCAGTTCTGTATTCGCTTCTGCCACGTACGGAAGCACTCGGTAAAGTCCTCCTCCTTGAGGTCCCTCAGCTCCCTCGTCACAGTGGCCTTAATCTCTTCTACAGAGGTGAAATGAGTTCCTTTGAGCACAGTCTTAAGCCTGGGGAAGAGCCAGAAGTCGCACAGTGTGAGATCTGGGGAATAAGGAGGGTGGTCGAGATCGGTGATCTGTTTGTTGGCCAAGAACTGCCTCACACTGAGCTTGGTGTGTGCGGGCACATTGTTGTGGTGGAGCAGCCACGACTTGTCTCCCCACAGAGCCCGCCTGCTGCGCAGAACCCAGTCATGAAGGCGATTGAGGACATGCTGGTAGAAGTGCTGGTTGACTCTTTGACCCTCAGGCACAAACTCATGATGGACCACTCCCTTCTGGTCGAAGAATGCGATCAGCATGACCTTGATCCTTGATTTGGACATGCGTACCTTCTTAGGTCTGGGTGACAGTCGAGTCTTCCACTTCAGACTCTGTCTCTTGCTTTCAGGGTAATACTGGAAGCCCCAAGTCTCGTCTCCTGTGATGACTCAGCCAACAAACTCTGGATCTTCTCCTATCTTCTCTAGCAAGTCTCGACAAACATTGACCCGTGCTCCTTCTGGTCACCCGATAAAAGCTTGGGCACCATCTTGGTGCACACCTTCTGCATCCCCAGCTCCTGCACCAAGATGGTCCTCACTGAGTCCCTGTTCAGGCTGAGCTCCTCAGCTATCATCCGCACCATCATTCTGCGATCACTCCACACCAGCTGGTTCACTCTGTCAATGTTCTCAGCTGTCTTTGTCATGGAAGGTCGTCCTGAATTGGGGTCATCCTCCACCTTCTCGCGGCCAGTCTTGAAGCGTTTGTGCCACTCGAAGACTCACGGCCTTGACATTGCATCTTCTCCATAAGCCTTTTGGAGAATTTGGAGACACTCAGTTGGGCCCTTCTCCAACTTAACCAGAAATTTTAAGTTGATTCTTTGCTCCAATTTTCTGCCATCGCCAGTTGCGTGACAAAGCGATGGAGCAGTGTGCTACAAAAAGACCTGAAAAAGAAAAACAGAGTGAGAGAAATGAAAAATATTATAGCAGAATAGGGGCGAGATGTTGCCACAACACAGAGATGTTGCACAACACAGTGACATAAGTGGTTAGCCAATTGGCATTGAGTCATGGGCGTGGCTGCCACAGTCTCCTTTCTTTTTTGTCACACCTTGTATTTTAGTCATTTATAACTCTCATATCTTTAGCACTTCCAAAGTCAAAGTCGTATGCACTGACCCAAAAATAAATTGAAAGCTAAAGCCAATAAATAATTTTAAGCATCATTTTCATTCTCAGAGACCCAGACTTAGTAAAGTGTGAGTTTATTTTGGAAGCATTTTGGCTGTAGAATAGTGTGATTAAACCTGCCTAATTCTATCCAACTTATTTCCCAAAAACGTGATCCAGTTCTAAAATCATTTTATGGTGAGTTTTGTGTTGGAATAGCATTTTGAGTCTTATGTGAGAAAGGCACTCCTTTCCTCCCACCCAAACGGGGTTATTCTGAGGCACGAATAGCAAGGAGGTCCATCCCTGCTATTCATGCTGGCTTCTGCCCCTGTATAACTTCCCCGCTGGTTGTGTGGGGATGTTAGACAGAGGTGGGGAAGAGGCAGCATGGGGGTGGAGAGTGGGCAGTTGCCAGCCCTGGATGTACAGGGCCAATTCTGATGTCAGCCCTATACTGTATGTTCAGGGCAGGTGGAATAACTCCCCTGGGTGTTTATCTTTGGTGGAGTCAGTGCATGGAAGGGGCTTGGGGGGGGGGGGGTTAAGTTAATGCCCTGCAGCCTGACCTTGTCTTAGGAGGCCAGATCAGGGGTTGGGCTCTGGGGAATTTATTAAACAGGTTTTATATACCACTTTATCATTTCAACCGAATCACTTTATCATTTCAACCGAATCATGGCTCACAGACTCAGACGCAGTCCTACTCAGTCAGTTCATCCCCACTGATTTCTCCATCCACACATGCCACAGAACTAGCCGAAGAGGTGGAGGCGCCTTCATCCTAGTAAAGGCGGAGCTCCAATTCCAGCTGCAGTCCTCCAATAGCACAGCCAACATGGAAGCAATTGCCATAGCCAACGAGCACTCCACCATCAACCTTATCTACAGGTCACCATCCTCCTCTCCGGATGACTTGTCAACAATAATTGACCTTGCCTACAACCCCAAGAACCCACGCCTACCGAACTGGGTAATGGGTGACCTTAACCTGCCAGCTCTCCAACCCACCCAGGTCGAAGCTTTCCTCGAAGCTCTCAACGAGCTAGGATACGAGCAGGTAATTGATGCCCCCACCCACACAAAAGGAAACATACTGGACCTAATCTTCGTGCCAACACCTACTATAAGCCCAACCTACAACCTTGAATTATTCATCATGCCAGTACTTTGTTCCGACCACAGCCTAATTAAATTTCAGATACCCATGAACCAAGATAACTCTCCATGCAGGAAAGATGAGATTCCCTTAGCACCTGCAAGGCGATTTCGACTCTTTGATAAAGAAGAGATCATCAAAAATGTACTTCCCAACCTCATCCTGACATCGTCCAACCTCAACGAAATGATATCCAAATGGATCAAAAGCCTAAGCTCTGCAGCACACCTACTTGCCTCAAACGCACCACCAAAAAGAAGAAAAGCAGTGCCATGGTATTCTGCCGAAATTAGATCTTTGCTACTTCACCTTAGGAAGCTCGAGAGGCGATGGAGGTGCTCCTGATCCAAAGATGACCTGGCAGCCTACACCTCCTCCTTGGACTTACACAGAGAAACAATCTCAAAGAAACAGAAAGAACACCACGCCAAACTCTTGCGATGATCCCTAAATAAACCCCACGATCTGTTCAACATTGTGAGGTCCCTGATGAAGGAGCCTTCTCCCCCCCAACCAAGCTTACTTGACCCCCAGGAATTCGCTGACTACATACAAGCCAATTCCAGCCAAATCAATGCCACGATAACCCAAGATCCAGAGCCCAAGCAGCACCACCAAACAATGCTGACAGTGTTCACACCCCCATCCACGAAAAGAATAGAAGAGACCATCACATCTATAAACACCACCACAGCCTCCAACGACCCCTGTACAGCATTCTGGATAAAATCACTGCGCACTGAATTAAGCCCATTCCTAACCAGGATCATGGACCTATCCTTCTCAACAGGTGCATTCCCGTCAACGCTAAAACAGACCTCCATCCGACCCCTCCTTAAAAACAACAAGCTCTACCCTAAAAAAGCAGAATCCTACCGTCCAATCTCCAGCATTCCCCTACTGTCCAAGATAATAGAGAAGGACGTACAATGACAAATCCAACACCACACTGATACCACCTCACCACTTGACCCATGTCAACATGGATTTAGAGAATCCCATGGCGTGGAGACCCTCCTCACCACTCTACTCAGTACCCTAATTACAGGGATTGATAACAGCAGTAAAGAATACGCATTAATCTTCATGGACATTGCTGCCGCATTTGACTCTGTTAACCACAAGATGCTTCTGTCACGACTCCAAGAGAAGGGTATCCACGGCTCAGCCTTGAGTTGGTGCAAGTCATACCTGACAGATAGATGGCAGCAGGTAAGAACTGACTCAGGGACCTCCAAGCCATTTAAACAAATGCAAGGGGTCCCCGAAGTATCATCACTCTCAGGCCTCCTATTTAGTATATACATGCAACCCATCTGTGCAATCATCCATTCCTTCAAAGTCTGCTGCCTAGTATACGCTGACGATGTGCTGCTCTTCTCTCCGTTCTCAATCAACCAACCTGATTTCTCGTCCCTGACAAAGTGCTTCGAGGCTGTCACAGATTGGCTCCACACACAGAGTCTCAGAATTAATTTCAAGAAAACTGATGTCCTCTTCATCATGAGGAATCACTCTTTCACCCCACCAACATCAATAAGAGTAAGAGACATGGAGATCCTAAGCAAGCCCACCATGCGCTGCCTGGGAATCACCCTCGATCAGCATCTCAATTTGAAAGCACACATAAGCAATATAGTTAGAGCAATCTATCATAAGATATGAACCATCCGCCACCTGCGACCCTTATTGGAATCAGATGATTTCTGGACAATTTTCCAAGCCTTGGTAACCCCGCATTTCGACTATGCCAATGCTATTTTACAAGGACTCCGCTGAACCCCCTGCAGCTGGCGATGAACACAGCAGCCCAAGTTCTGCATGGAGCCTCCAGAAGGGACCACATAACCCCAGTCCTAAAACACCTCCACTGGTTGCCCATCCACTGCAGACTCACTTTTAAAGTGTTACTAATGACATTCAAGGCCATCAACAACCTATCCCCTATCTCCCTAACAGACCTTATCCTCCCCATACCTGCTAATAGGGCCAGAAGATCATGTGCTTTAAAGAAACTCGTAATCCCTGGAGCAACAACAAAATGCTCCCAGACAGCAAGGAATAGAGCATTTGTATATTACGCACCTATGCTCTGGAATGCCCTCTCAACCTCCATCCGGGCAATAACTGAGCTCGCCCAATGTCGAAAGGCCCTGAAGCACCACTTATTCCTCCTTCATTACTCCCTGCCTGGTGAAAGAACACAGCCAAGCATACCCCCAACACAGCCAAGCTTACCCCCAACCACCTAATGACACCATCGTTACACCCAGGGCACGATAACATACCCACGGTATGAATACGACTGCCCAAACTTGTATATAACCTAATATGTAATCAGCTCAGACAGTGCCTGTGACAGACATGTTGAGGCACAGCTCAGTTGTACATAGTGTAAATAGTTGCCCCGTTGAATCCAAGTTGTAAAAACATGTTCTCTGGAATGTACACCGCATGCCTGCTGCTTTGTACAATTTGTTTGTGTCATGTAAACGGTGCTGATTTAAAGAGCGCGGTATAGAAATAATATAAATAAACCAAAGTGGTTTACATTGAAACTTAAACTTGGTAATGTACATTAAACAGGGACTGATAGCTTGGATTTTTCTCAGGCAATGGAGGGTTAAGTGACTTGCCCAAGGCCACAAGGAGGGCTAAGTGGGAATTGAACCCTGGGTTCTGGGTTCCCAAGCCAGTGTTCTTACTACTCCTCCACTCATAGGAATTAACTTTGTTGGGCAGTGGCTGGCATCGCAGCTTTTAAAGGGCGGCTCCTTTTAAAACCCATGGCTGAGTTAGCCAGGCTATTGCTGTATGTGCAGGCCGGGACGTTTAGGCCGGTTCGTGATTCTGATCCCGCTGGCTTAGATGTGCCCCACGGGATCAGAATTGTGAACTCCTTTGTATGTCGCAATCAGAATCAGGCCCAAAGGGGGTGGGGAGGAAGGAGAGCCTAGATTTGCATGTGAACTAGGCTAGAAAATTCCCCAATTTTAGTGATTTACCTATGTTAGTGGCATCTTAGGCATGTAAATGGGTTTTTATATAATTCTGACTAGGGTGGACGTATGTGCATAGCTTATTTCCACTGTTGGCATGCACATGGGCGGAGTTTGGGCAGTGTATGGATGATGCAAGCAATTGCATATGTAGATTATAGAATTCTTTAATTTACATGCATAATTGCAAAAAGTGTGCACGGTTATTTACACTAGCTCTAGGATAGGTGTAAGTGATCACGCCCTAACATGCTCAAGTACTTTCACACTTATGCTCTATTTTATAATGCCAAGCATACATGTATTTGGCTTTATAAAACAGGCAAAAAATGCACATGTAGAAACAATTTATAAAGTTACTATCAAAAGAGGAAAACCAACATTTAGCACAAGGTCTTACCTCTGATAACTGGCATATTACTTTTATTGAAATCTTTTGTTATTGCAACAAGAATCCTGGCAGGTGCTACTTCCACCTTGCATTGTACACCAAATATTTGAGCCTAGCTCTGTTACTAGGGCCGTCTACAGTATCATGATTACAGGAGTCAGAATTTGGTGACAGGGCATTCCTCAAACAGCTCTGGGAGGTCAGAAGGGCTGTCTCTGATTTCTTCCCAGTAATTTGATCTAGGTGAACCAGGTGATAAATGATGGCCCATTTGCGGGTCTCTCCAGTAGCTGTTGATGGCCCTGAATATGTGACCTCTACAAAGGCCTGAGAGGAAGCGTGGACAGACAAAGGGAGATAACAAAGCTCATTGGCTGACTTTATTCAAAGTCTGGCTGTAGACAGCTCATTGCTTAGCAGTCCTAGAAATCGAGTATCCTTTTATCTTTCATAGTTCTAATCTGATAGATTCATAGGATAAGGACAGAAGCTGAAATAGGTTTAATTTGCAAAACATATTGGTAAAGTGTTATGGCAGTTAGCCTAATTTTCATAAATGTATTTCTAAGGTATAGATAAAGATTCCCTTATCCTTGTTTAGAAGTAGATGTAATTACTATACATACAACTTCTAACACAAGAATCACTGGGGGAGATAGTCAGCAGTGGTGGCTACCCATTCTAATCAGGCTAGCTGCCGTTGCTGAAACATAAAGGCATATATTCAATGCTGGGGTCATATCTGGCCCTGACATTAATATCCGGGTTACCTGGATTGGCAGGAAGCTAACTGGGCAGAGGCGATGTTCAGCTGCTTCTAGGGTTGCCAACTTTTTGAAAGAGAAAAACCCGCCACCTGTGGCTAGTCACGCTCTGCCCTTGCCCCGCCCCTGCTAAACCCCTGCCCCGCCCCTACCCCCTGCCCCGCCCCCACCCCTACTCCACCTCCTGTCCCCAAAAAATTGCAGAGGGCAATGTACAAACTGAATAAGCAAAACGTCTACAAATTCTTAAGCAGAAATTCTATACTGACAGAAAACGCATCATTGGTTGTACTCACACACACACACACACAATACAGACAGGTCTTCATCAATAAATGAACACAAAACAAAAAGAGAAATATATAGACAAAAATTAAACTGGAACCCCAAGAAGACAGACTCTGCATGTAGTGCAATATCAGATAAATAAGAGATGCAGTTCCCCATACTGTGTAAAATATAAAGGTAGTACAAAGTCCAATCATTAAATTGAAAATAAAATTATTTTTCCTATCTTTGTTTTCTGACCATTTTATTCTCTGATCATGCTGGTTCCAATCTGAGGCTTCCATTTTTCCATCTTCTCTTAGCTCGTTTTCTATGATCTATAGTCCATCTGTCATTTCTTGTCTCTTCTTTTCTTTACTTCCTTCCATCAGCCTATTTCCAGTTCCAGTGCCCCCTCCCATTAACCAGTCACTTACCAGTACCATTCCCAGGTGTCAGCTCCCTTTGAGCCCCCTCCTTACCTCCTCGTCAGCTCCTTTCCAGCCACCTCCTTCCCCCCTTTCCGCTCTCTTCCAGCCACCTCCTTCACCCGGTCAGTTCTTGTCTGCCACCTCCTTCCCGCCTCTTTCAGCTCTCTTCCAGCCCTCACCTTCCACCTGTCAGTTCCTTCTGCCACCTCTTTCCACTTGCAGCCACTTCTGCTGCTTCAATCCCTCCCCTTAGTGCTGCTTCACCCCTTAGGGCTGCTTCCTCCCCCCTTAGTGCTGCTTCCCTTGTGCTGCTTCACCCCCCTTAGTGCTGCTTCACCCCTCTTAGTGCTGCTTCAGCCCTTAGTGTTGCTTCACCCCCTTAGTGCTGCTTCACCCCTTAGTGTTGCTTCACCCCCCCTTAGTGCTGCTTCACCCCCCTTAGTGCTGCTTCACCCCTTAGTGTTGCTTCACCCCCCTTATGCTGCTTCACCCCCCCCTTAGTGCTGTTTCACCCCCCACGATCCTTTCCCCCATTATTGCAGCTACACCCCTTAGTGTTGCTTCAACCCCCCTCAGCGCTGCTTAAACCCCCCCTTAGTGCTGCTTCAAACCCCCCCTTAGTGCTGCTTCAACCCCCCCTTAGTGCTGCTTTATTGCTTCAAACCCCCACCCCCTTAGTGCTGCTTCGAAGTTCGCCCCCATGCAGCTGCTGCTTCTGCTTTTCACAGAGCAGTGGCTGCAATAAACTTAATTTGAAAAGAAAAGACAACCTGTGAGGAGCCTAGCCCTCTGGTTGTCCTTCTGCAGCACCTGAGGAAGTGATGTCAGAGGGGGCGGGCTTCTCACAGGCTTCTTCCTTTTCAAATTAACTTTATTGCAGCCGATGCTCTGTGAAAAGCAGAAGCAGCGGCTGCACGAAGGATCAATCGCGTTCGCGTTCGCGCTGCGGGAGTCGGGAGAAAAGCCGTTTTTTTGCTCTGGCCGCTCCCGATCTCACGGCCAGAGCAAAAACCTGGCTTTTCAAGGGCTGGTTTTACATCTGTGCCGGCAGCCGGCCTGGCCATGGAAAAACCGTCCAGGCCGGCTGAAAACTGGCCGGTTGGCAACCCTAGCTGCTGTCCGGTTAGTTTCTACGGCAAAAGTTAGTCCGGCCTTTGCTACACTGTACTTTCGCCACTTTGGCATGACTGGGCAGTGTCTCAATATCACTGCTGCTTGTTTATGGCTGAGTGCCACCGATGGAATACTAACTGATTAGCATCAGGGCGTGTGGCGGTGACACCTGGGGATATTTAGCAGTACTACCATGTTAGAGGCACTGAATCTCCCGGATGGAGGGATTAACACAGTAAACAGGCCTACTAATTGTGTTAATCCCTTTGAATATTGGGCCTGCAATGTTTAGTTTCAAATCACAAGAATAATATGGCCATCACAGTTCAGTTATTTTATCACTGTGCATACTATTGGCGTGCATACCACACAGTAGAAAAACTAAAAAATGACCAAACACAACAATCTAAAATTCAATATAATGAGTGTCAGACCAAAGAAATATGTGAAAAAAGGCTGTGGAGACATCAATAGACATTATATGGACCGTTATTACCTGACCATTAGCTAGCATAAGTGGAGGAGTAGTCTAGTGGCTAGAGTAACTACCTAGTACGCAGACAATCAAGGATTCAAATCCCACGGGTACTTCTTGTGACCTTGGGCAAGTCACTTTATCCTCTGTTGCCTCAGAAGAAAAGGCCTGGCAATCTACTTCCAATGATACATTGCCAAAAAAACCCAGAGGCAGCTGGGTTGCCAGGAGTCAGTGCTGTTTCCACTGCCCAAACAGCCCAAAATAATCTTAAACTTTTCTCTTACTGTATATGCAATAAAAACTTCTTAATCAAAAACAATCATTTTCATAAAATAAGTGTCCCGATACTCAAACTTCCAACAACTTCTTGATAACCACCCCTAGGGGTATGTTTTCTAAACCGTCTTAACGTAGCAGCGGTGACATTATCATGCGATACATGACGTTATCGCGCGATAAAGTCTCTGGCAGCGGTGAGGTGCACAGAGGGAGGAGAAAGGCACCTCAGAGGGTGGAGTAAGGCTCCCCAGGGGCGGAGAGAAGGGGGTCAATGGGCGTAGAGTGGGCGGGGAGTGGATCCATGCACACTAATGCCGTGAAATAAAGCTCTGAAAATTAGTGCCAGTGAAAACCTCGCGCTAGGCACATTTGCAGGACAGAGAAACCATTTCAGTCAGCAATGAACAACAAAGGCAGGGAAACCCAAAAAGTGATAGTAGTGATACATGTGCAGGAACCAAAAAGGTAAATAAACATAGAAAATGACCAGAACCACATCTGAAATCACAATAACCAAGCTGGCCAATAGTGATATTAAACATAAAGCAACACTACTGACAAAGTGTAAAAAGGAAGATATCATGTTTGAAAGGGTCTATGCTCTGTCCCCCTACAAAGTGAATGATCCCACATTGAAATAGCGGTGATCAGGGTTTTTGTCATTTATATTGGGCAGGTTTGTTAGGGCGTGCACATGTGCAGCAACAGCAGAGTGGGCACGTAGGAAAGGGCAACTGTACTGATGCTGTAAATGGAATACAGGGGGCTGCAGGTGGCTCATGCTGTGGTCCAGCTGGGGCACAGTGCGGACTAGGCATATGCCTAGATGGCACATAGGAAGGCCGAAACTGTAAAGCAGCAAGACAGCAACTGACAAGGGTCCAACATGGGCACGAGTGTGTGTCCCACAGTGTCACGGGATATTACCCAGCAGGTACCCCCAAGGGCAAATGACATTGGCAGGCGGTGCCGGGGGGAAGCGCGCATGTCCATGTGGGCACTCCTACCTGACAACCCATACCATAGGCAGCTGCCTACCGGTACACTGGATTGCCTGGGACTGCGCACCACCAGCACCATTGGCATAAGGGCATGTCAGCATGGTGGCGGAGGGGTGCTGGTGGTGGAGGGGGCAGTGGCATCTGCCCACACCAGACCACGGCCAAGCCCCGTTTAGGTGGGTGCCGTGCACTGCAACAGACAAGGTCTGCCATGGTATCCCCAGAGAAGGACCTGCCCCCATGGCAACAGTTTGGTGCATTACACACAGCCAGTGTGTTCAGGGGCAGAAAGTCACAGGTTCAAGTCCCAGCTGTGGCTCCTGCCAACCTTGTCCCCATATTTTACCCAGTACTAAACCATGGTAATAAAGACAGAACCTTTATTGCAGATAGAATAAATATGCCTGAAACGCCTATATTTTATCCTACAGAGCACAGACACCATAAACATATGCGATCCCTAGAGCAGAGTTTCCCAACTCCAGTCCTGGAGGGCCAAACACCATTCAGGTTTCATGCTGTCCCTAATAAATATGCCTGTGCTGCACCAGGACCAGAGTTGGGAGCTTCTGCCCTTGAGCAGTGGCCAACAGGGGCACACACACCCACACCTACACCCACAGGCTCCACTATCCAAAGCCTCGTGGAGAGTCAGGCTGTTGAGCCCTGTGCGGAGCAGCATCTCCCAATACTGGCACCTGCATACCTTAGCAATGCCGTCCTAAACTTGGGAACACGTTCCACATATATCAAAAGGTTGCTATGATTAATTGTAGCTAACAAATCCTAAGTTAAACACAATTTGTTGATAGAGACTCATCATAGCAACCTTTCTGATATCTGTGGAGTGTGTTTCAGTTATTGGTTTGACAGTGTTTACCACCCCGAGGAGTGACCCCAACAGTATTGCGTACCATAGCAATGCCCGCACTGTGCCCAGGACTGGTGAGGCGGCCAGGGCTGCCAAAAACCTCCATATTTGCACAATGCTGGCATAGGTGTGGGAGTGTGTGTATGTCTATCCAGTGTGTTGTGGCTGCCCACACCTTACTGAGCCCACATTGCTTGCACTGTTTCCAGTGTTAGCCTGTCAATGTGCATAATGAGGAGCAAAGTACTGTGGGTATGGCCGGGACAGGGTGGCCTGGGCAGTATGCATCTTCACAGGGTATAGGGCAATGGCTGGGACATTGTAGTGCCTGACCACCACCTGCATGGACAGGGTGGCCACAGCATGTCATGCTTGGAGGTCACTCTCACCCTGAATGAGCAGTGACCACGGCATGGCTAGGTTCCCCCATAGTGCTATCCAGCATTTCTCTTAAGTGATATTTATGGGGGTTTTTTTCTGGTGTCTAATCACTGACATGCTTGCTTGGTGTGTGTGCTCTCATCCCATTTTTGGGTGCACACAGTTCTTCCAGGAACATGTACTAGCTAGCAGACTGTCTGCTATGACTATGGTAGCAAAGACCCACTGGATGCTCGCTTCAAAATGTCCAGTTCTCAGTGTATCCTGTGCCCAACATTTTGTTTCAGCCTCTCTAAGGGCTTGCTTCAGGAGCAGGCAAAACCTTGAGAAAGCCAACCATTTGAAAAAAAAGGATGATATAAATGTGCTTAAAGGGGTTCTTTTATAAACCTATGCAGGCAGGAACTTAACAATGATGTGATACATGCTCATCTATGGGGGAGCACGCATTTGCTCCCATATAAGTTTATAAAAAAACATTCCACTCGACACTCGTGTTGAAACCTAGTCTTTCTACTTTTTGCTCTACGTTTACATGTTCCACTCCATTCATTATTTTATTGACCTCTATCATATCTCCCCTCAGTTGCCTTTTTCCCAAGTTTGAGAGCCTAACTGACCACCATAGAAAGAGCCATAGTTAAGACTGTAAGTTGGTTAAATAGATTTATCTAATTAGGTAAAACTTGAAGAAATCAAGCCTCTGCTTCATTAATAATCTATAAAAAAAAGCACAAAATGGTGTTGGGGGAGGGGAGATTTCCATTGTCAATGAAAGGGAAAACTGTATCCTAGAACAATGTATGTACTAACAGTATGTAGTCATTCAGGTATATAAAGTATTGTTTTAAAATAGATGCTATAAAAATCTAAATGTCTCTGCTCCTTATATTTGGGTGCAGTTATTCTGGGAAGAATAAAAGGAGACCCATCTTCAAAAGTTTGCCTAGGATCCCATAAGTGGTTTAAGCGGCTGTGAGCACATGCTTGGTGCTTGACCTGTTTCAGAATGGAGTTGGAGCCACACATAAAGAAAACAAAATTCACCTCAACCAGCTAGGATTTGTTGGGCCACACACACAAAGAGACTGGCTCTCTATAAAGTAAGCAGGTTTCAAAATACTTTATTGCAAATCATCAGCTTATTGCAGTCACAAGATTAATTAAGCCTTTGTCAGGCAGCTTGTTATGATAAGTAAAAGCTCAATGTTGCTGGCAGTGAACAATGAGTAGGCAAACTGACTTTCTCTGTGTGATTTATGCTGTAGAGGTTTTTCATAGATTTAGACATTTTTAAACAATTTTGTCAGTGAAAGATAGAAAATTTAAAAAAGTAATTTTGTTTTGAAAATAAAAGTAGTATTTTATTGGATTAAAAGGAGTTTCTTCTGGATCAACGATGCATAAAACATGCCGCACATATGAAAAATCTGTGCTTAGCTGTGAGAGACCGAGGTCCTTTTTCTCCTTTTATTTGAATAGCTTTTTTGAGACTGATTTCCAGAGATTGCATGTTTTTGATGGTTAATCAGTATCTTTGGAATACCCATTTCTGAACGTGTTCTACAAAGATAACATGTTTGTCAGTGTGGTTGGGGCATATCTCCATTTCCCCTGGCATGCTGCTGATCATTATTGCAATCTGCTTGGTGAACACACAGAGGGTCATCACAATGAGTGGAACTGCCTCTACATACTGGCTCTCATAGCAACAATTTTGCTGTGTCTTCTTCTTACAGACCAATAGCACATTATCTGTGGTCTTCTCATGATTAAGTGCTGCACTTTCACCTTTGCTAACCCTGCCTGGTCGATGCCTGTGTGGTTTGATTGCTCTTGTTTAGAAATGGGTGTTACTTAGTTTGCTCCCCACAGTCAGTGCTGAATGGCAAGCATCCTATATCATTCTCACCATGTGTCCTTCTATGCTTCCAGAATCCATGCTCTATGTGCCAGACCCTTTTGCCCATATTTCCTGTGCATCTATCAGTCTCTTTCATTGTTGCAGTATATCATCTCCTCCACTGACTTATGTGTTTATGAGCCATGCATGCCCTCATAGATGTTCATACTATAGAGATCAGGTCCTGTGTTTAAGATATCAGTTTGGAGGAAGTGATGCAGGGAAAAAGAACAGTATGAACATCACTGGAAAGAGGGTAGGTGCTATTATTATTTCTGATGTGTGCAAATAGAACATTTTCAGCCTCTCAGTCACTACTTTCTCCCCACTCTAGGATGTTCATCATATCCTATGAATGTGTAATAACTGCAGACCCAATGAACTGAACACACCAGCTGTGTGCATGTGATGGCGGGCATGGAGAGGAAAGTCTCATCTGAGATGCTGATGCTACAAGGCTTGGTCACTGACATGTTACCTCTCACCTGCTTCACTGGAGAAATGAACTGTGGACCCCTCTGATGCTTATTAGCATAAATATGTATAAAAAGGGTCATATAAAATATTAACATAAAAAACTGTGGCATATTCATCATAATACGTGAAGCAAAAAGGTATAGAAGGAGCGAAATAAATAAGGAACCCTAAGCACAAATAAAAACCTAACATATAAACATCAAATAAACTCCCCTCAAAATAGGTACTATGGCCATTGGACCTATTGGGCTGATGTCCAAACCACATGATGTTGGATGGCCTCTCTGAGAGCTCGCACCTCTGCCCCCAAGGCCTCAACAGCAACTATCACCCATCGGTTGGTTTCTCTCAAGACATACATCTCCAAGAGCAACTCTTGGAGGATGAAAGATACAGTAGATTTTGAAGGCAACCATATCCATAGAGTAGTGGTAGCATGGGGGGCACCTGGTTAACAGCAGAGGACCCTGGTGGCTGCTGCTGGGCTGCTTACACAGTACCAGCAACCTATCTCCCTGCCAACACTGTGGCCTGCTGCTGCGGTGTCTCCACAACTACTTCTACACCCTCTCCCCTTCTGCCTCCTCCTCTGTTGGCTCATACCACCTTGTCGCCTCCTCCTATGCTCTTCAGCCATTTCCTGGCCCTGTTCTTACTCTTGCTCCTCATATTCCTCCTCCTCCACTGCTGAACTGCTTGATGAGGAGGATGATATGTAGGTTGAAGAGGATGTGGAGGAGGAGAAGGAGGAGGAGGAGGAAATGATAACTTCCGTTGGCCTGCATCAACTGCCTTCTATGGGTCTTGGTGTGGCTGGGGTATAGACTGGGACTTGGCAACAGTATCTGCATATATGAAATGACAGACAAGAGGTCAGGACATAGGTGAGAATTAAGAAATGAGGGTTATGTAACCATTGTATGGACAGTGACAGTTTATAAAAGCACTAGATGTTGCAGAGATGTTAGCTACTAGATGCACATAGCTGCTATACATTTTGGATCTCACAGCACTGTATATGCATTTGTCATCATGGATCTCTGCTGGAAAATTAGCAAACATATAGAGGGTGATTAGCTACACCCTAAATATGAGCGTAAGCACGTGTATAGTGCTTGCTATCAAAATCAATTATCTTGCTAAATTTTGGGGCAAGTGATGGGCAGATCTGATTTAGAGATTGGGCTGTAGTGTCAAACATCACATACATTCACAAATCATAGTAATGTTGTATGGAATGCTGACATTGCTCTCTTTGGCATATCTGCAGTGAAACTGACATAGTTGTGTCACTGCCATCCATATGATTTATGTGCTTCAACATGACATAAGCCCCTGTTACAAGCTACCACTAGTGCTATTGGCAGATATCCCAGGTGGGGGCATTCATGCTCTCTTACACAAAGGACATGGAAGAGTAGCATTACACATCATGGCAGCACTCACTAAGTCAGACCCTGCAATAGCAGCAAATTTGAAATGGTTACGAACAACATCTATGTATCTGCATGGATGATAGAATTTGTCCCCATCATCAAACTTGGACAAGCACTCCGACGATTAGAAGGAATAAGTGAGAATCCACAGGCATGCATGGGAAAGGAAGTAACAGAATTTGCAAAACAAGAAAAAAAAACTCTTCAAAGAATTAGATCAGCAGGCGAGGAAAAACTAGTGGCAAATGCACAAATACAGTGGAAAATACAGAGTGTTACTCCAAGAACCTTTTGTCAATCAAGAACGAACACATGAATGGTTGAGGAGAGGTAGACTGAAACCGAAGGATAAAAGATTGATAGTTGCAGCCCAGGACAGTGGATTACGGACAAGATGGTTTACGGCGAGTATTGAAAAAACTGGCACAGCAGACATATGCCAACTCTGTAAGAAAGAGCTGGAAACAGTGACTCACCTAATAGCAGGCTGTGAAGTTTTGATAGTGGAAATTTTCTATACAGAAAGGCACAACAAAGTAGCATGCTTCCTCCAATGGAAACTCTGTAAACACTACCACATCACTGTCCCTGAAAAGCACTGGGATCGTGACCCTAAGAGAATAACAGAGAATGAAGAGGTTATGATCACCTGGGACATTCCCCATACTGACGGATAAGAAACTGGATGTCAGGAAACCTGACATAGTGGTAAAGGAGAAGAACACCAGAATGGCATTGATAATAGAAGTGTCGGTACCAAGTGATTATTCTGTGAATTGCATGAAGAGGGAGAAGATCTTGAAGTATCAAGAAATGCAGAGACCAAGAAAATGTGGCAGAAAAATACAGAAATACTTCCCATTGTACTGGGAGCCACAGGCCTGATATAGAAGAATTTCCAAGCACATCTTGACAAACTACCCATACATGTTACATCTTATGAACTCCAGCAGGAGGTTCTCTTTGGCACGATGCAAGTATTACGCCGAGCATTAGCAGTAAATTTGAGAGATTAAGATCATATTCCACATACCCTGACTTAGAAGTGAGGTTCACGACTGCCATGGTACGCACAAAACTAACCCATTTGGAGAAACTACTCCAATGATAGACCACCATGTTGATTGCTTCTGAATAGGTTTCCCAACTGGATGATGTGTATCCATGAAACAGCAGAAATGGAAGTTCACCCATGACATTACAAACTATTGTTATATAAGGCAGACTAGGTTTCAGCCTACACATACAGTACCAATTTTGCACCTCAAGAAGATAGGGTGGAGAGACAGACATATTCCCCAGTGATGGAAGACCCTTATCTCTATAAGCAGCCACTTCTTCTCTGAGGTACTGAACCACCAGCTGTCCACCATCACCACAGCATCTGAAATTTAGCTTTCAGAGCCTCCAATTGGCGATACACTCCAAACTCTTTGTAAGAAACAGAGCATGGCATGTGACACCTGCACTCCTGTGCATGGCTAGGAAGCATGCAATCCTGTGCCACTTCCCCTACATGTACTACTTAGATATCATCTCCCTTGCTTTGGTGGCAAGTCTTTTGTAGGAAGCACTGCATTATTTCCATTAACAGGCCCTTCTGCCACATATCTCACAACAGTCTGGATGTAACATGGACTTTATACATCTGCTGTTCTCCATAACCATACAAGTGCATGTAGTTGTCAAGGACAGGGGGTCCAAATAACATGAAGGTGATAGGGTATCAACCACACATCTGTCATGCTTGAGGTCTTCCACCTTTTTGACACCTTCCTATGATCATTCCATATGCCCCCCAGGGTGGGGAATGGCTGCCTTAGCTAAAGATATTGGCTGTGATACACCTTGCACTGGTACTGCTCAAATTACCACAATGATTGACATACATTGAGTTATATGGTTACAAGCATGCCACATTATGTGCCAGACACACCCACATGGTCATGTAGAAAGATGACCATCTACCCCTCAAGGAAGCATGGTTGGGGCATTATTTTAATGGAACTATGAGTGTGAAGGACTGCATATATCCCTAAGTTATGATTATGTCCATCCAAAGTCACATTTTGGAGCTGTGCAGTGATGTGCCCAAATCTATGATACTTACCACAGCAGCTGGGCCAGGATCCTGTGCTAGATCCTGGGGGATATTGCCAGATTGGTCATCATTTGCCCCTATGTACAGGATGCCCTTTCATGACACCATAAGGCACACTATCTGTTCAGCATCCTCAGCTGAGAAATTCTCTTGACGATGGGGAGGCGCCATCT
This sequence comes from Ichthyophis bannanicus, assembly GCA_033557465.1. Taxonomy (NCBI): domain Eukaryota; kingdom Metazoa; phylum Chordata; class Amphibia; order Gymnophiona; family Ichthyophiidae; genus Ichthyophis; species Ichthyophis bannanicus. Next base: position 784,503,917 of record CM066033.1, read on the forward strand.
TTGCTGAATAATACTAACAACCAAAAAAGGCACTTGTCTGCAGAACCAACCAATCATGTGCAATCTGGAATATCTGGGCATTTCCATACTATCTGGACACAGGGCAGTTTCAAAACAGGCAGTGATTCTCTGGGTAAAGATTGCCATGGCTGTGGCACCCTGTTCCAGATGTGTTTGCCAATGGCTGTGCCCATTTACCCAGACATTTTCCAAGTTTGTCCTGAAATATTCAAAGATATGCAGTTATTTTGATGGGGGAGGAGAGATATTTAGCATTGGCCACTTTCCCTCAATATCTGGTTATTTTACAAATTCCCTCCTACCTGATTATCACAATGGTCAACACAAATTTTCAGAGTGCCACACATGACCATTTATACACCTCTAGCCCTCAGCATTTATCCAGGTATTTTCAGTCACTATCCAGATAAGTGAGCTCTGTTTGGAAATTCAAGCTCTTTTTTTGGTTACTTTCATTTATCTGGATATCATGCCACTGATTGGCTTGCTGAATATTGGGCCCCATATGACCTGGACTACAATCATACCTGGAACGAGAACTGCCTGAAGTGCAAGCTGGGTTCAGGAAAGGGCGAGGAACAAGAGACATCATTGCGGATGTGAGTTGGATCCCTGAAAAGACAAAAGAATTCCAAAAGGATATCTATATGTGTTTATAGTCTACAGCAAGACTTTTGACTGTGTAACCCATAAGAAATTCTGTGCCACATTAAGAAGCATGGGTATACCAGAAAATCTGATCGTTCTCTTGCACAACTTTTATATTGATCAAGAAGCAATAATTTGCATGGAACTAGGAGAAACAGAATGGTTTAAAATCAGCAAAGGTGTATGACAAGGCTACATACTTTCCCCCTACCTGTTTAATTTATATGCAGAACAAATCATCAGAGAAGTAGGACTGTATGAAAACAATAGAGGTGTGAAGATTCGTGGAAGACTCATCAACAACCTTTGCTTTGCTATGAACTCTCCAATGCTTTGCACCCCATCAATCTGGATTTTGTACTGGTAATTCCACTGATACTATTCTTCTTTCTCTTCTTAGTGAAGGTCACCATTCATTGGATCATGGGGATGTCACAATCACTGTTTCACTTGACCTGTCTTCAGCATTTGACCTAGTCAATTGCAATCTTCTCTCTCAGTTGTATGACCTTGGGTCTCATGGGATTGTTCTTCAATTGTTCACTTTTTTTCTATCACAGCATTCCTTTCATTTATTTATTTATTTATTTATTTATTTAACAGTTATTTATATACCGTTCTTTCCCTTGTTTCATGTCATCAAGGGCATGTCTGTTTCCTCCTCTCACCCTCTTTTGAGTAGTGTTCCTTGGTGCTCTTGCTAGCACCTGTTCTTTTCAATATTTTTCTCTCACCCTTAGCTCTTATGATCTAACAGCTTGGCATTTCAACATATGTTTGTGACATTCTTCTTCTATTTCACACAGGCTCATCTCTGCCAAATCTCTCCCCCTTGAATATATGCCTCACTCATGTTGCAGTCTGGTTGTCTATCAATCACCTACTACTTTTTTTTTTTTTTTTAGTGCAGTCAAATCAGTGCTGACTCCTGGCAGCCCAGCTGCCTCTGGGTTTTCTTGGCAATGTATCACTGGAAGTAGATTGCCAGGCCTTTCCTTCCAAGGCAATGGAGAGTAAAGTGACTTGCTCAAGGTTATAAGGAATGTCAGTGGGAATCAAACCCTTGATCGTCTGGGTTCTAGGCAGTTGCTCTGATCACTGGGCTACTCCTCCATTCCTAACTTCTACTTAACTCTTTGAAAACGACCACAACCTGGCTCACTAGTCCTACTACCCCTCCTTCTGTTTCCTCTATTCTCGATGGGTTACCTATTTATCTCACGTCATCTTTTCACTACCTTGCAGTCACGTTGGATTCTTCACTCTCTTTACATGATCATATAACCCAAATCGTCCAACACTCATTTTTCTTTCTTTGTCATATCAGAGCAGTCCATTCCCTTATGACCACTCCTGCCTTAACCACTCTTCTTGTCTCTCTCATTCTATCTAGACTTGACTATTGTAATGTAGCACTTGCTGGCCTCCCTCAATACTCTTTAAAGTGCCTTCAACTTATTCAGCACACTGCAGCCAGATTAATTTTTCATGCATCCAGATTTGACCTTATAGACCTATATCCAGCATCCTGTTTGTCATGAAGATCCTTGACAAAATAGTACCCACACAACTTCAAGACCACCTTACAGAAAATGCCCCACTCAACCCAGACCAGCATGGATTCAGACAACATCATGGGGTTGAAACCCTTATTACCTCCCTGCTAAACACCCTCATAATAGGATTACCAGTTATGTGCCCCAGGGATCTGTCCTTGGTCCGATTCTTTTTAACATCTTTGTTAGTGATATAGTGGAAGGGCTGTCAGGTAAGGTTTGCCTATTTGCGGATGATACCAAAATCTGCAAGAGTAGACACCCAGGAAGGTGTAGATAACATGAGAAGGGATCTAGCTAAGCTTGAAGAATAATCTAGAATTTGGCAGCTGGGATTTAGTGTTAAAAAATGCAAGGTCATACATTTGGGCTGCAGCAATCCAAGGGAGCAATATAGTATAGGGGGTGAAGTACTTTTGTCCACTAAAGAAGAGCAGGACCTCGGTGTGGTTGCGTATGATGATCTTAAAGTAGCTAAACAGGTAGAAAAGGCAACAGCAAAAGATAGAAGGATGCTTGGGTACATAGGGAGAGGAATGGCTGGCAGAAAAAAGGAGGTGATAGTGCCTCTGTATAAGTCTTTGGTATGACCTCATTTGGAGTATTGTGTGCAATTCTGGAGACTGCGCCTTCAAAAGGATATAAACAAGATGGTGTCAATACAGAGGGTGGCTACTAAAATGGTTAGTGGTCTTCATTATAAAGCATATGATGACGGACTTAAGGATTTAATATGTACACCTTAGAGGAAAGGCAGAATAGAGGTGATATGATTGAGATGTTTAAATATCTCCGTGGCATAAATGCACAAGGGGAGAGCCTCTCGATTGAAAGCAAGTTCTGCTATGAGGGGACATGGGATGAGGGTGAAAGGAAATAGATTCAGGAGTGATATGAGGAAATATTTCTTTAAGAAAGAGTGGTGGATCCATGGAATTGTCTCCCAGTGGAGGTGGTAGAAATGAGGACAGTATCTGAATTCAAAAAAGCAAGGGACAAACACAGAGGATCTCTGAAGGAAAAAAGGGGACTGTTGTAGTGGTTGAAATGGAAGAACAGACTAGATGCCATGTGGTCTTGTTCTGTCATCATTTTTCTACGTTTCTATGTTTAGAGGCAAAAAAATGGTTTCCTTCTTCTATTCCTAAGCATTGCCTTGGCCTTCGACTCCAACCCTCACAACCTGCTACTTCAAAGGCTCGCAGAAATTGGACTCCAAGGGATCACTCTCGCCTGGTTCCAATCTTACCTAGAATTGTGAAAGCAGAAAGTCAGAATCAATGGAAAAACTTCAACCCCATTCACCCAACAAACAGGAGTTCCCCAGGGATTAAGCCTTTCAGCCCTCCTCTTTAATATTTTCATACAACCGGTTTACCAGATCTTCATCAACCACAACATTCAATATCAAATTTATGCTGATGATATAATGATCTTCACACCTATTAACCTCCTCTCCCCTGACATCACCAGCTTCCAAAACTGTTTCAAAGATGCAAAGGACACAATTTATGCAACAACAATGAGAAGACAGAAGCCTTTTACGTAATCACCGACCCAACCTTCTGCCCTCTACAAACATTGAGACTAGATGACTCAGAAATGAGTCAAATTTGAGATCAAATACCTTGGCATAACACTCGACCAACAGCTAACTTTACAAGCACATATAAAGAAAACAACATCCACCATTTACCAAAAGCTAAAAACCCTGAGGAACCTCCACCCCCTTCTCTCTACAGATCTATTCTATGCCATCTGCCAGGCTCTAGTTATACCTCCCCTGGACTATTGCAACATCATTTATCAAGGCCTCCCCAAAACACACCCTCCACAGATTGCAATTGGCCCAGAACATGGCTGCATGGATAATCCCAGGAGCCCCTCGTCGCAACCACATCACCACATTGCTTATACAGCTTCACTGGCTTCCCATGACAGCTAGAATTAAATTCAGAGCTCTCACCATAACATTTAAAACCCTACACAGTGAATCTGCAAGCTGCCTTCTGCCTCTCAGTGCCAAATCCAAAACTGAGTGGTCCAGAAGAAACTCCACCCTTAACCTCCTATAGATTCCTACCCAGAAGATCAAGAATAAGCAGTCCACCTGCAACTGAGCCTTTTCATTATTTGCCCCACATTTTGGAACTCCCTTCCACCAACACTAAGGACCCTGTATACTACAGGTCTTCTCCCATTTTGTATCTATAGGAAAACTCCTTAGTAAACAGGGCCCTAAGAGAAATTACAGACTATTTGGAATTCATAAAGAAGCTCAAAACATACCTCTTTCTGAATGAATACAGCACTGATATGCACTCAGAAACCCAGCCACCTTAAAATATGCTCTAAGGACATAATAGACAAATTCTCCTTTAATCTGTACATAAGTTAACCATTATAACCAGCAGAACCATAACTGCAAATAGTTGATGTTAAACTGTTAAACTATGTTGTACTGTTTACTGTTTCTGTTTAATGTAAAATAGTGTGCTGATCAGGCCCCTGTTACACATTTGTTAATTGTGAATCACTTTGAATTGTAGAAAGGTGGTATAGAAATAAGTTTAAATAAATAAACAAATGTAAAGGCAACAAAGATCCTGACAACTAGCAAAATCAATAAGTTCATCGTTAAGGGAGAAGAACTTGAAATAGTGGACGACTTTAACCTACTTGAATCAAGTATCAATAAAGAAACAGCAAGCAGTCAAGAAATCCGATGACGCATTGCTCCTGGCAGAATGACTTTGAGGGACCTAGACAAGATTTTCAAGAGCAGAGATGTCTCTCTCCATACGAAGATTCAACTTGTTCAGGCCATGGAATTTTCAATAACATCATATGGATACAAAGGTTGGACAGTGAAAAAGATAGACAGGAAGAAAATGGATGCCTTTGAATTATGGTGCTCACGACAAATATACCATGGACTGCCCAAAGAACAAACCAGTCAGTATTAGAGGAGATCAAGCCTAAGCTTTCTTTAGAATCTCAGATGACAAGACTTCGACTTGGACACATCATGCGAAGAGAGAGATCATTAGAGAAAGACATCATGCTTGGCAAGATAGAAGGTCAATGCAAAAGAGGAAGGCCATGAATGAGATGGATTGATACAATAACAGCAGCTATGGGTGCTACTCTGTCAACAATGAACCCCTGACTGAAGAGAAATCACAGTTTAGGACAACTATGCAGAAGGTCGCCATGAGCTGACACTGACTCAATGGCATTTAACAAGAACAACATGACCTGGAAGATAGAAACGATTGGAACCTAATTAAAACTATTAATTCCTAGGTCAATGATGCTCACAACAAGTAAATTGTGTTCTACCAAGTCAAAGGCAGATACAAGACCCAGGGAGATTATAATGATAGTTTTACCAGAATCCAAGTGGCTTCTGACATCATTGAAGAGGGTTAGCAAACATATTGTGATGCTCTCTAAATCCAAATTGATGGGGATGAAGCACATTAGTTTTATTAATAAAGCTTCAAAGCTGAAATAAGGAATGTTTGAGACGGGGTGGTAATTCACTGGGGAAGGATCCAATGTATAGTTTTTCAATATAGTGCAAAGAGGTGGTAAATATCCTGATATCAGACTAGAATTAACTAGGGAAAGGATCAAGTGCTAACTTTGAATTTTTCATGAGATAAGAGGACATAGGGTCCAATGAGTTGATGACATAGTTGTCAAGGTATTGGTAAGCATATAAAGAGTAAGTACAGTACACTGAAGGATACCGATACTAGTAAAAGGTGAAAACAAGAGTAGGAAGTGAGTTATTACAAACTGGCATGGCTGTTAAGTTAGTAATTAAGAAACAATCTTTTACTGTGGGCAATTCAAGTTATGAACAATAGATTGATGCAGTACAAGGATCTTCACATGAAAGACTGGAGACTGAGATCATACTCCACATACCCTGGTTTAGAAGTGAGATTCATGAATGTCATGGTATGCACAACACTAGCCCATTTGGAGAAACTTCCCCAAAAGAATGTACTTTAACACTACAGCAACGTGATATAATCTGATTGTGCTAAGTCCCTAAATGGGGGCTCTATAAGTTTGGATAGAATAGCAAACGTTTTTTGCAGGATTATCATAAGTTTTGACCAATGTCAAATAGAAATTGATTTTGGCCAATTTAATGTTGCACAAATAGTTCACATACCTTTCTTTACAGAGCAACTGAGCTTCTGATGATGTGAACTTTCACTACTTCTACTCAACTTTATGTGCCTGCAGTTTAAAAATCAAAACCCTAAGTGGTACCAAAGTAAACCATGCTTACCCACAAAGGAATAAGAATCTAGTACTTTGAAACACTGAATTTCATCTAGTTACCTGCTTATCCAGCGATAGAGTCAAAATCGTCCAGTAGTGAATTATATTTAGAAGTTAACAGTTTAATTTCAATATTTAGCAAGTTCTGAGTGGTGATAGTAATTTTTCTTGGGAGGAAGGAGATTGGGTACTGTAACTCTAGTCCCAAGGCCAAATGGTGATGCCCATCCAGACTAGCTGCGTAGATTTCAGAGGGCCCAAGTGATTGTGTATAGTACCCAAAGTAAAACTCAAGTCAAAAATATGATCTCCTCTACGAGTGAGGGTTTGAACAAGCTGCCTAAAGCTTAAAGCTTCCATGAGAGAAAAGAAATCTACCTCTGAGTGACTTCTTGAATAAAGTCCCTTAAGACTATAAGGCTGGGAGATCATGAAAAAGTTTCAATAATGGTGGAAGTGATGCACTCCCATTCTAAACCTGGAAGTCTAGGGGGGTAATAGAATAAAAGAAGGTGGAAGGTAACACTGTGTAACACAATTTTTGTTCCTGGGTTGTGACTGTTATTTCCTAATTGCTTATAACTTAAAAGTATGGAAAATGGTTATTATTCTCATTAAACTTTACTTTTGTGAACAGGAGATTGACATTTGTGAAATTTATGTATTCCCATTGTTAAAACAGGCTTACTTGTGCCTTTTTGTTCACATAAAATAAAAAAAACACAACATGTAATATTTATTTATATTTAAGTTAGTCAAGAAAGATCATAAACCTCATTTAGAATTGAGTAGATTTTTTATATTTACGATTATATTGTAAATCATTTTCATGAATAAGCCCCCAGATGTAGTCTCCCATCATGTTCTCGTTATACTGTCCTTGGTAGTGGCGTTAAAATTCCAGTATATCCTGGTGGAAACATTTGCCTTGCTCCTCTGAGTATGCTCCCATGTTCTCATTGCATTTCAAGATGAGCATCAAGGATATGGACTTTGAGAGACATCCTGCAGCCCATTTTATCGTAATTCTTAACCAGAGTCTCAAACAGCTCTACAGTTTTCGGTATTGCGATTTCCCAAAAAGCCACGAACCACTGCAACAAAGTTGTTCCAAGCTGCTTTCTCCTTCCTAGTAAGCAGCTTGGGAAATTCTGTGCACTCAAGAATCTTTTTTATTTGTGGTCCAACAAAGACACCAGCTTTGACCTTTGCCTCAGACAGTTTAGGGAAGAAGTCTTGAAGGTACTTGAAGGCTGTCGACTCTTTCTCTAGAGCTGTGACAAATTGTTTCATAAGGCCCAATTTAATGTGCAGTGGTGACATCAGCATCTTCTGTGGTTCCACCAGTGGCTCCCACTTCATGTTCTTTGTCCCAACAGAAAATTCAGTTTGCTGTGCGCCACAGTGTCCATGTTGTCCCAAAGACAAAGATAGCAGGGAAACTTGGTAAAATCACTTTGGAGACCCATCATTTTAAAGTCTCTGCTAACCTCCCAGCCATACTTAGCATACTTCAAGGCTTCTAGCATGGTCTTTGAGGCTCACTGAGTGAACTAAGAGAAGAGACAGGCACTTGTTCCCATTATGTAGCAGCATGGCTTTGACGATCCTGGAAACGTTGTCAATGAACAGGCACCACTTCTTTGGGTTACATGCAATTCTGATAGTGTCGAACAGACCGGTCACATTGTGGCAAAAGCAGAGCCCTACCTGACTAGTGAAGAAGCTAGAAAAAGTGTGGTGACGCTTCCTCTGACCTGTGACTTGCACATTTTCATCCAACAAGTTCTACTGCTTGAACCTGGGCGTCAAAAGCTTGGCATTGGACTTGGTGAGACCAAGATCTCTGACCACATCGCTGATGTCATTTTGGTTTGGGCAGTAAGGGTTTCTCTCCTCAACTCCACCTCTGATATTGTAATCTAAATGTGCAACGTCTTCTTTGTTTTGTGAATGGCTGCTTTCTTCTGAAGACAGCTGCTTTCTCTGTGGAGGAGTGGGTACAGGGAGCTCTGGGCAGTGTGGCACCAGGGCAATGGATGAAGGAATATTCGGATACATGACAGAAGGAGCATTCTTGCTAGTCCAACATTTAGAAGGATCTACCATGCTGAAGTAACAATTGCTCAAGTGGTCAGTGGGTTCCCACCAAATTCTTGGGATAGCGAACTTCATGACTCTTTTCCTTCTGTACCATCCTGCCAAAGAAAAAATAAAAATGTAAAAATAAAAAATAAAAAATAATGACATATTTATATAATCATGATGATAAAATTAATTTGAATTAATTATGTTATTGCTAAGTAATTCATACATTATGTAAAAATTCAGTAACAATAAAGATTTTATAGCATAAAATACCACTGTCTAAGCCAGCATCAATTCTCCATCTTACCTTCCAGAGTTTTCTTGCAGTGCTCGCAAGTGAAATGAGTGCCCAGGATTTGTCCTGATCCCCAACAGGCATGCCAAAATATGCCTTGTAAGTTTCACACATCTTGGCAGATGCTTCCACGGAGTACTTTTTCGCTCTTGTCTTGATAACATTGTCACAGACATAGCAAAATGTGTCTGCCAGATGCTTACAGCCTCTTCATGCCATGTCAGTCCACTTAAGAAGCCAGAATGAAAATAAACTGGTGAGCTTAAGACACATGTTGTTGTTGCTTGCTCCTAGGTTTCCAGTCGGTAAGGATGCTGCTGAATGACTGTGCTCACTCCACGCAAATCCGTTGTTTATATAGACGCGAGGCAGAGTGATGTTATAAAGGTCACCAAAAGAATTTTATTAAAAGTTCTCAAAAGTTATACAAAGTTCCAAAAGTTTTGTAAAGTTCTGGAAAGCTCTAGAAAGTTCTAGAATTTTCCAAAAGGTACTCCAAGTTTACTTTGCACTAAATCTATCTAGAATGTCCTGCAAAATAGGTAGCTTTTAAAAAATATCATTCTCCCGATCCCAAAAGCAATGTTTGTGGGCCATAATTGCCATTTTGTATGATTTTGAGACATAAGACATTGGAAAATAACACTTCTTACCCAGGAATAAGAAAAAAGTAACATTTGTTACACAGCAATAGGCTCTGTTCTTGGTAAGAGGATTTCTGTAAGGAAATTGACATTAAAGACAACTTACTGGAATATAATAGTGCAATCTCCCCCTATTTTTTGAGGCTCGATGTTTGGAATAAAACCTAAAACCCTGTGGAACACAATCCTCCAGGTAAGTTTTCTCACCCACTTTCAATCAAGTGTCAGTAATTACAAATAAAGAACAATGGTGTGTTTTAATAAGATCTCTAACTAGAACTCCCTGTTTTAATGGACCTACCATTCATTTAATTACATTTTAATTTAATATACATTTTTTCTATAGCACTTTGTGCCCCAAATTGGGATCAGAGCAGTTTGCAGTCCTAAATGGATCAACACTGATCTAAATGCAGCTGCAGGGGCAGAAGGAGCAGCAATGTGCTGTCTAAGCTCTAGGTAGTTGATCAATATCCTTACCTGGGGCTGTGCCTTTGGATATAATGGGTCAGGTAAATGGCGACCATGGACCTTAGATTCCCAGTATGCACTTTTGGTTCATAACATATCGAAAACGTAAAATACAAGGCAACCCAAGCAAACACCAAAGTAAAGATTTCATACTGGAGCAGCCATCAGAGCCACTCAAAGGAACGCTGTGGGGAGGTGTTTCAAAAAAGGAGTGCAGGACAAATCTCACTTCTGGTTCAAGGGGCATAGCCAACCAAGTCATAAGTAGCAGAAGAGGAACCGGCCCACAGCTGAAAAGAGAAAAAACCCCCACAGGCTTAGCAGAATAAACAATAATGTAGAGACTTCCAAAAAATACAATTACTGTGACACCAGGATGAGGTTTGCAGAAACAGGCGTGCGGAGCAGACAGCACCTTTGGTTCATGGAGTGCATAGTCAAATACATCATCGGTTCTAGAGGATGAACTGACCCACAGCTCTGGTCTGGGGTGGGGGGGGGGGGGGGAAGGCCAACTGCATCACTGGTATCAGAAAAAGATCTGGCCTACAGCTAAAAAAGAAAAAAAAAAGACTGGTTCAACAGAATAAGCAAATGTTCTCTCAGTGGAATAATCTAGCCCAATATTAATGGCCAAACCTATTTTTTTTTCCTTTTACATGATGGCAGAAAAAGATCACATGGCCTATGTAGTCTGCCCGTCCATATCAACTACAATAGTGTCCTTTTTACCTTCAGAGATCCTCTGTGTCTGTCCCATGCTTTTTTAATTTAGATTCTGTCCTCATTTCTACCACCTCCACTGAGACTTCCATGCATCTACCACTCTTTCTGTACTGAGTATATTCTCCTTCATCCTCATCCTAGATCCCCTTGTAGCAGAGCTTACTTTCAATCGAAAGAGGTTCTCCTCTTGTGCATTTATGCCACGAAGGTATTTAATCATCTCTATCATATCTCTTCTATACAGTCTTTCCTCTAAAGTATACATATTAAGATCTTTAAGTCTGTCCTCATATGCTTTATACAGGGGTGGCCCAAGGGGGGTGCGGAGCCATGTGCGGAGACTGGGTGCGGGGCCTCATTTGCATAAGGAACCTCATTTGCATAAATATTTGCATAATGTTACCATACACTAACTTTTAATAAACATGCCTCTTAATGAGTGTATGGATAGAGAAAGACTAAAAGATTTCTACATTACTATAATCCAGTGCCAACCGCCAGGCACATTAGGAACCACTACAAACACTGCCCATTTAGAACCCATAGCAAACCCGCCGTATCCTAACAGCACTACCAGGACTCACAAAGCACCATTACCTATCAAAAGGCAACACTGCAAATATTAAACCAACACATTTCAGAGAACAACAATACATGACCTACTGGGGAAAGAGAACAAGTGGCAATGTCAAATAGGAATTACATAAACAGAATACCTCAGCTCAGTTACACATGCAGAACATATATTTATTTATTTATTTATTTATTTATTTTACATTTCTTATATACCGCACTATTTACGATCAGCGCGGTTTACATAAAACAAAACAGAATCCGACAATGAACAAAAGTCAGGTCATTACAATGAACAGGAGCAATCAACTTGGATAACGGGGGAAACTATGTACATAAATGGAATACTGAAATTGGTAAACTATGTACACAAATGGGATACTGAAATTGGTAACTGTATATATGTGAGATGGGGTCATTTTGTGTTGTTCGTACCTGGTGGCTGGGGTTCGAGGGAGGCTGTGAGGTATTTGATAAAGAGGAGGTGTTTTAAGGCCTTCCTGAACTGGCTCAAATTGGGGATAGCTCTGATGTGTGGTGGTAAGGAGTTCCAGAGGCTTGGTGCGTTCAGGCTGTAGGCTCTGTTTGAAGTTGATATGGCGCATGTTGTCATAGCTTTTGGTATTGCTAACATGTTGGTTGCAGCCGTTCTTCTTATCCTGTTGGGCATGGGTTGTTGTATGAGGTCACATATTGAAGAAGAGGATAACCCATTGATGGCCTTGAATGTCATCACTAGGATCTTGAAGTTAATCCTGGCTTGGATGGGGAGCCAGTGCAGCTGCATTAGGAGGGGTGTGATGTGCTCTCTCCTTGGTGCTCCTAAAAGGATTCGCGCAGCGCTGTTCATGGCGAGTTGTAAGGGATGTAAGGTTGCTTGAGGGAGACCTTGTAGGATGGCGTTTGCATAATCAAAATGAGGGATGATGAGGGCTTGGTAGATGGTACGGAAGTCACTCTGCTCGAGTAGGGGGCGTATGTGTCTGAGGGATCTGATTTTGAAGTAGATCGCTCTTACTGTTTTTGCTATGTGCTGCTTCATGTTGAGGTTCTGATCCAATGTGACTCCGAGGTATCGTATGGCTGATTTTACTTGCAGCTTGGCGTTGTCTACTTCCAAGTGGTTAGGTGGAATAAACTCAGGATTTCTAGAGATGAATAGGACCTCTGTTTTCTTATGTTGGATGCGCAGATTTTGAGAGAGGAGCCATTCGGATACTGCATTGAAGCACTTAGTTAGTGGGGTGAGGTCTAGGCAATCCAGGGATATTGGCAGGTAAAGTAGGACATCATCGGCGTAAATCATGCAACTCACATTAAAGTGTCTAATGATGTTACATATGGGTTGGATATAAATGTTAAACATAAGAGATGAAAGGGAGGATCCTTGAGGGACTCCTTGACTTTGTAGGAATGGCTCAGATGTGGTTCCATTTGCTCGTACGTGTTGCCATCTTCCAGACAAGTAAGACCTGCAACACTCCAGCGCTGTTTCAGTGATGCCTTTCTCTATTAGCCGAATAAGGAGGATCTCGTGGCAGACAGAGTCGAAGGCTGCCGCAATATCTAAAAAGATAAGTGCGAAACCTGTACGTGAGTTGTCAATGCCTGAGATTATGGTGTTGAAGAGAGTGGTAAGTAGTGTTTCCACTCCATGTGACTCTCTGAACCCGTGTTGTGATGGATCTAGAGGTGCATAGGTGTCCACATGATCTTGTAGCTGCCTGTACACTATTTTTTCAAAGATTTTAGAGAGCATCGGGATACTGGATATGGGTCTGTAAGACTCGACCTTTAGAGGGTCTAATTTGGTGTCCTTAAGCAGCGGTCTAACAGAGGTCTGTTTGAGCATGGATGGGAACGATCCGGTGCTAAATGATAGTCCCATCATTTTAGCTAAGATTGGGGCAAGGTCAGATCGCAGATCTTTTATCCAGAATGCTGGACATGGATCTGAGTATGAAGTGGAGGTATTTAGGGTAGCAATGGTGTTTTCAATAATTATCTTAGATGGGGTGGTAAAGGTGGATAGATACGTTGCGCATGCTTGAGCATAAGGGGGGTCCGGTATCACCAACTTGTCGGTTCTGCATAGCTTTGATTGCATAAAGTTGGCATAATCCTGCGGGTGTATAGATTCTGTGCGCTCAGGGGTCGGTTCTCTGGCAAGAGATTTGACCAGGTTAAAGAGGTCGTGCGGCTTGTTTAATGAACGTTTCAGAGTGTTGGTGTGATGTTGTTTCATTTTGTCTGTTACAGCCCTGCGATGAGTGTGTAGGAGTTGGATGTATGCTGCTTGATCGCTGCTGGTACGTGATTTCCTCCAGCGTTTTTCCGATCTTCGTAGGAGGGTTAAAGATGCCTTTAAGTCAGGTGTGAACCAAGGTGCGGATGGTTTTTTCTTTGAGGCTTTGGTCGTGGGAGGGCGGATTGCGATCACGCTGAGCTTGCTGTTCCATGTGGAAATTAGGACATCCAGGTCTTGTGAGGTATTGTCAAGGAGAGAGTTTGTTTCATCCAGGATGCGTTCTTTGTTAAACGGGTGAAAACTTCTGGCATTTGAGGTTGTGATTGATTGTTCGTTCGTAATGGACCTTTGTGACCTGGTAGGGGTCGGAATTTGGAATGAAATAAGCTTATGATCCGACCATGGAACTGCTGTTAGGGATAACGTGATGTTTTGTGCTTGTTGAAGCACCACTTGTGGGGCGAATATCAGATCAAGAATGTTGCCCTTTGTGTGTGTTGGTTCATGAACCAATTGGGTGAATCCCAAGATATCTAGGGCTTCTGTGAAGGCAGCTGCCTGATTGACCTGTAGGGATGGTAGGTTAAAATCACCTAGTATCCAGCTTGGTCTATGTGGAACATGGGTATTTGTTGCTATGTTTTCATATTGGAGAGATTGTCTGGATCAGTGGAGGGCGCTCTATAGATAAGGTTTATGGTGCAAACGTGGTTGGAAATAGATAATGTTTCAAGGGTATTGGTATTGCTGGCTTCTACCATTTTGAATTGAAGGTCAGCTCTGGTGATGATGGCAACTCCTCCACCCCTTTTGTTTTGCCTGTGGCTTGTGAAGGTTACGAAGTTGGGTGGGAGAAGTTGATTGAGGATGGTATTATCTTCCGGTGAGAGCCAGGTCTCGGTTATCATAATGACATCTAGATTAAGATGAATTATTGTTTCAGTGATTGCTGGCCATTTTTTGCGAAGTGATCGAGCGTTAATGAGAGCACACTTCAGGCTGTTAGTATGTGAGGGTTTATTTTGCTTTGGTTTAGAGTTATTTTGTAGGGGGATATAGACTAGACGGGGGCGGCGTGGATAGCTCTCTCCATGGTAGGGGTTGTTGATGTCATCAGAGCATTTTCTTCCGCTAGTCCGGAGCGTTGGGATGGGTTTTGTGCTGTTAGTGCCAGAGAGCTGGATGGCAAGATAGTAAGTAGAAGGTAAAGACTCATTAGAGCGAGGATTATGTGCTTCATTTTGGGTCTATCTGTTCCGGTACAAGGGTGGCAGATGAGAGTATGAGACAATTGGTGTGGTTTCAGGTTGTTTAAGGTGTGGGAGAAAGTAAGCCTCTTATAGCTACCTTTTTGGAGTGGTATCAGACTGTAGGCAGCTGGCAAATATGTAAGCACAATGTTTCATTCATCAGTTTGGAGCATTGGATATGTGGTAGAAACAATGTAACAAATTTTTGAGATGTAGCAATGTACATGTAGCAGAGACAATGTAAAATGTAAGAGATTGAGCAATGGAGACAATGTAGCAAATGCTGTTAGACGTCCCTACCCACAAACACTCATCAGTTAGCCAGTGTAGTAAGCAAATACACTTGTGTGACAATGTTATTCGGGAGATTAATTCAGATAGTCATGTTTTTGTGAAGGTTGATAGAGCTTATCAAACCTGGTTTCCACGAGGTGTTGCCTGGTGATGCAGGAAGGAGCAGTCTTGTGGGCTAGGCGCAGTGGTTTGTTGCTGTCGCGTGGTGTTCGGCAGAGGTGTAATTACCTGGAGAAGGGAGAGCTCAGCACCAGGGGAGCTTAATCTAGGTGGTTGCCTTGACTTTAGCTTCTTTCAGCGTGTATACGCTCCGAGTTGTTGCCTTGAACTCCTGTCGTGCCACTCCTAAGAGCCACGCCAAAGGGCCCTCTGGCGAGGCCCTCAGGCGCAGGCCCGCCAGGCGCGGGCGCGCCCGATGGCGCGAAGCTTTAAATGTGCTGGAGGCTTTTCCCCGATTGGGTAGCGCTGCTCCGGAGGCCCCTCCCGCTGCTCGTTGCTCGATCCCCAGGGAAGGGGAGAGTTGCTGGTAGTGGCGGGGGTTAAGGGGCCTGCGCCCGATGGCGCGAAGCTTTAAATGTGCAGGAGGCTTTTCCCCGATTGGGTAGCGCTGCTCCGGAGGCCCCTCCCGCTGCTCGTTGCTTGATCCCCAGGGAAGGGGAGAGTTGCTGGTAGTGGCGGGGGTTAAGGGGCCTGTGCCCGATGGCGCGAAGCTTTAAATGTGCAGGAGGCTTTTCCCCGATTGGGTAGCGCTGCTCCGGAGGCCCCTCCCGCTGCTCGTTGCTCGATCCCCAGGGAAGGGGAGAGTTGCTGGTAGTGGCGGGGGTTAAGGGGCCTGCGCCCGATGGCGCGAAGCTTTAAATGTGCTGGAGGCTTTTCCCCGATTGGGTAGCGCTGCTCCGGAGGCCCCTCCCGCTGCTCGTTGCTCGATCCCCAGGGAAGGGGAGAGTTGCTGGTAGTGGCGGGGGGTTAAGGGGCCTGCGCCCGATGGCGCGAAGCTTTAAATGTGCTGGAGGCTTTTCCCCGATTGGGTAGCGCTGCTCCGGAGGCCCCTCCCGCTGCTCGTTGCTCGATCCCCAGGGAAGGGGAGAGTTGCTGGTAGTGGCGGGGGTTAAGGGGCCTGCGCCCGATGGCGCGAAGCTTTAAATGTGCTGGAGGCTTTTCCCCGATTGGGTAGCGCTGCTCCGGAGGCCCCTCCCGCTGCTCGTTGCTCGATCCCCAGGGAAGGGGAGAGTTGCTGGTAGTGGCGGGGGTTAAGGGGCCTGCGCCCGATGGCGCGAAGCTTTAAATGTGCTGGAGGCTTTTCCCCGATTGGGTAGCGCTGCTCCGGAGGCCCCTCCAGCTGCTCGTTGCTCGATCCCCAGGGAAGGGGAGAGTTGCTGATAGTGGCGGGGGTTAAGGGGCCTGCGCCCGATGGCGCGAAGCTTTAAATGTGCAGGAGGCTTTTCCCCGATTGGGTAGCGCTGCTCCGGAGGCCCCTCCCGCTGCTCGTTGCTCGATCCCCAGGGAAGGGGAGAGTTGCTGGTAGTGGCGGGGGTTAAGGGGCCTGCGCCCGATGGCGCGAAGCTTTAAATGTGCAGGAGGCTTTTCCCCGATTGGGTAGCGCTGCTCCGGAGGCCCCTCCCGCTGCTCGTTGCTCGATCCCCAGGGAAGGGGAGAGTTGCTGGTAGTGGCGGGGGTTAAGGGGCCTGCGCCCGATGGCGCGAAGCTTTAAATGTGCTGGAGGCTTTTCCCCGATTGGGTAGCGCTGCTCCGGAGGCCCCTCCCGCTGCTCGTTGCTCGATCCCCAGGGAAGGGGAGAGTTGCTGGTAGTGGCGGGGGTTAAGGGGCCTTACATCACCAAACAAGGAATCACAATTTAGAAACAGGAAGGCAATAATTAAACTAGGAACCCAAAAAGCCAAACTTGGAATGTACAACAACACTGTAGAAATAAAACTATAAATTAATTTCCTCTTGTACTAAACAAAGCACAGACGTTAATGATGCACATTTCCCAGAGCTGACATATTCCAGTTAATAAATTCAAAATAAAGAGATATTTTTCTACCTTTTGTGCATTTTTTTTCAGTTGCAATTGCTCCAGCCACTTTCTTCTGGTTTCTTCGTGTCTTCTGCTAACTCTCCATCGTCTGCTGTCCATTTGTCCTTTCTTCTCTCTTCTAGGGTTTTTTTTCCATTCTCTCTCTATATCTGCTTTAACATACTAATCTTTCTCCTTTTGCTCTTTCCTCATTCCTATTTCATCCACTCAAATTTTACCCCTTCATCCTCAATCCCCACTTACTCTCCCAATACCCGGCCAATTGTAGATTTGTCTTCCCTCCAACACAAAAAAATTTCCCCTCTCCATTTCACTCTCCCAGCTCCATCCCATTTTAATCCTCCCCCAACATCAGCTCCCTTCTAGTTCCAGCCCCACCCAGCATCCGCTCCCTTCTAGTCCCTGCATCAGCCCATTTCCAGTCCTAGCCCCCCATCTGCCCATTTCCAATCCTATCCTAGCCACACCATCAGCCCATTTCCATTCTTAGCTCCCCCATCCATTTCCAGACCTATCCGAGTCCCTCCATCAGCTCATTTCTAATCCCAGCCCCCATCAGCCCATTTCTAGTCCTTCCCTAGCTCCACCATCAGCCGATGTCAAATCCTAGCTCCCCTCCACTCAGCCCATTTCCAATCCAAGCCCCCCATGAGCCTACTTCCAGTTCTAGCCCCTCCATGAGTCCATTTCAATCCAAGCCCCCACCACAGCCCATTTCCAATCTTAGCACCCCCAACAGCCCATTTCCAGTCCTATCCTAGCCCCTCCATCAGCCCATTTCCTGTCCTTGTTCCCCCCACTCAGCCCATTTCCAGTGTAGCTCCCTCCCCTCACATTCCATTTCCATTTCAAGCCCTCTTCCCCATCAGCTATTTGCAGTTCAAGCCCCCCTTCCACTCAGCCCATTTCCAGTCCTAGCAACCCCCCAGCCCATTACCAGTCCTAGCCTCACCACATAGCCCATTACCAGTCCGAGCCCCCCCATCAGCCCATTTCCAGTCTTAGCCCCCCCCCATAGCCCATTACCAGTCCTAGCCCCCCATTAGCCCATTTCCAGTCCTAGCCCCCCATAGCCCATTTCCAGTCCTACCCCCATCAGTCCACTTCCAGTCCTATCCCCCATCAGCTCACTTCCAGTCTTAGCCCCCCCCCCCCATAGCCCAGGTAGATTAAAAAAAACAAACTTGCTGCTGCTGCCGCTGTCACTTTGGCAGGAGCAGAATCGAGCATCCTGCAGGCCCCCCCACCCCCACCCGGCAGAGTCCTCCATGCAGCCTCAGCTCCCTCAGCACGGGCTTTTTAGAGCCGCGAAGGGAAAGTTTCCCTTTCTCGTGGCTCTGTTTAAGCTCGCGGGGCTGATGGGAAACAGGAAATCCTGTTTCCCATCAGCGACAGCGTCTTAACAGAGCCACGAGGGAGAAGCTCTCTCCCTTCGCGACTCTGAAAGCCGGCACTTAGGGAGCTGAGGCCGCATAGAGGACTCTGCCGGGCAGGGGGGGCCCTGCGGGATGCTCGATTCTGCCGCTGCCACGGCGACAGCGGCTGCAGCAACAGTAGCAAGTTTGTTTGTTTTTTTTAATTTACTAAAACCAGGAGAAGAATGAGGTATCCGCAGAAACAAGGTGAGAAAAACCAGGAGCGGAACCCAAGGACCAGGCCTACACGTATAATAATTATTCATAATTTAATATGTATGTTTTAATGTATGTTTTATTTAATTTTTAGACCCCTGAAGAAGGCCTCCGGCCGAAACATTTTAGTTAAAAAACAAAGTGAGAAAAACCAGGAGCGGAACCCAAGGACCAGGCCTACACGTAGGTGTAATTGTACAAACAAAGTTTATTGAAGGACCCAATAAACTTTGTTTGTACAATTACACCTACGTGTAGGCCTGGTCCTTGGGTTCCTTTTTTAATTTACTGGCAGATGCAGAATGTTGTTTGCGCGGGGCCCCCTAAAATGCAGGGCCCTGTGCAAAGAACATTCTTGCACAATGGACAGGCCAGCCCTGGCTTTATAATGAAGACCACTAACCATGCTAGTAGCCACCCTCTGCACTGACTCCACCCTGCTATATCCTTTAGAAGGTGTGGTCTCCAGAATTGCACACAATACTCCAAATGAAGTCACATCAGAGACTTATACAGAGAGAGTATCATCTCTATTTTTCTGCTGGCCATTCCTCTCCCTATGTACTCAAGCATCCTTCTGGCTTTCACCATCGCCTTACTTGTTCAGTTACTTTAAGATCATCAGACACAATCATGCCCAGGTCCCGCTTTTCTTTCATGGACAGAAGTACCTCACCCCCTATACTATACCGCTGCCTTGGATTGATGCAGCCCAAATGCATGACCCTGCATTTTTATAGCATTAAATCTCAACTGCCAAATTCTAGACCATTCTTCAAGCTTATCTAGATCCCTCCTCATGTTACCTTCTCCTTCCTGGTGTCTACTTTTAAATGTATTTACCTTTCTAACAAAACTTTGAGCCCTGTGTGCAGCCTTGCTGGTGTAACATATTCCAGGCAGTAGGGAACATCTCCCAGAATCCACCCATGGTTAAATTATACTTCTTATGGACTGTTACAGCTGCTAGGGGTTGAATTCTGAATTCTGATTTATCTGCTTTAAGTGGTGGTAGCCTGTTATGGAAGATGACATTTGTAACCCTTATAAAATGTATTTAAGATGACATTAGTTTGGAAGACAAAGTTTTGTTAAATAGAATGTTGTCTGGGTGGGGTGAGAAATGTTTGTAACCGAGGCAGGCGGACCTGGTGCTTCGGGTCCATTTCCTCCACCCCCCCATCACCCCCAATCTCCAAACCCACAAAAGACACCATACCAACAGTTCATGGAACACAACTGGTCGCAGCTTTATTAACCTCTTAACAATTTTACAATGTGCCAACATGCTACACCTTCTCAATCGATTAGCGGCACCCGGCCCGCACCAGCCATACCTTAGCAAAGTGTCTTGCCACCGCTAACACCATAACTTGCCACCCCGGCAAGTTACCTAACCCTTCCCCCCGACTTCGCCATGCTATTAGCAAAAGTTGGCCAGGGTTTGACCAGGTCAGGGGCACCCCGCCCCTGCCCAAGTGTAGCCTGAGGCTCCGGACCCCGGAAACCTCCGGGATCCCGCCACGGCACAGGTGACAACCTTGTTCCTGTGCCGCCCCCCCAAAGCCAAGCTGCGACCAGTAAGCAGTCCAACCAACACATATTCCAAGGCCCCCCGCCAGTCGTAAGGGAGCAGCGCCATCCCGACTGGCGATAACTGCCCCCCCAGCACCCTCATAAAGCCCCGGATGCATTATCTGGTACCCCCCAGTCAGCCAACCCAGCGACCAAGCGGAGGAGTACTATTAGGCTCCACCAGGCAGGCCCTGGCACAATGTCAGACCCCATCAGAAATACACCCCGAAACATCTGCAGAACCCACCAAATCCCCCCGCACCGCTCTGAACAGATGCCGGCATGACCCGGAACCAGGTCGTTGCCTCCAACACTGCAGGCAGGCGCGATATCCTCCCTCGGCGCTGTAGCAAAGGAAGCCGCTGCGACCCGCAGGGTCACGCTCACCCAGCCATGATACAGCCACCAAAACCAGGTCAATCCCAAATTGGCGGTCACCCGCCTCGCCACCACACACCGTCCTACACATAGGACAAAGGAGTGACCACTCCCACATTCAGCAGGCTACAGACCCACACCTGCAAAAGAAATGAATAAGGAAATCCCCAACCCCACGCCCCCCCTATAGCCGCACAGCCGCACATAACCCCGAAACGCCCGAGAGCGCCATCTGCCAACGTTCCATATGACCTGTGCAGCCACCCCGCAGCGAAAAGAGTGCAGCGGAAAATGCGTAGGCTCTGCACCCACCAAACGCAGCGCCAGCCTGACCACCTTGGGCACCTGAACACCTCGGGCCTGAAACGGGTCAACACACGCTCACTCGATAAGAAACCCTAGCCTGCCCGGGGAGCACCCGCAGGCATCGCCGCCCGTCAGCCACAGGGCACGTCACCAAGCCTTCACCCCACCAAAACGCACCCTCGATCGTCTCCACCTGACCGGCCTGAAACCCGCCAAAGTATCCCGAACCGCCCCGAAACCCAAACGCGGGGCCGTTGAAGCCCCACCCCTGCCCTTCAGCCCAACCGAATCCGCCGGCAACTCACCCCCATATGAAAAGCCCAGAAAAAGGCAAGACAAAGTGCTGCCCAAACATAGCAGCTTCCTACCCCGATGCAGCCCAACGCCATAGCGCCGCAAGTACCGGCACAACCTGCATGAGGGGCCGCGCCGGATCTCGAGGAGTAACCTGCGAGTTACAAATCCCCCAACCAGCAATCCACACCCACCCCCCTCCGCAAACTGGAAACCGTCCAAACTGCGAACGCACCACCGGTAGGGAAAACCCCCAACCCATTATCCCACAGTATGTATCCACTAAACCATGCCTCCGGGTGCCACCCGTGCGCAACCAAAATTGGACTACATAGTCCCCACCCGCTGATATCCAAACCATGGCCCCAGTGATACCGCACTCCGCAGAACTTAGCCTATCTCCCATGCCAGTGCTCCAGACGTTTCCCGGGACCCATGATCCCTCCCTGTCTGCTCCTGAGCCAAAGCCCAAAGCCACTCCACCGGAAACGAGAAAGAGCATCGGGAATCTCGTCAATACAGCCAGGGATACGCCAAGCCTTCCCCAACACTTGCCACGGTAGCAACGCCAACACCACCTCCCTCATTAAACCCGCTACTGGCAAACTCCGGTGGGAGTAACAATGGACCCCCTGCCCTCAGCCGCATTGCTGCAGCACCATACCACCTCACAGCTGCAGAGGAAAATCCGTCCATAACTCCCAAAAAAAAACCCTGAGCAGAAACCGCTCCAGGAAGGAGATATTGGCAGTCAAACCCAATACCTGCCAAGACTGAGGCTAGCCGACCGCGCCCCAGTCCCCGCCCAAGTACGCACCCTACCGGGTCCCCCCCCCGCCGCATCCGTGTAAAGCTGCAACCCCACACAGGCGCCTCCCCCCCATCAAAACCGATGTCCCGTCGCAAGTGGCCGAAAATCGACTTCAGAGCCGCAAATCCACCCTACGATTCCGTGACCCCAATCAGATGGTGCGGAAGCTACACCCCTCCCCCATGGAAACAGCCAACCGCCGGGAAACACCATTCCTATCGGTATCGCATGGCGTGCAAAAATTCAACGATCCCAGTAATGCCTGCATCCCCCGCAAGGTCAAACGGTATGACGCCAACACATTAGCCACCAAATCCCCAAACCGGCAACCTCTTTCTGACCTCTTTCTGCAGCCAGTGAGCCGCCATATCCGCCGAGTCTAAAACTACACCTTGACATTATTCTCGTCGCAGGAAACCCATGGAACATCCCCTGGCAGTCCTCCGTCTAAGCCGCCCCCACAAACAGAAAACAACCACTAATGCACCACCTTCGCAACCACCGCAGGAAGGTACTAACAGCTAAAAGTACGCACCAGAGATCGAGCAGCCCATAGGCCAGCAGTTGTCAAAGTAAGACGCCCATTGAAAACGGAAGCCCCATCAGGAAACGCAGAGGAATGCACCGACAACAGACGAAAGGCCAAGGCAATCTCAACCATGTCCATCAATGCGGCCCAATCCGCTCCCCTCACCATCTCTGCTGCCCGAGCAAATGACGCCTACCGCACTGGACACAACCCGCGCGGAACGCGGTCAGTGACCGACACACCCGGTAGGTAATGGACAAATACAAAGTAGCCTGAACCTCCCAGGCTCCGCAACCGGTACCATCCACCAAAATGCCATGTGGAAGGTGAATTCCGAGTACTAGGCATCACCACCATGCCCTACCTTGGTCTCTGAGTACTAGGCCGCACCACCGCGCCCAGCCCTGGCAAAACAGACCCAAACGGAAACCGAACCCCCAGTATAATCCGATCCCGCCGCTGAAGCCACCATCGCAAACATACACCCGTATCCGAACCCCAGGCGCCGGTGACCCCTGTGGAACAACGCATCGTAGTGGAAGGTCCTCTGCCACCAACCACGCAGAAGCGCCAGAACCTGCAGACTGAAAATGTAGGGGGTGAACTCATTTCACCTCCCACCCGTGTCACCACCCCCCCCCTTGCCCCAGCATACCGCCGGAACTGTCCGCTAGCGAGAAAAAGGAACAAACTGCCCCCACTGCCAGCAGCGCCCCGCCCCCCCACCCCCTCCTGTCACACCCGCCCACGCGGACATATGGGCCAGCCAAAGGGTGCCCTAAGGAAATCTCCTGACCCCCCCCCATCCAGACCTTGAACATTCCAGCATAGTTCCACCACGCCCACACTCCAAGGGGCCGAAACATCTCCAAACAGAATCCGCGTAGGAACTCGACCAAACAGAATGCGCACATGCCGATAGCTTCCCAGATGGCGAGGAGCAGAAAGGATCGAGCCCACTTCACAACCATGCGCGCAACCTTCTTATCCTGCCCCGCCGGCGCATCCGCCGCCCCCGTTTCCGGCTCCCCCACGAACGCTGCCCGCCGTCAAACAGGTAAACTGGCGCTGAAGATGCCCGGGCACCCCTACCCACAGCTCCGAATGGAACCACTGACAGGGCCCCTCCCCCCCCAGGCCCCGCCACCCATGCGCTAACCGACCCCCTCCACAGCATCTCCCCCCCAGATGCCGACGACAAATCACGGGGGAAGGCCGACACCGAGCCATGACGCCGCCTGCTCCTTCGCCGCAACCCCCCGTCCCTGAGCCCCCCATTACTAACCGGCAATCCCGCGCCTGGAGGGCCCGATCACTCACCCAGCTCGCAACTCTCTGCAGCCACAGCAGTAGCAGTCCTGGCTTTCAGATTGTTGATCTCAGCGCCGGCCTGCGCTGTCTCCCGCGCCTCACACTGGATGCCGCGGCGGCAGCACCCGTCTCCGTGCCCGCTTCACTGCCCTCGGCGCCAGCTCCTGTGGAAACATAAGCAAAAACAGGGGGGGGGGGGAAGAAAGAGGGGAGCCGCCGGAGACCAAGCAAGTGGCCAGCACCCACCCCGCACCGGTCCAGCTAAACCCCGTCCGCCCCCCTAATCTAGGGCTCCCCAGGCAAAGGCCCACCAGCCACCACCCACTCCAACCAGTGGTAGCAAGGCGTCCCCATACCCCACTGCCCCCCCAACCCAGCTGCAAACCCCCCCTATCTGCCCGAGCTCCCCTCGCACCCCCCCCACTGCTCCCCCCAAATCCCCAGCATTCACCACCCAACCCCCCATAGACTCCCCCCAACCACCCCACCTCTGAAGCGGGGCACCTCAAACCCGCCGGGCCCACTGGGAAGGGGCTCCAGCGCACAGCTCCCCCACCCCACACCGACCCTTCCCCGCCCGATGGCAGCACCAATAGGGGCCCCGAACGCTCATAACCAGCCCCTGCCCGCTCCTTATGTCTCTGTATAAACTTCCGCTCAGTAGCTTTGAGGCTCTGACTGACTGGGCCTTGTGCCGAATAAACTGATTTGGGCCCTGTCAATCGACTCCTGGACTTGTTCATTGATGGCACTTTGCTACAGCAATTGTGGATAACATGTTAAAAAACCCCCACCCAGTGTGAAGCGGCCTTCTCCCCGAGGCTAGCACGCACCTGCCAGGTACTGGAGCCGGTGCACGTCGAGCTCCCTGCCCTCCCCCAACCCCACCACCCCCTGCGGTCGTCACTTATTTCGTTGTAGAGCCGTCACTACTCCTGAGTTTCAAGCACGATCCGGGGCACGAGGCAGACTGTGCACCTAGCACATCTCTACCACAACAGGCTGTCCACCTCGCTCTTGAAGGGCCCCATGCTGCTTCGCCGCGTCCACGAAAACGCTCTCGCCGCCCTCCTCAACATCCATCCTGAGGAAGCCTGAGGACAGAGCGGTCTCGGCCACGCTGGGGCAGGAGGAAAGACTTAGGGCAAAGGGAGGCCCGCCGGCAGCACGACGGCACCCGACAACAGCGTCTCCCGCCCCGCTCATCTTCCCATCTCCCACTGCATATGGCGAGTGCTCCCGGCAGGAAGCCCCGGGGAGAACTCGCGCGCCGCGGGGAGAGATCAAGAAAAGCCGGCACCCCAAAGCAGCCTCCGCTGTGAATGACCACGCGGAGGCTGTTCACCGGGCCCAAACTCCCACCACGCTGAATTGCTCCTCCTTGATTGGCTCCCGCGCGGCTGCATCCGCTGGGAGCCAATGAATTCAAGTCGGACGTGGCCGCACGCAGGATCCTCGCACCGGCCGCGCGCCCGGTTAGGGTCGGCCGCCCGGACCCTGCCCTTGGCCTCGTCAGTTATGGTGAAAGTATATGGTATCCACTTTTTTGATATAGGTGAGGGAGGGGTTTCAAGCAGACCATTGATGTATTAAATCTACCGGATACCTGAATCCAGTTGTTGGTAGTAGGTACCTTTGGAGATTTTCTGAGGTCTGCTCTCTCCATTCTTGCTTTGCTAATTGAACAATACTATTTTAAGGCGAGAAAATAGAGCTGTTTTATACAACTGCTATGGAACAATCTATGACTATTAGATTAGATAACATTCTTTCTCAAATTTCCAGGTCAATAGTTCAGGTGAATTCTCGTGAGTAGAAATTGAAGGTTTTGGATACATAGTTTGTAAAACTGGGAATACAACTGACCAGCTAGAGTCAAGTGGTATGACCTTGATAAGGTAGAAAGCTCTGGTGCATCATCAGTTAGAATCTCTTGAGAAATGCAGCAGGAAGCTAAGTTAGAGGTTTCAAATTTTTCCTAAATGTCCACTTGTCTAACCAGGTGAAATGCTCAAGAGATATTACAAGGAGGTTCTCAAGTTTCCAGAAAATTCTTTACCTCTTTTAGCCAGCACTTTTGGGCATTCATCGCTGTTGATTCAGTTTGGCCACCTAAAAAATGAAAGTGCATACTGTGACGGCGCAGGCCAGAAAGAACATAAGAAAGAGGAGAGAAATCCAGGGATTTTCCCAGTGAAAGACAGAGAAACCAGAAGTTCAGGGGTTAAAACTTCTGAATCTGAAAAAAACTCCACACAGAAAGCTGGTAGGCAAGGGACACGCCCTAGTTCCCTAGTAACCAAGCCCGTGCACGAGGGAGTGCAAGAGGTGGAGTCAGCAGGCAGTGAGAGAAACTGCAGGTATAAACACCGGAACTTTGAACAGAGAGAGGAAGGCAAGGAGAAAGGCAAGGAGGAAGCCAGGAAGGAAACCAAAGCAGGAGTTCAGAGAGGAATCCCAAGCAGATGGGAAGGAGCTCGTGGAGGTATCTGGAGAGACCAGCAGAAAGGTCCTCAAACTGCCCAGCCTAGAAGTGCCCGAGAGAGAGGTGCTCAGAGAGCAGAACGGAGGTACACTGCAGGGGTAGGCAAACTTAAGGGAAGGTGCTTTAGGAGACCAGCTTCCACTGACGCTGAATCTTCTACGGGAAGAGAAGGGGCAGACAGAAGCTCCAGTCCTGAATCCAGCCCTAGGGTAATTCGGTCAGGAAATTCCAGGAAGTGAAGAGTTTCTGGGAACCCAAGAATATTACCAAAGAAAGGCCCTCCAACAGTGAAAGAAGCCTTGCCTGAGTTTCCAAGCAGAGAGGAAAAACCAGCCAAGGGTTTTAAAGCTGGCCAGGGAGAGTTCACAGACCATGTGAGTAATTCACAGCGTTTCCTAGAAGATTTTACAGAGATTGAGCCAACAGCTGCAAGGACAGCCAGGTGCTTATCTCCACAAAATAAGGTGAGTGTGGCTAAGACTTTTAACCATTCTAAGAGTAAGGAACCGTATGAGAGAAAAGGCATTGTCCACAGGAAGAGAGATTCTGCTTTAAAGAAAGTTCTGAGATTGTTAGACCGTTTGCAGCCAGAGATAGCTGGTTTTAAACATGAGGCTGTTCTAACAGAGTCTGAACCTGAGAGCATGGATTTTGAAAATGCTATAAACCAAGAGCTTAGTTCTGAGACAGAAATGGAATGTCTTCCTGTTTCATTGTAGTAACTAAAGAGATTTTTGAAAGCATTAAAACTAGCAGCCGTGTTCCAAGGCTGAGCTGAGGGGCTTATGCAAATTAGGTTGGCTAGAAAGCCTGAGAAAGCTTAACCCTTAATGTGAAAGGCTGCACACAAAGTATATTGAGTCTGCTAGAAGGGCAGATAAAGAAACCTGGTTTGAGAAAGGAAAGAAACCTTTTGCAGAGAAAGTTTGGCACTGCTGTTTTGCTGAAGAGACTGCAAATGTTTTAAAGCCCTTTTTTTGGAAAGGAGGTTTTTTATTTCCAACCTTGTTTCAATCGTATGAAGAAGTACTTTGTTTGAGTTCATTAACAAGCTGCATGTTGAAGCTGTTTATTTTTGTTACCTGTTTTTCTGTAAATTACCCGCCTTTGTGTTGAATATTTGGGACTGTATGTAAAGGTTCCCTTTTGGCCTTGTGGAGAATAAAATCCTGCGTGCCTATATTACTGCTCGGCTAAAGTTATTTTTGCCATACCACAACTACACCCATAGGCACTCTTATAAATAAAAGACTCTCACCACTTCATATACCTAGGCGACCGCCTAGGGCCCACAAAGTCGTGACAGGATTTGACGTAGTTATTGGATTTTTTCGCAAAGCTTATATCCACTACAAAGATGGCGTGAGGAGAAGTCCAGAGAACGCCGGGAAGAGTCGCAACCACCCGGAGGCCAGACTCCAGCCGGAGGAAGGAGGGACCGGAGCAGAGCGTCCAGAGGGTGCTTCCCTTACTGAGCCTGAGTCTACCCATCCGGCAGGTAACCTGTAGATAAACAGGGTTATTTGAGGATAGCCTGCCAGGAGGGGGTGCTGTAGTCTTCGTAACCAGTGGGAAATAGTTTTTTCTGTGTGTGAAAGAGCCACACTTGGTGTTCCTGTTTGTGCTTTATTTCAGCATCGCCAGAGAGATGGAGCAGCCAAATCTGCTGAGCTGGGTCGCGGACCGCTTCAGGGAACAGCAGGAGGAATCCGCCAGAGCCCAAGAGCGGATAGCCCTCCTGTTCATGGACCAGCAGCAACCGCTCCTATCGGTGATGGCCGAATCACTGAAAGAACAAAAGAAAGCGTCAGATGCCCTGAAGAGCGTGACTGGGTCCTTGGGTGCAATACCAGGACTAGGACTACCAGGGAGGGGTATCTTTTCCTTTGGCCCTCTAGGGAAGGATGATAATATTGATGATTATATGGAGGTCTTCGAGAGAGTCGCACAACTCAGCGGCTGGCCAAAAGATCAGTGGGCAGTTCGTTTTGCAGCTTCCCTAGCAGGAGAAGCCTTAACTGCATACCGCGCAATGCCCAATGATCTAGCCTCCTCATATGATGATGTTAAGAGAACCATAAGGGATAGGATGGGTCTCACTCCGATGGTTTACAGACGCCAGCTGAGGGCGTGCAGGTTAAAATCAGGGGAGACACCACAAGCCTTATGTGAAAGAATCAAGAGTCTAGTCTGGAAGTGGTTAGAACCACAGGGCAAATCTGTTGATACCATTCTAGATTGTATAATAATGGAACAGTTTGTGGAAGCAGTTCCTAATGATTTGAAATCTTTTTTGATCCTCCAGGGTTGTAGGACCACCCAGGAAGCTACCTCGTTGGCAGAGCGCTTTTTAGAGGCCAGGTGGGTCGGCCAACTGAAGGTGGGTCTTACATCTAGCCCTGAAGGAGGAGGATCACAAAAGATGGGGAACACTCTGGTAGGAAAGAGCCTAGAGGTAAATCCCAGGAGAAAATGGTGCCAGGACCGAAGTAAATGTTTTACTTGTGGGGAGGAAGGACATTTTTCTAGGAATTGCAAGGCCAGAGCAGCATTGATATCCACCCAGGAAAAAGATGGGGAGGGATTCTTGCTGAACGTAGAGGTCGAGGGCATTCCTACGGAGGCACTTCTAGATTCAGGGGCAGAGCAGTCGATGCTGTCAGCCAAACTGTGGGCTGATGTCCAAGCCCAGAGTGATAAGGCCCCGACCCAATCTGATCATTCCATAAAAATAAAGTGTGTGCATGGCGCCACATTGGCTTACCCCTTAACAAAGGTCAGGGTGAGAGGCTTAGGGCTGGAGAGAGAAGTGGTAGTCGCCATTGTCCCTAAGCTTCCCCATCCCCTGGTGTTAGGGAAAGACTGGCCGCAATTCAAGCATGGCCTAGTGGAAAGTATTCAGCCTAAAACAGGTTTAGTGTCTACCAGAGTCAATCCCAACCTAGGAAAAGACGCCCAGGATCCTTAGGAAGGACCCTCCCATGCATTGCCATGGCATGAGGAGTTGATTTCAGCCCCTTCTAGTGGACATAAAGTGGGGAGGGTGGAAAAGGAAAAAAGGAGACAGCTCAGGAAGCAGAACAGAGCAGAATTACTAGCCGGACAGGCATTACCATGGGCGCCTGCCGAGTTAGTAGGAAAATTTCCTACATTTCCGAACGAACAAAGAGCTGATCCTGCTCTATCGAGAGCTTTTTCCTATGCTGAGTCAGGGACAGAAGCCTTACCCCGGTTCTTTCTGGACGAAGGTCTACTGTACCGGGAGAGCATGGACCCCCAGACAGGACAAACTTGGAAGCAGTTGGTGGTCCCCACCACCTTTAAGAAGTTGGTTCTAAAACTAGCCCATGACCATCCCGTAGGGGGGCATAAAGGTGTCCACAGTACCCTAGATCAAATTCTGGCACGCTTTTATTGGCCAGGAGTTTATAGGGAAACTTCGAGGTTCTGTGAATCCTGTCCACAGTGTCAGAAGGTTACTGCGTCCCATCCACGGAAGGTTCCGTTGGTACCGGTGCCGTGTATATCCAAACCGGTATATAAATTGGTTATGGATATGGTAGGCCCTTTAAAAAGGACGGCCCGAGGATTCCAGTACATCCTGGTCATCATAGATCAGGCAACCCGGTTCCCGTGGGCCATCCCCTTAAGGAATACCTCCACAAGGGCTATTGCAGGAGAGATAGTGAAGCTATTTTGTGAAATCGGGTTTCCCCAAGAGATACTGACAGATAGAGGCAGTAATTTCCTCTCGAAGTATTTGGCCCAGATATGGGATGCATTCGGCATCCATCATGTGAAAACAGCCGCTTATCACCCCCAATCCAATGGGTTGGTGGAGAGGCTTAATCAGAGATAAAAAGGATGCTAAGGAAAAGCCTAGGGGGTGATATGTTGGATTGGGACCTAATGCTCCCATTTGTATTGTATGCGTACAGGGAGCGCAGACAGTCTTCTACAGGGGTCTCCCCCTTTGAATTAATGTATGGAAGACCGCCCAGGGGGGTGTTAGACATACTAAGAGAACAATGGGTGGAGCCAGCTCTAGGGGAAGCAGACGTCCCAACCTTTTTGAGGGATCTGAAGGGTCATTTACAACGCACCACACAGGTAGCAGTAGAGAATATTACCACCAGTCAGCAGCGCCAGAAGAAGCGCTATGACTTAAAGGCCCGACTCCGTCAGCTAGAGATTGGGGAAAAAGTTGTGGTAATGATAGAGGGGTCCAGCCCAAAATTTGAAGTAAAATGGAAAGGTCCTTACAGAGTGATAAAGCGGGTAGGGCCGGTCTCCTATGTCGTAGAAACAAGGAAGAGAAGGCAGCAAACCTTTCACATAAATGTGTTACGCCCCTGGCATGAGCGGGTGGTGTTGGCCCGGTTGGCCTTTGCAGGGCCCACTGGGAGTGGCTGCCCGGCAGATCACCGCCCAAGGGTAGAGATTCCGTGCTGGACCGACTATTGTCTGTCAGCCCGGAATAATTTAAGGGGGGGGATATGTGACGGTGCAGGCCAGAAAGAACATAAGAAAGAGGAGAGAAATCCAGGGATTTTCCCAGTGAAAGACAGAGAAACCAGAAGTTCAGGGGTTAAAACTTCTGAATCTGAAAAAAACTCCACACAGAAAGCTGGTAGGCAAGGGACACGCCCTAGTTCCCTAGTAACCAAGCCCGTGCACGAGGGAGTACAAGAGGTGGAGTCAGCAGGCAGTGAGAGAAACTGCAGGTATAAACACCGGAACTTTGAACAGAGAGAGGAAGGCAAGGAGAAAGGCAAGGAGGAAGCCAGGAAGGAAACCAAAGCAGGAGTTCAGAGAGGAATCCCAAGCAAATGGGAAGGAGCTCGTGGAGGTATCTGGAGAGCCCAGCAGAAAGGTCCTCAAACTGCCCAGCCTAGAAGTGCCCGAGAGAGAGGTGCTCAGAGAGCAGAACGGAGGTACACTGCAGGGGAAGGCAACCTTAAGGGAAGGTGCTTTAGGAGACCAGCTTCCACTGACGCTGAATCTTCTACGGGAAGAGAAGGGACAGACAGAAGCTCCAGTCCTGAATCCAGCCCTAGGGTAATTTGGTCAGGAAATTCCAGGAAGGGAAGAGTTTCTGGGAACCCAAGAATATTACCAAAGAAAGGCCCTCCAACAGTGAAAGAAGCCTTACCTGAGTTTCCAAGCAGAGAGGAAAAACCAGCCAAGGGTTTTAAAGCTGGCCAGGGAGAGTTCACAGACCATGTGAGTAATTCACAGCGTTTCCTAGAAGATTTTACAGAGATTGAGCCAACAGCTGCAAGGACAGCCAGGTGCTTATCTCCACAAAATAAGGTGAGCGTGGCTAAGACTTTTAACCATTCTAAGAGTAAGGAACCGTATGAGAGAAAAGGCATTGTCCACAGGAAGAGAGATTCTGCTTTAAAGAAAGTTCTGAGATTGTTAGACCGTTTGCAGCCAGAGATAGCTGGTTTTAAACATGAGGCTGTTCTAACAGAGTCTGAACCTGAGAGCATGGATTTTGAAAATGCTATAAACCAAGAGCTTAGTTCTGAGACAGAAATGGAATGTCTTCCTGTTTCATTGTAGTAACTAAAGAGGTTTTTGAAAGCATTAAAACTAGCAGCCGTGTTCCAAGGCTGAGCTGAGGGGCTTATGCAAATTAGGTTGGCTAGAAAGCCTGAGAAAGCTTAACCCTTAATGCAAAAGGCTGCACACAAAGTATATTGAGTCTGCTAGAAGGGCAGATAAAGAAACCAGGTTTGAGAAAGGAAAGAAACCTTTTGCAGAGAAAGTTTGGCACTGCTGTTTTGCTGAAGAGACTGCAAATGTTTTAAAGCCCTTTTTTTGGAAAGGAGGTTTTTTATTTCCAACCTTGTTTCAATCGTATGAAGAAATACTTTGTTTGAGTTCATTAACAAGCTGCATGTGGAAGCTGTTTATTTTTGTTACCTGTTTTTCTGTAAATTACCCGCCTTTGTGTTGAATATTTGGGACTGTATGTAAAGGTTCCCTTTTGGCCTTGTGGAGAATAAAATCCTGCGTGCCTATATTACTGCTCGGCTGAAGTTATTTTTGCCATACCACAACTACACCCATAGGCACTCTTATAAATAAAAGACTCTCACCACTTCATATACCTAGGCAACCGCCTAGGGCCCACGAAGTCGTGACAATACACATCGCTCGTGTATGTGAATACCTATGAATTAATATGCGTACAATCAATTTGTGTATAAAAACATTCTACTAGCACGTATACAATTCACATGCAAAGACAAATAGGTGAAACAATCACAAAAGATTGGCCAAAAATTGGGAAACATTCGTTGGAAATGAGCACAAACTAAGCTTTTTTGTCACCATGCACACCGCTAGAGCTGAAAGGGGGTCTAGAAGACCTGTGGTGGATGAATCTGAAATTTATGATACTCATATGAACTTGCCAGCTCTTTTGGAGGTTTCTCAGGATATTTCTTCCAGGAACACTCTCCTCATAATCTACATGCTGGAACTGGATAAAGCATGGACAATAAAATTATTTTTAAGCATTTGTGTTCTGGAACAAAAGATTTAGTTATTTCATGAAGTATGTAGAGCTTCTCAGTTGAGATACAACTTTTTTCTGTTCAAAAGGCAGGATGTTGTTGCTTTGGGGCAACATTCTCCTTTCAATTTCCTTGTTTATGTAAAGTGGTATTAACCGGGTAAGGCGGACCGGTCCGCCGCCTCTCCCTCGCAACCCCCCCCCAGACAATTATTAACAATAATACACAACACTTATTGGGAATTCAACTGGTCGCAGCTTTATTAACCTTTAACAATAACCATCAACAATCCAAACATTAACTTTACCCCCCCCCCCAGAAGAGCGAACTCTCACCAGCCATGTGGGTAGCAAAGTGACGCCGCTTCCGTTTCCGCCCTGTCCAGGCCCCGGCAAATTGCCTAGCCTCCCTCTTCCGACTTCGCCATGTTATTAGCAAAAGCCTGAGGGACTGTCCGGGTCGGGGGTACCCCACCCCAGCCCTATTGCTTGGCTCCGGCTCCAGACCCCGGAAACCTCCGGGATCCCGCCACCCGCCCCCCCCAGCTGCAACACCCCACTAATGCCCAAACCAACACCCATGCCCTAGAAAGGGCAGGCGGGCGGGACGTCCGGCACCTCCAGCTCCCACGAGGGAAAGGCCGGAGGACGCCGCGACGCCTCCAGAACCCCCCCCCCAATGCTCGGCTCCAATTCCTCCCATTGTCTCCCGCACCTTTCAGTGCTCCGCGGAAGCCAATGGGAGCCCAGCACGCCGCAGGCCCGCCCCCGCGAACCACGAGGCCAGAGCCCGAGGAAGCGCGCGACCGGCTGCCCCCCGGTTAACGCCGGCCGCGCGGACGCGGGGGGGCCCATGGCCTTGCCATAACCGGGTAAGGCGAACCGGTCCGCCGCCTCCTCCTCGCAACCCCCCCCCCAGACAATTATTAACAATAACACAGGTACACTACCAAAAAACTGCCTCCAGTTTTGCAACTGATTCCTATAGATTTTGGGGTGCTGAATCCAGGAAAAATAGCCAAAATGTTCCATCACGTCACGTTTTCTTGCAAAATTAGATTTCTTACCCATATAAGGAATGTTCACATAATTTCTTTTTAGCCGACTGCAGTTTATTTTCTTGGCCCAAAATAGAGGTTGTAATGGTTAACTAACTAGAAACACTCCCTCATGATATTTTAGAGTGTTTTGTATTCATTTTATACATTAACAGGACAATTGGGAGGCGGGGGGCTAAATCCAGTACTCGCGCTGGCGCATGTTCTTTCCTGTTCGCCTCGCCTCGTTCGCTCGCTCAAACACGGTGGTTGCGACATGAACGTTCCTGTCAAATTTCAGTTTCTTGCAAGTTCATTATTACCTTTTGTTTGCTCAGTCGTAATCCAGCTTTATTCCGAAGTGGTTCACTACAGTTGTAGTTTGCAGTGCTGTGTATTTGTGATGGCTCACAGAGCCAGAGGTTGCGTCAACTCTCCGGACAGTTTTTGTTTTATTTGTGGGGAATATACCGTGAAAAAGCGGCAGAGGAACATTTCTGCATTTATTAAAAAAGTATATTTCGCCTATTTCGGTTTGAAGTTAGGCGATCAAGACAAACCGTGGGCTCCTCACAAAGTGTGCAAGACATGTGAGGAAGATCTACGCTTATGGATGAAAGGTAAAAAACAAGCATTTCGTTTCGGAATACCTATGATGTGGCGTGAACAAAGAGACCACAGCAGTGACTGCTATTTTTGCTCTTGCATTGTGAAGGGATACAACTTAAAAAATAAGAACGTAATAAGTTACCCCAACCTTCCCTCAGCAATTAGGCCTATGCCTCATAGCAACGAAGTACCTGTGCCTGAACCACCAAAATCTTTGGATCATATTTGTGTGGACGGTTCTGATCATGATGAGACTCATCAGATGGCTTTTCCCGATGAGTCCAGTACTTCCGAGTTTGAAACTGAACCAGATCCGAAACCTGAACTTTTCTCTCAAGCTGAATTGAATGATTTAGTCCGGGATTTAGGACTCCCAAAAGATGCTGCCCAACTGCTAGGTTCTCGGCTTAAACAGAAAAATCTATTGTCACCAGGAACAACTTTTTATTGGTACCGCAACCGCGAGACACAATTTTTGAAGTATTTCAGCAAAGAGGAAGATTTGGTATTTTGCAACGATATATACGGAGTGATGGAAAAGTTTAAACTCAAGTATGATCCTGCTGAATGGCGGCTGTTCATTGATTCGTCAAAAGACAGCATAAAAGGTGTTCTTCTTCATAATGGCAACACATTCGCTTCAGTTCCTATTGCTCACTCTGTTATTCTACAAGAAAAATACGAGAATTTGGCCCTGATTCTTCAGAAGATTCGTTATGATGAGCATAAGTGGATGATTTATTGAGACTTTAAAATTCTATCCATGCTATTAGGGCAGCAATCCGGTTTCACCAAATATCCCTGCTTCCTTTGCTTGTGGGATAGCCGGGCCCGCGACCTACACTGGGGGAAAAAAGACTGGCCAATTCGGGAGTATTTGAGACCCGGTGAGAAAAATGTTCTTCATGAGAGCTTGGTACCTCGTGATAAAATTCTATTACCACCTCTCCACATTAAGTTGGGTCTCATTAAGCAGTTCATCAAGTCCCTTCCAAAAGATGGTGAGTGCTTTCGGTACCTTTGCTCAAAGTTCCCCCGACTTTCTGAAGCAAAGCTAAAGGAAGGAGTGTTTGTTGGCCCTGATATAAGGAAACTCATTTCAGATGGAGCATTCGCTGAAATGATGTCTGAGAAGGAAAAAGAAGCCTGGGATTCCTTCAAGGATGTTGTTCTCAAATTCTTGGGGAACAGGCGGGATGAGAACTATAAGGATATTGTTGCCAGGATGCTCAATGCCTTCAAAGAACAAGGCTGTAACATGAGCCTGAAAGTCCATTTCTTGCACTCCCATGTGAACTACTTTCCCGAAAACTTGGGGGCGTACAGTGAAGAACAAGGTGAAAGGTTTCACCAGGACATCAAGGACGCAGAGAGAAGGTACCAAGGAAGATGGAACACCACTATGATGGCTGATTTCTGCTGGTTGCTGCTGCGGAAAACCCCAGATGAAAAATACACCAAGCAGCGCACCAAGAGAAGCATTCGGGGGAAGAAGAAACGGGCCCACCAGGAGATTGATTGACCCAAGAATGACTTTAAAATCTAAACTGTGTTGACAAATATCGTGTTTTTACTAAACTTTGAAATAAAAATTTGCTAGTTATTACCACAGTGTCGGATCTCATTTATTAGAATTTTATTTTCACACCATCGGGTGTTTGTCTTCATGTATTGCAATAGTGCGGTTTGCGTTTTCTATTCTTACATACATACCTGTACAACATTTTTTGCACATTTCTTTGCTTTGCTTTGTGTCTAACCTCGCTCTTATATGCTCAATGTTTGTGCACATGTATGTGGCTGTTTTAAGTGCAGACAATTTTGCTACCATCACAGTGTGTTTTGTTGACATTACTCTATTCTTATGTGCTGCCTTGTTACAATTTTCTTTATTCTTATTTGAATAACTACTAAACAATTAGTATAAAGAATTCATCCAAGAAACTTTTATCTCGATCGCACTCAATCTGAAACGTTCACCTCAAACTGCTAACCCAATGTAGCAAAAAATCTGTACGTGATGGAGCAAATTGGTTACCAGATTTGGATTCAGTGCACCAAAAAACGTAAAAATCAATCGAAACATTAGAGGCAGTTTATAAAAAAATTTTTTTAGTGTACCTGTGTAATACACAACACTTATTGGGAATTCAACTGGTCGCAGCTTTATTAACCTTTAACAATAACCATCAACAATCCAAACATTAACTTTACCCCCCCCCCAGAAGAGCGAACTCTCACCAGCCATGTGGGTAGAAAAGTGACGCCGCTTCCGCTTCCGCCGTGTCCAGGCCCCAGCAAATTGCCTAGCCTCCCTCTTCTGACTTCGCCATGTTATTAGCAAAAGCCTGAGGGACTGTCCGGGTCGGGGGTACCCCACCCCCGCCCTACAGCTTGGCTCTGACTCCGGACCCCGGAAACCTCCAGGATCCCGCCACCGGCTCAGGCCCCTACCGACCTGAGCCGCACCCCCCCCCCCCCGGCTAAGCTGCGACCAGTGCCCTTCCTTTTCAGCATATCTTCCAAAGCCTCTTGCCAATCATTAAGGAGCAAATCCATCCCAACCGGGGATAGATGCACCCCATCCGCCCTATACAATCCAGCACACTCCACGTCGGCCCAGGAGTGCAAAATTTGGCACACACACACACCGCCCCCCCCCCCCCGTTGCCCCACCCATCTGCCTATTCTTCGTCAACCTGCGCAACCACCGCCGCTGAGCCTTGCAAGCTGGCCTTGGAGTAATATCTGACCAAAGCAGAAATACACCAGTGAACATCGCCAGTATCGCTCCCAAGTCCTTAATGACAGTCCGAATCAACTGCCAGCAGGTCCAGGACACCAGGTCATTGCCACCCAAGTGTATTAACACGGCATTCGGTGTCCCTCTCATCCACTCGTGGGGCCGCAGCAAAGGCAAGAGCTGAATCCATCGCAGCCCGCGCTCGCCCAGCCATGAGACAGTCACCCCGAACACGTCCAATCCAATATTCCACCCTACCGGGCGTGTTGCTGCTTACCGACCGGCCCAGAACACAAAAGAGTGGCCAATCACCCAACAGTGACATGATCCTGGAAAAACTTCTGCAAAACAAAGAGATCCACAGTTAGCCAGCCCCCACCGCCCTTACAGGCGCGCGTATCTGTAAAAGGCCCATGACTTCCATCTTCCGATTCGCCGAATTTCCCCCTCGGGTAACCCCTCGGTCGCCGCGCTAGTCGCCGCCCCAATACGAAAGGAGTGCGGTGCAAACAACCCCGCATCCTCTCCGAGATGCTGTAAGGCCAGCCGCAGGACCGCCGTAAACTGAAACCGCGTAAGCACCCTTCTATCCTCGTGGATAAACAGACTTCCCCCCCCAGGCCGCATCTGCAAGTAAGCCTTCAGCAGCTCCACCGGGCACATGGCTGCCCCTCCCATAGCTCAAAACCGCACCCACATGCCCCGCCCCAACTGGTCTGTCTTGGAATGCACCAAATATAGACTGACCCCCGCACCCCACCCACTTCACATGGTGCACTTGCAGGTCGCCCACTCCGGCCGCCCTCCCCGACTCCGCAATCAATTCCCCTATGCGGAAAGCACCAAAAAATGCTACGGAAATTACAGCCCGAAAAAGGATGCCCTCGAAGCCAGATGAAACCACCTGGGGCAATGCCGCACACAAGCGCTGGAGCAAATCATGAGTAATGGGCCAATGGCCGTCCCTTGGCGAAGGACAGGCTCACTCCCAGCCCTGCAGAAGTCTACGCGTTAGGAATCCCCCCCGACAGCCCCCCATCCCACCACCTTGGCAAAGAACGTGAACCCCACCAGATTCCTACTCACCGTAGCTTGAGATAATCCGGCAGCCTTCGCTGCCAACACATACAGACCCAGAAGCTGATCAGGAGGCGGGCCCCCCCACCATCTGCGCTCCTCCAGGAATATCACCACGCTGTCACAGCCCCGCTGGTACGCCGTCCACGTAGCCACCGACACTGAGGACTTCAAGAGCTCAGTAATCTCTCGAGGCCAATCTGCCATAAGTGCTCGGGGACAGACTGCCCCTCCTCTTCTGCCTCCGGCGCCAACGTTCAGAACAGCTCCCACTTGAAACGGGAAAGAGCATCGGCGACTTTGTTGGTACTACCCGGAATGTGCCGCGCCCGGACCACCGTATTCAGTCGCAAGCACGCTAACACAACCTGCCGCATCAAGTCCACCACCTGCTTGCAGCACGGTGTGTAATTATTTATTACCTTCACCACCGCTTTGTTGTCGCACCACCACACGACCCGACGATTGCGAAGCCTATCCGGCCACAATGCCAACACCACAAGGATAGGGAACAACTCCAAGAAGGTTATGTTAGCCGTGAGACCCGCTTCCTTCCACGAAATTGGCCACTCCGCCATGAACCAGGAGCCCCCAAAGTACACCCCAAGGCCCCACCTCCCAGCCGCATCGGTATACAATTGCAAATCCCAACTGGAGATCTCCCTGTCCCTAAGCACCGTAGTGCCATTGAAATCCCACAAGAACTTATCCCAAATTGCTAAGTCGGCCCCGAATGCTCTGCGACACCCGAAGCCGGTGATGCGGTTTAGAGACTCCGGCCGTAGCCGCTGCCAGCCATCTCACGAACACTCGACCCATCGGAATCACTCTGCAGGCAAAATTCAATGACCCGATCAGCGCCTGCATCTCCCGCAAAGTCATCCTCTTGGAACACAAGACGTTCGCCACCATGACCCGGAGTTTCGTTATCTTGACCGCCGGCAGGCATGCCACCATCTCCACGGAATCCAGCTCAATTCCTAAAAAGGTTATCCGCGTCGCTGGGCCCTCGGTTTTTCCCGCCGCCAACGGGACTCCCCACGCCCGCGCCAGCTGCACGAGACCATCCAGCAACGTATTGCACTGCCCCGTCGGCGCTGCCACGACGACCAGAAAATCATCCAGGTAATGCACCACCTGATCATACCCAACCCGATCCACCAAAGCCCAATGCAGAAACGTGCTAAACCGCTCGAAGTGTGCACAGGAGATCGAACACCCCATAGGCATGCACCTATCAAAGTAATAGCTGCCCTCAAAACGAAACCCTAACAACGGGAACGCCGACGGGTGCACTGGTAACAAACGGAAAGCAGATTCAATATCGGCCTTTGCCATCAGGCACCCCCGCCCGCAGTTCCGCACTAGATCGACTGCCACATCGAAGGATGCATACCGTACCTCGCACAACTCCTTGGGGATCAGATCGTTAACTGAAGCCCCGCTGGGGAAGGACAGGTTATGAATCAGCTGGTATTTCCCGGGCTCCTTTTTCGGTATGACCCCCAACGGGGACACCATGAGATCTGCGAAGGGTGGCTCCCCGAAAGGGCCCGCCACCCTCCCCAATGCGATATCCACCGCTAACTTGTCCCTCACCACGCTGGCAAAGCGCCTCACTGAAGGTGCATTCCGGACTTTGCTCGCCGCCAACAATCCCTTCGCCGGAATCCGAAACCCCTCTTGAAAGCCCCCCCTCTAAAATAACCCTATCCTTCCTTCTGGGATACCTCCGCAACCACTCCCGCAACGCCTCGATCCTAATAGGAGTCGGGGTCACCCCCCGCCAGCTCTCACTTCTTGGGGGGGGACAAGCCGGCTCCAACCGGACCTCTCTTAACACATTTGACGGCGGAATGCCCCCCATTACAGACTGAACACGCATGTCAGAATTTGCAGTCCATAAACGGGCAGGAAGACTTGTTGAAACGCCAACATACATCCCCAGCGCCCCAGAAGCAACGGCTACCCCGCCCTTCGGGCCACTCGCTGGCCCACTAGCCGATCTGGCCGACATCTGCGTGAGCCATAAATTAATGTCCTGTGTACCCCACGACAGCGTCTGATTCTCCTCCATCTTGTTACGGAACTTCTCGTCGTAGTTGAGCCATGCCCAACCGTCATGCGACTGAGAGGCCTCCAAGATGGAGTCTGCATAAGCCAATAGCATC
This sequence comes from Ichthyophis bannanicus, assembly GCA_033557465.1. Lineage (NCBI taxonomy): Eukaryota > Metazoa > Chordata > Amphibia > Gymnophiona > Ichthyophiidae > Ichthyophis > Ichthyophis bannanicus. The sequence goes on from CM066033.1 coordinate 784,544,557, forward strand.
CCGTAATGCTCTGGATGCACCCGCCACCACACACTGGCCAGCCGCAAAAAGGCACGTGTCCAGTTTGTCACGTTATGCGCAACTCTCCGCACCCTCCCCACCTTCTCATCGGCTTTCCTTTTCCTCCGACTGTCCCCAGAATGCTTACGACCCTCGAGCAACCGAAAAATGTCAACGTAACGCCGTTCCTGGATTTTCCACCTCAATTTTTTTGGCATTCCCAAAGTTCTGAGAATGCCGCCACGGTAGGCGCTGCCCCCGTGACACCTAACGTTCCCACCTCGCCCCCTCCACCATCGCCCTTGCTCCCTTCGGACTCGGAGGAAGGTGACGAAGACCCCGAGGACGTAGACGACCCGGAGCCCGATGCCCGACGCAGGCGGCACGAATGCTGCCACTTTTTCCTGGACGGTCTCCCCCCCTTGCCGCCCGTCAACGCACCAACCGTACTTGTCCGCCCTACAGACTCACCTGCCGCACCAGCTGCCTCCTCCGACACCGTACCAGCCTCCTGCCACTCCGGCACTATGCTCATCGTGCCCTGTGCCTCTCCCACCGCTCCACCAGGTGGTTGGTTCTCCTCCACTCTCCGCGATGCTCCGGTCCGCGATAGCAGGCTCCCCCGCCCCTGAGTTCCGGTGTACTGCCATCCGGGAGGTACCTGCGGAGAGAAAAAAGGGAAAGGCGCAGCAGCACCCGCCACGGCCCAGGGCTGCTGCCACGCCCCCAGCCAGTCCGCCCTTGAGGAGCCCTGCCCCCCACTCTGCCAGTGCTCCCAACTAGGAGAGTAGCCCCCGCCGATGAACCATGGCCCAACCATGTGGCCCTGCCAACCCCCCAATCGCCACTGCTCACCCCCCCCCCGCTGCCTGGACCTCACCTACCGATGGACCCGCCCCCACCCCCGCCCCCCCACCGGTGCCTGCAGCGGCCCTTGCCCTACCGCCTCCCTGTCTGGCCAGCCTGCAGCTGGGCCCGAGACTGGCCGCGCCGCCCACCCGCTCTCCACTGTTGCGCCCCACCGGTAGACCCCCCGCTCACTGCTCTACCTCGGCGTGGAGCCCCCCTCGACCCCCTGCCCCCCCTGGGACTCTTGCCTCGGGTGGCTGCTCTGCCCGCAGCACCCCTCTGCTCCGCTGTGCTGAGTACGGGCCCGCCACGCTGCCCACCACTACGCCCCCTATTCCCTCTGCCCACCTGCGCCCCCCGGCTATCTGGGACTGCCTGCTCCCCCCCCCTTTGCACCCCACGCAGCCCCTCGCCCCTTAGCAGCACTCCGCCCAACCGCTGGGTCTGCCTGCCCGAACCCCCTATCTCCCCACTGGCAAAAACACCCTGCTGGCCACTGGGAAATACCCTGCTGTCACTAGAACAGGAGCTCTGTCCCTTCCCTCCCGGGGTTTTTTTTTTATTACGCCCTCACAACCCCGTCCTAACCAGGCCCCGGGCACCTCACTCGTGCAACACGTGCTGCCCGGCCTCGCTCACCTCCGCCCCGGGTGAGTCTACGACCCACGTGGCCCTGCTCTAGCTGCCGCACACGTTCGGCACCTCCGGCTCCCGCGAGGGAAAGGCCGGAGGATGCCGCGACACCTCCACAACCCCACCCCCCCCAAACGCTCGGCTCCAATTCCTCCCATTGGCTCCCGCACCCTTCAGTGCTCCGCGGGAGCCAATGGGAGCCCAGCACGCCACAGGCCCGCCCCCACGAACCATGAGGCCAGAGCCCGAGCCGCCCCCCCGGTTAACGCCGGCTGTGCACACGCGGGGGGGGGGGGCCCGCGGCCTTGCCAATCAGAAATATACATATGAGTTCCAGGATCCAGATCAACTGCAAAATTTTATAGACAATAGGCTTGTGCCTAGTGACCTAAGCGTCATAGCTGGGCAATTGCTGGTTTAGGGTACGGGTGTGTTAGATACAGTGTGAATTCTTGATGCCTTGTTTTCTCCTTTTGTCCTATATTTGTTTATTTGCTTGTTTGTTTATTTATTTTTAGCGCATGCCTTCTGAATGTGTAGATTAGGCATTATCTTTTCCATCCGTTCCTTTTTGGTTTTCAGTTCCATGACTTGTGGTCTAACACAACTTGTGATATGACATTTCTTATTTCTTCTTCTTTTTGTTTTTTCCCATTTGTTTTACTTTTACAGAGTAAAATAATTTTCTTTATCAGGTTAATTCTTGTATATTTCTAAATTCCTAATAAAGACAAAGTTAAAAGAAAGCACCTTCTACAGAGAACTCTGAAAGAACTTGTAATGAATAAATCACTATTATAAAATGTTGTGACAACTAAAGCGCTTTCTATAGTTTTTCAAAAAATATTCCTCTTCTAGTTGGCTGAATATATAGGACTTCTGAAGGTTAACTGCTGTAAGGATGGAAACCAGAGAGTTCTGTTTATTCATAGGCCAGGTGTGGTGCAGACAGCCTTAGTCCTCATATTTCCTCACATTGGCCTAGAAATGACCTTAATCATGACTCGATGATGCTCTTTAGTGACTGTCAAAGGACACACTTTTGCCCCTTTAAACTCCGTCCTCTGATCTCTCTGAAGAAAACATGTTAGCTAGCTGTAGAGTATTCTGCCATCAAAGCATAGACCTTTACATAAGGCCAATGAAAATGGCTTCTGGCTCTTGAGAATGTAGCCTTTTCTACAGTGCATAAGAAATGTGCTCAGAAAAGTGTTGTAAATGTGTTTCAACTGTTTTTTAAATAGAGGTCCCTCTGATAACAACTGGGAGCCCAATAAATTGTGTGCTTGCAAACCAGAGTAGTTCCACAGCAGATCAATTCTCTCATTGCAAGGCTGAGATCTGCAGCTTTTGTGTGAAAAGTGAAAAGCAAGAAATCGTTACAAACACAGGGCAATGCTGATATATTTATTTAGTTATTTAAAGCATTTCTATGCCGCAGCAATTCCAATTAATAATCAGATCAGCGCGGCTTACAAAAGAACGCAGAATTACAGTTTGAACCCTAAGGTAACAGGAAGTTGGAAGAAAATATATATAAAACTAAAAATTTCCAAAAAGACAGGAAGGTGCCACATCATTTACCAAAAGGATTTAAAATTACAATCAGCATACAAAATCATTACAGCCCAGAGGTCCCCAGAAATCCAGTAAACATTAGAAGAACAGCCAAGAATTAAATTAGCGCCATAATAGAAAAAATATCTCCTCCTATGTAGACCAAAACTTATCCTGAAATTCTATTACTTTGTATCCATTATTAATCCAAGTCCTTGGTTATTTGTAATAGCAAAATGCTTCTTTCCTTACAGATAGAAGCTTACCCCATAAGTCTATTACTTTATAATATCCAATTCTTTTAACATTTATTTCCCCTAACTGAATGGGAATAACAGAATTACAATACATACAAACACCCAAAAAGCCAAATAATGCTAGGGGTCCTATTCTGTGCAATGAATAGAGGGGATGGCTGTCCCAACAGGACGTCCATCCCCGCTATTTGTGCCTTCTCCGGCTGCATCTAACTTCCCCGCTGGTTGTACAGGGAACTTAGACAGGGGCAGGGAAGAGGTGGCTCAGGGGCGGAGTCTGGGCAGTCGGTGGGCAGTCTCCGGCTCTGGACGTAGAGGGCCAATTCTAATGTTGTTCCTGTACGTCCAGGGCCAGCGACTTGTGTGGGAAAGTTATTCCACCTTTGAGGTGGAATAACTCCCCTGCACGTCTCTTTTTCAGTGGCCCAGAGCACAGATAGGTCAGGGGGGCCTGAAGGCGTTCCCTGCAGCCCGACCCTGGCCTTAGGAGGCCGGATCGGGGATCGGGCTGCGGGGAATGAAGCCCTGAAGTCTGGCAGCCTGCATCGCGGCTCTTCAATGGAGCCACAGTGCCATGGCAACGTGATGCTATGGTGCTGCAGCTCCATTGAAGGGCCTTCACTGAGTTAGCCGGGTACAGTCTTGTACATGCAGGCCAGGCTGAATCGCAGTCCCAACCTGCACATACAGGACTGTTCACAATTCTGATCCCGCAGGGCTAGACGTGCCCCACGAGATCAGAATCACAATCCCCTCTGTAGTCTGGTTCAGACTGGACGTACAGAGGAGATCTAAGTCTGGCACTGAATAAGTCTGTAAGCAAATAGCCAGGCTTTAAGCTGTTTACAAAATATAGGAATAGATGAAATCCCCTTCAATGTGTATGGAAGCTTGGCCCATAATTCTGCTGCTTTACAACCAATTGTGTTGCCAAATCTTTTTTTTCTTTATTGACCCCTTACTAGAGGGAAAAACAAGCGTCAATGAATCTTTCAATAATTTAGATCTAATACTAGTACCAGAAAGTAACTTCTCAGAAAATGCAAGAGGTACCGAGTCATAGAAAAATTTATATATCATAACATAAAACTTAAACTGTATTCTCTCTGCTATCCTGAGCCAATGTAATCTTTCAAACAGCGGAGATGCTCAATCATATTTTTGATTTCAGTCCCTGAGGTAACTGCCTGTCTCCTTTGCAAAAAAAACCCCTTCTGTATTTAATTTATTGACTGAGCTGTGAATTTAAAGATACTAAGGACATCATTTTTTAAGTACTATTTGTGATTTCAGACGTGTCAAGCACAAAAACGTCCCAAGAGACATTTTTGAAAGTTCCTAGCTGCATGTCTCCAGCGCAATCACATCCATGTTCAATGAGGGCATGGTGGAAGCTTGGCCAAGGTGTGCAAATAAAAATAAACATGTCCATGTGATTTCAGAAAGCCCCCTGCATGTCTGTACCCGGCAACTGACACATCCATGCTTATACCTGCTCTAGCGCCGAACAGGCATCAGAAAGGTGCTCATTTTGGCAAACCAATACCTGTAGAGAGTAGAGGAAAATGCTCTCTCACTGGTCCACTAATTTTCACTTGGTCAAAGACATATCCAGGTAAATAAACAGAGTTTTCATTTTGATGCTGCAGTGCTGCATGGCTCCGCTTGCAAAATGGTAGGCTGGGACGTGCAAGCACCATCGCATTCACATCCACATTTTGAAACCCTGTCACAGATATGTCTATGATGCAGGAACCAGCAATGTCTGTATCTGACACCTGCATGCTTCTGAAATTGCATGGAAACTGGCATATATTTCTGGGGTTTCACTTTGCATGGGCCCGTCGGCATTTCTTTTGCAGACACGTGTATCCATTAGGGTGGAGACAGCTGTATTTTAAAGATGATGTATCAGAGGAATTGAAACAAATCTTGATAAACCTGTAAGTTGTAATACAGCAGTTTGATAAACTAAAGAGTAGCATATCACCTGAACTGGATGGTATGCATACCAGGGTGCTAAAAGAACTTAAAAATGAGATTGCAGACGTACTATTAGTAATCTGTGAGCTATCATTAAAATCATCTATGGTGGTTGTGGAGGGTAGGAGTAGCAGTGTTAATTCATAAGCTGGTACTCTTTGTAGGGCACTGGGTCCTCATGATCCAGATGCAAAGTATGCTGGAGTATTAGGGGAGTTGTTGGGAAAGAAGTATTGGATCTTCTCAGTTTAATCCGCAGTGGGACCTAATCCATTCTATGTTCGGAGAGTTGATTGTGCAATTGGAAGAGGTACCTTTAATTATCACAGGAGACTATAATGCAGTGACAGATCCAGATGTTGATAGGGAGTCAGTGGGAGGATGGGCTGTGCTGCATAGCAAGGTATTTCAGGAATTTTGTCAGATAGGGGGACTGTTAGAGGTGTTGTGAGTTTTTCATCCTAATGACAAGGAAAATACATGTGTCTTGTTAACACGCTAGTCAGTCATTTAGACTGTATCTAGATATCAGGCTCAGTGTTTCCTGGGGTGGAAGTGGCGGACATAGGCCTGCTATCAGTATCAGATCATGCCCCGGTGGTGATATGGTTGCATTTTCAAAGGGGGAAGAGTGGAAAAGGGGGTTGGTGAATGTCAGTGGGCCTGCATGAGGATCCTGACTTTGTAACGTATATGAAAGCACAGAGGAAAGAGTTTGAATAGCATAATCAAGAATATCCGGGAGATCCATGGCTCTTTTGGTAAATGGCAAATGCCATAATGAGAGAAGTGATTATCACATATGTTATGTGCAAAAGGAAGTGTATGAATGCCTTGGTGTTAGTGCTGGGGAATAAGATTTGGGGGATGCAGAAGCGGCTGGCCAAGGGCTATCAGAGTGCGGTGTGGGAGGAGCTCTTCCATCTACAGACAGAGTTCCATATACTAATGCATTACCGGACCATTTATTGGCGCAAGAGCACAAGTTGTTTCACTATGTGCCCGATTCCAATCCCGACGTACATCTCCTTTGTACATCCGGGCTGACCCGGACATACAAAGGAGATCGCGATTCTGATCCCGAGGGGCACATCTAGCCCCACGTGATCAGAATCGTGAACAAGCCTGTACATGCAGGCCGGGACTGTGATTCAGTCCCAGCCTGCACGTAAAGGCACTGCCTGGCTAACTCAGCCAGGGCTTTTAAATGCCGCAATGCCGGCCGCCTGCCCAAAATGTTAATTCCCGCAGCCCGACCCCCGATCTGACCTCCTAAGACCAGGGTCGGGCTGCGGGGAATTAACACTGCCCCCCCCCCAGCCCCTTCCCCACCCCGAAACAGCAAAATTGAAACTTCCCCTGACATTTCACCGACTCTGTACCTACAGGGCCAACATCAGAATCGGCCCCGTACGTCCAGGGCTGATGATCGCCCACTGCCTGCCCTCTCTCCGCCCCCGTGCTGCCCCTTCCCTGCTCCCATATAACTTCCTTGCACAACCAGCGGGGAAGTTATACAGGGGCAGGAGACCTCTCAGAATGACCCCCTATGAGAATAAGATGAGACAATGCTTGGAGTTGACTGTTGCATTTGTCAGAGAAGCTTTGGTTTGTGGTAATATTGTGGGATGTGGCGTATAAAAGGTAGAGTTCAAATAAAGTAATTGGAGAGATTTTTGGTTTCGATATTATAGTATCAACACCTATATAAAGGGAAAGATGTTAGGAAGCAAGGGTTGGAGGAATTTTTGGAGGGGATAGAGCTCCCTTAGTTGTCGGAGGTGGACAAAGTATGGTTGGGAGCCCCAATTACCAGTGAGGAAATACAAGGAATTATAGGGAAATTGAAACTGTACAAGTCTCTGAGGCCTGATGGCCTGCAAGCAGGGTTTTGCAAGTTATTGGTGCAGGAGCAGGTGGCCCCTTTGTTATGGGTAGTACTTGAGGAGGTTATGTGGGAGAGAGGTATTTGGGTTAGTGTTAAATCAGGCATCTGCGGTGCTTCCTGAACTGGAGAGGGACGAAGAATTGCCAGGCTCTTATCACCCAATTTTGTTGCTCAATATGGATATACAGATTTTGCTAAGATTCTAGCAGATTGGCTTAATGAAGTGTTGCTGCAATTTATCTCCCCTGTACAGGTGGGTTTATGCCAGGGCAAATTGGGGCTATTAATGTTCATCAAATGGTGACTGGTATTGAGGTGGTACAGAGGTGTAAGGTTGATGTGTTAGTAGTGAATTTTGACTTGGAGGAAACTTGTGATAAAGCAGCCTGGCTCTATTTGTGGGAAGTGTCGGGTTAGTTTGGATTTGATGGCCTGTTCCTGGCAGAGCTTGGGGCACTGTATGATCAACCACAAGCATGGATATGAGTGAATGGCAGATTGTCAGAAAAATGGTGTCTGAGGGGAGGAACGAGGCAGGGTTGCCCCTTGTCGCCAGGATTGTTTGCATTGTGTAATGAACCATTGGCATGCAGATTAAGCAAAGAAATTAGGATAAAAAGTGGGCACGTGGAGGAAGTGAAAGTGAGGGCAATGTTGTTTGCGGATGATCGGTTGATGTTTCTGGAGGACCCTCGGGTATCGCTGACTCAGGCGTTTGAGGTGCTGGGAGTATTCCAGGACATTTCTGGCTTGAGAATAAATTGAGATATATCCCTAGCCATGCATCTGAATGGAAGAGTGTGGTCAACCTGGAAGGGTGCTTTTCCCTTAGGATGGGCACCTGGAATGATAACCTATTGAGGGATTAAGATACCGAGGAATCTGGATCAGCTTTATAGTTTGATTATAGGAGTGATGCATTGGGCAATCTCCTAGTTGGAGGCCTGGGTGAATCTTCCCGTCTCAACATGGGGACAGGTGCAGGCAGTAAAGATGGTGGTGTTTCCCCAGTGGTTGTTTGTGTAGCAATATCTGGCCCTGGTACTTACTACTTATATTCCCATGAATCTTTCTTGCGCTGGGGCCCATGCTGTCCTCTGGTCCCTCTGGTTCTGGTCCTCTGGTCCCTCTGGTTCTGGTCCTGGGATACCTACTCCCTATCTTTAAATAGAGAGGTTACCTCCCTGATTAGTGGAGTTTTATTTTCTCTGCCTGTTACAGCAGGTTCAACTAAATTTCAAATAAATGTCATATTTCACTAAAGTTAAATAAAAAAATAATTATAGATCCTTATCTGCCCCACTCACTCATACCACATTCATACTTTAAAATACAGTAGGAGCCCAGATTCCAAATTTTAGAATATTTATTGGCAAGATTCAGAAAAATAAATATTATTCTTTGCAGAGAGTAAGAGTTTCCTTTATCTCTCTTCAGCAGAATTCTGAGCTTCAGACAGCTGGACAGATTCAGCTCTAGCACTTTCAAACAGACCCTAACTTATAATCTCCCCAGAAAAAGATCTTTCTCTTCTTTCCAGAGAAAGTTTCATTCTGATTAAGTAATCAAATATCCTTCTCAGTCTGTGCCAGTCAGTCTACACAGCTTCTCAAACAGCAGCAATCAGTTTTAAACCCAATGACACTAAATTTTCTTTTTCAGAAAAAAGAAAACAAATTCCTTATTCTGTCAGTCATAGTTATTTCTCTTTTTACAACAAATAAGAAAGGTGCCAGCCTTAAAGCTGAGTTCTCACAACCTGTCTATCAGAAATGAACGCCAGTTAGAATTTTAAAAGTAAAATATTCTTTCTGACTCTCATCAAAACAGATAAAATTATATATGATCACTCTGGGAGTTTATTTTAAAAGAAATAAACATGAGATGGACATCCCAAAATGTTGATTTGGACATCGCAAACCCTGGGACGTCCTGAAGGTAATTTCAGATCCAGTCAAATCAGTATGTCCAAGTGGAAGCCGTGGCCAAGTCTGGATGCCACTGGGTACGCATGTTTGGGGGCATTTCTGGGCACAGCTAGGACAGAGCAAGCAGTTGAATGCCCCAAAATATATTTTACATAGTGGTTGGGATGTACTGAGCATGGTAACTAAACTTCCCACTCTACTCCTGCTATAAATCATGAATAGGTAACAGACTTGCTGTCCTTGCTGATCATGGTTTGCAGTTCTGACTGAAGGAGTTTGTACTGGAGAGAGATTGGCATGCCGTGAGTGTGTGTGTATGCTTGTGTGTCAGGCGTGCTGGAGAGCTGGTATGTGAGTGGACTGTGGTGTGAGTGAGAGAAAGTGTGTGTGAGTGGCCTGTGGTGTGTTTGTCACCATTTGTCTATCACTGTTTCAGTGTCACACATAGCACTGTGTGTTGGTAGTGGTGGCACAAAAGTGTTGCTGGTGATAGCACTAGGGGGTTGGTAGAGGAATTTCAAAGGTGATGGTGGTGGGATCACAAGGGTGTTGGTGGCTGGTAGAAGACATGGATGCTGTGTCTACTTGTTTAGTGCTGATGCTACAGGAGAAGTTCCACAGGGAGCACAGGAGGGAGAGAAGAGGGTGCCCCTACCAGAGGGTATACTGGGCCAGGGTCCAGATGAACAAACAGTGGGTCCCTATTGCTGAGAGGGACGGTGATGGTAGTAGTGCTTCCAATGGCATTCTCGACCATGTGTTTCTTTCCTCCATCTACTCCTTTTCATGGAATGACCCAGATGTGAACAACCAAGTAGGGATAAGAGAAAGCTTGTTGATCTGGAAGCACTGAAGGTGGCTCTACAACAAGATATTAAGGACTTCTTAATAAATGATTATGAGGTCAAATTATTTAGGTCAGCATTTTTAAAAATGTTTTTGGGGCATTAAGAAAATATAAGATTATAGCAAGATTGAAGGCCATTTTCAAAGGGCCTGCTTTGAAGATGGAGGGGTTGAGGTTGCAAGGAGAGAAAATAGGTCTATGCATTGGTAAGTCAAAAACAAATCAAAAGGGCAAAGGTGAGACATTATTGTTACATAAGACATAAGTTGAGAAGATATGTCTGGTAAGGGTGTTGCAAGACTATTTGTCAGAAAGGTCCCCCTTCGAGTGGCATATTACTACTAATACACAAGGATGGAAGCTGCTTAGCTCAGTATCAGTTTAAGAAAATATGGTTGAATTGACTTCAGCAGTAGATTTGGATGCAGATTATTTACCTTCTCATTCATTTAGAAAAGGGGCAGCAACTTTGATATGTAAATTGGGTAGAAGGAGGAAGATAATAGAGATAGGCAGGTGGAAGTCAGCAAGAGCAGAATGGGTTTGATATGTATAATTTTTTAAAAAGCCCTTAACTAACATGGGTATTTAAATATTGTTACAGATAACACAAAAAGCAAGATTTGGTTTATTGGGCAATCTTACATTTATTGGGCAAGGCCATGGGTAATAGCAAGTTGCGATGGAAATAAATAGGTCTACAAAACTTAGAAGAATGGTCTAATGCTTGGCAATTGAGATTTAATGCAAAGAAGTGCAGAGTGATGCACTTGGGATACAGAAACCCAAAGGAGCTGTACACAATAGATGATGTGTATGGACCAAGAGAGGGACCTTGGAAGGATAATGTCTGAGATTCTCAAGGTGGCGAAGCAGTGTAGCAAGGTGATGGTCAAAGCCAAGATGTTATGCTGCACACAGAGAGAATTAACCAGCAGGAAGGACGAGGTACAATATATGTGCATCTCTACAGGTCATTGGTGAGGCCTCACTTGGAGTATTGTGTTCAGTTTTGGAAACCGTATCTTGCAAAGGATATAAAAAGACTTGAAACAGTTCAAAGAAAGGTAACCAAAATGATATGGGACCTGTGCCAGAAGGCATATGAGAAAAGACTTGAAGACCTAAATATGTATAGCCTAGAGGAGAGGAGGGATAGGAGGATATTATACAAACATTTAAATAATTAAAGGGTGTTAAGGAACAAACAATCCTTTTACATTAAGGTTTACATTACATGTACCTTACAGATATATAGTAGGTATGGCCATCTTTAATGTGAACCTGCAGAAGGCCATTGGTTTGGTCATATAGCAACAAAAACCACATCTGCTCCCTGGTACGCTGCCGAAATAAGGGAAGCAAAGAAAACCCTATGCAAGCTGTAACGGCACTGGCGGAAAGACAAGACGGAAACCAATTTAAAACAATATCAAATAAAACAACATAAATACAACAATATAATCAACTGACACAAAAAAGAATATCACACAAACCTCATTTTAAGATCCAGTAATAAGCCCAGAAAACTCTTTGAGATTGTGTGCATGTTATCAAAGGAACCATCACAGACTGGAGAAGAAAATATATACCCTCAAGCCTTTGCAAACTTCCTTAGCGCCAAACTCAAGTCTACTATGAAAGACATATCACAACCGGATTCTACTGATGACACAGTATCCTCCCACAAGCACAAATGGGGCGAGTTTTATATGCCCACAACTGATCAAGTTGCTTGCACTATTGTCAAACTAAACCCCTGTACAGCACCCTCTGACCCATGCCTGGTAAGATGGATCAAATCAACCAAAGATGAGCTCATCCATTACATCCACAAGATAATACGTTCCTCACTTATTCAAGGATACATGCCCACTGCCCTCAAACAGGCAAGTATCCGACCAATCCACAAAAATAAAGCAGTAGATAATACAGACCCTGCATCACACTGCCCCATATCCAGTCTCCCATTTCTGTCAAAAATCATTGAAAAGTATGCCCCATGAGAATATTAACTCTCTACACTCTCTGAATGTGTTAAGACCAAAACAAGCACTTTCCTGATGCCTATTCGTGCCTGGAGCAGGTATAAACATGGACATTTATTTATTTATTTATTTATTTATTTTATTTATCTATTTCTTCTATACCGCCCCTTCCAGAGATCAGGGGCGGTTTACATGGAACAAGTAAACAAATTTGTATACTAATGTATACATTACATGGAACAGAGATTCTTTTAACTTTATACAGATAATAGTTATTAACAGAGATTTATAACATTGTAACTTTATACAAATAACTGTGCATTAATTGTCAAAACTATTTACATTTTATATACATTAATAAGTTTCTGTATCGTAGTGTTGATCAGAGTTTTTCTACCTTTTTATAGGTAGTCAGAGTTTTCTACCTTTCATATGTTTGTGTGTGGAGGAATTTATTTCCTTTTTTCATCTCTTGGGAGCATTTTGGGGTGTATGTGGTGGAAGTATGTGGTGGGTGTATGTGTGTGGGTAGTTGAGTGTGGTTTTAGGGCTTTGTGTTTGAGTGTTTGGGGATGGTGTGTGGTTGGACTTGGGGGTATGGGATTTCATAGTGTTCGGAGAAAAGGTATGTCTTGAGTTCCTTTCTAAATTGGGTGAGGTCTTTTATGATCCGAAGGTTTATTGGGAGATTATTCCAGAGCATGGGGGCAGTGAATGAGAAGGCTCTGGTGCTGGTGGATTTTTTAGTTTTTTTGAATGAATTTGGTATTTCAAGTGAGTGTGTTGCGTTTAGTCTGCGAGTTCTTGATTCTGATGGGGCATGTAATAGCATGGATAGATATGATGGGGCGATGTTGTTCAGGAGCTTGAATGTGATTGGGAGGATTTTATATCTGATTCTGCTGTTTATAGGGAGCCAATGCAGTTCCAGCATTATTGGGGTTACATGGTCTACTAGGCGGGCTTTTGTGACTACTTTGGCACAGATGTTCTGGGCTCTTTGAAGTAGGTATGTACTTTTTTGTGGTAGGCCAATTAAGAGACTATTACAATAGTCGAAGTGTGGCGTGATGAGTGTGTTAACAACATGCCTGCAGACATCCTGTCATTCCTCAAATCAAATGAAACATGTAAATCCATTGCACCTCCCCAAACATGCTTCCTCCAACCCCCTTGCCTAGTTGGATGCCCCTGCACTGGAGATGTCTGTAAATGTCGCTAGTGGAATGACTGCAGAGACATCTCTGTGATTTCAACATCCACATGCACATCTTCAGACATCCTGCATCATGACTACGCCTTTTAAAATAACCTCCATTAGGAATAGCAGGATAGCAGAGAGCAGGCACAAATCATCTCTAAGCAAGGCAAAACTCTGTCATGCTAACCTACAGCTTTATAAAAGCAATGGAAAAAATGTGACATAAGTGTCCCACCCAGACATCTCTACCCAAAACTATGGCTATGTCCTAATGGCAAATTCTGCCACCCTGCCTTGTAATGCAATCCTGGTGTTTGTTGCATTACGAGACAGTATGTATGAGTCTAATATTCCATAAAGCTTTCTATGGTTCTATGTATAAACAAGGTCTGAACATTATTACTGCATATTCCTCATCGAAAAGAGGTTCTAGCTTCAGAAGACATGCAGCCAGCATCAGGGTGTACATCTCGCTGGTGCACAATGCCTACCCACCCAGCCGTGGAAAGTCTTGGATGAAGTATGCAAATACACAAACTACCAACCAGGTGCTCATTGTGGAGTGGAGGAGTGGCCTAGTGCTTGGGGCAAGGTACTTCAGGCTGGAAGGTCAGGGGTTCAAATCCCATTAGAGGGCAGCAACTTTGGGCCAGAAAGACTGGGGTTTCTAGTCCCACAGGTGCTCCTTGTGGTCTTGGGCAAGCCACTTAACCCTCCATGGCCCATGTTCCCTGTAAAATAGTTATCTCCAAGTTATAATGCCCTGTTCAATGTAATTTCAGTTTGTTCAATATAAACCACACTGATTCAGAATAGCACCGTATATAAGAGAATGTAAATAAATAAATTGTCCTACACTGGAGGCCATTATTATAAAGAAGATGGGGATGTTCTTTTCTATACCTCACACTGGAATCTGTAAATGATATTGTTCAGTACTAGGCCAGCTCAAGCACACACTACCCCTACAGAGCCAGAAGGGGAGAAGAACACCAGAACAACATTGATCATAGAGGTGTCAGTTCCAAGAGACTATTCTGTGAAATGTGTTGAGATGGAGAAGATCTTCAAGTACCAAGAAATGCAGTAAAATACAAGAAAATGCAACAGAGGGATACTGAGTTATTTCCCATCGTGTTGGGAGCCACATGCTTGATTAAGAGGAATTGCCAAGCGCACCTTGATAAATTACCCATACACGTTACATCTTATGAACTCCAGATGGAAGCTTTCTTTGTCATGATGCAAGTACTACAATAAGCATTAGCAGTAAATTTGAGAGTCTGAGATCATACTCTATGTACTCTGACTTAGAAGTGAGATTCATGACCTTCATGGTATGCGCAAAACTCACCCATTTGGAGAAATTGACCCTATAAGCTATGCTGCCATACAGAAGCTAAGCAGGAAGACACCTCTATAGGCCATGTTTGTTCACTGAGTTACGCCATACATCGGCCTGATGTACTGTTAATGGCTCTGTGCCCTAAACTCTACATGTCACAGACCTCAAGGGATCTATGCTGCTTCAGGATTCTTCTATAAAAGCTTCATGCAGCAATAAAGACCTTAGCCACTAAAAAGTCGTGACAATGGTTGCCTCACTCATCTACTTAGGCTAATTCAGTATTGCTAATCATAGCCCCAGAGGACTACCCCCTTAGTATGCCAGCTACATATACCATAGAAAGTTTCAGCCAAGGAAGTCTGATTCTGGAACACATCGAACAGTTTCTATGAAATGGATAAGCTAACTCTATGGGGATCATACTGCTGCCATCCTTATATTTAGCAAACATCTCGGATACAATTAAAGGAGCATACGTGAATGTTCAAGAAGATAAAGTGGAGCATAGTGCATAGGGCTTTAGCAACTGATCATTACAGGAATTCTGAATATTCCCAGATGCGCAGACTTGCATTGCAGAAAGCAGCAAATGACCTGGAAGCATGTGTCTGTAGAACAGAGTTACCAGAGGCAAATGCTTGACAAAGAGATTCGGTCAGAGTGCCTTGTATATTAGCCTATTAGGGTATAGTGAATGGATGACCCAGAGTACGGTCACTGTTAAGCATCAAAGTTATGAAGTGCCCACAGTAAATACAACTTTCTATTCACCTACCTTTGAGCCAACAACATCATTCATCTGGTTTCTCTACAGAGACATGTATGAAAGACACAAGGCAGTAAAGGGATCCCACACTGCACATCTACCTGCACACACAAGTACATGTAGGTGCTTTCAGTGTTGAGAGTTGTCCCTCCCATGACCCTCTCCACCCAGCCCACAGCATACCTAAGCTTTTCTCTTTGTTTCTTGGAAAGATAGCAATATGGGTTATGACAAGTGCATGTCACAACATAGTCAGGGGTAGCTTCATTGATCTCTACAGCATACTACGTCTTCGACTCATTACCTGATGGTAATCTCACATCACCTGGGATCACACTTGCTTCACTTGACCTTGGCAAGGCAGTGCAGCTTCTGAGCTATCACTTGTTTCCTACGAAACATGCAAACCTGAAGGAGCCAGATCACACCTGACATCTTTGCTGCAAATGTGACTTCACTTTTAGGCCCCAACGACTCAACAGCCAGCTAAAAGGATATGGATGTTAACATGGCAATATGGTTAGCAATTTTCATAATAACTGTTAATATCATACGTGTTTGAGGCTTTGAACATTAACAGCAAGCAGTGCTTATCTATATAGGCAAACCCCTGCACGGATAACCCCTGTACCTGCAGTCTAATCCCATCTACATGTTGGCGATATTTAAAATACTGGCAGTTAACTGTTATATGGATAACAAGCGTTAAATTAACTAAACAAATTTGTGCATGCTAAACAGTAGAGGTAAATGTAAGCACATGAATTCTCTGGAATAATTTTTAACATGTACTGCACACATTCACTTGGAAAATTCTCTAAAGTCCACACCAGGCAAAATCTGCAATAGAGTAGACACCCAGGAAGGTGTAGATAACATGAGGAGGGATCTAGCTAAGCTTAAAGAATGGTCTAGAATTTGGCAGCTGGGATTTAATGTTAAAAAATGAAAGGTCATGCATTTGGGCTGCAGCAATCCAAGGGAGCAATATAGTATAGGGGGTGAAGTACTTTTGTCCACTAAAGAAGAGCGGGACCTAGGCATGGTTGTGTCTGATGATCTTAAAGTAGCTAAACAGGTAGAAAAGATGACGGCAAAATCTAGAAGTGCATACGGAGTGCATATGGGTGCATACGGAGAGGAATGGCTAGCAGAAAAAAGGAGGTGATAGTGCCTCTGTATAAGTCTTTGGTGCAACCTCATTTGGAGTATAGTGTGCAATTCTGAAGACCCCGCCTTCAAAAGGATGTGAACAGGATGGAGTCAGTACAGAGGGTTGCTATTAAAATGGTTAGTGGTCTTCATTATAAAGCATATGAGGACAGACTTAAGGATCTTAATATGTACACCTTAGAGGAAAGGCGGGGTAGAGGTGATATGATTGAGATGTTTAAATACCTCCATGGCATAAATGCACAGGAGGAGAGCCTCTTTCAATTGAAAGCAAGCTCTGCTATGAGGGGACATGGGATGAGGGTGAAAGGAGATAGATTCAGGAGTGATATGAGGAAATATTTCTTTATGGAAAGAGTGGTGGATCCGTGGAATAGTCTCCCAGTGGAGGTGGTAGAGATGAGGACAGTATCTGAATTCAAAAAAGCATGGGACAAACACAGAGGATCTCTAAAGATAAAAAGGGGACTGTTGTAGTTGTTATGGAAGGACAGACTAGATAGGCCAAGTGGTCTTTTTCTGTCGTCATATTTCTATGTTTCTATGTGTGCGTATATTTTATGTATTCATGTCAAGGATCTAACATTTGTTAGCATGCATTCAAATTCCTAGTATTCCTTAAAAAATTAGTGGACAGAAAGTAGATTTAATGCATATTAATCTCTTAATTAAGGTATGCAGGGCCTGTCCAAGGGTTTCTGCCATCTCCCCCCTGCCACAATTCCTCCCTTCCTGGAAGCAACAGCATAGTCGCTGCTTCAGTGCCATGGAGGGTCTTAAGGTACTCACCCATGAGCATGCATTCATAGCCTGCCGTTCCTGCTCCCTCAGACACAACCTCTTGTCAAAGGAGGCAGGAACAGCACACCATGACTTTTCACATGCCCACAGGTATTTCAAAGCCCACTGTGGCACTAGGAATTGCCATGCTGCCCACCAGGGTCTACTTCCCTAGGCGACCACCTACTTTGCTTAGTGGGTGGGCTGGCCCTGAAGTTATGTAGGGGCATGTTTACTGAAGTACTCTAACAGCTAGCACATTGTATCACCTTTCCCTTCCCTATTCTATCCTCATTTGCAACCTTTGTCTTGATTAGATCATAAGCTCTAACGAGTAGGGACAGTATTATCTGTGTTTGTACAGCGCTGCATATACCATGTAGTGCTTCATAAATGTTTATTAATAATAATATTAATAATAATGATAAAATACTACACTAATTGCTTAGTGTGTGATGGAGCTGAGACTAGGCAGATTTAGGACAGAACATGGGCATTTTGGCTAACCCAGGTGACACCGTGAATGTTGCAGTTGGTGAGGGTGCACGTACCGCCTCCTCATGGAGAGGTAGTAAGTGCACCCACGTTAAGTGTTTTTACTGGTTAGCACAGTGAGGTGCAGCTCCTACATGAGGACATGCAGATACGCCTCCTACAGTTAGTGCAGGTCCATGCCACCTCCCTTCCTAACATTTGGGGCCAAACCTGCAGTAAACTGCTGCAGTTTAGCAAACATGTGCCATAGTGTCAATTACCACAGATTACATTTTTATTAATCCAAAGTTTGGAAGCAAACTAAAAAAAGTCTGAAAATCAGGTAAAAGGTCTAAAAATGGCCTGAAAATGAGTCACAATTTTTTCCATGTACAGCCCTGATGCATGCAGATATAAAATTACTCCTTTATCACTGTTTTTCAGCCCTCTAACAGGTTGCATTTTAATACGCAGCAATTGGCAGTCAGGAACACTAACACACAAATGTTGCTGTTTCCGCATGAAAAAATGCATGTTAATAAGCAATCGCAGGATGAGGTGGGGAATGGGAGGAGTCTGGGTGAGGAGAGTGCATTAGCACAATCGCCAGGGCTATCGTCGCTTGCTCAGCAGCAATGCAGCTCTTAAGACGAGTCATTAAGTGAACCCGCCTTGGTGGAGCACACGTTAATTTGGCCCATCACGCATTAGCTGCTGTGACCATACTGACAACACTTCCAATGGCTACTGTGGAGGCTTTGCAATTAATGTGTGTTTGGTATGTTAATTGCAAATCCTTAGTGGACTTTAGTAAAAGGGGCCCTAAGTATCTAATGAAGGCTCCTAAATCTAAGCAAATAGTAATCCTATTTATAGGACTCTAAATTTAGATGAATTTTCCGCTGAAGGCTCAGGTTCCTATGTTCAGTTGAAAATTGTCAACAGGTTTAGGTATCTAGTTTAAGTGCCCAGATTTAGGAACTAAGTCTGTATTTCCTTAAATGTTTTTTATGAACCAGTGCAACTGCAAACATTTTAGAAGTGCATTTGCAATCCAATGTGATGATAGTTAACCTTAATGCACCATGACCTAAGATTCGACTCGGATATGCTGACATGCTTGTACACTTTTGCTTCTTTCTTTTTCGTGTTTCAATTTGAAGGGATATGACTCCCTTATCCTTCACGTCTCCCTTGATGTCCCTCCTTGTTTGATGCCTAAAAGGGAACACATGCTTTAATATTCTTATTGGATTTACATGATATTTCTTGAAACATATGGCCTCCTTTCCCTTTATTTCAACAATTCTTGATCCATAAAATTGGATTGTAATTTTAAAAGGCATTACCATGAGTAAAGCAATGCTTTACTTGCAGAAATAGTCTTTTATAAAATCACCTGGGATGGATCATATAAACCTGAGAACACACAGCCTTTAAGCGCGTAAGTTTAGTTGACTTGAGTACAGGCATTCCTGGGGTAGGACTGCAGAAAGATTGATGTATACTTTGAGGGTAATTTTATAAACATCCACAAAAGTAAAGCACATCTTTATGCATGTATTTGATGTTTATTCTATGACATTAAGTATGCATGTATTTTATCAAATAGGGGTGTAAGTTGTCCAAAATGTGTGTTAAATTAAGTGTAAGCACTTAGGGGGGGCGGAGCCTGATGTCCAGCGGGTAGGACGCTTTGCGTTGAAGCTCCCGAGAGGCCTACTTAGAATCCTGACTTAATACCTACACAAATTTACTATTTCGCTCCGAGCTGACCGGGGCACCTCGGGGGAATGGCGGCCCATAAACCAGCGCGCTTGGACTTCGGGTCTCCTTCTTCTTCTCACAGAAAACGCTCCAAAACAGAGGTGTCCTCCCCACAGAAGATGGTTCCATTTCGTGAAAACCCCGAGATGCACCTGGAGATTTTGGAAGAAATACGCGGCGTGAAGGAATTGGTGCAGTCCAATGGAGAAGCGCTTCGAGCCATGCGAGAAGACTTTGGAGTGCTCCAAGACCGACTTGAAAGTCTTTCATTATGGCAGGACAATATGGCGGGGGTCCTCGACTCGCACGAGGTGCGCTTGGGCAAACTGGACGAGGCTGAGCGTCAGATACAGAATCTTCAAAAGGAGTTAGAAGATAGCAATAATCGAGCCCGTCGCAACAATGTGAGGCTTCTCGGAGTGCCGGAGGGGGTGGAAGCAGGCGATATAAGAGAATTCTTGCTCAAAACTCTTCCCTCCTTGCTGAAGATCACCTTTCATAAAGAACTGGAAATCGATCGTGCACACCGTGTTCCTGCTCACATGGCGCTCAACCGCACGACCCCCCGGCCTATTATCTTTAGCTTGCTACGATATCAACAAGTGGAACAAATTTTACATGCTGCCCGAGCGAATCATCATTTCGAATTTGAAGGTCGTAAGGTCTCCTTCTTTCCTGATTTGGCAAAGCCTACCGTTGACCGTCGGAAGAAACTCCTTGCTTTTCGCCCTCGACTTCAACAGCTACAGGCTCGCTTTGGCCTGTTGTATCCAGCGAAGCTCCGAGTGACTCTCCATAATCAAACCAGGACGTTCGAAGATCCTGATCTACTATCAACATTTTTAGACTCCAAAGATGCAGAGCAGATGCGCTAATCCCAAAGTTTGGACTCTTATTTGCCGGCTCTATCCGCCATTTTGAAGGGCCCGATGCGGCGGTTATAGCCAAGCACAGAAATAGCCTGGACTTTCTTTCTTTTTCTATATGACTTTTGTTTTTTGGTCTCCTATCCCTTCATGATGTGTGCCTCGGTCGGATTCGGAGCACGCACAGTCCTACAGGTTATGTGTTTTATCAATTTAGGCCTTCTCTGGGGCTTCTCCCCGCAGACACATGGTCGCCAGTAATTTTGGGGTTTTGCTTCTCCTCTACCGTACTGCGGTTTTCTTTGTTAATGTGGGGCGCTTCATTGTATTATATTAGTTTATTTTTCCTATGTCATGTGTACAGCCAGATACAGTCAGTTTGAGGGACACAGTGAAATTATGTGTGCTATCCTGCTCAGAATTTTTAACTTTTCTGTATGGCCTTAGGTAAAATCTTATCATTCACCGTCAAAGGCATTAATGGTCCACTCAACGGAAAGAAAATCCTTAGCTATTTTAGCCATGAGCATGTTGATTTCGTGTTTCTTCAGGAAACGCATTTAAACTCTGCTAAACACTGAAACTCAATGCTAAGCCTCACATGGTAGCTGCCTATTCTCCCACCGGTTTCAAATGGTACGGGATAGCCACTTTGGCTAAGAAGTCTTAGCACGCTACTGTATCTGATATCAGCGCTGACAAGAGGGGTAGATGGGCCCGTGTCCACCTTGAGGTTGGAGATAGTTAATTTACGTGTATTTGCATTATGCCCCGAATGTGGACAACCCTGCTTACTATGCAAGTATTGCGCAGTTGGCCTCGGCCTCTGCCAATGCTCCATTAATACTTGGTGGCGATTTACTCAAGTGTTCCCTCAATCTTTTCTTCTCAAACAAGGTGCTCGTTGGTTGGAAGAGCCAGTACCGAGCAGACCTGTGTGGCTAGATACAGAAGCGGGCCTTCGCGAACCGATTCCTCTTACCTTTCTCCCTGTTATGACTCTCCCATCAGACTCCCACTATCCACCAATGCTTTTAGACACTTTAGGTGCCTTTACTACTTTTATGCAATCTTTAGACTCCCGACTCTGGTCAGTGCAACTTCAGCATCGCCTTTGATCCACTAGAGTACTCCCGTCATCGGCATTCTCTATATAAGGTTGATCGGAGACTCTCTGACCTCTCGGTAATTCACCGGGTGTAGTATCCAATTTTACTAAACCTTATGTAATGCTATACCTAGAGATACCCCTATAGCGCAGAAAGTATGGGAGAGAGAATTGCATGTGACTTCGATTTCGGAGCAATAGAGCCTTATCAGGAGCAGAGGGATACGGGTTCCCCGATCCGCCTCACTCATTCAGACCCTCTCCTTTCTAGCCCACCGGTGTTTTTACACTTCTCACAGATTAGACAAATGGAGCACTACTCAGGGCAATGGTTGCTGGACACGTCCCGCGGCCATTGGTTCATTGCCTCATGTTATGCATGAATATCCCGCACTACAGTATTACTGGCGTCGGGTCTGGGGTCGTATTTAGTCTATCTCGCACTCTCAGGAGCCCCTTTCTTGGAGGATAGTGGGACTTCGCCTAGTTGCGGGGATCCCCTCTCTCCCAAAAATGGCTTATCTCCTTTCGAACTTCATGTTTAGCATAGCTATTTCCCTAAGTAAGTATTTCCCTAATTAAGTAATACTGGCAGCTTAGCTCCCATTTGAGCCCCAATGACTGGGGGAATCATGCCTGTCTTTACAGTAAATATGAACAAATACCTCGTCTGTTCGCTTTCTCCGTTCAGACTCCTTCTCATTGGTCTCAATGGAAGCTGCTCAATGACTATGTACATTTTGCTAAATGCTCTCATTTGAATGTCTGACTTTGTATATCTTTGTCTCATGATCTTGCTGTATTGTAGATACTCTTTTGATCGTTTGATGTATAATCACTGTTAATTGGAAGCGCTCACATGCTGATATAATCGGGTAGAGAAGAAGCATCGGGGTGGGGGGTACTGGGTTTACTTTTCCTTATTGTATGCTTGTTTTGTCTTTTTTGGTGTGTTGTTTCTTTTGTTTGTTGCAAAATGAAAATAAAAGTTTGAAAAAAAAAAGTGTAAGCACTTATACCCGCAAATAGCTGGTGCAAATATTTGATCGTCATCTAACACACATGTGCCTCTATTTTATAAAATATATGCATATCTGCATGCTCCGCCCACATTTCACCTCTACACATGCTCACGTTGACAGTACATGTCATCTGCCTTATCATGTTCTTATAGAATAGTGGCTGGCTAAGGTACATGTGTAAAGGCCCATCTACGCACATAAATAATGGAAAATACGTGATTTCCACATGTAGATGGTACTGTACAGCCTCCTATAAAATTGCCCTCTTTAGCTTTGCATGTAAAATAAACCTACAAATTTGTTTGCACCAATTAGCGGTTGTGAAAGGGCGCATGCATTTTCAGTGGGGTAATTTTCAATATTACGTGTCACAGATTTGGTGGCCTATTATACAATCACTCTCTTGAGATTAATTTTATAAGCAACTTGAACATGCAGAATAGTGTTTTACGTGTTCAAGTGGGCTCCTATAAAATTGCTCCAGCAGGTATGAGCAGGGCCGGTTAGATGTGCATGGGCCCAGGGCAGAAACTGATGAGGGGGCCCCAAAGCCAATCTGAGGGTTATGCTTCCTTCAGCTTGAAACCACTAAAGAAAAACCCAATTGTAAAGAATGTCACTGATCAAAATCCTCAAAATAGAAGCACCCACTCCAAACATATATGAGGAAAAAACTTTAAGACAAAAATCCAATGATGAAATCAACTCCACATCGCCACTTTGAATTGGTGTTACAGCTTGATATAAGTGGATGTACCTGTTTGGAGTTTAATGCATAGTTGGATTTTGTCTTAAAGTTGTTTCCTCAAATATTTTTGGAGTGTGAGCTTCTATTTTTCAGATTTCCTTCAGCTTGAGGCAGACTTGAGGCCCTTTGTGGCACTGGGGCCCAGGGCGATTGCTCTGTTTGCCACCCCCTAAAGCCATATGGCTAATGTTTACAAAAGGTGAACGCCAGCTAATGTCTGTTAGTGTACATTAAGTGCCTCTGCAGCCAGTTTTATTCCTACAGTATGGCTGTGGCAGCACTTACCGCATGTGTAAGGATGTCCAAGTCAGAATGGGGATGTGCTAGCGGCTTGGCCAGGGCATTTCCAAAAATGTGAACATCCTTGCCCGATGTCAGAAAGGCCCTGGATGTGCCAAGCTGCTCTAGGAGTGAAAAGTGCTCTTTCTGTCCAGTAGATATGGGAGGGTATGGAGAAGGCGGTACACTCGCATTTCCTTTATTTTACAATGTGACAATGAACACTGAGCTCATGTTTTTGTTTTGCCACTCCACTGGACGTCCCTGTATGCGACCTTGCTTGAGATGGACATCTGCACCCTACGGTTTCATAATGGGGACGTCTACATGGATGCTGGCATAGGTACACTTATCTGGGGAGTCTATGTGGCTGATATTTAAAGTGATTAACGGTTAGCATTGAAGCATTCCGGGAAGGAGCAGAGGCAGCAGCAGAGGATAACCGGCTAGTGGAGATATTCAGTTACAGCTTAGTGCAGGGATAGAGCTGAACCTGTTCTAACTTCATGGGGACACGCTGAGCACATTTCCATCACTTAGCGCAGGTCTGATCCTGCCCCATGCTAAAAAGTGCATGCTCATTTTAGTAAAGATGCCCCTTAGTAAATAGGGGCTCAAATCTTATTTGCCATTTAGTTGACCAATTCTCTATTCTGAAAATACCCATCTACAGTTCCTCACAGTCTTCTCATATTTTAACTGCTTTCAACATTTTTGTGTCATGTGCAAATTTGATCATCCATTGCTACATTTCTCAGCTCTTTGATGAATAATTTAAATGTCACTGGTCCTTGAACACTAATTGTTTCTTTCCACTGAGACAACTCTAACAGCCACTGTTACCCTTGAGCTATGTTGCATCATTTGAATTGTGAGATTATACTTCAGATTTAAGTGTGTTGTTTTTGTGACGCTAAGTGGCATTTTAGAAAGGGCGCGCAAGTGCAATCTGAGACATCCAGGGCAGAATGTCCGGAAAAATGGCAAGGACGTCTATGTTTTGGCCCGATTTTGGAAACATGGCGGGGTGGATATTCAGTGTCTATAGTTAGCCCTTGTAAAGCGGCTAGCTGTTGCCGCTGAACTTTAAACCCAGATATTGAATGCTGGGGCCATATCTAGCCACTAGCACTCAATATCCAGGTTGGCCGGATAGCACCATAGCTAAGCTGGCAGCAATGATATTCAGCCACTGCCCAGTTAGCCATAGTGGCAAACGTTAGGCAAGCCTTTCAGTTGCCTATGCTTCACCAGCATGGGATAACCGGCTAGTTTGCTGCAGTTGACATGGGTGCACTTACCTCCACCCACTGAAGTGGTGATAAGCACACTCATGCTACCTGCAACACTGCTAGTTAGCACACACTAAAGACTCCCCTGCTAACTGCAGTGTGCACCCACCACCCCTGAACTATCTATTCTTTGCCCACACTAGGGGGTATGTTTACTAAACCATCTTAACATAGCAGCGGTGACATTATCGCACGATACGTAATGTTATCGCGTGATAAAATCACGCAATAACGTTGTTTCGTGTGATAACATCTCCGGCGGCATTAAGGCACACAGAGAGCAGAGAGAAGGGGTAAATGGGCAGGGGGTGGGCGGGGAGAGGTGCCTACTACACTAACACCGAAATCTGAAGACCAGAAAATTAGCACCAGTGAAAACCTGACGTTAGAGGCTCATTTGTAGGAGAGAGAAACCATTTCAGTCAGCAATGTACAGCAAAGGCAGGGAGACCCAGAAAAGTGAAAGTGGTGATACATGTGCAGCAACCAAAGATGCAAAAACCATATAAAATGACCAGAACCAGAAGTGAAATCAAAAACACAAAGCTGGCCAAGAGAAACAATACAGAAAAAATGAAATCAACACCACATATAAAGAATAAAACGTAGGATTGCAATTCTGGAAGGGTCAAGTCACATTCCCCCCACAAAGTGAATGTAACAATATTGAAACAGTGTTGAGGAGGGGTTAGAGTTGTGTGCATTGGGCAACTTGCAGATGTGGCATACACATCTGCAGCAACAGCAGCGTGTCCATGTAGGAAAGGGCAACATGGTGTTGATGTAAATGGGGTACAAGGGGCCGTAGGCGGCACATGCAGTGGCCCAGCTGCAGCACATAGCAGAATAGGCAGATGCCTAGGTGGCACATAGCAAGGCAAAAAGCAGCAAGACAGCAACTGACCAGGGTTCAACATGGCCCAAGTGTAAGTGCCACAGTGTCCCAGGGGACACCAACCAGCAGTTACCCGAAAGGGAACATAGCAGTGGCAATCGATGCTGGGGGGAAGTGTGGATGTCTATGTAGGCACCCCTACTCCAGACCCCGCACCATAGGCAGCCGCCTACCATCACACTGGATGGCACAGGAATGCGCACCACTGGCATAGGGCCATGCCAGCATGGTGGCGGAGCGGTGCTGGTGGCTGAGGGGGCAGTGGCATCTGCCCACAGCAGACCAGGGCCAAGCCCCGCTCAGGTGGGTGGTGTGCAGTCCAACAGACAAGGTGTGTATGAAGAACAGTCATGGGATTCCCAGGGAACAAAATGCCTCTGTAGCAACAGTTTGGTGCAGTACACATAGGCAGTGTGCTCAGAGGCAGAAGGTCACAGGTTCAAGTCCCAGCTGTGGCTCCTACAGACCATGTCCCTATATGTTACCCAGTACTAAACCATGGTAATAAAGATGGAACCTTTATTGCAGATAAAATAAACACCTATATTTTACCCTACAGAGCACATAAACCATAAACATGTGCAGTCCCCAGAGCAGAGGTTCCCAACTGCAGTCCTGGAGGGCCAAACACCATTCAGGTTTCATGCTGTCTCTAATAAACATGCCTGTGATGCATTTGTATGCACTGCCCCCATTGTATGCAAATGTATCCATGTATATTCATTAGGGACAGCATGAAAACCTGAACCATGTTTGGTCCACCAGGACCGGAGTTAGGAACCTCTGCCTTAGAGCAACGGCCAACAGGGGCACAAACACCCACACCCACAGGCTCCACTATCCAACGGCTCATGGAGAGTCAGGCTGTTGGGCCCTGCATGGAGCAGCATCTACCAATACTAGCACCTGCATACCTTAGCAATGCCGTCTTAAACTTGGAAACACGTTCCACATATATCAAAAGGTTGCTATGATTAATGTCAGATAACAAATCCTAAGTTAAACACAATTTGTTGACAGAGATTCATCATAGCAACCTTTCTGATATCTGTGGAGTGTGTTTCAGTTTTTGTTTCTGCCAGTGTTTACCACCCCGGGGAGTGACCCTAACAGTATTGAGTACCATAGCAATGCCCACACTGTGCCCAGGACTGGTGAGGTGGCCAGGGCTGCCACAAACCTCCATATTTGCACAATGCTGGCATTGGTGTGGGAGTGTGTGTATGTCTATCCAGTGTGTTGTGGCTGCCCACACCTTACTGAGCCCACACTGCTTGCACTGTTTCCAGTGTTAGCCTGCCCATGTGCATAATGAGGAGCAAGATACTGTGGGTATGGCCCGGACAGGGCGGCCTGGGCAGGATGTATCTGCACAGGGCATAGGGCAATGGCTGGGACATTGTAGTGCCCGACCACCACCTGCACGGACAGGGTGGCCACAGCATGTCATGCTTGGAGGTCACTCTCACCCTGACTGAGCAGTGACCATAGCATGGCTAGGTTCCCCCATAGTGCTATACAGTATTTTGCTCAAGTGATATTTATGAGTTTCCTTTTCTGGGGCCCAATTACTGATATACCTGCCTGGTGTGTGTGCTCACATCCCATTTTTGGGTGCACACAGTTCCTCCAGGAACATGCACTATGTACTAGCTAGCAGACTGTCTGCAGTTAGCATGTGTATGGCTGGAACACCGTGCAGCGGGTGGAGACTGACTGTGCCCTCTGATGGGAATGTCAGATAGTGTGGGGGGGCAGCTGAGCTTTTCCAGGCCTACTGTCTACCAGTGCCCTATGTGATGCATACATATCTGCATTGACTGCCCTCTAGGGTGCCTATTCCCCAGCAGCACTAGGGTTGATGGTCCCCTCTACTACCACCATTGCAGGGATATAGAATGTGGATCTGTTGGTGGGAGATCCTGTCCCCAACCCTGACCCACAGAGAGTGGGTTGGGTGGTGCTACATAATCCGCCTATAGGTCCAAACACCACCCTTCTCTTATAACATGTGACCATGGCAACCACACAGGATATGCACTATTCTGGGTGCATCATAGTCCTCAAGGGCTAGACGTGACTGGGAAATATAGATGGACACAGGTATATCCTAGGTGCATCTGCAAGGACTATCTATCACACACTGGCACTGATGGGGACCTGCAGCACAGCCTATCTCAGCAAAGCCAGGTGCTGTGGACCTGGTGCTGGGCACCCCACCTCACCCTCAGAGTGAGCATAGGAACTGCACAATGCCACGGTCTGTAGCTACTTTGTGCCAGTAACACACACGGTCAGTTCCCCCTACCAGGCCGTGGTGCTATAGATGTGCATACCCCATCTTGTGATCAGATGTAGGTTGCTGATCGGCATGTGCAGTGCATCATGGGTACGGGTGGGTTTATCCTAACCTGGTAACCACAGCAGACAGTTTGTGTGGTGACCTGCAGTCTTTCTGTAGCCAGCCGCAGTGTATTAGACACTATAGAGATATAGCCCACTGGTTACTTCAATGACTGTGAATGCAGAGGTCATTGGTTTGATCCCATAGTGGTGTTATTTAATAAGGCTGTCTGAGGCTTTTCCTTTTAATTTAAATCAGTGCTGCCAGCAGAAACACCCTCACAGTGCCATAGCCTAATGTGCCTCATAGAGCGCCCTATAAGGCACCCTATAAAGCGCCCTATAGGGCACATTATATGGTGCCTTGGTGGACAGGGCACTTCATAATGTGCCCTATGGAGTGCCTTATAGGGCGCCTTATGTGGCACCTTAGGTTACAGCACTGTGAGGGTGTTTTTGCTGGCAGCACTGATTTAAATTAAAAAAGGAAATGCCTCAGACAGCACTGATTTAAATTTAAAAAAGGAAATGTCTCAGACAGCCTTCTTACATAACACCACTGTAGGATGAAACCCATGACCTCTGCTTCCACAGGCATTGCAGCAACCAGTGGGCTACAACTGTATAGCTTCTAACACTGTGCTGGCATGAACTTAGGGTTAATGCGCGTTAATGTGCCACGGCGCCCACTATCGCACGATACCGTTTCCTTGCAACCTTCCCTCCAGACCGCCCACTACCTTATATGGCATTCTTCACATTAACGCAACTAGCGCCAGTAACATTAAGATTGTTTAGTAAACATACCCCTAGCTCTAAGCAGTTATCATGACATTTTTAGCATGGTCTCATTTTTAGCATATAATAAGTCTTCCCCCAGAGTGAGTAAAGTGGGATTTTAGAAGGGACATCTAGGAAGAACCTGGGATGCCCAGATCACAACATCCAAAATCCAGGAGTGGCAGAATGAAGGGAGGCATGTATAACTGCCTTCGGAAATCATCTCCTCCCTAAAAGATGAGCATCCCAGTAACTGGTCCTGGTGATGGGCCTGCACAGATAGCAGGACTGAGTGCATGCATGGGTGTAGGCCATTTCACAAACATGAACAACCCTGAATTGCATGCCCACAGACCCAGGGTATTCCAGAAGATGGTGGGAGGGACTATATTATGAGACTTGCACATCCTGACCAGCCATTTCAGAAAATGAAACAAACAGCGGCGGGCCAGTCCTATATTTGGAGTATGTATTTATATGCAGGTTTCTTTGGCCAGGAAATATTAACTGTGGTGAGGAAAGCACATTTTGCTCTTCCCCCTGAAAGCATTGCAGCCATGAAACAAGCACTTTGCACCTTATTTGTAATCAGGAGAGGCTATTGGCATGGACACTTAAAGAACCAAGGACAGACGTGCTTGTGCTGTTCTGAAATTGCATTGTGACGTGCATCTCAATTGCTCCGCCTAGACCACGTCTCCACTATGCCCCATGCTACATGGACATGCTCGCACTGGGGACATCTATATACCTGACTTTCTACAATAGGTCTGAGGACGTCTCTGTGATTTGCATGTCTGAATGGCAACTCATGAATAGGGCTTCTAAAATGATCTCCTTAGTGTGTGGTAAAACGTGTGTTAACTGTTAGCACACGTTAACAAACATGCCCCAAAGTGCAGTGAGGTTTTACAGTTACTTATTCCCAAAATTAACGCATGATGATTGCTAAACGTCTTCATTGTTGATTTTACTTTTATTAAGTTAATCCCTTTCTAGTAGTAGTTTAAAGCAAGTTATATTCTGGGGGAATTCCCATTATTTTTGGGAGGGCTGCCATGCAATTAAAAACAGAGAAAAAAATCATTGCTGCACATTAAGTGCACAGTATATAATGCACAATGCAGCTAGCTACACTTCTTGAGGTGTCATAAGCTGCTCTAAGTTTTCTGCTGCATCAACAATTAACTCAGGGTAGCAACCTCTATACTGTCGGGTGTAGCCCTCACACACTCTACTCCTATTGTATGTCTCCAAATGCTTTGCCATGCTGTGTTCCAGTACACACTTGCCCTCTCTTCTCCTTCCTCCTCCCCCCTTCCCTTTCCCTCTCCCCTTCCCCTCTGCCCTCCTTCCCCTTCCCCCTCCCCATTCTGTTCCTTGCATTCTCTTAGCTACTTTAACTAGTTCAATGATTTTTGCCACCTCTTAACTCCTTTTTAATTATATTTTTAACCATTCATTCACCCCCCTTTTTGGGTCTCATTAATTACATAACTGGTATCATTTTAGGGCTTATTAAGTCTCCAATCCCATTGTTTTACTTTGGATCATTTTTAAGTTAAGTGCCGTTTTTAAGATGTGGTGTTTCCTTCGTTGGCCACAATATCGCTTTTATCCATGATTCACATGGTCCTGTGATCACTTAATATGCGTTGCTGCTCTATTACTGCTTATTCAGTCAGCCGTATGATTTTAGCTTGCCGGTGATCGCGTTTTCTCTGATAAACTAATAGGTGCTACTACTCCCCAGCCGTCACTTCTCCAGTGAGCCGTATGATTTCAATTTGTTGGTGATTGTACTCCTCCGGTCTTGACAGTTTTGTGGCAATTCCCCTTTAAAAACAAAATACCATTTTCTAAATTAAATAACTTTCTTTATAATTTTTTATGATAGATGTTATAGTCTCAAGCTTTTTGCCTCGGTGTTGCTGTTCAAAGGTCTTGAATCACACTAGCGCTTTTTAACCAGAGTCTGTTTTACATACAGTTGCTCTAGATGGGCTCCCATCTCCTCAGTCCCTCTCCAGATGCACAGCTTAGTTTATTTTATGGATATATATATTTATATATATATAGATTGGATAGAATTAGTTTTAAAATGCTTATATGCGAGTGAAAGGATTACCACTTTGGAAGCTGGTTCCTTAGCATTCTGTCTATTGGCATCATTTGCAGATGTTAAGTTTAAATCGGTGTTTAACTATGCTGGATTTACAACATTTTACACCTCACAAGGCATTTCTCAATTTCTTAGAACCTATTATAATTTTAAAGATCAGTTCTGCTTAGAAGTATGACAACGTGCTCTGTTTCGTCACTGGAGTTATCCTTAGTTTTCCCACCATATGAGGTATTTTATTCAGCAGTGTTCTCTCGGCACAGTTTCTAGTATAATGCCAGCAATAGTGATATTTGCTGTTAGTTAGGTTTAGCTGTGTGATCATTTACACATTTTTTCATATTTCTTTCATTGATTTCCTGGTACTGCTCCTTCTCTGTGCTTTTTTTGTCCAATAAGCAGAAAATGTGTCCATTTTATAACACTGTAAAAGCACTTTTTAGATATTTTGTTCCAGATGTTTTTTAAGCTATATCTGTGCCTGATGCCACCTACATGCTCTGATGTGATATGCTTGTTATCTTTCAGTTTTAGAGGTTTCTTATGGTTTTTACTCCCTTGATTTATACCATTTTTGTTTCCAGCTACACATCCCAAAGAAGGTTGCTTTTATTCATTTTATTATGCAGAACATTGCTTTGTTTTGTAACAAAAAGAATTGTCTTATTTCTCAGAGGTTAAGTTTTTACAGCTATAATGGGTTTTCTCAACAGCATGTATTGCTGACTCCTATAGTCCCAGTTAGATTTAGCTTTAATTCTATAATTGTCTATCTAAACAAATATGCACAAAGCTTCAAAGTTTCATATTGGTTTTAAGACAATGGTTCACAAACAATATTATTACTTTTACTTCTTACTCTTACTGTGTCAGCGCTTGTTTATAACTGGAGCAGGTCGGACTCGATGCTTCGCCCATCACTTACCCTTATCCTTACCCCCTCTCCACCCTTCCCCCAACCCCCACCTCATAAATAACACACGGACACCGCACTTTTGGTAAACACTTCTGGTCGCAGCTTTATTAAACCAAAAAACCGTATAACCATAAACATCTAATCACCATCATTTTCAGACCCCGCAGAATGAAGCCTCACCAGCCATGTCCATAGCAAGGTGCGCCTGCCTCCGCCTTCCGTACTTCTCCCCCCCCCCCCCCCGGGCACCCGACTTCGCCATATCATTAGCAAAAGCCCGCCCAGGGGTTCTCCGGGTCGGGGGTACCCCACCCCCGTCCCAAGTTTATCCAAGGCTCCGGACCACGGAAACCTCCGGGATCCTGACGCCCCCCCCCCCCCCCCGAGGCTGTCCCCGCATCTCGCCGAGCCGCCCTGTTACAGGCGGCCGGCTTGGGACGCTGCCCTCGCGGCCTTCATTTATTTCAAGTTATTTGTTATGTTCCATATTATGATTGTTCTTATCATTTTAATGCTTGAATTTATTTATGTTTTTATGTTTTTATGTTTTAACATTTTTATGTTTTGTAATCTGTTGGAGGTTGTGAACAACTCCCCTGATGAAGATTGTGAGCCGAAACACTGTCAGTATAGGGGTATTTAATAAAAGCTGGTTCTGAAAATGAAGGGTTGGGTCATCGCTCACCTTGCTCTTCTATTTGTGTTTGGTTTTGCAAGTGTGTGTGCCTCCTTTGGACTCTAGATTGAAGTTGTAGCATTTATAGCTGCTCGAGAGCAGGAGTAAATGTTCATGCATAAAGTACTTGCCTGCACACAGATTTTTATAGACATGAAATTGAGACATCCATGTCAGGACATACAGTACACAATTTCAATGATATTTTCGAAAAGTCTCTGCCAAACATGGGGTCTTTTCTAAAATAGAGCAGGAGTGCTGATACGTGGAGCTGGAGGACCCATTTTACAAATCTATGCGTGGCAAAATTCAACTGGTGAAACTCAGCAATGTACATTATTACGGGCTTACAATTATACATGAAAATTTGTAAACCTGCTGAAACAAGCACTTTTTATATAGTAACATAGTATACGATGGCAGATAAAGACCAGCATGGTCCATCTAGTCTGCCCAGCAAGGTGGCAAGAGGAGGTGCACCCTCTGCTCCGTGCAGGTCACTTTTCCCCATGCCTTTATTTAGGGGTGTACCTACCGTTCCTTGCAGGTCACGTCGACTTAAGATATCAGAGACAGTTGTTTATTTTGATTTTATCTTGTTTCTATAAAGGGATCCACTGTGTCTGTCCCATGCTATTTTGAGTTCCGTCACTGTATTTGCCCCCACCACTTCCATCGAGAGGGCATTTCAAGCATCCACCACCCTTTCAGTGAAAAAGTATTTCCTGACATTGCCTTTTCAGTTAATGCCCTCTAGTTTTAAGGCTTCCCTGTCTTACGTATTTAAAGGTCTGTATCATATCTCCCCAGTCCCTCCTCTCCTCTAGAGTATGTATACATATTTAAAACCTATTCATTCCAGGGACAGCTATAATTCCTGATATGGATAATTTTGGTCATACATGTGCATTCCCTATATGAAATGGCGAATACATGTATAAATTTATTTATTTTATCTATTTGAGAAGTGTATATACCTCATTTCCAATGTTCAATATGGTTTACATATAACAGAACAAAACAAAACATTACATGGAACATGTGAACATTATAAAGAACATTTGACTACAGATAAGCAACCTATATAATCATGCAGGGAACCATTAGGACCCAGAACATTAACTTTGATACTGGTAAATCATCCAAGGCATAAATAGCATGTACAATATCTACAAGTACCGAGCAGGTGTAACGGTGTGGTGTAATTTGCGGTGTGGTGTAAGTGTTTATTGTTGAGGGGTGGAGATGGTGTGTTTTCATTAATGATGGTGGGCTATATCTTAGCAGTGTTTTTGTATATAGTTTAGTGATGTTGTTTGCTTGCTTATGTTATGCCCTGAAAGTGCATTTGGAACAGGTGCGATTTCAGGAGTTTCCTGAAATCCTTAGAGTCAGTGGTTGTGCGGATTTTCACAGGGAGGGAGTTCCATACCGTTGGGGCATACATTGAGAATGCTCTTTTGCATGCAGATTGCTTGCATTTTGCGAAGTTTGGGTGTGATGCAAGGAGGTGTTCTGTGGTGCTTTTTCTCTGTCTGTTATTAGAGAGTTTTGTTATTATAATCTGTAAATACTCGGAGGACTTGTCATGGAGGGTTTTAAATATCGTGCTAATGTATCTGATTCTGTCTAATAGCAGTAGCCAGGGGAGCTCTTTCATGACAGGATTGATGTGTGAGCCCCTTGATATTCAGTGAGTACCCTCACCACAGAATGCTGAGAGAGTTGTAGCAGCAATAATTGTGACTTTAGCAAGCTTTGGAGAACTGTGTTGCAGAAGTCAATATGTGAAAGTGCCATCGCTTGGAAGACAGTCCTGTATGGCCCATCCAGGCTACACCCTAACCTCAACCCCGGCATGCTCCCTTGCAATTTCTGTGTATTATGGGCATCCATGTGTAAATTCAGCCCTTTCTAAAATCACTCTTTACACAAGGATGCCATTTTCACATGCAGATGCCAGATTTTCCATGTGGACATTCTGAAAAAGACTTCCAAAATAAACCCCAGTGCACAGAAATTTGTGACTCTTCCCACAATCTACACACTTTCATGGCACATAACCCCTAGAGAAATTTTCAAAAAGTCTGTTTACTCGCAAAAAAAATCATTGATAAAATGGCTAACTGTTAAATCATAGAAACATAGAAACATGACGGCAGAAAAAGACCAGAACAGTATCCGGCCTACCCTTCCATACCAGCTACTTTAGTCCCCTTTTTTCCTTTAGAGATCTTTTGTGTTTGTCCCATGTTTCTTTGAATTCAGATACTGGTCTCTACTACCTTTACTAGAAGACTAGTCCATGCATCTGCCATGTATTACCCAGCATTTCTTAGCATTACATCTCAGTTGTCAAATATTTGTCCATCAAAACTTATTTCCGCATATTACTCCTGTGTCTATCCTCTTTATCCTGTGTCCCCTCATTGTAGAGCTTGCTTTCAATTGAAAGGGACTCTCCTTCTGTGCATTTATGACATGGAGATATTTAAATGTCTCTATCATATCTCCTCTGTCCCGCCTTTCTTCCAAAGTATACATATTGAGATCTTTAAATCTGTCTTCATATGCCTTATGATGAAGCCCACTGACCATTTTGGTAGACACCCTCTGCAAATCTCTATCTTATTTATATCCTTTTGATGGTGTGATCTCCAGAATTATACAATATACTCTTCATAAGGTCTCACCAAAGACTTATAGAGAGGCACTATCATCTCCTTCTTCCTGCTGGCCATTCCTCTCCCTAGGTACCCAAACATTCTTCTAACTTTTGCCATCACCATTTCTACCTGTTTAGCCACCTTAAGATCATCAGAAACATTCACCCCCAGGTTCCACTCTTCTTTCATGGCCTAGTGGTTGGGGCAAGTTAACTCAGACCAGAAGGTTGGGGGTTCAAATCCCACTAGAGAACAGCAACCTTGGGCCAGAAGGACTAGGGTTTCTAGTCCCACAAGTGCTCCTTGTGGCCTTGGGCAAGCCACTTAACCCTCCATTGCCCATGTTCCCTGTAAAATAGTTATCTCCGAGTTATAATGCCCTGTTCAATGTAATTTCAGTTTTTTCAATGTAAACTGCCTTGATATCATGAAAGGTGGTATATAAGAAATGTTAAATAAATAAATAAATAAATACTATACTGCTGCCTTGGATGTTTTGCAGCCCAAATGTATTACCCTGCATTTCTTAGCATTAAATCTCAGTTGTCAAATATTTGACCATTCTTCAAACTTACAGTAGATAGATCTCTCCTTGTGTTATTTACTCCTTTCTAGTTACCTACTCTATTGCATATTTTGGTATCATCTGCAAAGAGGCAAACTTTACCCAATAGCCCTTCTGCAATATCACTAACAGAGATGTTTTAAAGAATCGGAACAAGGACAGATCCCTGCAGCACACCACTGGTTACCTCCTTCTTATTAGAGTGAGCTACATTTACCTGTACCCGTGGTTGCCAATTCTAACCCAATCAGTCACTGTAGAGTACATTCCTAGGGTGCTCAATTTATTTATAAGTTGCCTGTGCAGAATGGTGTCAAAAACTTTACTGAATTCTAAGTACACCACATCTAAGCTCTCCCTTGGTCCAACTCTCTGGTTGCCCAGTCAAGAAAATTAATTCGATTTGTCTGACAAGACCTGCCTTGAGCAAACATATGCTGCTTCAGATCCTGCAATCCATTGGATCCCAGAAATCTCACTATCCTCTGTTTTAGCAGCATTTTCATTAATTTACTTATTACAGAGGTCAGACTAACTGGTCTGTAGTTCTCAACCTCATCCTTACTTCTGCTTTTGTGTAAAGGGACCACATATGTCTTTCCCCAGTCCTCTGGGACCACTCCCGACTCTAAAGAAGCATTGAAAAGGTCAGACAGTAGAGACACTAGAACTTCCCCAGGTTCCTTCAATAGTCTCAGATTTATCCCATCTGGCCCCATCACTTTGTATACTCTTAGGGGCATGTTTACTAAACTGCGGTAATGTCATTCACGTTAGTTTCCGCGGTAAAGATACAGATGCCCATATAAAGGCATGGGCAGGGCATCAGTATGGCAAGCGTGTCAGGTAACGTGCGTTATAAGGCACGTTATAAGGCACATTACAAGGCACCTTATTAGGCACAATACAAGGCACATGCCTAACGTGCCTTGTACTGTGCCTAATAAGGTGCCTTGTAACATGCCTTATAATGTGCCCTGTACTGTGCCTAATAACATGCCATGTACTATGCCTAATATGGTGCCTGGTAACGTGCCTTATAACGTGCTGAATTAGGAGCCCTAAAATGCCTTATAAGGATTGTTGGCAATTGTGGTGAGGGTACTATGGGCTGGCAACACAGATCCGTACAGATATGACTGTCCAAAGGAATGACAAGTAGCTGTAAAGGACAGGCATAAAAAATGGGGATAAACAGAAATCAAACCCATGACAGGTGGGCAGAAAGTTGGTGAACAAACCAGCAGGCTACACCACCATGTTGAGTTCCACAGCAATGTCTGCATACAAGAACACTGCAGGACACCACATAAAACGCCTGTTGTATGCCAGGATAGGGCAACCCTACCAGTACCCATGATGCAACACAAAGACAGAGCAGACATCCACAGCTGATATCGCAGTCTATAAGTGGGACAAGAGACACAGATAAACATATGCACACACACCATGAAATGGAATGCCCTGAACATAGCATGCCAAAGAGTGAAGATCCAAAATAGAAAGGGTGGCAGGGGCCTGCAGAGAGGACAGCTGTGTGCATGGTCAGTGGACCAGGGCAAAACGGGGAACAGAACCAAAAAGGAGCACATGAGAATCAAACTCACACAATAATGTGTCCAACAACAGCATCACAACAGCAGTACCAACCCCCCAAGCCAACTGCTCACTTGGATAGCATAATGATAAGAACCATATGTAACAGCTAATATGTGAAAGACAGACTGCATAGAGGGCACACCGTGGTGCATAGCGAAGAGAAGGGAGGATGTGCGGAGAGGTGACGAAGTTGCAGCCATTGCATGGTAAGGGTAGCAGAACACAAGAAAAGGAGAGGAAGATCAAACCCACAACCTATGGTGGCCCAATGCATGCCTCTAACCACTATGCCAAACAACCACAGCAACTGCAATGCTAATATGTACCACTAAATGGCATGTGTGTATGGAAAGTCATAGCACCATGTGAGGCGGCAGACGGCTGGCACACAGGCAACTGCCAGTGGTCCAGGATGGTCAGTGTGGTGATGCAGCAGCAGAGACAAATGTCTGTACAAAATGTCACACAAAAGCCACTGGTCCGTCCACAGATGAGGAGCAGGACAGATCATGTCCAGGAGATGCAAGGTGTGCACATGTACACAGTGGGTGCTGCATGTGGAGGCCCAAACACACAGGAGTCATGAAATGTCCACCAAGGCATACGTGCCTGGCAATACAGGACACACAAGCCAGGAAAAGCATATACAGCTAGATGTCTGCTAGCCTACACACAGATATATGTAATGGGTATCAGAGCCTGGCCATGATATCAAGCAAAACAGTGTATATGGCTACATAACCCTCATAATGTACATCAAATGGTGACAATGATTAACTGGACCCCGTCAGAGCAACGCAGGGAATGTGGCCTGACAAATGCTACATGGGAAATTAAATCCAGGTCCCCAGGTACGCAGACCAGTGCGAGAACTATAGTGCCACACCAACACATCAACATCTCTGCAGTAGATGATGTGTAGACAAGGAGGCAGGCGCATATCCAAGCAGTCCCTCAGCCACCGCCAGCACCAGTGCCAATGAACACCAATGCTAGCTATGTCCGACACACACATCCCAGGCAGAGATGTAGAGGCTGCAGTCTGGGCATGCATGTGCCCAAGTAGTAGAGATGCCTACCCACAAGAAGCCACAATGCTCCAAGACAGATGACATCCAACTGTACAGGCACATGGGAGCGATGAATGTACCTGTGTTAAAATGGAATATGTATGTGGCCATCAGTGAAACCATCTGTGCGTAGGAATGCAGCAGCAGAATGTCCAATACACTACACACATGCTGTGTATGATAGAACACACACATTGGGCAATGACCTGAAAGGTCGACAGGCGACACAGTGATGTGAGTGAACCAGATGGCACCGATGTGCGCTGTCTGCATCATCATGGGAATAGCACAGGAACACACAACTAACAGGGGGCACGGTCCAGGCTGGTGCACCAAGCTGACCACATAAGCAGAAGGCGATAGGGTCGGAACGGAGGATACCTAGATGTAATGCCATGCTGCCATACAGTAATGTAGATCTGCAGTGCACAGGCAAATAAAGAAACAGTAACAAAATGCCATGTCCCAATGTCCCAGCAGCAGCCCTCTACTGTGTAGAGCATATGTGTGGGTATCAATGGGTCCTACAACAGTGTAGATGGCCAGTCAAAAGTCCGTGATGTATGTGAGAGTCAGCAGACATCAGTTACGCATGTACATAAATACCTTTAATGACCAAATGGGAGCAATAACAGTTACACAAGGCAACATAAGGACATGTAAACAGGTAGGAGATGCACATGTTGCCAAAAAACAAACATAGCCAAACCTCACAGACATAGAGGTAGCACAATGCAGAAGGCCTGCTGCAATGGGTGTTGTGGATACAGATGCATCACAGATATGCCAATGAACAGGGGATGCACAACCTAAGGCAGAAATATGAGACACCCCCCCGCACCATAGCTCAGGTAATGGTGCAATGTCTGTGGCACAATGCTATGTCATACGGAGGTTTGGGCACACATGCATTGATGGGGAGGTAAATCAATGTACAGCGGCACATCTGTAGAGGAACCACACACAATAACATGTATGTGGAGGTAGAACAAAGGGACTAAAATGGTGCACGAACCCACACAGAATCCACGTAGGCACATGCACCATTTCTAACCTGGAATCAGGCAGATGTACATGCACCGTGTATGTTAAATCATGACAGAGTGCTGCCCCAGATGACCTGTAACACCCCCTGCGAGGGTCAAACCGCAATCACAGATGGTGGCACACATCACAGTGGTGTGGTGGCTAACAGTTTGTCATGTCCAAGGACAAGGTAGCCAGACATAGCAACAGGGCCTACAGGATGTTACCCCCGTGGCACACATGTGGCTACATGCAACTGTCCACACAAACATATGTAGACATACTGCACTGCAGGTCACACACATGGCCCACATGCATCAACACATTGTCAGATAGATGGACAACATACAGTGCGTATCTGACATCCTGCTGTATATGTTCGGTCCAGTACACATTGTCCCCAGTGAAAATGTCATCTGAAAGTACACATGTGCTGGTACGGCTGTCACAGATCCATGGGCATGCAAGGTTACATGTGACAACTCAGTGTGCCACAGTAATGCAGACTGTACTGCGTGTCCATCGCGATGATCACGACACATGGCCAGAGTATGGCAGCAATGTTGTGTCAGTTGTCCCTGCTCATCACAAAGTAGTAGTCAAACAATAATGTCCATCAGAGGCGTGTGTCCCACTCGCTGAGGCCCATCACCCAATGGCACCATCCCCCAGGGATCATTGCATGGAGCTGCTCTGTCCACCAATGGTACTGTGATGGGTAGGCCAGCCGCAATGTAGACGATATGCCGTGTGTGTTCGCTGCGCCCTGTGATAGAGGAAGGAGAAACAGGTCATGGTATGCTGTACACAAAATAAGGTCACAATGGAGAGAGAAAAACCTCAATATGTACAAAATAGAAACATAGAAACATGATGACAGAAAAAGACCACATGGCCTATCTAGTCTGTCCTTCCATATCAACAACTACAACAGTCCATTTCTTACCTTTAGAGATCCTCTGTGTTGGTCCCATGCTTTTTTGAATTCAGTTACTGTCCTCATCTCTACCACCTCCACTGGGAGACTATTCCATGGATCCACTACTCTTTCCGTAAAGAAATATTTCCGCATATCACTCCTGAATCTATCTCCCTTCACCCTCATCCCATGTCCCCTCGTAGCAGAACTTACTTTCAATTGAAAGAGGCTCTCTCCCTGAACATTTATGCCACGGAGGTATTTAAACATCTCAATCATATCACCTCTATCCCGCCTTTCCTCTAAGGTGTACATATTAAGATCCTTAAGTCTGTCCTCATATGCTTTATAATGAAGCTCACTAATCATTTTAGTAGCCACCCTCTGCACCGACTCCATCCTGTTCACATCCTTTTGAAGGTGCGGTCTCCAGAATTGCACACTATACTCCAAATGAGGTCGCACCAAAGACTTATACAGAGGCATTATCACCTCCTTTTTTCTGCTAGCCATTCCTCTCCGTATGCATCCAAGCATCCTTCTAGCTTTTGCCGTCGCCTTTTCTACCTGTTTAGCTACTTTAAGATCATCAGACACAACCACGCCTAGGTCCCGCTCTTCTTTAGTGGACAAAAGTACTTCACCTCCTATACTGTATTGCTCCCTTGGATTGCTGCAGCCCAAATGCATGACCTTACATTTTTTAACATTAAATCCCAGCTGCCAAATTCTAGACCATTCTTCAAGCTTAGCTAGATCCCTCCTCATGTTATCTACACCTTCCTGGGTGTCTACACTATTGCAGATTTTGGTATCATCCGCAAAGAGGCAAACCTTACCCGACAGCCCTTCCGCTATATCACTAACAAAGATGTTAAAAAGAATCGGACCAAGGACAGATCCCTGGGGCACACCACTGGTAACATCCTTCTCCTCAGAGTGAGCTCCATTTACTTGTACTCTTTGTCGCCTCCCACCCAACCAATTTCTAACCCAAGCAGTAACTTTAGGGTCCATCCCTAGGGTGCTCAGTTTGTTTATAAGTTGCCTGTGAGGAACAGTGTCAAAGGCTTTACTGAAATCTAAAAACACCACATCTAGAGCTCTCCCTCGGTCCAACTCCCTGGTCACCCACTCAAAGAAATCAATCAGATTCGTCTGACAAGACCTGCCTCTGGTGAATCCATGCTGCCTCGGATCCTGTAATCCGCTGGACTCCAGAAACCTCACTATTTTCTCTTTCAGCAGCGTTTCCAATAATTTACTCACCACTGAAGTTAAACTAACCGGCCTGTAGTTTTCAACCACATCCTTACTTCCGCTTTTGTGTAAAGGCACCACATGAGCCTCTCTCCAGTCCTTTGGCACCACTCCCGACTCCAACGAGGCATTGAAAAGGTCAGTCAGTGGAGTTGCTAGAACGTCCCCAAGTTCCCTCAGTATTCTAGGGTGTATCCCATCTGGTCCCATCGCTTTGTCTACTTTAAGTTGAGCTAGTTTCTCACGAATACAGTCTTCTGAAAATTGTTCAAGATGTCCCTCGCTTCCGTTCCTATTTGTGGGTGTTTTCTGAGGTCCTGCTCCTGGTTCAGAACACAGAACAAAAATATTTGTTAAGCAATTCCGCTTTATCCTTATCAGCTTCTACATATTCCACCCCTACACCCTTGAGTCTGACAATACCACTTTTGCCCTTCCTCTTCTCACTAATATATCTGAAAAATGTCTTATCCCCCCATTTTATTGCATTGGCTATTTCCTCCTCCTTTTGAATCTTTGCCTTCTTGACTACTTTGCTAGCTTCTCTAAGTTTTTCCAAATACAGATGCCTGTCTTCCTCTCTCTGTGATCTCTTGTATTTCATGAAGGCCTCCCTTTTTTTCTTCACTTTTTCAGCTACTTCCTTAGAAAACCATAGCGGTCTCCTTTTCCTTTTGCCTTTATTTACCATTTTAACAAAAAGGTTGGTTGCCCTTAAAATATCCCCTTTCAGTTTTGCCCACTGTTTTTCTACATCCCCCAGCTGTTCCCATCCCACTAACGACTCTCTGAGGTATTGGCCCATCTTCGCAAAGTTAGTCTTCCTAAAGTCTAAGATCCTCACCTTGGAATGGATTCTAACAGCCCTAGTCCTAATACTGAACCACACCATCTGGTGATCACTGGATGCAAAATGATCTCCCACTACAACATCAGAAACACTTTCACCATTGGTAAGCACCAAGTTCAGTATGGTCCCTTCACGTGTGCGGTCTGTTACCAATTGCCTGAATAGTTCTCCCTGTAGAGAATCCAGGATCTCCTTACTTCTAGATGATATTGCAGCAGGAATGTGCCAATCAACATCTGGCATATTGAAATCTCCTATCAGTAGCACTTCCCTTTTCCTAGTGCAATAGCAAAGTGCACACAATGAATACACCAGGAGTCTATTTACTAGAATTCAAACCTGTTTATTTGTGCACAAGCTCAGACACCTGTCAATGTCACTTTCAAAATGGTCTGAGCAATGGCGTTCAATAAAACAACAGCATTTATAGTTTTCCTCATCAGTTCTATACAGGCAAACTCCTCATTGGTCCCGGTGGCCCCCTCACCCCCCCCCCCCCCCCATTCAATGGAAAATTTCTGACCGGGCTCACACCGCTCTTCCCCCCTGCTCTTAGGCCTTCCTAGCCATGCTCAGTAACTAGACATAACATTCTGCCTTGCTTTTTGCTGACAAGGTTACTCGCAGCACAGACACTGTGTGAAAAGCAAGATTCTGAAATACATCTGTGAATAACATAAACTCAATGGAAAGTTTTACTTTCTTATCAGCAAAAGCAGCTTGAAGCAAAATTCTATTTTCTCTGGCTTTTAGCTCTACTCAGTTCTAATATTCTGAAGTGGGGGTTGGGGATGCAGGCCTAACCTTCAGGCTTGCTTCTGCTACCTAACATTTACAGGCTATCCTAGGCAATAGCCTATCACATTCCCCCCTTTGATTATTCTCACCCGCAAGTGAGAAAGGGTGAGAATTAAATCACATATGGTACTCTACACTAGGGTGGAGGGATCACTGTGTGGCACAGGGTTAGGGTAGTAATGTCACATTGCTAGTATCTGTGAATCTGCCTTGCGTTCAACAATTCTATCAATGATTGAGTTCAGCATACGCAAGCATAAGGGAAGGAAACATGGGATACATAAGCAAACAGCCACAATCAAGAAAACTATCAATACAAGTGTCTTCAGGCCGCCCATACCTGAAAACCATGAACCAAACCAGCCATCAAGTTGCAAGCCATGCCAGGTTTGGACTGGGACATAAGTTTGTTTTCTCATGTGATTGGCTATGTCTTCTACAACTTGCCCTTCATTATCAATTTGCAAACAACAGTTTGTTAAATTAAGCTTACCACATACACCTCCTTCAGCTGCAAGCAGATAATCTAATGCTAAGCGGTTCTGG
This sequence comes from Ichthyophis bannanicus, assembly GCA_033557465.1. Taxonomy (NCBI): domain Eukaryota; kingdom Metazoa; phylum Chordata; class Amphibia; order Gymnophiona; family Ichthyophiidae; genus Ichthyophis; species Ichthyophis bannanicus. The sequence continues at coordinate 784,588,342 of CM066033.1, forward strand.
TAAATGGCTGTACGCATCTGTGTGGCTTGTTTGGCTAACAAGGTTAGTGCTCTGCTAGTTTCATTGGTTATAATTTCAACAACAGCTTGCAAACGTATAATACGGTCCAACATATACACAGGAGTGCGGTAGCCCCAAGAACCATCTTGTGCCCAGGTAGCAGGTCCATAGTAAGAAACAATTCTCTCAGGTGGCCATTCTTCTGAGGTTGCATCCAATTTGTCCCACTGGCCGATTTTGAGAGCCTCTCGCTTCTGTCGGCTTTTGTATACAGGGAATCCCAATTGTTCTCCGTGGGACAGGGGCAAAAGGAAGAAAGATGGTCGCATAGTTCCTAGAACACATGCCCCTCCCCAATTGGCAGGGAGTTTAGCATATGCTCGAGTGCCACAAATCCAATAAAGTCCAGGTGGAGCTTGCCAGGTGCTATGAATAGCCAGATTTGTCCATATCCTGGCCAAGTAAGGGAAGACGATCAAAGGATTAGAAGGTTCCGGAGTATTGGCACCTGACCACCAAGATGTCTTCTCAATAGTAGCATTGTAATATTTCTGATTCAAACAGACCAACTGTCCTACTAATTCAGTCAATTGCGGTCCTGCTCGTACAAAACATAGTCTACCCACTATGGAGTGGGCGAGGATCCATTCATTGGTAGTGTTATGAACATCAGTCTGGTTATATGGTACGGGAATAGTTCAGTTCTTGTGCTTCCCAAGGCCATTGGTCTCCCATCTGAGTTCCTCCACAAAAGAGACAGTCTGAGACATGGAGGCTGGAGGCCACAGCTCCAGCTAGTTCGATGAACAAATTCTGCGAAGCGTGGGGAACTACAAATTCTGCCTTCATGGCCTCATGGAAGGTATGATGTATGCGATAAGGTGAAGAAACATGAGTCTTTACATTCAGTTGGATGAATACGATGGTTCCAGGATCAGTTCCACCTCCTGCTATGCGCAGGCCAAATCGAAATCCTTGCTTACATTGACTGGGGTCGGAGATCTGGAGTCGTAGGGGATTGCATTTACTTTTCTTGCACTTGTTGGGTTCTAGTAGGGGTAATCTTTCCAATATAGCTTTACGATTATCTCCAGTTTGTCCTGTTGGTCCACCAGACCAGGTGGCATAGTACACACAGTCCCACTTCGGACAGTAGTAGTCTGCTTCGGATGATTTGCTATACGTTGTTGGTGAGCGTGTTCCAGTGCACATTCCCCATCTGTATGCACCTTCAGGACACATATATTTCTCATCATAATAGTAAGCTTGTTCCCATGATCCACACCTGTACTAATTATTTCTATTAATTAAGTCACAAGCATCAAAATACAGGTATGCAGGTTGGGTGGGATCAGAAAGTTGACTTGTGGCGTTGACGAGGGCTCCATCTTCATCATTCCATCTCAGTTCCAGGACATAGTAAGATGGATTCTGTCGAGGTCTGAAGCAAGTATGAGTCTTTCCCTTTGTACAGACGTTCAGTTCTGTACCATTATAGATACACTGGATGATTATGCCAGTACAAGTATAGTAAGAGTGATAAAGTAGAGTCTGAGTAACTTGCATTCCAGTTCGGGTGGTGGTTATACTGGCTGCACAAGGGGGCAAAGCAAGAATGGTTCTCAAGAGTCCCAGGGCTACCGCAAGAATTAAACAGTAATTAGTAAGCATCATGATCATAGTCTCTAATAATTGATGAGGTAGGTAATGGTTGATTGAGGTAGATAGATAATGGTTGATTGGTTGATAGAGTCTGCAATGAAAATAATGCAAAACTGAAGGATGGCTCTTTCATTGATGTCCAGGAGTAGGTTGGCAAAGTCTTTACGATGATGGATCTTGTCTTCGCAGTGTGAGTCGCAATGGTGATGCAGGATTAGCGATCGAGGTCCAGGGGCGACTCTCAGGAACTGCTGCTGGCTTTACTCGACTGTGGTGGATCCAGGAGTCGATTTCTGCCACTTTAACTGCTGTCGGGGTTGATAACAAGACGATGTATGGCCCCTTCCACTGAGTCGCCAACGGTGTCTTCTTCCACTCTTTTACCCACACCGAGGCTCCAGGCTTGAAAGGATGCAAGGGCTCTGTTAGATTGATAGGCAACTGGTCTCGCACCCAGGCATGAAGGCCCTGTAAAAAGGAACTTAGAGCCAACAATTCTTGCCTAGTGATTACTGATCCAATTTGATTCATATCCCCCCTTATCCCCTGAATTATGGGCGGGGGCCTCCCATACAAAACCTCAAACGGGGATACTCCTAATGGCGTGGTGGGGGCTGAACGTATCTGGAGAAGGGCTATGGAGACAGCTTGGGGCCATTTCAGGCGGGCTTCTTGACAGAGCTTAGATAACTGAGACTTCAGGGTTCGGTTCATTCTCTCTACTTTCCCTGAACTCTGGGGTCTATAAGCTGTGTGTAACTTCCATTGTATTTGCAGGGCATGGGCTAGCTGTTGGGTTACTTGTGATACAAAAGAGGGCCCATTGTCAGACCCCATGGTCGAAGGTATTCCGAATCGGGGGATGATCTCATGGAGCAAGGCTTTAGTGACTTCCCTGGCCTTCTCAGTTCTAGTGGGAAAAGCTTCCACCCATCCAGAAAAGGTACAGACTAGGACTAACAAGTAGCGATATCCATTCGCTCGTGGCATTTCTGCAAAGTCTATTTAAATATTCCCCATAGGGGTAACTCCTACTGACTGAGCTCTTGGGGGTGGGACAGGACCTTGTCGGGCATTGTTCTTGGCACAAGTCACACATCTTCGGGCTACTGAGGTGGTCAGAGGTCCCAGCAACGAGATATAAAAGTATGGTTTTAGAGCGTCTGCCATTTTGGTTTTTCCATAGTGTGTGGCTTAATGAAAGGCTTGGACAAAGGCAGGGCCTAGGGCTTCAGGAATCACGGTCATACCAGGGGGTGAGCTCCCTTCAGGCGGTGGCAACACTATCCATCCAGTTTCTGATAGTTGCCCCCCCTCTTGTCGACAGTAATGGTCCATCTCTGTCTGGGTATATCTGGGTGTCCATGCACTAAGAGGTACTGGAAATATGGCTGCTTGAATTGTTACATTAGGGGTAGTGATTTGTCCAGCAATAGCTGCTTCTTGGGCTGTGGCATTGGCAAATCTATTTCCTCGGGACACTTCTCCATCTCCAGTTTGATGGCCTCGACAATGCATTACAGCAATGCGTTTGGGGGCCCATACTGCTTCCAATAAAGTCAATATTTCTGGGCCATACTTGACAGACTTGCCCCCTGAGGTGATTAATCCATGCTCCTTGTACAGGGCTCCATGGGCATGTAATGTTGTAAAAGCATATTTGGAGTCTGTGTAGACATTCAGGTTAATTCCTGTTCCAAATTTGAGTGCGCGTGTGAGGGCTATCAATTCAGCCTTTTGTGCTGAGATTCCTGGGGCCAGGGCTGATGCTTCTACTACCATGTCTAGGGTTACCACTGCATAACCAGCACATCGCTGTCCTTCGACTATGAGGCTACTCCCATCCACGAAGAAAGTTCTGTCTGGGTGGTCCAAAGGGATATCAGTTAAGTCTGGGCGACTTGAATATACAGTGTCCATTACTTCCAAGCAATCATGGTCAGGAGGGCCTGGACCGGTTGGCAATAGGGTAGCTGGGTTCAGAGTTTGGCTGACACTCAATTGCAATCAAGGATTCTCACATAGCATGCTTTGATATTTCAACATTCGAGCATTAGTGAGCCAATGGTTTCCTTTGTGTTCCATCAGGGTTAAGACAGCATGTGGTACAGTGAGTTGAAGCTCTTGTCCCAGGGTGAGCTTGTCCACTTCGCTCACTAAGAGGGCTGTGGCTGCTACAGCTCTCAGGCAAGGTGGCCATCCTTTGGCAACAGGATCCAATTGTTTTGATAGGTAGGCTACAGGTCACTGCCAAGACCCAAGAGGCTGAGTCAAGACTCCCAATGCGTTTCCACTTGACTCATGGACATATAGGCGAAAGGGTTTCTGCATATCTGGTAGTCCCAAAGCCGGGGATGACATCAATGCTGTTTTTAGGGATTTGAATGCTTTATCTTGCTCTGGGCCCCATTCCAAGGGGGATCGTTCCGCTCCTTTTGTGACTTGGTACAAGGGTTTTGCCATGAGCGCAAAATTTGGTATCCATATGCGGCAATAGCCTGCAGCTCCCAGGAAAGCCCGCACCTGCTTTCTGGTGGTGGGGGTTGGGATGCGGCATACTGCTTCCTTTCGTTCAAGTCCTAATTTCCTGGTTCCTTTGGACAGAAGGAACCCTAAGTATTTCACTTCTGTCTGACACAGTTGCGCCTTGGCTCTCGAGACCTTGTATCCAGTTTCATTCAAAAGGTGCAAGAGATCACTGGTAGCTTGCACACAATCAGTTTCGTTGTTGGTGGCTATAAGCAAGTCATCTACATATTGGAGTAAGATTCGTTTTCCTGGAGTTACAGGGTAACTTGACAGATCTTGACTGAGGGCTGCACTGAAGATAGTGGGTGAATTCTTGAATCCTTGTGGTAGTCGAGTCCAAGTGAGTTGTCCTTGTCGTCCTGTGGTAGGGTTTTCCCATTCAAATGCAAACAAAAGATGACTGGCAGATGCCAGGCGTATACAGAAAAAGGCATCCGTTAAGTCCAGAACAGTGAAATGTGTGGCTTCCGCTGGAATCAGTCCCAGGAGGGTGTAAGGATTTGGTACTACTGGATGTATGGTTTCAACTGCACTGTTCACTCGACGTAAATCCTGCACTGGGTGGTAGTCACCTGTCCCAGGCTTCTCGATTGGGAGAAGGGGGGTGTTCCAGGGTGATTGGCATTCTCTAAGGAGTCCATACTGCAGTAGTTTCTTCAGGTGGCGATGGATACCTTCAATTGCTGGTCGTGGGAGGGGATACTGACGCACATGCACTGCTTCTGCTCCTGGCTTAAGGGTGACAAGCACAGGAGCTATATTCTTCGCTAGGCCAGGTGGATTATTCTCTGCCCATACTCCAGGCGGGGCTGCAATGCTGGTAGGTATACTGGAGCTTGCTGCTTTGGATGCAGGTAAATAGAACCACCATTCTTTTTCTTGGGGTACAGCTAACACCATCAGGTCAGCAGGTTTTGAATTTATAGTCATTTCCATTTTTCCCCCTTCAACGAAGGATATCTGTGCTTGAAGCTTTGCAAGCATGTCTCGGCCCAAAAGGGGAACTGGGCATTCAGGCATATACAGGAACTGGTGTGTTATCGTCTGTCCCCCTAGTTCACAGGCGCGGTTCTGCAGAAAAGGCCTTGTGGTTCTCATTCCAGTAGCTCCCACAATTGTGACAGATCGGGAGGACACAGGAGCCACAGGTTTGGCTACTACTGAATGCTCGGCCCCTGTGTCTACCATAAAGTCCATATGCTGGTCTCCAATCTTTAATTTGACCATAGGCTCCTGGAGACCTAAGACGAACTTGGAGCCCGGTCTGACCTAGCCCTCATTATCCATAGAATTGTTCTCGGTGGATGCCACTCCTGCTATGGCAGTCTCTTCTTGCTGTTGAAACTGCACACGCTGCATCCCCCCTTGCTGCTGGAATCACTCCCCCCCCCCCCCCCGCTCTCCTAGCGCTCCTGCCTCCCCTCCAGGGGGTGGAGCTAATGTTCGGGCACTCGTTCTTCCAATGTCCTTCTTCCTTGCAATAGGCGCATTGGTTTGCACCTAAGGGGGGCCGAGCACTCCCCCGGCCCCTTCCCCATCCTCTGGCTCTTCTATTAGGATATCCTCCTCCGCGTCCTTCCACTAATGCTGCAGCGAGCAAATCCGCTTTCTTCTTCATCTTTCTTTCACTTTCCCGTTGGCATTCTTGATCACGATTCACAAATACCTTTTGTGCGACTTCCATTAACTGTGTTGAGTTCATGCCCGCAAATCCTTCTAATTTCTGCAGTTTTCGTTTTATGTCTCCCTGGGACTGACTCACAAAGGCGACGTTCACCATACGCAAATTCTCCTGGGCTGCTGGATCATATGGGGTGTAAAGTCTATAGGCTTCAGTCAATCGTTCATAGAAAGCAGCTGGACTTTCATCTGGGCGTTGAAGAACGTCCGCTACTTTCCAAACGTTCATAGCTCTCTGCCCTCCCTTCTTTAGGCCCTGCAGTAAGACATGGCGGAACCAGGTGAGGGCCTTCTCTCCGTCATCATTATTTGGATTCCATCCGGGATCTTCATTTGGGAAATCTGTGGCTGCTGCCCTTCGGGGATCTAGGTCTCGCCCATCTTCAGGGTTTTCTTCCAACCATCTAGTGGTTGCTCGCACTATCCGTGCCCGCTCTTCAGTAGTAAAGAGGGTAGCCAAGAGCTGGCGACAGTCAGACCAGGTGGGCTGGTGGGTTTGCATAATACTGGACATTAACTCCGTTAAATCTTGGGGCTTCTCAGTATAGGAGGCATAATGCGTTTTCCAGTTCAATAAATCTGTTGTGGTGAAAGGCACATAAACTAGACTGCTTGGTCCGACCACAACCTGACCCTCTGTATTTACAATAGGTAATCCTGGGACTTGCCGCAGTGGCATTTGGTGAACTTCTCTCTGGCCCGCTGTCCTGCTTCTGAAGGTGTAACGCAGATTAGCTGGGGTAATGCTGCTGCTGGTGCTTGGACTAGTGGGTGGCCCTGGACTAGCATCTGACCCTCCACTAGCAGATCCTTCAGGGGATGATGATTCTGTTGCAGAGCTCTGCCCAGGGCTTGCAGCGCTCTGCTCAGGACTAGGGCTCCGACTCTGGGGAAGGGGGTGGTCCTCGGGTGGTGGGTGACCGGGTGGAGGTACCTCAGCTGGGGGTACTCCCACTACCTCTGGCTCTACTCGGGGTACTGATGGAGCTGACGGGACTGGTGTATACAGAAATATGGGCGAATGACCCAGGACCTCTGGAGGCTCTGGGGCTGCAAAAATAGGGGGCTTTTCCTTCTTAGCAGGGACCCCCGTCGCAGTTGCTAACAGAATTCTACTCTGCCCCTCACAGCAACGCTTTATCCAAGGGGGTTGCTTCTCACAGATAGCTAGCCAGGAATCTATATAGGAAAACTGTTCGGAACTATATCTGCGCACCACCTGGTGCACTCGGGACACAATTTGAATATCAAAAGTACCTTCTGGTGGCCACACGGCATCCAGCGCCGGCCACCCCCTACTACACAATATTTCTAAGCGGGTCGGTGACATTTTTACCCCATAATCACCAATAAACCCCTTTTTAAAATTCGTGATCATACAGTTCAACGGAGTTTGTACGGACTCCGCCCCTCCCATTATGACATATGACGGACAAGACAGCAAACAGAAAGGATGGGTAGGATGGCTGCGGGTAAAGGGTCCGCACAGCCCACGGAACAATAAGGGGGACAAACACCAGACGCTTCCTCCTTTTCGCGACCTGGGCGCAGTCGCCTGGCCAGGAAATACGCTACTTAGGAGTCCGCTCTCGCTCGGCCTGTATTGCAAGACCTCTCAAGCACATTTCACACAACCAAACATGCTAGCATTTCCCAAATTCCAAATTCCCGGGCTAACTGACTAAACCCAAATTACCAAACCAAAAGGGTCAGTGGCTTCGCCCCGCGCCTACTCATGCAGAGTTACTAGGACCACCCTGGGAGTTGATCAGACTCCCTTTACCTGTTACCATACAATATTAGTCACGAGACTTTCCCAGAGCTAACTGACTAAGAACCAGAAAAATCAATACTCACCGGATCCGGTAGCTAATGTGCTGCGCAACCAGTTCCACCTTGGGTAGAATCCTGGACTCCCCTCCCGGGTTCGAGGTGTTGGCTGGCCGGACCCAGCAAGCTTTCCGAGGCAGGGCGGAACCCTCTGATGCAAGGGACCGGTGGCGCCTGGGCTCCTCTCTGCTGTCGGCCGGCTGCAGTCCCAGCCGGACCAAACCTGGAGGCGGTAATATGTGGTAGTATTCACTTGCGCACCATCCGTGTACCCCACTCTTCCCGGTCAGGGAACCAATGCAATAGCGAAGTGCACGCAATGAATACACCAGGAGTCTATTTACTAGAATTCAAACCTGTTTATTTGTGCACAAATACCTGTCAATGTCACTTTCAAAATGGTCTGAGCAACAATGGTGTTCAATAAAACAACAGCATTTATAGTTTTCCTCATCAGTTCTATACAGGCAAACTCCTCATTGGTCCCGGTGGCCCCCTCACACCCCCCCCCCCCCCCATTCAATGGAAAATTTCTGACCGGGCTCACACCGCTCTTCCCCCCTGCTCTTAGGCCTTCCTAGCCATGCTCAGTAACTAGACATAACATTCTGCCTTGCTTTTTGCTGACAAGGTCACTCGCAGCACAGACACTGTGTGAAAAGCAAGATTCTGAAATACATCTGTGAATAACATAAACTCAATGGAAAGTTTTACTTTCTTATCAGCAAAAGCAGCTTGAAGCAAAATTCTATTTTCTCTGGCTTTTAGCTCTACTCAGTTCTAATATTCTGAAGTGGGGGTTGGGGACGCAGGCCTAACCTTCACGCTTGCTTCTGCTACCTAACATTTACAGGCTATCCTAGGGAATAGCCTATCACATTAGCAATGCTGTGTATGTCTTCAATTAACTCTCTGTCCACCTCTTCCTCTTGTGAGGGAGGTCTGTATATCACACCAATGCAAATAGATTTCTCTTTCCCTCTTTGTAGTTTAACCCACAATGTCTCCTCTCTCCCTTTTAAGCTCTGTAATTCCAAAGCTTTAATAGTAGTTTTTACATATAGTGCCACGCCTCCTCCCCTTCTTCCTACCCTGTCCTTTCTGAATAAAGTATAGACAGGTATAGTTACATCCCAGTCATGGTTTTCTGTGAACCAGGTTTCTGTAACTGCCACTAAAGCCAAGTCAGCCACTCCCACCAAAGCTTCAACATCAGGGATCTTATTTCCCATGCTACGGGCATTTATACACACTGCTTTCCATATGTTACCCCTGTTACCCATTTCCATAAAGGTATTTAATATATCACCTACCTGGGGGCTTTCACTTACCTGGGGGCTTTCTTCACCTATCCCCAACGAATCTAGTTTAAAGCCCTCTTCAGTAGATTAGCCAGTCTACTACCGAAGATGCGTTGACCTTTCTTGGACAGATGGATGCCATCTCTGCTCTGCAACCCTTGGAACAGCATCCCATGGTCTAGGAAACCAAAACGCTCTTGATGACACCATCCACACAGCCATGCATTCATCTCCAGGATGCGAGCCTCTCTGCCTTGGCCTTTACCCTCAACAGGGAGGATTGAAGAGAACACCACCTGTGCACCTAACTGCTTCACCCTCTGTCCCAGAGCCATGAAGTCACTTTTGATACATTCCGAGGTATACCTGGCAGTATCATTTGTTCCAACATGGATTAGCAATATTGGGTAATAATGAGATCTGAGACATCTACACAGGACATGATCACAACACAGAGCACAGTGCATGTTGCCCACAGCTAGAGATGGCACAGCCGACAAGGTTGCCATCTCGACACAGCCATGTCTATGGCCATGTAACACAGGCTGCCCAGTGGGCCACAGCATGTCCAGCAGTGTTGGTGCACACAGATCCCACAGAGGTCCCTGCCAAAACAAACAGCCCATAAGAATCATGTGAAGTGTGATGTGAGTCAAAACAGATCAAACATGCAATGTACCATCTGTGTGCAGCAGGTGTCCAATAGGGACTGTCCAACATAGGCAAAGGCCACAAGTGGTCACAGTAAAGGTAGGGTATGCCACTGGAATTCGTGTAATCACCATGGCTGCATGTGGAGCCGGCAGTGCCACATGTCCAAGGTCTGTCGATATCCGTGAAATGGAAGCGTTGATGTATACTGGACTGGCAGCAAACAGGAGACAGGTCAGTAGAAATCATAGAAGACTTGCGTAAATACATGCGCACAATGTACACAAGGGCACCAGCACAGGGTTAGAGAAAGAGCAGTGAGCAGCACCGCACAGGTGTCCAGGCATATCCCATCACCAGACAATGCACAAGGGTAGCAGAGAGTGTGCCGTCACATAGCCATCTCCCAAAAACACAGACACACACACACCGTGAAATGGGGAGAGCATACCGCCAGTAGCATATGGCCCCTGTGAGCCCAAGCTGAGACCAGTGGAGGCAAGCATCACAGTCCATGCAAGGAGACACAGATGTTGTATAATGGCACAATGCTATGGAAGGGGTGTATGTGCCGCCTGCCACCAATGCACCCTGCGCCTGCAGACACACACAACTCCATCACATTCGCCACAAATACAGTTGTGAAAACCAAGAACCTGACCTGAACTAATGGCCATATGGTTGACAAAGCGAACATGTGGGGTAGGGAGGCACAGGCCAAACAGGTGCACAACAAGATATGTGCAGTGGACAGAGAACAACAGAAATGTGCTATGCCGCAGTGCCCCCACAGTACATATACCGCTATGTTCACCCAACACAGTCACCTGCAGGTTGAAGGATGTACTCACAGGTACCATTGCACTGCTGCGATGGCCAGGAACATTGGCTACTCCTGGGGATGTAAAGACAGAATGGAAATATAGATATGTGCAAAGAGAGGCCAGAAATAGACACAGCAGCATGTACATGTAGACAAATATGCATATCACCACATATGCAGGACTTACATGAGAACAACTCCTCGATCAGACATTGCCTGACCGCCGTTCCCGCATGTGTGTCACCACGGCAACCTGCAGGAGGGCACTGTGGATCCTCCTCAAGGTCCTCATTAATGTCGATCCAGATATTGTGCCTGAGTGCAATGTTGTGTAGGATGCAATAGGCCAGAATGATCTGTGCCACAGTCATGGGTTTGCATTGTAAGGCCCCACCAGTCCTATCCAGACACCTGAAGCGACTCTTCAAAATGCCAAAGGTGCGCTCGATAACTGAGAGGCTGGAGACATGGGCCTCATTGTACCTCCTCTCTGCATGTGTCCGTGGATGACGCACAGGGGTCAGCAGCCAGGCCCGACAGCCATATCCTGCATCACCTGCAGACAGAAATGTGGTAAGGTCAATCATGAACTGGTGGTCACACAAGTGCGCACAAGCATCTACGTGTGAAAAGTCAACAGATACATGATGACACACACAGATGACGTCTCATAATGGCACACAGCAGCTGTGCACCAGCGTTTGGGGGTGTGATATACACGACATGGGGGTGAGGCAATGAGGGCAGCCCACATCAACAATAACCAGACCAAACACATCACCAACCTCCTGCAGCCCAAGCCCACGAGTGGCATCCCTGAACACAGCAGGAGGATACATGGCAGTGCCCCAGGACTGGGACAGAGAACAGCATGTGTGCAATAATGTGACAGCCATGGTACAGTGCACACACATATGCTGTCACAGTAACATATACAGTAGGGGTGTACCCAAGACGGATTACACTACACATCAACGCTGACCAATACAGAGCAGACATGCGGGATGCAACATTGCACCACAATGCCAGCCACATGATGCTACAGACAAGATCAACAGGGATGGGCCCTCCAACACACATCATAGCAGGAAAATGAATAGGTGAGCCAACCCAGGCCCCCCCCCTCCGGTAGCACACACACACACCTTGTAGACAGAGTCAACTAGGAACACACAACCCAGACCGACATATGTACATTGGCATATGTGTGTGAGTCCAGGCTGTGCACAGTAGGTGATGGCAAAAAATCTGTGCAATACACCAACATGGGGGACCACACCAAAAGACATGTGCAGTGCAGCAACAGCACCTGGAAACAGTATAACCTGCACATGTACCGGGACACACAAATGAGCAGTGATGCACATATGGCCGACATAGTTACATCTGGAAACACACAAACATATGTGTCCATGTCCCCTGTGACAGTGACATGGCATGCTGGAGGACACCGCCCCACACAATGTCAGTGATTCACAACCACAATGCAGGGAGAGGCATGCAGGGGTCATATCCAGCAATGGGACCACATATGGGAGACATCGGATGGGCAGTGATATGTGACAGTATGATGGATTGTGTCTCTAATGTGGTCTTCAAAAACGTCTGAGGTGCAGCATGCCATGTCATGTGTATCTCAGGGTATGTGCAGTCAGAAGCCCTGAATGAAACACTGAAGGTGACCCTGTCCCACCTGTGTGAGGTGTAGTGCCCACAGGACACAGAGACAACATGAGCATGTTAGAGATGGCTAATACCCACCCAGCAGGACACAGTCCCCATATTGTGCGGCTTCAAATTACCTGAATAGTGCCAAGTGATGCAGGATATGGGAGTCATGGGCGGACCCTGGAAACCGGGGAACCACATTCAGAATACGCATACTTGCATCACAAACAGCCTGAACATTCAGGGAATGGTAGTGTTTGTGGTTGCGGAGCACCACCTCCCTGTCTCTGGGCGGGACCAGGGCAACATGTGTGCAATCAATAGCTCCCATCACATCTGGTCTCCCCGAAATCCACTGGAATGCCTGGCCCAGGGCCCCCCACTGTTGCCCACTGTTAGGAATTGTTATGTAATTCCTAACCTGGCTGATCATGGCCCGCAGTACCTGATGGAGACAGCGCGAGAAGATGGGCCTGCTCATTCCTCCCACTGCGGCCACCGAGGATTTTGAAGCAGCCATAGGCAAAGAAATGTAGGGCAGACAGGAGCTTGGCCAATCCCGGTATGGCATGTGACCGAGCAGTCTGGAGCTCAAGGTCAGGTCTCAGATCCTCATAGAGCTCCCTAATAGCCCCTGTGCTCAGATGGTAGAGGGAGATGACCTAGTCCTCACGAATGTCCTGGAGCAGGGGCCTGGGCCTGTAGAGGTGAGGCAGGCGAAGGCATGCCTCAGCATGCCTATGGTGCCATGCTGGACCTATCTCGGCCTGTGGGGCCTCCACAGCTGCAGGTCTGTATTGCAGCAGGACTGCACCCATGCCCAGTTCCACAGCCCCAAGGACACCATCTCCCTCATCAGGCAACCGCAGCTCATCAAGTCCCAGCAATGCCACCACTGCACAACCCACATGGTCAGTGTGAGCCATCATGGACAGAGGCCTTGAGCGATGTGATGAGCTAAATATGTTGTAGGGCGTGGCAACCAATCGGAACCAACATAACACAGCTGCAGATGCAATAACGCACACAATCAACAGGCTTGCAAACTGCACAGTACGTACGGAAGTGGAATGTCATAGCACACACAGTAGCGCGCGTACCACAGCACAGAAGTGTGCCTCGCGATTGGAGCATGCGGAGCGCATGTAGGAAGGGGAGGGGCATGCTGCATGTCCCCACGTGCATAGTGAATGCACAACGTGCACCTGTACAATGTCCGCGTAGATGCAACGTGTGGGGTACCTACGCGTGGCAGAGAGTGCTGTAGCGATGGCAGAGCATGATGCATACAGAATGTTCAGCGCACAGGTGTGTAATGGTATAGCGCGCATAGGGACATGCGTTACACTCAACACGCATGTTGCGCATGTGCATAGCATAGAGCAAATCTGAATGGGGGCAGGGCTCATACAACACACTGTAACACATGTGCGAGACATGATGTATGCCACCCCTGAAGGTAGCGCAGAGGTAAGGCATGAGCTGGCCATGTAGAAAATGCATCCTGGGTAGCCCGTATCCAGATGCGTGGGGTACCTACATGCAGCAGAGAGTGCTGTAGCAACAGCAGAGCGTGATCCATACAGAACGTGCAGCGCACAGGTGTGTAATGGCATAGCATGCATAGGGACACACGTTACACTCGACACGCACGTTGTACGCATGCATAGCATAGAGCAACGCTGAACGGGGGCAGGGCTCGTACAGCATACCGTAACACATGCGCAAGATGTGATGTATGCCACCCCCTGAAGGTATCACAGAGGTAAGGCATGAGCTGGCCACATAGGAAATGCATCCTTGGTAGCCCGTATCCAATTGCATGGGGTACCTACATGTGGTGGAGAGTGCTGTAGTGATGGCAGAGCATGATGCATAGAGAACGTGGAGCACACAGGTGTGTAATGGTGCAGCGTGTATAGGGACATGCATTACACTCAACATACACATTGTGCACGTGCATAGCGTAGAGCAATGCTGAATGGGGAGCAGGGCTCATACAGCACACCATAACACATGCATGAGACGTGATGTACACCACCCCTTGAAGGTAGCACAGAGGTAAGGCATGGCTGGCCACATAGGAAACACGTCCTGGGTAGCAGCAACGCACATTGCATCACGCATTGTGCAGACTGCACATTAGATGAACCACGCACCACATACATAAAAGGGGCACAGCAGATCAGCAATGGTGGCACACAATGGAACACAGTGGAGCACGGGAGATGACAGAGAGTGACATGAACAGCCACCAGGCAGCAGTGTCTCCAACAGAGGGGGAGCCGGAGGGGTGCAAGGCAGGCCCATCCAGCCACAGCCAGGGGGTGCAGGAACAATGTGGAGGTGTGGCAGGTGACAGGCACCATCACAGACCAGTGCCAGACGATGCCAGGAGGAGGGCAGCGATGCCAGGAGGAGGGCAGCCCGCTACACCCAGGAGGAGAATGACTTCCTCCTGGCAGCCATCCTGGAGCTCTACGAGGCTGTATTTGGGTGGCTCAGCAGCACCACCACCATAAGCCAGAGAAATTACGTATGGGAGGAAGTAACAACAGCAGTGGCCACAGCAGAGGGACCCATCCGCGATACTGAAAGTATCTGCAAAAGATTCCGTGACATCAAGCTCTCTGTCTGGGCTCATGCCATCGCTGAGCGATGCCATGCCCATGCAACAGTAGGGGCTGCACCATACCGAGCCACACTGTCACCTCTGCAACAGCAACTGGCCGACAGACTGGGGCCCATCTACCTCCACGGCCTGCCACCTGAGCTGGATACAGCAGACCCACGTGCAGGTGGGACATAGGAATGTGTTCCAGGGTGTGCCAACACATGGGGATTGGGGGAGGCCGGGGACAGATCACAGCCATAGGACCATGCACAGACAGGGTACCAAGAGGGATAATATGGCCACCAGTGACAGGAGCAGCAGAGCGGCCATGGGTGATGGCAGCAGTAAAGGCCTGTGTGGCATGTCATCGACATCTCACTTCAGACCTGTGACAGCAATACTGCAGCTGAGGGTGGCTGGCACAGGCTGGGCCACACTGGATGCAGGGGGCCATGGGAGGGTGATGTGACAATGGTGCACATGGGTGAGGGTGGGTGGGTGGAAGGCAGCATTCAGAGAGGGGGTCAGGCAGGGGCAGGGACTGTTGACCACCTATGTGCAGTAGAGCCACACTGGAGGGGGTGGGGGCAGCAAAGCACCCAGTGATATAGGGTGTGTTGGTGACAGTGTCCCCCTGCACCCATGTGCATGGTGGGGGGTGGTGGTGGTGGGACAGCTACAATGTGTGATGGCAATCAATGGGGTGGGTGTGCTGAGGTGGGTAGGGCGGGGCAAGGGGGATATGAGGGAAGCCCCGTTTTCTGTATACGGGGCATCATTCAGGGGGTGGTGTGGGTATGGGCCGGCATGGCCAGGCCAGACCTATGTGGCACACATGCATCCATGCACCCGCACTGCACAGGGACCCAGTGTCGAATGCTGGTTGTACCGTTATGACCCCATGCCACCACGGGGCATGCACCCCTGCACACAGATCCGTCACCACAGGGCACACCTGTCCCAGGCAATGGTGGGCCGCCAACCACACCAGTACCCCAGCAGTCCCAGCAATGTACACGACCCATATCCAGTTGAACACATACACATCCACCAGTAAGGCGCCGCTGACACCAGGGACACATACAACTGATGGTGCACCACACATCCCTGCCCTGGAACAGTCCCTGGCCACATATCCACAGCTGGGGATGGCCCCGATTGCCCTACATATCCCGCGGCCCACCCCGCCTGGCAGGCCACGATGGGACAGGTACATGTAAGCAGCTGGCCAGGCACACCGCACCTAACCTGTGTACCCCACTCCCACAGGTGACATTCATGCCATGGAGGTGGCTGCAGAGGTGGGGCCCACAGATCCTGGACCGTGTCCCCCTTCCAAGGCGGGCATGGATGTGGAGGTGCCCATGGAGGATGAGGTAAAGCTGGAGCCTGAGGGAGATGCAGTGGTTCACGACCTCCCAGAGGATGACGTGGCAGGACATGATGCAGGCGACAGCAATGTCATGGTGGGGGCTGCAGCTGGTGGCGCAGCTGGACCACCATCCCTGGGTACAGCATCATGGCCCGCACAGGCAGCCATCCAACAGGAAATAGGGGAGATGCATTCCAACTCTGAGGCAGCACATGAGGATGCAGAGGATGAGTGCCCAATCCATCTGGCCAGCCATTTCATGTGTGCAGGTGGAATTTGCAGCCCATATCTCATGGCTTCCACCATGTCTCACCCACAGGCATACAGATGGCATTGCAAGAGATGGCGGTGGGACAGGATCACCTGCGGCGGGAGGTGCGCCGCCAACAGCGGCAGCTGGCCAGCCTCCGTCATGAGATGTGGACACTTAACAAGATGGCAGGAGCAATAGCAGCCAGCATGGCCAGGATGGTGGCTATGTACGAGGCCATATTGGCACACATGGTCCAGCCGGTCGCAGCAGTGCCAGTGGCAGAAGCAGCACCTGCCCCACGTGGTGCTTGGGGATGTGGCAGACACAGCAGAGGACACAGGGGGGGTGTAGGTGGGGGTCGGTGTGCACAATAAAGGATGTTATCACGGGTGTAACCTGTGGCCACCTGCCCATGCTTTCAGCTGAATGGCCCATGTCCTCCTGTCACACAAGTGGCCGCCCTGGGAACATGCCCCTCGCCCTTCCCTGCTCAGGGTGCACCCTCACTTCACAGACCCTGCTGGTCATGACCCGGACCCCCCTGCCCCCCAACCCCCGCACACATAGCTGTCACCTGGAATGGCCATGTCTGCCTCCACACCCTCCCTTGTGCCTGCCCCCCCAGGCTCCCCCCCCAGAACAGTCCTGTCGTGCACATCCCACCCTCCCCGCCACATCTGTGCCACAATCCGCACACAGGTCCCTGCCCCAGATACCCTGTGACCCGCTGATGTGTGTTTGGGTCCCCTGCTACTGGCAATGAATCCGGGCCATGGCAGAGCCCCCACACACTGGCAATCCAGCACCAACTACCCTCGCCTCCACCACCACCCCCGGCTTACCCGCTGCCCCTGGGTTCACGCTGGCCCATTCTGTCCCCATGGATAGCCCAGCCAGGTGGGGTATCCATGGAGGAGCCACCCCTGTCTGTCCGATCTGCCCCATGCTCGTCTGCAACACCATTGCTACCGTATCTGCATGCACCATACTAAGCAGGACCCGTGTCCATCCTGCAGCACCTCCACTGCTGGTGCCCCATGCACATTGCGTGCCACCTACTGGTCTGTCTCCACCCCAAAGTTGCCACAGCCACCTCCATCCCCACTTTCCACCCCTGGCACTGCACTGCGGGCCTACCGTACTGCATATGGGTCCCCTGCCATCGCCCCCCTCCCCCTCATGGCCCCCCCACCAACCTCCTCGCTGACCCCCCACCCCTCATACCGCTCCCCCATCCCACACTCAACAGTGGTCCACACCAGGTCATGGCCCTATCTATGCCCTCTGGGGCCTGTGCCCCCAAACACAGGTCCACCCGCACCGCTGTCCCTACCCCTGCCCACTGATGTCTCCCCAGTGGACGTTCCCCCTTCACCGCCATGATACCCCCTGGTATTGGTACACCCTGGGGGGACACACAGGCACATGCACATGCCTGGCAAGCACACCCCACATGCCATGTTGCAAAATGAGACCCTAGGATGCATTGAACATAGTAAAAACAGAGGTGTATTTCAATAGGGGGGTTACATATACTTGCTGTGTGCTTCCAAGGCCCTGGCCCTGCCGGCCCCTATGCCGCCAATGTCAGCCCTAAGGCACAGGATGCCAGAGGGTGGTGGAGACATGGATCCGGCTGCCACTCATACTCCCTGGGGGCCACTCTGGCCGAGTGGCTGGTCAGCTGCGCCTGCTGTGAGTATGTTGCACAGCATGCACAGCGGGTCAGTCACCATGCCCATGGTCACTGCCATCTGGCCCACAGCTTGGCAATGCTCCCGCAGGGCATATGCCTGCACCCGCATCTCTGTAGCCATGTGGAGGCCGCACTTGCACCAACACAGACACACACTGCACCTTGTCTGTGTGGCTGCATGTGCGGTCTACCGTTCCATGCTGATGTGTGCAGGCTCTGTGCCCCGATGGGGTATGTCACTGGTGCTGTGGGGCAGATGGAAGGGGCCCCCAGCGCCCTGTGATGGCATGTGCCACTGTCAGCTGGCCACGCCTCCATGGCTGCCCCCCACACCTGCCTCCTCCTCATCCCCATCCCTGCCCTCCCACCCCCCTGCCTCACCCCCCTCCTCCCCTCCCCATGCCCCTCCCTCCTCCCCGCTCCCTGCCACCCCCTCCCCACCCCCTCCTCCCCCTCTCTGCTCCCCTCCTCATCCCCTCCACTCCCCGCCTCCCCCCGGGCCCTTGCCGTTCCCAAATGTCTGCATGGCACGAGCTGCTGTCACGTGGCCGTTCCCAGGGCATGTCCACCTGGTACCCTTCTGCACCCTGCAATGGGGGTACATCCCTGCTCCTCAGATGTATGCCCTGGACAACCCACAGAGGGTGTATGTACCATACCCCCCTGCCCACCTGGCAGGCAGCCGTGCCTCATTGTACCATGTCCCTGCTCTTGCTGATCAAATTGGTGGAGGGGTTGCGCTCTATGTTAGAGAGGGCATTGAGTCAGAAAGGATTAAAGTTTTGCAAGAAACAAAATTTGCTGTAGAATCTCTATGGATTGAAATTCCATGTAAAAAGGGGAAGGCGATGGCAGTGGGGGTGTACTATCGTCCGCCTGGCCAGAATGAACAAATGGATGATGAAATGCTCAAAGAAATCAAGGAAGCTAGCAAAAGTTACAGTGCAGTAATAATAATGGGTGATTTCAATTACCCCGGCATCGACTGGGTCAGTGTCACAACAGGACATGCTAGGGAGATAAAGTTCCTAGATGAAATAAATGACTGCTTCTTGGAGCAGCTGGTTCATGAACCGACCAGAGGGGAAGCAATATTAGACCTAGTCCTTAGTGGAACACCAGATGTAGTGCAAGAGATAAGGGTGTTGGGGCCACTTGGCAATAGTGATCATAGCATGATCGCCTTTGATTTAATTAGTGGAGGAGGGATAGTAAGGAAATCCACAGTACTACCCTTTAACTTTCGAAAGGGAGACTATGATAGAATGAGGAAAACAGTTAAGAAAAAACTAAAAGGAGCAGTTGCAAAGGTTAAAGACGTACATCAAGCTTGGGTGTTGTTGAAAAATACTATCTTGGAAGCCCAGACCAGCTGTATTCCATGCTTTAAGAAAAGTGGAAGGAAGTCCAAAAAATTGCCAGCATGGTTTAAAGCTGAGGCCAGAGAGGCTGTTGTTGCCAAAAAAGCATCTTTCAAGAAATGGAAAAAAGAGCCAAATGATGAAACCTGGAAACAGCACAAGCACTGGCAAGTCAAATGCAAGGCATTGATAAGGCAGGCAAAGAGAGAATTTGAGAAGAAGCTTGCTGCGGAAGCAAAAACGCGAAATAAAGACCTTTTCAAGTACATTCGTAGCAAAAAACCCGTGAGAGAGTCAGTTGGTCCATTAGATGATAAAGGGGTTAAAGGAGCACTAAGAGGCGACAAGGCGATAGCGGAGAGACTGAATGAATTCTTTGCTTCGGTCTTTACTGAGGAAGATGTGGGGATGTTACCCACGACTGAAGTGGTATTTAAAGGTGTGGAAGAATTGAAGGAAATATCGATACATCGGGAAGATGTCCTACAACTATTAGATAAACTGAAGAGTAGCAAATCACCTGGGCCGGATGGTATACATCCAAGGGTGTTGAAAGAACTGAAATTTGAGATTGCAGACCTGCTATCAGTAATCTGTAAACTATCATTAAAATCATCTCTAATACCTGAGGATTGGAGGATCGCCAATGTAACACCAATTTTTAAAAAGGGTTCGAGGGGTGATCCGGGAAACTACAGACCGGTGAGCCTGACATCAGTACTGGGAAAAATGGTAGAAACCATCATAAAGAATAAAATTACTCAGCATATAGATAGTCATGACCTAATGGGAGACAGCCAACATGGCTTTAGACAAGGAAGATCTTGTCTTACTAATCTGTTATGTTTTTTTGAAGGAGTGAATAAACAGGTGGACAAAGGTGAGTCGGTTGATATTGTGTATCTGGACTTTCAGAAAGCCTTTGACAAGGTCCCTCATGAGAGACTTTTGGCAAAACTAAAGAGTCATGGGATAGGAGGCAGTGTACTACTGTGGATCAGGAACTGGTTAAAAGATAGAAAGCAGAGGGTAGGGCTAAATGGCCAATTTTCCCAATGGAGAAAGGTGAATAGTGGTGTACCCCAGGGATCTGTGCTGGGTCCGCTGCTTTTTGACATATTCATAAATGACCTGGAAAGTGGAATAACGAGTGAGGTTATCAAATTTGCTGATGACACAAAACTATTTAAAGTTGTTAAAACCCAGGAGGATTGTGGAAAATTGCAAGAGGATCTTGATAAATTGGAAGACTGGGCATCAAAATGGCAGATGAAATTTAATGTGGAGAAGTGCAAGGTTATGCACCTAGGGAAGAACAACCCAAACTATGGTTACACGATGCAAGGTTCCACATTAGGAACCACCACCCAAGAAAAAGATTTAGGCGTCCTTGTGGATACCATGTTAAAACCCTCGGCCCAGTGTGCAGCGGCGGCCAAGAGAGCAAATAGAATGCTAGGTATGATAAGGAAAGGAATGGAAAATAAAACAAAAGATATTATAATGCCTCTATATCGTTCCATGGTGAGACCGCACCTTGAATATTGTGTGCAATTCTGGTCGCCAAATCTTAAAAAGGATATAGCAATTTTAGAAAAGGTTCAGAGAAGAGCCACCAAAATGGTAAAGGGGATGGAAGGCTACTCCTATGAAGAAAGGCTAAAAAGGTTGGGGCTCTTTAACCTGGAAAAGAGACGGCTGAGGGGAGATATGATAGAAGTCTATAAATTAATGAACGGAGTGGAACGGGTAAACGTAGATCGATTGTTTACCTTATCAGAATATAGAAAGACTAGGGGACATGCAATGAAGCTACAGGGTAAACTATTTAAGACTAATAAAAGAAAATATTTTTTCACTCAACGTGTAATCAAACTCTGGAATTTGTTACCGGAGGATGTAGTAAAGGCTGTTAGTGTAGCTGGGTTTAAAAAAGGTTTGGACAAGTTCCTGGAGGAAAGGTCCATAAACCATTATTAAGAAGGGACCCAGGATATCAATGCTTGAACCAATACAAGCATTGTGGAACCTGTGTCCCTTGGGGAAACTGCTAGGTACGTATGACCTAGATTGGCCACTGTTGGAAACAGAATACTGGGCTTGATGGACCTTGGTCTGACCCAGTATGGCATATCTTATGTTCTTATGTTCTTATGTTCTGTGACCCATCCCCCTGTCCCACCTCTTGGGGGTCCACCTTTCCCCCCCATGGCCAGCCAGGGGGTCCAACGCATCTGCCCCCATTCAGACCCCCATAACCATATCCGCCCAATCCCCTGTGGCCCGTGTGGGTCCGGTACTGCTACTGCTTAGCACCTCCACCCTCCTTGCCCTCTTGCTCCCCCACCCCCATTCCTATGTGCATTGTCATGCCCCCTCTGTGGTGTCCCACCACTCACCATTGTCTGTACCCCTGCCACCAATAACACACCTGACCCTGCCCATCTCTCTCCTGTCCATCATGGTGTCCATGGTGGCCCCCACCCCCAGCATCTGCAGACCCCTGTACTGCCATATGTTACCGCACAGCCAGATGCCAGTGCTTTGTCAAGTGCATGGGGAAATGGGTGTACACAGTCAGGCACATGGCCATGGCACACCAACCCATTGGCATGCCATGCCCCCTACACACCACACATGGCAGGGGGGGCATGTGCTCTGTCTGTGTGGCATCAGGTGCATAGCTGTGCTGTGTGGCACCCATGCCATGTGCCGCGCCATGTGTGCAACATTAGCATATGCCTGCCACCATGGGTCTGGCCATGGCGGCCCAATGCTACCCCCTGCACCTGTGGTGATGCATCTATCGGTGCCCATAGCCATACACCACTCTTACTATGGGGTGTCTGCCATGTTCGGGTACAGTGACATGCACTCACGCACACACGGGAATGCATACGACTGACATTCTTACCTCTCTGCCATGTGGCTAGATGGAACACTGGACCAGCATGCATTTGTTTAACATATGTACATATTTATTTACAGGTTTGTCATGCCATTCTTTTGTGTTCCATCTCCCGCTCCCGGCGGCGATGGCAGTCCCGGGGCACAGGGCGGGGGTCACATGTGTGGCTGCCCCTCATACCCCCTGGGGGCCTCCTGGGCCAGGTGGATGACCGGCTGTGGTTGCCTCGCCCCTCTCCCACAGCATGCACAGCCGGTCATCCACCATGGACAGAGCCACCAGCAGCTGCCCCAGGATGTGTGTGTGCTCCCGCTGTGCGTAGGCCTGGGCATGCACTGCTGCAGCCAGGTGTAGGCCGCACATGCAGCCACACAGACACACGTCCCCCCTTGTCTGTGTGCCTGCATGTATGGCACATTTGGCTGCGGCGCTGGGTGGCAGGTCCTTGCCCAGTCGGGGGACAGTACTGACACCATGGGGCAGGTGGCTGGGGCTCCCACTGCCCTGTGGTGGCCTGTGCCGCTCAGGACTGCCCATCCCCTCCCACCCCCTGCCTCTGCCCCCTCCTAGCCCTCTCCTCCCCCACTCCTCCCCCTCATGGGGCCCCCACAGACCCTTGCTCCCCCCTCACTCCCCTCCACCTCCCCCACCCCACCCCCTCCTCCTCCCCCAACACCTCCCCTTCCCCCTCCATGCTTCTGGCCTCCCCCTCCTCTTCGGACTCTATGCCAGCTTACACCTATGGGCCCCCCCTCTGGCTGTTCGGCCTGTGCTGGTTGGCCTGGTCCAACATCCAGCCCTGCTGGGCACTCGTCTGCTCCTGTGGCCGCTGTGGGGGTAAGACATGCATTACTGGCACTGTCACAACGCATACACATCACAGGTACATGACCTGCAGCCTCACAGGCTGCAGGCCCACATGGTCATGCCATGGAGCATGGCACGGTTGGCATCACTCACCATCGTGCTGATCCTGCAGCTCAGCATGTGCCCTGGCCAGGAACCTTGGGTACCTGGCCCTCAGCTCCCGACCCTTCTTACGTAGGTCCTCCACCTGTGGACACAGCAAGGTATGGGACCATTAGGGGCCAGTCATCATGACCCATCCTGGGCTGCACAACACACATAGCTGGGGACAGTAGGTGGCTACCTCCGATGCGTGCTGTGTGTCCAATGCTCACCGTTGGCCATGGCACACGCATGTGTGCACATGTCATGGTTGCCCCCTATGTATGCTGCATTTGGGCCACCTGCCACACCTTTACAGCCCATCGGCCTGGCTGCGCATGACCCTACACCACCATGTCATATGTGCCACTGCCATGCTGCATGTCACATGCGCCATTGGCGGTGGACATGTATGGCGCCATCATCCATACATGGTGTACCCGGGAGGGGGCATGGCTTACACCACACCCCACACATATGAACTGCGGAAGCATGTTAGCTACACCCATCTGCCTGGCTAAAACACATGTCCAACATATGCACAGGCTGCATGGCATGTGCCGCTCTGTGCATGGGGGGGTCTGATCATGTGTGCCACCACTGGGCCTTGGGAACTGCCAGCCATGCCCAGGTGGGGCCAGGGTATGGGCCACCACATGCTTTCCGGTGTCCTGTGGCAACATGGGGGTGGGCCTGACCCGAACCCACCAACCTGTGCACCTATCATTATGCCAGGGTGACTGACCTACCACTCGGATGTGGCCTGTGGCAGCCCTGTGAAAATAACCCACGGTTAGTTATGTCAGCACCAGGATATATGACGGGACTCTTCAATGAGCCCTGGGGCATCCTGGGGCTACGACAGCCCTGTGATACTCAACCAGGAGCAGGTACCTCAGCACCAGGATGGATAACAAGGCTCTGCAAGGAGGCCTGGTGCATCCTGGGGCTACGACAGCCCGGTGAAATTCAACCAGGAGCAGGTATCTCAGCACCAGGATGGATGACAGTGCTCTGGAAGGAGGCCTGGGGCATCCTGGGGCTAAGACAGCCCTGTGAAACTCAACCAGGAGCAGGTACCTCAGCACCAGGATGGATGACAGGGCTCTTCAAGGAGGCCTGGGGCATCCTGGGCTACGATAGCCCTGTGAAACTCAACCAGAAGCAGGTACCTCAGCACCAGGGTGGATGACAGGGCTCTGCAAGGAGGCCTGGGAAATCCTGGGGCTAAGACAGCCCTGTGAAACTCAACCAGGAGCAGGTACCTCAGCACCAGGATGGATGACAGGGCTCTGCAAGGAGCCCTGGAGCATCCTGGGGCTAAGACAGCCCTGTGAAACTCAACCAGGAACAGGTACCTCAGCACCAGGGGCATCCTGGGGCTATGACAGCCCTGTGATACTCAACCAGGAGCAGGTACCTCAGCACCAGGATGGATGACAGTGCTCTTCGATGAGCCCTGGGACATCCTGAGGCTCAGGGAGCCCTGTGAAAGTAAACCTGAGGCAGCTACCTCAGCACCAGGAAGGGTAACAGGGCTCTGCAAGGAGGCCTGGGGCATCCTGGGGCTGAGGGAGCCCTGTGAAACTCAACCAGGAGCAGGTACCTCAGCACAAGGATGGATAACAGGGCTCTTCAATGAGCCCTGGGGCATCCTGGTGCTAAAGGACGCCCTGTGATACTGTAACAGTTGAGGGTACCTTAGCACCAGGATGGCTAACAGGGCTCTGCAAGGAGGCCTGGGGCATCCTGGGGCTAAGACAGCCCTGTGAAACTCAACCAGGTGCAGGTACCTCAGCACCAGGATGGATAATAGGGCTCTGCATTGAGACCTGGGGCATCCTGGGGCTGAGGGAGTCCTGTGAAAGTAAACCTGAGGCAGGTACCTCAGCACCAGAAAGGGTAACAGGGCTCTGTAATGTGGCCCTAGGCATCCTGGTAATGGGGCATATTTGTGAGCCTGCAGAAGGAACAGGTATCTCAGCACCTGGGTGATTCAGTCACCTTTCCTGGCCAGTCTCACATCTCTTGGGAGACAATGTTCTGACGGGATATTCCTATTATATGGTATATCATGCATGATCAGAGCAGGCGGCAGATCACTGTTAGCTGCTATTGCATATGGTGGATACAGTTTCCTGATATATACCTGTCATGCCCTAGCCCTCTGCCTCAGGCTAAGAGGGTTAGGGTTAGGGTTGCCATTATGTTCTCCTTATAGAAGGTGGGATAAACTATTTTGCTCCAGCTAAGACTGCTGGGAGTGGTAGTTCTTTTGCCTTCTAAGAAGAAATAGTCATGAAACCAGTGGTAAAGGCAAAGATGACAAAATGTATTCCCCAAACAAAAGGTTCTATGCAGGTTGCATCAGGATAATTCTTCAGTTGTTCGCTCAAGGTTATTTACACAAGTATGCTGGCTGAGCGTCACACTCTTTACTCAAAAGTGCAACTGCTTAACAGATAAAGAAAAACATAGCAGCTTCCTTCAACAAAGAAAATATTCTCTTTTCCTTTGTCTTCCCTCAGCTCTCCACTATACACTAGCAAAGGGATTCAATGTCATCAGCTAAACACAACATACAGTCCATAGGTTCTTCAGATGAATCATTCTCATTACAGTCCATTTGCATTTCCTCCAACTCGTGAACTGCAGTGTGTTGCTTCAAGCTACTATCATACGTCATAGGGTAACTCCTCCCTAAGGGGTTCTGTGTCTCCTTTGAGCACAGCTCTATGTGATAGGGATTACAGGTACCTGAGGTTGTGGAGACTCCTCTCTGGCTCTGTTCAGCAATCTCTCTCCAACTATGGGGAAGCAGTCTCTGGTTCCCTTGTTGGAGTTCCTCCCTGGAGCTCTGCCCCGGTTCCCTGTTCCAGGCTAGGCTTTATAGACTCTTGGACTGAGTCCCAGGCTCCCACCTCTGAACTCTATGAACCTTTCTATCCGGCACTGGGGTTTGAAGGTTTCTCTTCTCCCCTTCTGCTCTGATTGCTTCACCTCCACTTCTCCAGCTGTGTCTCCTCCTGTGTTCCCTCTCGAGTGCTGTTGTCATGGTTCTCCTGTCTCTTCCTTGTTCTTCCCTTCTCCACCTGCTTCCTCGTCCTCCTTGTCCTCCTGACTCTCTCTCTAGCCAGGGTTTATATTCCTGCTCTCTGAGCTATGTCTCTGCCTCTCTGGACAAGTGTCTGTAATTACGTTCCAAGCTTGCTACTATGTCAGCAGAGCTTGGGTGTGGCAGCCTAGCTTCAGTATCTCTGTGCTTGCTTTCTTTTGGCAAACGCTGAAACGTGTGTACTGCAGGGATGTCACTTTTCTTAAAGGTAAAATCATTCTTTTCTTCTACTTCCATATGCTCACTAGAGGCTTCCTCATCACAATACCACATCGTAGTCCAGATGCGGGATGTGGTTTAATTATTTCGAGTAAGCCTTCAAATGGTTGACAGACCTCTGTGATGCTGGCTGGTGCATCCTGCAGATGGTGCAGGCCTGCACACATCAGCCGTTAGGCCTACTATTATCCCTGATTGCCCCACATACACATCCTGTTCCATTGCTGTGCATGTCTGATATGTCTGTTGGTTGCTGGATATTGGTTTGCACTGCTAGGTTAGTGTTCCTGTCCCCATGCACTTACCTCACGTGGGTAGTCTGCAGCGTGATTGTAGCACCTGGTGAGGTGCGCCCATGACCTCCTCACCCTGTTGAGGTTTTGCCTGCGGGATGAGCCAGGGAACAGGCGCTCCTGGCGTAGACATATGAGCTCCGCCAGCAGGTGCAGGTCTGCATCTATGTTAGAGAGGGCATTGAGTCAGAAAGGATTAAAGTTTTGCAGGAAACAAAATCTGCTGTAGAATCTATATGGATTGAAATTCCATGTAAAAGGGGGAAGGTGATGGCAGTGGGGGTGTACTATCGACTGCCTGGCCAGAATGACCAAATGGATGATGAAATGTTCAAAGAAATCAATAAAGCTAACAAAAGTTACAGCGCAGTAATAATAATGGGTGATTTCAACTACCCCGGTATCGACTGGGTCAGTGTCACGTCAGGACATGCTAGGGAGATAAAGTTCCTAGATGAAATAAATGACTGCTTCTTGGAGCAGCTGGTTCATGAACCGACCAGAGGGGAAGCCATATTAGACCTAGTCCTTAGTGGAACACCAGATCTAGTGCAAGAGATAAGGTTGTTGGGGCCACTTGGCAATAGTGATCATAGCATGATCGCCTTTGATTTAATTAGTGGAGGAGGGATAGTAAGGAAATACACAGTACTACCTTTTAACTTTCGAAAGGGAGACTATGATAAAATGAGGAAAACAGTTAAGAAAAAACTAAAAGGAGCAGTTGCAAAGGTTAAAGACGTACATCAGGCTTGGCTGTTGTTGAAAAATACTATCTTGGAAGCCCAGACCAGCTGTATTCCACGCTTTAAGAAAAGTGGAGGGAAGTCCAAAAAACTGCCAGCATGATTTAAAGGTGAGGTCAGAGAGGCTGTTGTTGCCAAAAAAGCATTTTTCAGGAAATGGAAAAAAGAGCCAAACGACGAAACCTGGAAACAGCACAAGCACTGGCAAGTCAAATGCAAGGCATTGATAAGGCAGGCAAAGGAAGAATTTGAGAAGAAGCTTGCTGCGGAAGCAAAAATGTGAAGTAAAGACCTTTTCAAGTACATTCGTATCAAAAAACCTGTGAGAGAGTCAGTTGGTCCATTAGATGATAAAGGGGTTAAAGGAGCACTAAGAGGCGACAAGGCGATAGCGGAGAGACTGAATGAATTCTTTGCTTCGGTCTTTACAGAGGAAGATGTAGGGATGTTACCCATGACTGAAGTGGTATTTAAAGGTGCGGAAGAATTGAAGGAAATATCGATACATCGGGAAGATGTATTACAACTATTAGATAAACTGAAGAGTAGCAAATCACCTGGGCCGGATGGTATACATCCAAGGGTGTTGAAAGAACTGAAATATGAGATTGCAGACCTGCTATTAGTAATCTGTGGACTATCATTAAAATCATCTCTAATACCTGAAGATTGGAGGATCGCCAATGTAACACCAATTTTTAAAAAGGGTTCCAGGGGTGATCCGGGAAACTACAGACCAGTGAGCCTGACGTCAGTACCGGGGAAAAATGGTAGAAACCATCATAAAGAATAAAATTACTCAGCATGTAGATAGTCATGACCTAATGGGAGACAGCCAACATGGCTTTAGACAAGGAAGATCTTGTCTTACTAATCTGTTATGTTTTTTTGAAGGAGTGAATAATCAGGTGGACAAAGGTGAGTCGGTTGATATTGTGTATCTGGACTTTCAGAAAGCCTTTGACAAGGTCCCTCATCAGAGACTTTTGGCAAAACTAAAGAGTCATCGGATAGGAGGCAGTGTACTATTGTGGATCAGGAACTGGTTAAAAGATAGAAAGCAGAGGGTAGGGCTAAATGGCCAATTTTCCCAATGGAGAAAGGTGAATAGTGGTGTACCCCAGGGATCTGTGCTGGGTCCGCTGCTTTTTGACATATTCATAAATGACCTGGAAAGTGGAATAACGAGTGAGGTTATCAAATTTGCAGATGACACAAAACTATTTAAAGTTGTTAAAACCCAAGAGGATTGTGGAAAATTGCAAGAGGATCTTGATAAATTGGAAGACTGGGCATCAAAATGGCAGATGAAATTTAATGTGGACAAGTGCAAGGTTATGCACCTAGGGAAGAACAACCCAAACTATGGTTACATGATGCAAGGTTCCACATTAGGAACTACCACCCAGGAAAAAGATTTAGGCGTCATTGTGGATACCATGTTAAAACCCTCGGCTCAGTGTGCAGCAGCAGCCAAGAGAGCAAATAGAATGCTAGGTATGATAAGGAAAGGAATGGAAAATAAAACAAAAGATATTATAATGCCTCTATATTGTTCCATGGTGAGATCGCACCTTGAATATTGTGTGCAATTCTGGTCGCCGTATCTTAAAAAGGATATAGCGATTTTAGAAAAGGTTCAGAGAAGAGCCATCAAAATGGTAAAGGGGAATGAAGGATACTCCTATGAAGAAAGGCTAAAAAGGTTAGGGCTCTTTAACCTGGAAAAGAGACGGCTGAGGGGAGATATGATAGAAGTCTATAAATTAATGAACGGAGTGGAACGGGTAAACGTAGATCGATTGTTTACCTTATCAGAATATAGAAAGACTAGGGGACATGCAATGAAGCTACAGGGTAAACTATTTAAGACTAATAAAAAAATATTTTTTCACTCAACGTGTAATCAAACTCTGGAATTTGTTACCGGAGGATGTAGTAAAGGCTGTTAGTGTAGCTGGGTTTAAAAAAGGTTTGGACAAGTTCCTGGAGGAAAGGTCCATAAACCATTATTAAGAAGTGACCCAGGATACCAATGCTTGAACCAATACAAGCATTGTGGAACCTGTGTCCCTTGGGGAAACTGCTAGGTACTGTCATGATGTGGGTATCAATAAAGTTGAGAACGTGAAAAGAAATCCTTTTTCTTTTAGGAATCTAGATGTGCAGTTACCTCCAGGCGCAGCTAGAGGGAGCAGGAATGAACATACAGGAGCTAATGAGCCCAAGAAGGCTAATGATTTGCACCTGGGAATGACCCCGGAACTCTTGAAGGAAAGATTCCTTTATAAGCCAGAGCTGAATGCCAGCAAGGCAGACGAGAAAGAGAAGGAGGGGAAGAAAGGAGCAGAGAAAGGAGCAGAGAAGGAGAAGGACAGAGGAACGTCTTCACAAGGAGGAACAGCTCTATTAAGAGGATCAGCTCCAAGAGAAGGAGTAAGTGAAAGAATCCTATATGAGCAAGCCCAAAGGAATAGAGTTCACAAGGGTGAAGTTCAGAAGGGCCAGGCTAAGCGGGCAGCTGTTCAACGGGAGTTTGTTAGAGCCAGCACTGAAGCTAGAGTGTGTGCCACTCCCTGTTCTCACAGTGTTCCTGACTTCAGAGCAGAGAGACATAAGCCAAGAACCAGAGGGAACGGTTTGGAGGAAAGTTTGCAGTCTCTGGAAAATACTAACCAAGTTTTACCAGGCAAGAAAGGAAAAGCACTGTCTGACAAAGCTAAGTTCTTACCAAAGGAGAAAAGGGAATCCACGTCAGGTTTTACCAAACTGCCAGAAAGCACAGCCTTGCCTAAAGCTTACAGGCAGAGAACCTGTTACAGGAGGAAAGTTTCTGAAAGAGAAAACTCCAGGGATTCAAACCAGCCAGACTCCAGGTATGAAAGCTTTATTGATGATACTATGTGCTTGAGTCCTAAAGGCCCTGTTAAAACAAACGCTCACGCTGTAAAGAAGAAGAAACCAGAGTGGTTTCAGAAAATCCCTAAAGCACTTAGAACACAGTGGTATTGGAGACAAGATCCTAGAGACATTTCACACAGACCTGTATCAGACAGGGACAGTGATTATTCCAATGATGAATCCATGGAGATAGAATGCATAAATACTGTTCCCACTCCTCAACCTGAACAGATGGATTGTGATTTGTGTATGGCATCGTGCCAGGAGTCTGTAGCCACTGTGTAACCTAGAAGAAGTTTGTAAAAGTTTTATGCTATTGGAATGAACTGAATTCCTCTGATCAAGCCTTGCATGAATTGTGAAGTTTAACAATGAAGCAGCTGATTTAAATGCTGGTACCTTTTGAAACAAAGGACTTTCTGTTTGTTTATCAGTGTCTTATTTTGAACCCTTGCACTGACGGGGAATAAAAGCCTTGTTTCCCTACACTTGGTTTCGTTAATGAGTTCTCTTAGGAAGCTGGAATAAGTAAGAACATTTTCTACATCAAGTGAACCTTACATTCCCTTTGGCTACCTAAAATAATCTTTGCCGTGGAGCAACCCATAATTCTAATGGCGTAGACGGGGCTCCCCATGACAGTACATATGACCTAGATTGGCCACTGTTGGAAACAGAATACTGGGCTTGATGGACCTTGGTCTGACCCAGTATGGCATATCTTATGTTCTTATGTTCTTATCTGTGAACGCAGGCTTCCTTGATCTGGCAGCCATGTTGTCTGCTGTGTGCTCAATGCTCTGATGATGCAGTGATGGCGCAGCTGCGCATTGCGTGCCCCCACGTGTACCCTCGCGTGTACTGACATGCATCCGCTGCAGGCGTATACTGCCATGCGTGCGCGCACGCGTACCCCTGCACGTACACACGTTGGAGACATTTTTGGCATTTGTTGATTTCAGGCATTCTGTAATGTAACTCATCACGGCTGTTATTTGTGAGTGGGACGTGCCAGATTCGCATCCTTTTGCCATTGTTGTATCCTCTTCTGTCGTTTGAGGTTGACATTACACCCTTTCCAGACATATTGCAAAACCCCAGCCTCATTATGGCACTGTAGCACACTCCTTTGGCAACAGCGGTGGGGAGGGGGGGGGGATTGATGATACAGGAATTGCCAGAGTGTTTTTTCTATAGATATAATATTTATCAATCTCACCTGCTACCTCTCATGATACCAGTGTGGTTTACATTTCACAAGCTTATATTACATTGCACAGGGCATTGTGACTCAGGGAAATCTATTTTTACAGGGAACATAGACAATGTTGGGTTAGGTAGCTTGCACATGACCATGGGGGGCACCTGTGTGACTAGGGACCCCAGGCCTTCCAGCACATGGTTGTTGTCCTTTGGTGGGATTTGATCCTGCAACCTTCCGGCTTGGGGGGGTAACTTGCCCCAACCACTAGGCCACCTCTCCAATGACACATACTGATGAAACATTGGGCTGCAGATGGCACAGATCCATGTCCCTTAGTGGGGGCGGTGGCAGCAGGATATCTACAATGCTGGGTCAACAGCGCAGTGGTGGTACCATGCACATTGGTCACAGGCAAGGCACGCACACAGATGAGCAATGCGGGACAGGGTACCAGCGCATGACATTGGGTGACACCCTGCACAGCCAGAAAGGACTCTACTCAGCTGCCAGATGCAGAAAGCTGGACAGGGGGGAGTTTGGCATCTGTCGTGTGGTTATTATGGCCTGGCAGCACGGCTTGGCATGGATATGCCTGTTGCAGCATGCAAAACATCAGAGTTGGGCAGCCATGAGGGGGGAAACAACGTGGAGTCACCAAATAGTCACTGTTTGCAATGTCTATATCTTGTGGTGGCGAAGCTAGCCAGGTGCCTATGGAAATAGAGAAAACACAAGCAGTTTCCCCTAGTCAGAAGGAAAGTGCAGGAAATGGTCACTTTAAAAGTGCAGCTAACATTGAAAAAAACCTGTCCAAAGCTGCTGTCCTAAGGCCACGCCCCAGCTCCATGGGTGGTAATCTAAGACAGCTGGGGGTGGGGTGGAAAGATACAGGTCAGACCCACTCATATAAGCCCCAGAGAACAGGGAGCAAGGGAGACGAGAGAAAGAGAGGAGAAGGAGGAGCAAGAAGGCAAGCTACAGGTGCCACGAGGCAAGGAACTGAATCAAGAGCTGAGTCTGATTCAGAGGCGGAGTCTGGGAAGGAACCTCAGTCTGAGCAGGAGTCTCACTCTTACAGGAGGAAGAGAGACGGAAGGGCTAATTTATCCAGGAACCAGCATGGCCAGGGATGTGGCAGTGAAGCACTGCTGAGGAGAATCCCAAAAGGTATTGCTCGTAAGGATTTTAGCCAACGGTCTCAAGAAAGGTTCCCAGACAGCAGTTTGAGAGAAGGATATCCCCAAAGCCAGCTCCAGTGTTTAAACCAGTACCAGGGTTACAGGAAGCCTGCAGGAGGTTCAAGAACCAGGAAGGGCTGGTAAGAAAACCTCTTAACAAAGAAAGCCTGAATGTTTTAAAGCTTTTAAAACGTTTGATAAAAGACCAGGAAGTAACTGGTTTTGATAGCAGCTCTGCGTCCCGAGAGAGGTCTCGAGGGGAACAGCTATTTTTCAATGACGTCACAGAACCAGAGTGTTCTGAGTGTGAATCAATGGACATTGGAGAAAGTAATAATGTCTTGAGTGAACCTGAGCAAGAAATGGAATGTGATTTATCCATAGCAGTAAAGTAAGAATGTTTTGGAATTATAAGCTTGAAGAAATTTCCATTTGTTTGATGTGCATGTTGTTCTAAGAAGGAAGGAAGTTTTAATTAGTATGGCTGCTGTTTTAAAAGAGACTTATTAAGGAGGAAAGCCTGAAGTCTCTGGAATAACTAATTAAAACCCTTAAGGAATTAAAGCTAAGAAGAAAAGTTTATTACCTGAGTTTTGCTGCATTGAAAGTTTTCAATGGACATTTAGGGGCATGTTTACTAAAAGCCGTACAATTGCGTGCCGCACAATAGCGCACGGAAACGCGGCACTCAAACGCTCAGAAACGCTCTTAAACGCCCCGCACAAGTGCGCTTGGGCCCCGCACAATTGCGCGCCGCACTAACGTGCCCCGCAAAAGTACCCGGCCCGCAAATGTCCGATAGAGGCGTGGAAAGGCATTCTGAGGGCGGAGGAAGGCTCCCGAGGGGCGGAGGGACGGGGTCAATGGGTGGAGAGTGGGAGGGGAGAGGCTCCTCGCACAGTATCGGGCCCGAATTTGCATGTAAAAACTACCGCGAGTGAAACACTCGCGGTAGAAAGCATTTAAAGGGAAGAGAAACCATTTCCGTCAGCAATGTACAGGAAAACCGGGGAAACCAGCAAAACGTGAGCAGTGTGATATATGTGCACAGCACAAAAGTGAAAATAAAAATAGAAAATGACCACAACAGAACTATTAAAAATAGTAATTCAGCTGGGGAACAGTTATAGTGATGGGCAAATACAGAAATCACACCCATCAAAGCTCCAGAAAAAAGAAATGACGTTTGGAAGGGTCTACTGAGAGGAGACTCTTCCAAAAAACATTGCCACGTATTGGAGCTTTCCTGGGAGTGTTTGCTATGGTTGCCCATTAATATCACTGTTGCCCAGCGTGGTGATATTTTGTCCCACATTTTCCGTGGTCATTTCCGGGGTTTATGTGCACGTTTGTCACCAGACAGGGTGCATATGCCCACAGTAGAATTGCGTAGAGCAGGGTTTGTGACTCCATCCTGCCAGGCTTACTGCCTCCAGGGGCTGCACTGTCTCTGTGGCCAAAGTGTGGTACAGCGGACAGAGTCATTACCTCTAGGACCAGAGGGCAGAGGTTCAAAACCCAGCTGGGGCACCTGCCAGCCCAGTCCCTATATTTTACCCACCACTAAATAAAGATAGCGCAGACACCCCTGTATGCATGGGGAAAACACCCATATTTTACCCAACACCGCACACACACCACAACAATGGGCATTACCTACAGCCAAGTCCCCCAAATGCAGTCCCATACTGCCACATTGCAATCAGGTCAACTGCTTTTTCTGAGAGAAGTTCATGCCAGCATGTTGGCGGACAAGTACATGTGGTGCAGGGGGCAGTGGCTGCTAACCACAGAAGACAGAGGCCTAGCCATGTGCAGGCTGGCACAGTCCACTGCAACAGACAGGTCCTGCCGGATCCACAGTCATGGACAGTCCAGGGAATCCAACCAATCTGTGGCTACACAGTGGTGCAGTGCACACAGACAGTGCATACAAGAACAGAAGGTCACAGGTTCAAAGCCCAGCTGGGGCTACTGCCAATCCTGCCCACATATTTTTCCCACAACTAAACAGTGATAGTAAGGACACACCTTACATGGCGGGGACATATGCAATGGTAAGACATCTATCTTTTACCCCACTGAGCACAGACACCATGAACAGGGGCAGTACCTAGAGCAGAATCACCCAAATGCAGTCCTGGTGGGCCACACACCAGTCAGGTTCCATGCTGACACTCATACATATGCCTGTGCTGTATATCTATGCACCACCCCCATGGCATGTACATGTAGCCCATGCATATTCATGAGGGATAGCAGGAAAACCCGAACAGTGTGATGCAAACCTGGACTGGAGTTGGGAATCTGTGCCGTAAAGCAGCAGCCATCAAGGGCAGACACACCCACACCCACAGGCCCCATTGGCCAATGTCTCCTGGAAAGGCAGAACATTGGACCGTGCATGCAGCACCCAAAACGAGCACTTGCATAACTTACCAATGTCACCCTACACCTGAGGTATACGGTACACAGCTCGGAGACGTTTGCTAGGAGCACAGGCAGGCAGTTATCCATACGTTACGTACATACTGCTAGTTGACCCCATCCAAACAATCTGTTAGGTGTTTGCGGGGCATGCTCCAGGCCTGGCCTCTGACGGTGCTTACCACCCTGGGGAGTGACCACCAGCTGTAATGCGTACCATATCCATGCCTTGCCGTGCTCAGGACCGGTTTGGTGGGCAAGGCTACTTACCCCCTCAATCGTAGCACCATGATGGCAGAGGTGTGGAAGTGTGTGTCTGTCTATACAGTGGGTGTTGGCTGCAAGCCCCTTCAACAGCCCGCACTGCCAGCACTGTTGCCAGTATTGGCCAGTCAATGTGCATAATGAGGTGCAAGGTACCATGGGTATAGCCAGGGCAGGGTGGCGTGGCCAGGATGCATCTGCACTGGGCATAGGGCCCTGGCAGGGACATTGGCTGGGATATTGTAGTGTCCGGCCACCACCTACACAGACAGGGTGGCCAAAGCATGTCCTTCTGGGGGATCACGCTCACCCTGACTGTGCAGTGACCACAGCATGGCTAGGCCCCCCCATAGTGCTGTATAGTAGTTCTCTCATGTGATAGATATGGGTTTCTCTTTGGGGCCCAGTCACTGATCTATCTGCTTGCTGTGTATGCAGACAGCCCAGTTCTGGGTGCATGCATCTCCATTGGGAACATGCACTATGGACTAACCAGCAGACTGTTGTAGCTGGTAAATGTCTTGCTATAATGGCTTGCAGGGTGCAGTGGCTGTTGGCTTGCTGCAGGGGAATATCTGGTGGTGGCGTGCAGCTTACCATACCCTGGGCTTATGTCTGTCTGCTATTGTGTTATGGCTGTGTATGGAGCTGCCTGCCTGGGGGGGGGGGTGGTGGTGTTCCTCAGCAGGACTGGGGTTGATGTTGCCCTCTACTGCCACCTTTGCAGGGAGGTAGAGTGTGGATCCCTTGATGGGGACCATGTTTGCCACTGGGGGGGGTGCCTGATGGCGGCAGACAGGGATATCCATGGTGTTTGTGCAGAAACTAGCTATCTTACACATTAACACTGCTTTGGAACGCCCGCTTGGCCTCCAGCAGCCATGGCAGGTGTTGTTGACCTGGTCCTGGCCACCTCATTGCACACTCAGGGTGAGCACAGTACCCGCACGATGTAACGGTGTGTGGCTACTCTGTGCCAGTAAAACACCCGGTCAGTGCCCCCTACTAGGCCAAGGTGCTGTGTGGGTGCACCCGGTCACTTCCCCCAACAGGGCCGAGGTGCTGTGGGGGTGCATTCCCCATCTTGTGTCCATCTGCGGACAGCTAATTTGCATGTGCAGTGCATCATGGGTACGGGTGGCCTAACCCTATCCTGTTGACACCAGCAGACTGTCTGTGAGGTGACGTGTAGGCTATCTGCAGCCAGCCAGGGGCCTGCTTACAGCTATGGAGCTGTAGCGCAATGGTTACATCACTGCCTGTGCAGCCAGAGGTCATGGGTTCAAACCCACAGTGGGGCCCTTTGGTAGGGCTGTCCACAGCTTTATTTTTATTTACTGTACATATGTCTATGCCGGCAAGACCACCCTCAGCTTACTATACCCATTAGGTGCCTCTGAGGGTGCTTCATAGGGCGCCCTGTAGGCCACCTTATGGTTGCCATCCCTATAGGGTGCACTATACATTATCCTGTGTCGCAACATACATGCTGCCCCATAGGGGTCATTCAAGGGTGCCTTGGCGAACAGTGCACTGTAACATGTGCCTTATGGGCCGCCGTATGTTAACATGCTGGGAGAGTGCGTTTGCTAGTAGTGATAACAAAATAAATTTATACAGCCTCCTACAGCATAATACATACTGCCTCAGCAGGCATTTTTCACTGGGCATTGTGAGGTGTTGAACCCCTGATCCCTGCACCATTGGTCAGTGTTGTAACCATTGTGCTGTGGCTCTGTTCCTGTGCTTGTGCATCAGCGCGCCGCCTTGTGCCTATCAGCGCGCCGCCTTCTGCCGCCCAAGGGGACCAGTGCGCCGCCTTCTGCTGCCCAAAAATAACTGTGCGCCGCCTTCTGCCGCCCAAAAATAACTGTGCGCCGCCTTATGCCGTTCCAAATTAATTTGCCTCCTAAAACAATGTTAATCATTACAATTACTGCCTTAGCTGACCTTTGTCGTTGCGCACACTGGGGGATTGAACCCATGGCCCCTGCACCATTGGTCAGTGTCTTCACCATTGTACCACGGCTCTGTTGTTTTGTATACTCAGCAGCGTGCCACTTTGCCTTTCCACGCGCTAATGTCGACCCCCGCACATTAGCGCGACGCACACACATCCGGTTGCTTACTACCGTTTTTTTTCTATTTTCTGCCTGAACCGCCCACTCCTTATATGGCACAGGCACACTAGCACGGCCCCGCACGTTAGGAATGTTTAGTAAACAGACCCCTTAGTTTCAGTTAAGCACTGTGAATTGAAGCTTTTACTTTTGAAGAAACATCATTTGCCTTGTTGAAGTAAGCAAGAGCAATTGATACCTTTGAGAAGTTTTCAAACCTTTTATTTCTTGTGGAAAGTCTGTACATGTGATATGCCAAGCTTCCTTAGAAGTTCCTGTTATCAAGGGAGGCGAATAAAATTTCCTGTGTTGCTTTCAACCCTCGGCTCAGCACTTCATTACAACTACAATAAAATGCTTAAGGAACTACAACTCCCAGAGGCCTTTGCCCAGGAGTTCATAATTGAAAGGAACATTTGCCCCCTTTCCTCGTCAGGCAACCGCCTAGGCGGGGGAAGGGCGCGACAGGTGGCATAGTATTTAGGATTTCGCCTTGGCCACGTGTTCCCAAGACACCGGAACTACAAGAAGAGGAACGAAAGAAAAAAAAAAGGGAAAAGGTTTTTTTTTCTACATGCACTGAAGACACAAGCTGCCTGCTGGAGAAGGAAGACCCGGATCAACAGCAGAAGGACCGGATTGGAGTGGATTCCTGAGGACGTATCCTGCTGGTTGATAAGCCTGAGTCTACACCTGCCTAAGGTAATCCGTATTTATAAGGGATATAAGCGGATACCAGAGCCGAGTGGGACTGCAGCAGTGCACCAGGAGTGCAAAGGAGAGAGGGCCTATATATTTGAGGGCCGCACTTGGTGTTTTTCTCTCTGTTTTCTCGTTTCAGCCACTACCAAGCATGGAGCAGACGGAGCTCTTGAGATGCATAGCGGACCAGTTCCAGAGACAACAAGAGATGTCGGCACGGACACTGGACCAAATAGCAACC
Organism: Ichthyophis bannanicus; assembly: GCA_033557465.1. Taxonomy (NCBI): domain Eukaryota; kingdom Metazoa; phylum Chordata; class Amphibia; order Gymnophiona; family Ichthyophiidae; genus Ichthyophis; species Ichthyophis bannanicus. The sequence goes on from CM066033.1 coordinate 784,627,048, forward strand.
ATGCTCCAAGCCCAGAAAAAGCCGTTGCTCGAGAAGATGGATGATTGGTTGGGAACGCAGAAACAAGCAGCAGAGTCTCCAAGGACAGTACCAGGTTCCTTAAGGGATACACCAGGGTTTGGGATACCGGGGACTGGGACATTCTCCTTTGGACAGTTAGCAAAAGGGGACGATGTTGATGATTTTCTAGCCGCTTTTGAAAGGGTAACACTTTTGTCTGGTTGGCATAAAGAGCAATGGGCCATACGCCTTGCCGCTTCTTTGACCGGAGAAGCGCTAGCAGCATATAGGGCTATGCCCGTGGAATTAGCCACCGATTATAAGGAGTTACAAAAGGCAATACGAGACCTTTTGGGCCTAAACCCCATGGTCTACCGCCGCCTTTTGCGGAGCTCCAGATTAAAACCTGGTGAAACACCGCATGCTTTGTGCCAGCGGATAAAAGGGTTGGCACTAAAATGGCTAACACCTGAGACTCAAACAAAGGAGTCATTATTCGACTGTATTATCCTGGAGCAGTTCATGGACGCTGTTCCAAGAGATATGAGATCCTTCTTGATCCTACAAGACTGCAAGACCACAGAGGCAGCGACCGCACTGGCTGAGCGTTACCTGGAGGCCAGTGTGGCAAGCCCGGTTAAGGTGGGTGGTCTGACGCAAGCAGTCAAAGTAGCCTCAGAAAGGAAAGAAAAGCCTATATGGGGAGAAGGTATGAAGGTAATGCCTTTAGATAAACCCAGTTATATGCACAGAAAATGTTTTTCGTGTGGGGAAGAGGGACACATGAAAAAAGACTGCAGAGCTAGGACAGCCCTGATGACCTCCCACTCTGAAGAGAGCGGGGAAGGATTCCTTCTAGATGTAGAGGTAGAGGGTGTCCCAGTAGAGGCTTTGTTGGACTCCGGAGCGGACCAGTCAATGATCTCGAGGAAGCTCTGGAAAGAGATAGCATCCCAGATTGGTCCGGCTCCCGAGCCTCAAGAAAAGTCTATAAGGATACGATGCATTCATGGGGCAGCCTCATCGTACCCTGTTCATGTTGTATCAGTGAAAGGTTTAGGGCTAAAGCGGAAAATACCTGTGGCTGTAGTACCAAGGCTCCCACAAGCGTTAGTACTGGGAAGGGACTGGCCCCAGTTTAGGCGTGGGATAGCAGAGGGTCTCCAAAATAGAACAGGTAAGACATCCACCTTAGCACCACCAAAATACAAGAGAGAAGCTCCACCAGGGGATTCACCTCATTTGGAGGGTGGGAGAGTACCCCGGGGGAAGGAGAGTGAGGGAGACCGAGCAACATCTACACACACAAGGAACACTAAGGCTAGGTCAGTTCCCCAGCCTTTGTTTGGAACCAAGCAGCGACAGGCCAAAGGGGAGATAGCTAAGAAGGAGAACATCCCTAAGAAGTCCCAATTTGTTCTTAGGTTTTGCCGCACTACTCCCAATGCCAAAGTTCCTAAGCGGGCTACCCCAATGGCAGCCGGCTTTGATATGTGTAGCGCAGAGGAGATAATCATTCCCCATCAGGGAAAGGCCCTGGTAGAAACGGGAATACAAGTGGAAATACCCCCAGGTTGTTATGGACGTCTTGCCCCTCGTTCAGGTCTAGCCTGGAAAAATTTCATTGATGTAGGCGCCGGAGTAATCGACCCCGACTACCGAGGGACGATTAAGATGCTATTATTTAACTTTGCCAAAGAGGATTTTAGGGTAAATATAGGGGACCGTATAGCTCAGATGATCTGTGAGTGGGTGGGTTTTCCGTCCCTGGAGGAGGTAACGGAGTTAACTCCTACCACTAGGGGGACCGGAGGTTTTGGTTCCACTGGTAAAACAGAGGTAAAGGGTTTAGCTGCCAGCTGTGAGGTAACCAAGGAAGAGGATCTAGGCCCACAATTGGATTATTGCAAGGGAGATCCAGTCCCCAGGTTAGGGGAAGAACTTTCCTGGTCTCAACAGCAGGAGTTATTAGGGCTCCTACGGAAGTTCCCCAATGTCTTAACACCTATACCGGGTGAGACACAGCTTGTAGCCCACGAGATAGTTACCCTCCAAGGAGAGATAGTACGCCAGAGACCCTACCGGTTACCTGAGGCAAAACGCCAGGAGGTAATATCCCAAGTGCAGGACATGCTTAAGATGGGAATAATTGAAGAGTCCCATAGTCCATGGAACAGCCCCATAGTGCTGGTACCCAAACCAGACGGAACAATGCGGTTTTGCATTGATTTCCGCAGAGTGAATGCCATCTCCCGGTTTGACGCCTATCCCATGCCAAGGATAGAAGAACTGCTGGACCGATTAGGCCAGGCGTCTTACCTGACCACTCTTGACATGACCAAGGGGTATTGGCAGATTCCCCTCACCAGGGAATCTCACCCAAAGACCGCATTCAGCACCCCTACCGGTCTCTACCAGTTTCGTCGCATGCCTTTTGGATTGCATGGGGCGGCTGCGACCTGCCAGCGATTGGTTGATGTGATCTTGCGTCCCCATCAACAATACGCGACCGCGTATATGGACGACATTGTGATCCATAGCTCTCGCTGGGACGAGCACTTGGCACGCATTGAAGCCATTTTAAGGGCCTTGCGTGGTGCGGGTATCACCTTGAACCCGGCCAAGTGTATGTTTGGGGGAAAACAGGTAAAATATCTGGGACATTTGGTAGGGCGGGGCACAGTAAAACCTCTACTTGAAAAAGTGGAAAGTGTTAGGACATTTCCAAGACCCTTGACAAAAAGACAGCTCCATAGTTTTCTTGGTTTAATCGGCTATTACCGCCGATTCATTCCCCATTTCGCTACCAAGAGCGCTGCCTTAACGGAAGGGTTAAAGAAAAATGCACCCAACCAAGTAAAATGGTCAGCGGAAGCAGAAGAAGCCTTTTCAAGGTTAAAGGGTGAGCTCTGCCAGGCACCAATATTAAGGGGTGTAGATTTCAGTAAGTCTTTTATCGTACAAACAGATGCGTCGGATACAGGGTTAGGCGCTGTATTGTCACAGAAGTTTGATGGGGAGGAACATCCGGTTATGTTCCTAAGCAGAAAGCTAACACCACCAGAGAGGAAGTACTCCGTAGTGGAGAGGGAATGTCTGGCCATAAGGTGGGCGGTGGATGCCTTGCGTTTTTACCTGACGGGCCGTATGTTTTTACTAGTGACTGATCATGCCCTGTTGCGTTGGTTAAACCAGATGAAGGATCATAATCCCTGTCTTACCCGTTGGTACATGGCCTTACAGGCATTCGACTTTCATATAGAGCATAGAGCAGGGAAGTTGCACACCAACGCTGACGCCCTTTCGCGTATTACGAGCTGTGCTGAAGTTGATACACCAGCCCGTAATATCTTAAGCGGGGGGATATGTGGTGGCGAAGCCAACCAGGTGCCTATGGAAATAGAGAAAACACAAGCAGTTTCCCCTAGTCAGAAGGAAAGTGCAGGAAATGGTCACTTTAAAAGTGCAGCTAACATTGAAAAAAACCTGTCCAAAGCTGCTGTCCTAAGGCCACGCCCCAGCTCCATGGGTGGTAATCTAAGACAGCTGGGGGCGGGGTGGAAAGATACAGGTCAGACCCACTCATATAAGCCCCAGAGAACAGGGAGCAAGGGAGACGAGAGAAAGAGAGGAGAAGGAGGAGCAAGAAGGCAAGCTACAGGTGCCACGAGGCAAGGAACTGAATCAAGAGCTGAGTCTGATTCAGAGGCGGAGTCTGGGAAGGAACCTCAGTCTGAGCAGGAGTCTCACTCTTACTGGAGGAAGAGAGATGGAAGGGCTAATTTATCCAGGAACCAGCATGGCCAGGGAAGTGGCAGTGAAGCACTGCTGAGGAGAATCCCAAAAGGTATTGCTCGTAAGGATTTTAGCCAATGGTCTCAAGAAAGGTTCCCAGACAGCAGTTTGAGAGAAGGATATCCCCAAAGCCAGCTCCAGTGTTTAAACCAGTACCAGGGTTACAGGAAGCCTGCAGGAGGTTCAAGAACCCAGGAAGGGCTGGTAAGAAAACCTCTTAACAAAGAAAGCCTGAATGTTTTAAAGCTTTTAAAACGTTTGATAAAAGACCAGGAAGTAACTGGTTTTGATAGCAGCTCTGCGTCCCGAGAGAGGTCTCGAGGGGAACAGCTGTTTTTCAACGACGTCACAGAACCAGAGTGTTCTGAGTGTGAATCAATGGACATTGGAGAAAGTAATAATGTCTTGAGTGAACCTGAGCAAGAAATGGAATGTGATTTATCCATAGCAGTAAAGTAAGAATGTTTTGGAATTATAAGCTTGAAGAAATTTCCATTTGTTTGATGTGCATGTTGTTCTAAGAAGGAAGGAAGTTTTAATTAGTATGGCTGCTGTTTTAAAAGAGACTTATTAAGGAGGAATGCCTGAAGTCTCTGGAATAACTAATTAAAACCCTTAAGGAATTAAAGCTAAGAAGAAAAGTTTATTACCTGAGTTTTGCTGCATTGAAAGTTTTCAATGGACATTTAGTTTCAGTTAAGCACTGTGAATTGAAGCTTTTACTTTTGAAGAAACATCATTTGCCTTGTTGAAGTAAGCAAGAGCAATTGATACCTTTGAGAAGTTTTCAAACCTTTTATTTCTTGTGGAAAGTCTGTACATGTGATATGCCAAGCTTCCTTAGAAGTTCCTGTTATCAAGGGAGGCGAATAAAACTTCCTGTGTTGCTTTCAACCCTCGGCTCAGCACTTCATTACAACTACAATTAAATGCTTAAGGAACTACAACTCCCAGAGGTCTTTGCCCAGGAGTTCATAATTGAAAGGAACATTCGCCCCCTTTCCTCGTCAGGCAACCGCCTAGGCGGGGGAAGGGCGCGACAATCTCTATTGCCTGTTGTACAGCAGTGTCTGGTTACTGAGTGTGTGCAGGTCACTGCAGAAACCATCTGCTCTGTGCACCAGGATAGGTTTACAGCACCAGCACCCATGATGCATTGGACATGTGAAACAGCGGTCTACGGCTGTTCATCAATTGGGGTCTGCGCCTCTCCATTACCACAGCTTGTTTGGATGGCCTGCCATGCATGATACTGACACGGACTGGCTACAGACCCTTCCATTGTGCAGGTTCTGTGTTCACCTTGAGGATAATGATGTGTGCACAGAACTAGGTCCACAGTACATGTGATGCAAGGGATAGATCCTGCTGCACATCACCGTCATTGGCAGTGTGTGGCAGGTGTTTGACGCAGTGTAACTGATAGTACCTCGGTGATCATCTGGATTCTGCAGTCACATGTGGCTCTCTGAAATCAGATACCACCAAGATCTGTGCATACCCAGTGTTAAGGTCAGACTGCCATGGACACCTGTTAAGGTGGGGAGGTGTCTGGACATGCATGGGGGTTTATGTCACACTGACCCCCTATTGGTCAGGGTGGTATACACTATATGCCCCTCCCCACTCATGGGAGGGGGAAGCAGGGGAGCTGGTGCCAGCTGGTGCCTGGGCATGGGGGACTGCCTATGGAGCGCAGCAAACCCAGACATGATGGGGGAGGATAACCCTCCCGGGCTGGTGTGTATGCCCCATACCTGTGACTGGGCCATTGGCAGATGGGCAATACTGTGTCTCTTTGCCTGTAAGTCCTCACTTGCCACAGCCTGCCATGCACCAGCAGACAACACTGTCATTCTGCACCTGCAGCAGCATACAGTGTGTTGTAACCATGCATTAACTACCTCCAGACAGTCCACTGGCCACTCCCTGGGACATGCTCACAGAGGACACATGTGCACCCAACCGTATGGTGTGCAGTGCACGCACGCACACACACGTATGTCAGTGATTAGGCCCCAGAACAGGGATCACACAGGTGTCAGTGATGAGAGCTAGCATAGAGCACTATGGGGTATCCTGGACATGCCATGGTCACTGCTGGGCAACACTCAGGCACGAGCCCACGTCAAGGGGAACAAACCAATACAAAGACATGGATAACTCAGGAGGGAAAAACGGTTTTTATTAAGAAACAAATGCCACTGGCCTGACACAGGCCGTGATTCGCTGCCTTCTTCAGGGGCTAATAGTGGACTTAAAAGCTAAAAATACATAAATATACATATTAATAACATCATAATAAATCCATAAAAATACATAGAAATACATAAAAATACATCAGCCTTAGAATGATATCCAGTATATAAATAAATAAATAAACACACATTGAAAGATAAATCACATGTAAAACCAACGTGTATAATTAAAATTAAAAATCAGTTGTATATGCAGAAAACTATATAAAACCATAAATATCATTATATATAACACATAAAAATCTCAAATAATTTAAAATAAGAATAAAACCTTGAAGTTAAAAAGTGACACATACCTGCTTTAATTCTTGAAAATATAAGATTTATAAATTCAACCTTTTTGAAATTTAATGCACTTGGGAACATAAAAATTATGGTTCTTTGGGTGTACTCCACTGATACACTTCTCTTCTTTAGTACAGTTGGTCCTTATTTATGTGCGCTTGCTCTCTGTTTTATTTTAATGGTTAATTATTTAAATGTTTTTAATCTATACATGTTCTCTTCCTCTCCCTGTAAGGTGTAGCATTAGTTATATTTTCAAGAATTAAAGCAGGTATGTGTCACTAATTATACACGTTGGTTTTACATGTGATTTATCTTTCAATGTGTGTTTATTTATTTATTTATATATTGGATATCATTCTAAGGCTGATGTATTTTTATGTATTTCTATGTATTTTTATGTATTTATTATGATGTTATTAATATGTATATTTATGTATTTTTAGCTTTTAAGTCCACTATTAGCCCCTGAAGAAGGCAGCGAAACACGGCCTGTGTCGGGCCAGTGGCATTTGTTTTTTAATAAAAAACGTTTTTCCCTCCTGAGTTATTCAAGTCTTTGTATTGGTATGGTCACTGCTGGGTCAGGACGAGACTGACCTTCCAGCATGACATGCTGTGGTCACCCTGTGCATGCAGGTGGTGTTCACATACTGGTGTGTCCCAGCCATTGTCCTACTCCATGTGCAGATGCAGCCTGGCCACCTCGCCCTCTCTGGGACATACCCACAATACCTTGCTCCTCATTATTCACATTTGCAGGGTAATGCTTTCAACAGTTGGACAATGTGGGCCCAAGAGCCTTGTGGGCAGCCACAGAGATCAATGGTTCGACATACACACACACACACACACTCCTACTGCAGCACTGTGCAGTTTTCATGGTGTTTGGCAGGCCTGCCCACCACACCGCAGACATTTTTGAACTGTGCAGGGGGTGATGGTACTGCGGTGATGGTACCTGCAACTCTGGCCTGGACCCAACAGCCTTACTCTACCTGCGGTTTTGCATGGTGGTACCTGTGTGAGTGGGCTTTGTACCAGTGTTGTCTGCTGCTGTGGGGATTGCACTGTTGGATGTTGTATCTACCTCGTAGGGTAAAATGTGGTGTTGCAGGGTCTGCATCTGTGACCTGACTCTGTGCCCTTCTGCTCTGGGACACACTCACTGTGTGTACTACACCTCAGTGCTGCCACTGATGCACAGCAGTCCATGGGGCTACCTTTACTTCTGCTCAGCCAGACCTTTGCTGTTTTTATGTTGTATGTTGTAATGGGGAAGAGACGTCCTTTGCCATGCAAACAGAGGAACTTGAGAGAAGTAGGTCTGTTGCTGACAGGAAGACAAAACACAGGACTCTCAGTTGCCAGGAGCAACATAAACAAACCCAGCCACGAGTGCAGCAGCCCCGCCCAGCTAGCAAACAATCCCCATCTCCTGAGCCCAATAGTTTTCACCTGAGAGGGGGAAGGGCTAGATTAGCTCCAAACCAGACATATAAGAAACGCTCATTAGAGTTTCAGTGTGAAGGGCAGCAAAGGAAGCAAGAGAAGCACGGGAAGCAAAGAGCAGGAGGAGCAGAGGAACTGGAGAACGAGAGAGGGAGAGAGAGAAAGCTTGGACAGACCCAGCTGGGAAAGCTGAGTGAGCTGAAGTCTGAGACTCAGAAGCAACGTGTGTTTCAGTGTGGAAGGAAACACGGGAGAAAGTACGTGAGTGACTCAGAGGATTGTGATTCTGAGAGTGATAGAGAAATACAGGAAGTAACCAGCAGGAATAACTGGAGGAGCAGGGCCCAAAAACCCTGTGGCAAGAACTCCAGGCAATTGTCCTTTTGGGAAGGCACACAGAGGGAAACGTTACAGGTAAAGCTATCTGGGAAGCACTTGCAAGCTCCAGGGAGTGAAAGGTATTCGGTGGAGGACATTTGCATGTCAGAGGAAGAGGTTGAGAAGCCAAAGTACAGAGGAAAACCTCTGAGGTTTAAACCCCTTCCTGACCAAGCTGTGCACGGACTTTCCCCTGTCTCTAAGCCAGAAGGTAGGCTGTCTAATTACTATAAGGATAAAAGTGGTTATAAGAAGTTCTCTTATAGAAACCCTTAAGGGTGTGACTCTCCTCTCTGCTATTCTAAAATATATGGTAATACTGAACCCTATCTCACAGAGGGCTTGATAGAGAAGCCTCAGGAACAGATAGAGGGTGGAAGTTTGGAAACGTTGTATACCAAGCAGAAGTTGTACTTACCAGAGAATCAGCATGAGTCAATGCTGATTGATCCTCAGGAAGAAGAAATATCAGATAACCAAATGGACTGTACTTTAATGGTTACAGATGATATAATTTCTCTGTGCTGAGCCAGGTGATGTGAAAGCTGTTTAAACTGGCAGTTGAAGAGCACAGGATTTTCCTTGCTTATACAAAGTGACTGTATGCTGTAAATACCGTGGAACTTTGGATTTAAATTGAAAAGCTGTTATTATTTCCTTTCTTATTTTGTGCCAGAGTGTATGGCTTTTTGTCCTGAGTTATTTTGTGTTTGAATCTGCCCCAGGAGGGGAATTAAAAGCCTGTCATTGCCTGTACCACTAGCTCCACAACTGCATCTTATTGAAAAGGGAAAATACTACAACTCCCAGGAGGCAATGCAAGCCTAAAGCATTGCTCCAGTCTTTCAATAAAGGGTCCCCAGGCCGTCTATCCCGTATGCCTATGCTACGGGCTGATTACTGGTGACAATGTCCATGTTTGGATAACATGTGGTGATGTGCTCTGTGGGGTCCACTGCTGGGAACTAAACCTTTGACCTTCTGCCCCCGGTTACATTGGCTGTATGTACTGCACCACAGTGCTGCCACGGAGACACAGAGGTCCATAGGCTACCTTTACTTTTCCTCCCTCAGACCTTTGCTGTTTTTCTGTTCTGTGTACATAGTCTGGTAAAATAGTGGGATGTGCTCTATCAGGTCCACTGCTAGGAACTGAACCTTTGACCTTCTGCCTCCGGTTACATTGACTGTGTGTACTGCACCACAGTGCTGCCACGGAGACACAGAGGTCCATAGTCTACCTTTACTTTTCCTCCCTCAGACCTTTGCTGTTTTTCTATTGTATGTACATAGTCAGGTAAAATAGTGGGATGTGCTCTGTCGGATCCGCAACTTGGACATGAACCTGTGACCTTCTGCTCTGCGTTACTCTGGTTGTGTGTACTGCACCACTGTGTTGTCACAGGGACACAGCAGTCTCTGGGTCTACTTTCACGTCTCCTCAGCCAGGCCTTTTCTGTTGCACTGCACACCACGTACTGGTACAGGGCATGGCCTGGGTCCACTGTAGGTGGGTGGCACTGCTTCCTCCACACAGACACCCCCACCCTGGCCTGCTGCCATGCCCATATGCTGTTGGTGCCGGTGGTACACTGTCCCAGGCCATCCAGGGTGCCGGTAGGTGGTTGCTTCTGGTGTGGGTTCCAGGGTGGGATGGCTATATCGACATCTGCGCCTCCCCTGGGCACTGCCTGTCAATGTTATGTGCCCTGTGGGGTGCCTGCTGGGTAATGTCCCCTGGATGGAGCACTGTGGAACACAGACACATGGGCATGTCGGATCTTGGTCAAGTTGCTGTCTTGCTGATTTCCCTTTTCTGCATTTATATGTGCCACATTGGCGACAGCCTAGTCCGCCCTGTGCCCCAGCCGAGCCCACTGCATGTACCGCCTGTGGCCCCCTATGCCCCAGTTGCACCCTTGCCATAGTGACCTTTCATACCTGAGCACTATGCTATTGCTGCACATGTGGCATTACTATCACCTTTAAATGGTCTCTCTGCCTTTGCTACATATTGCTTTTCCTAAATGGTTTCTCTCTCCTGCAAATGTGTCTCTAACGCCAGGTTTTCAGTTGCATTAGGATTCAGCCCTTAATTTCTCCATGTTAGTGTGAAAGGGGCCTCTCCCCACCCACTCCCCGCCCATTGACCCCTTCTCTCTGCACTCTCTCCACACTTTTCTGCACTTACCACGGCCGGGAACGTTAAGGCATGTTATGTAATGTTAAGGCGCCTTAAGGTGCCTTAACGTTACATAACGCACCTTGACGTTACATAATGCACCTTAACGTAGCCGCAGCTACGTTACCACAGTTTAGTAAACATACCCCTTAGTTTAGCTAGTTCCCCATGAACCTAGTCCTCTGAAAATCATTCAAGATCCCATTCATTTTTGTTCCTATTAGTGGGTGTTTCTTAGGTCCTGCTCCTGGCCCTTCATCTGTGAACACAGAACAAAAATATATGCTAAGCAATTCCACTTTATCCTGATCAATTTCTACATATTTCTCTCCTTCATCCTTGAGCAGGCCCTGCACAACCCACTGCGCAAAACGCACAGTCGCACAGGGTGGCAGCCGTGGGAGGGCGGCACAGTTGACACAGTTGGCTAATTAAATCAAAGGCGATCATGCTATGATAACTATTGCCAAGTGGCCCCAACAACCTTACCAGATCTAGTGCAAGAGATAAGGTTGTTGGGGCCACTTGGCAATAGTGATCATAGCATGATCGCCTTTGATTTAATTAGTGGAGGAGGGATAGTAAGGAAATCCACAGTACTACTACCTTTTAACTTTCGAAAGGGAGACTATGATAAAATGAGGAAAACTGTTAAGAAAAAACTAAAAGGAGCAGTTGCAAAGGTTAAAGACGTACATCAGACTTGGCTGTTGTTGAAAAATACTATCTTGGAAGCCCAGACCAGCTGTATTCCACGCTTTAAGAAAAGTGGAAGGAAGTCCAAAAAACTGCCAGCATGGTTTAAAGGTGAGGTCAGAGAGGCTGTTGTTGCCAAAAAAGCATCTTTCAGGAAATGGAAAAAAGAGCCAAACGACGAAACCTGGAAACAGCACAAGCACTGGCAAGTCAAATGCAAGGCATTGATAAGGCAGGCAAAGGGAGAATTTGAGAAGAAGCTTGCTGCAGAAGCAAAAACGCGAAGTAAAGACCTTTTCAAGTACATTCGTAGCAAAAAACCTGTGAGAGAGTCAGTTGGTCCATTAGATGATAAAGGGGTTAAAGGAGCACTAAGAGGCGACAAGGCGATAGCGGAGAGACTGAATGAATTCTTTGCTTCAGTCTTTACTGAGGAAGATGTAGGGATGTTATCCATGACTGAAGTGGTATTTAAAGGTGCGGAAGAATTGAAGGAAATATCGATACATCGGGAAGATGTATTACAACTATTAGATAAGCTGAGGAGTAGCAAATCACCTGGGCTGGATGGTATACATCCAAGGGTGTTGAAAGAACTGAAATACGAGATTGCAGACCTGCTATTAGTAATCTGTGAACTATCATTAAAATCATTTCTAATACCTGAAGATTGGAGGATCGCCAATGTAACACCAATTTTTAAAAAGGGTTCCAGGGGTGATCCAGGAAACTACAGACTGGTGAGCCTGACATCAGTACCGGGAAAAATGGTAGAAACCATCATAAAGAATAAAATTACTCAGCATGTAGATAGTCATGACCTAATGGGAGACAGCCAACATGGCTTTAGACAAGGAAGATCTTGTCTTACTAATCTGTTATGTTTTTTTGAAGGAGTGAACATAGGTGGGCATAGGTGAGTCGGTTGATATTGTGTATCTGGACTTTCAGAAAGCTTTTGACAAGGTCCCTCATGAGAGACTTTTGGCAAAACTAAAGAGTCATGGGATAGGAGGCAGTGTACTATTGTGGATCAGGAACTGGTTAAAAGATAGAAAGCAGAGGGTAGGGCTACATGGCCAATTTTCCCAATGGAGAAAGGTGAATAGTGGTGTACCCCAAGGATCTGTGCTGGGTCCGCTGCTTTTTGACATATTCATAAATGATCTGGAAAGTGGAATAACGAGTGAGGTTATCAAATTTGCAGATGACACAAAACTATTTAAAGTTGTTAAAACCCAAGAGGATTGTGGAAAATTGCAAGCGGATCTTGATAAATTGGAAGACTGGGCATCAAAATGGCAAATGAAATTTAATGTGGACAAGTGCAAGGTTATGCACCTAGGGAAGAACAACCCAAACTATGGTTACACGATGCAAGGTTCCACATTAGGAACCACCACCCAGGAAAAAGATTTAGGCATCATTGTGGATACCATGTTAAAACCCTCGGCCCAGTGTGCAGCGGCGGCCAAGAGAGCAAATAGAATGCTAGGTATGATAAGGAAAGGAATGGAAAATAAAACAAAAGATATTATAATGCCTCTATATCGTTCCATGGTGAGACCGCACCTTGAATATTGTGTGCAATTCTGGTCGCCGTATCTTAAAAGGGATATAGCAATTTTGGAGGGGGTTCAGAGAAGAGCCACCAAGGTGGTGGAGGGGATGGAAGGATACTCCTATGAAGAGAGGCTAGAGAGGTTGGGGCTCTTTAGCCTGGAGGGGAGACGGCTGAGGGGAGATATGATGGAAGTCTATAGATTAGTGAACGGAGTGGAACGGGTAGACGTAGATCGATTGTTTGCCTTATCATAATATGGAAAGACTAGGGGACATGCAATGAAGCTACAGGGTAAACTATTTAAGACTAATAAAAGAAAATGTTTTTTCACTCAACGTGTAGTCAAACTCTGGAATTTGTTACCGGAGGATGTAGTGGGGTCTGTTGGTGTAGCTGGGTTTGGGGAAGGTTTGGACAAGTTCCTGGAGGAGGGGTCCGTAAACCATTATTAAGAAGGGACCCAGGATATCAATGCTTGAACCAATACAAGCATTGTGGAACCTGTGTCCCTTGGGAAACTGCTAGGTACATATGACCTAGATTGGCCGCTGTTGGAAGCAGAATACTGGGCTTGATGGACCTTGGTCTGACCCAGTATGGCATATCTTATGTTCTTATGTTCTTATGACACAGTGAGTCAGCATGAGCAGGTCCAATAAAAGTAAAGTCAGCATGGGCTTTGGAGCCCATGTGTGCATCCTTGCCCCCTCTAATAGAACTTCCTTTTACTGGCGGGTCAGGACGCATCAGAGGCAGAGCACGTGTATGGACTGTAAAGCCCACTGCTGGCTGCAAGGACCCAATGCAGCCACTGAAAAACAGTTTGCCTGCGGGAACCATTGCTGCACCTGGGAAGTGCTATGTCTACCAATGGGGTCCCAATCGCCTGCTGTGGTAACTAGTAGAGTCTGCCGCTGCAGTGGGGATATGCCTGTCTGATCCATCAGCTGGAACGCCCATCTCTCAGCAGTGGCAGGAACTAAGGCTTAAAATATAAGTGGGAGTCCTTGTGTCCAACTAATATTTTAAGGCCACAGTAGGACAGTAGGAGGGGGCATCAAGGTGAGAGGAGGGGAAGCGGGTGGAGACTGATGGAAAGGGTCGGGCTAAAGGAGGAGGGGTGGAGGTAGAGGAAGACAGAAGGGATGGAGCAGGGTGTGGAATAAACTGAAGAGAGGGTGGAATAGAGAGAAAATAAAGTTTTGTGTGGAGGGAGTAGATGGAATGGAAGGAAGGAGGATATTGGAACAACTTACATGCCAAAGCCACACATGATGCATACACATACTGTCTCATAATACATACAACCCACCCTAACAAACATACATCACTACCAGCAGCCATTCATATGCTCAACCAATATGCACACCTCCACAACATACACACAGCCATCCTTCTATACTTTGACATCCCAACCTCATGTCTTTATTTAGCTCTTACCTTTCCTATAGTAGTTCAAAGAAAGTTACAACCAGGCATTTATCTGTAACTAGGGAGGTTTATAATCTGCTTGTACCTAAGACAATGGAGGCAATGAGTGCCAGTGGGATTTGAACCCTGGTCTCTTTGGTCAGCCAGGTCATTGTTCTAACCACTAGGCTACTCCTCCTCTCCATGAACAAACAGCTAACCACTCCCCATGGAAATAGATATGCACATCTTACCACTGATTCACACATATATACACACCTCATGCACACATCAGTCTGTATGCCATACAGCTAAACATGCTGTGCTGCCTTATTGAGTAACACGTTCCCATAACTGTTTCAATCAAATCTCCTATACAGACATGCCAGAGCATATAAATGGAGGAAAGAGGAAATGTGCCATTTTGTCACACTATATGTGTGCACTTTTCAACTTGTTTATTTTCTGGAATTGGCGGGGTTGTAAAAAGAGGAAGAAAAAAACAGAGAGATGGAGCAGAGGAAGGGGGGGGGCAGAAAGCTGCTGCACAATGAGGGGGTGGGAAGATACCAGACTGGGAGGGGGACCAAGAAAGAGAGCAGACTCTGGGCTTTGAGGATAGGATCAAGGGGGGCAGGTTCTGGGCTTAAGTGTGAAAAGAGAGAGAGAGGGGAAAATGCTGGGCTCTGAGGAGTGGGCAGAGGGTAGATGCTGGAATACTAAGGGAGATGGGGAGGACAAAAAAAGAAGAGGGACGGGAAGGAAGCTGCTGGGTTTTGGGGGAGGGAGAAAAGAGGTAGATAGTGGAAAAGAAAGGAGGGAGATATTCGACAATAGGGGTGGAGAAGAAGAGTGGGAAGTGGGGAGCCAGGGGAGAGAGAGGGAAGATTCTGGACATAGTGAAACCATGTGGGAAAGACCGTGGGGTGATGGCAAGGAGATGAATGAGAGGAGGCTGATGAGTATAATGGGTGGTAATGTGGTAATTGAGATTGGGCGAAAGACAGAAGGAAATGAGAGGCTATGGAAGGAGTGAGACAGTGGAAATGGGAGAGCTAGGGGAGATTAGCTGGGCTGGAGATAAAAGAAATAAACAGAAAGTTGGTAAGTAAAAAGTCACAAGAAGATTGAAGACCAGAGGGAGGGTGAAATTTGAGTGGATGGAGACAGTGTAAAGAAAGACGAAGGAAAGAGCTAAGAGGAAATGATCAATATGTCAGAGACAAATATAGAGAAGGTATGGATGAATTCAGGAAGAGGCAGGAGAAATAGCAAATGGACAGCAGACACTGGAAAGAGAGTTAGGTGAAGAGATACTGTGGCTATCATGACTGAAAAAATAAAATGCCAGATATAAAAGGTAGAAAAAAGTATTTTATTTTGAATTTATTAACTGGAAAATATTAGCTTTGAAAATGTGCATTGCTGATGTGTTGTGTTTTGTTCAGTAATAAGAGGAAAGGCATTTCTATTTAATTTTCTCCAGTGTTACTATAAATGTAGAGTTTGGTGTTTTCAGTTCAGTTACTGGCTGAAGTAGGACGTTCTTTAGCATGCAGTTTCTGTGGAGAACTCTATAGCAGTTCTACTTGTTCTCTCGTCACCTTTTGGGAATCTGATGGATACTTGTTACCTAGACTGACCACTGTTGGAAACAGGATATTGGGCTTGATGGACCTTTGGTCTGACCCAGTATAGCATATCTTATATTCTTATGTACAATAAAAGAGGTATTGGTGTTCCATAAGATGTGTGTGTGCCATCAAATCAATGCTGACTCCTGATGAATAAACACCTGGGTTTTCTTGGCAAGGTATGACCAGAGGTAAATCACTGGGCCTTTCTTCCATGTACCGTAATAAGGCTATAGCACCTGGTATTTCAAGATGGTTATCCATCCAAGTAGTTGCCTGGTCTGACCCTGCTTAGATTCTGAGATTAGCCAAGATCAGGTTCATGTGGGGCAGTGAAGCCATAGCCCCTTGTGAGATGTACTGTTTCAATATTAGTAGTGCTGTCTTTTCATTGGTACGGTTGGTGCTGTGTGTGAGTCCTTGTATTGTTATGCTATTGATACAGCAGGTTTGCTATGGGCTCTCGGTAGTTTTTTTGCAGGGTCTTATATATATGGTAGTTGGCATTGGAGGTAAATGTAGAAATCTGATAGCCTTATTTTAATTCCACTCCACATGTAAATGTTGCTCAGATGCTTTTGTATTTATTAAGTTATTGATCGTATAAAAATGACTTGGTGGTACAAAAATGTTGAGGCAGATGGCAGCTTATAGACTAACCAATTTATTAAGGGCACTGTCATTTTTGCCACTCCAGACTGAGGGCTCTCAACCCATTCCTCGGGATACCCCTATACAGTCGGGTTTTCAGGATAATCATATTGAGAGAGATTTGTATACAATGGAAGCTAATCTCTCTTATGTATATTCATTGTGGTTATCCTAAAAAAAACGAATTGGCTAGATGTGTCCCAAGGAGTTGGTTGAGAACCACTGCTCCAGACTAACACGGCTGCCTCTCAGAAAATTTTCATCATGTTGAGACAAAAGAGAAGCCTGTGAAAGACTTTGCTGAAATTCAGTGGGGGGAGGGGGAGGGGATCACATTAGTCACTCACACTATGCAGCAAAAAGGGTAGCACCGGCCCTGGCCTTGAGTCTGGCAATAGCACTTCTTTTGCACTTCCTCCTCTCACGAACATATCTGGAAAATGTCTTGTCCTCCCATTTTACTGCATTGGCAATTTTTTCTTCTATTTGTATCTTTGCTTTCCTAACTACTTTTCTAGCTTCTCTTTGCCAAATATTGATGCTTGTCTTCCACTTTCTGTGATCTCTTGTATTTTATCAAGACCACTCTCTTTTCCTTCACCTTTACAGCTACTTCTTTTGTTAACCATGATGTTGTTATGTGCCGTCGAGTCATTGTCAACTTTTGCCACCCTCTGGATAGTTGTCCTAAACTGTGTTCGGTCTTCAGTCAGGTGGCTCATAGTTGATAAAGTGGCATCTATAGTTGCTGTTATTGTATCAATCCATCTCATTGCCAGCCTTCCTCTTTTACGTTGACCTTCAACTTTGCCAAGCATAATGTCTTTCTCTAATGATCTCTCTCTCTCTTCATGTTGTGTCCAAAGTATGAAAATCAAAGTCTTGTCATTTGAGCTGCTAAAGACAGCTTAGGTTTGATATCCTCTAGTACTGACTGGTTTGTTCTTTGGGCAGTCCATAGTATACACAATATTCTTCGCCAGCACCATACTTCAAAGATATCTATTTTTTTCATGTCGATCTTATTCACTGTCCAACTTTCACATCCATATGACATTATTGAAAATATCATGGCTTGGACAAGTTGAATCTTTGTATGGAGAGAGAAATCTCTTTTCTTTAGAATCTTGTCTAGGTCCTTCATAGCCATTCTGTCAAGAGTAATGTGTCGCTGGATTTCTTGACTGCTTGTTGTTTCTTTATTGATTATTGATCCAAGCAGGTTAAAATTGTCCACTTTTTCAATTTCTTCTCAATCAACGATGAACTTATTGATTTTGCCAGTTGTCAGGATCTTTGTCTTCTTTACATTAAGGTGCAGGCCCATTTTAAGACTATGGGGTCTGTTTACTAAACATTCCTAATGTGCGGGGCCGCGGTAGTGTGCCTGTGCCATATAAGGAGTGGGCGGTTCAGGCAGAGAAAAGAAAAAAAACGGGAGTAAGCGATCGCACATTTGCGCGGGGCGCTATTGTGCGCCGCGCTATTGTGCGCCGTGCATAATAGTGCGTGGGAAGGCTAAGTGGCGCCCTGATGTGAACACACACAAAGGAGCAGAGCCATAGTACAATGGTTAAGACACTGACTGTGGGTGCAGCTGCCATGGGTTCAATTCCCCATTGTGCACAACAAAAAGGGCTGGTTGAGGCATTAACTGTAATGGGTAAAAGTGCTTTAGGAGGCATATTAATTTTGGGCGGCATAAGGCGGTGCACTGTTAATTTTGGGCGGCATAAGGCGGTGCGCAGATGCCCAAGTATAGGAACAGAGCCACAGCACAATGGTTAAGACACTGACCAATGGTGCAGAGATCAGGGGTTCAATCCCTCACAGTGCCCAATGAAGAAGGCTCACTGAGGCAGTGTGTATTATGGGGATGAGTGCTGTAGGGGGCAATCTATTTTTATTTCAGTTATCACTACTAGCAAACGCACTCACAAAGCGTGTTAACATAAGGTGGCCCATAAGGCACATGTTAAAGTTCACTGTCCGCCAAGGCACCCTTGAATGTCCCCTATAGGGCACCATATATGTTGCGTCACAGGATAATGTATAGTGCACCTTATATGGACGGCAACCATAAGGTGCCCTATAGGGTGCCCTATAAAGCACCCTCAGAGGCACCTTATGGGTACAGTACACTGAGGGTGTGTTTGATGGCAGCAACATATGTACATTAAATCTAAAAAAAGCTTTGGACAACCCTATCAAATAACCCCACTGTGGGCTCAAACCCATTACCGCTGGCTTCACAGGCAGTGAAGTAACCATTGGGCTACAGCTATATAGCTGCCAGCAAGCCCCTGGCTGGCTGCAGAGAGCCTGCATGTCACCACACAGACAGTCTGCTGTGGGAACCAGGATAGGGTTAGGCCACCCATACCCATGATGCACTGCACATGCAAATCAGCTGTCCACAGATGAACACAAGATGGGGAATGCACCCCAACAGCTCCCCGGCCTGGTAGGGGGATGTGTCCGTGTGCACCCACACAGCACCTTGGCCTGGTAGGAGGTACTGACCGGGTGTTTAATTTGCACAGAGTAGCTACACACAGTCACACTGTGCGGGAACTGTGCTCACCCTGAGTGTGCGATGAGGCGCCCTGGACCAGGTCCACAGCACCCTCCATGGCTGAGAGAGGCCATGGCAGAGCTCCAAAACAGTCGTAATCTGTGAGATAGGTAGTTTCTGCAGGAACACCTTGGATATCTCTGTCTGTCTCAGTCAGGGGGAACCCCATGGACCCCTAGGTGGGCTATGTACCACCAACCCTCCCTCCTCCCTCCCTCCCCTCCCCCCCCCTCAGCCGAGGGCGGCAAACAGGCAGGGTCTCCTATCAACAGATCCCCATTATACACCACCACCACCCCCCTGCAATGATGGCAGTAGCGTGGACCATCAACCCCAGTCCTGTTGGGGAACAGACACCCTACAGGGCAGCCCCAGCAGCCCCACACACACCCAGACCACAATATCAGACAGACAGTAGGCCTGGATATGCTAAGATGCACCCCACCACTATCTGATATTCCTCTGCATCAAGCCATCAGCCACTGCACAGCACTCCAGCAGGGCACATACCAGCTGTGAACAGGCTGCTGGTTAGTCCCACTGGAAATGCATGCACCCACAACTGGGATGGCAGCACACACAGGCAGATACATCAGTGACTAGGCCCCAACAGGTGACCCATATATATCACATGAGGGAAGTGCTATGAAGCACTATGGGGGTGCCTACCCATGCTGCCATCACTGCACAGTCAGGGTGGAGTGAAAGCCCAGCAGCACATACAGAGGTCACCCTGTCTGTGGAGGTGGTGGACGGCCACTACAATGTCCCTGCCAGTGCCCTATGCCCTGTGCAGATGCATCCTGGCCAGCCCACCCTGTCTGAGCTATACCCATGGTACCTTGCTGCTCATTATGCACATCATCAGGCCAAAACTGTGGACAGTGTTTGCAGCCAACACACACTGTATAGACAGACACACACTCCCACACGTATGCCAGCATTGTGCTACTATAGAGGGGTTCAGAATCCTTGCCCACCACACCAGTCCTGGGCACAGTACAGGCATGGGTATGGTATGCAATACCGTTGGGGGTCCCTCCCTAGGGTGGTAAACACTGTCAGGGGCCAGACATGACGCACACACCGCAAACATCAGATAGATTATTATGATGGAGCTCATAGAGCAGACTGTGCGTAACGTAGGGATATCTATCTGCCAGTACTCATAGCAAACGTTTGAGAGCTGTGTACCATATACCCTGGTGTAGGGTGACATTGCTAAGGTATGCAAGTGCTGGTATTGGGAGATGCACGCAGGGCCCAATGTCCTGCCTCACCAGGAGGCATTGGCCAATGGGGCCTGTGGGTGTGGGTGTGGGTGTGGGTGTGTCTGTCCCTGTTGGCTGCTGCTGTACGGCAGAGGTTCCCAAATCCAGTCCAGGTTTGCAATACACTGGTTGGGGTTTCCTGCTGTCCCTCATGAATATGCATGAGCTACATCTACATGCCATAGGGGTGGTGCATAGATATACAGCACGGTTATTTGTATGAGTGGCAGCATGGAACCTGAATGGTGTGTGGTCCTCCAGGACTGCATTTGTGAGACTCTGCTCTAGGTAATGCCCCTGGTCATGGTGTCTGTGCTTGGTGGTGTAAAAGATAGGCGTATGACCAATGCGTATATCCCCAGCAATAAAGGATTGCCCTTACTAACATGGTTTAGTTGTGGGGAAAATATGTGGACAGGAATGGCAGTAGCCCCAGCTGGGCTTTGAACCTGTGACCTTTTGCTCCTGCACACACTGTCTGTGTGCACTGCACCACTGTGTTGCCACAGATGTGCTGAATTCCCTGGGAAGTCCATGACTGTACATCCGACAGGGCCTATGTTGCAGTGGACGTGCCAGCCTGCACATGGCTTGGCCACTGTCTTCTGTGGCTAGCAGCCACTGCCCCCTCCACCACCTGTACCCTACCGCCAACATGCTGGCATGTCTGTATCTTGGAAAAGCATATGACCTGATTGAGTTGTGGCACTCCAGGACTGCATTTGGGGGACTCGGCTGTCGGTAATGCCCATTGTTATGGTGTGTGTGCGGTGTTGGGTACAAAATGGGTGTGTGAACCATGCTTATGTTCTCTGCAATAAAGGAGTGTCTTTGCTATCTCTGTTTAGTGGTGGGTGAAATATGGGGACTGGGTTGGCAGGAGCCCCAGCTTGGATTTGAACCTGTGACCCTCTGGTCCTAGAGGTACTGCCTCTGTCTGCTGCACCACACTGTGGCCACAGTGATAGTGCAGTCCCTGGGGGTGGGAAACCTGACCAAAGGAGTCAAAAACCCTGCTCTGCACATTTGTACTGTGGGCTCAGTCACCTTGTCTGGTGACAAAAGTGCAAATAAACCCCTCAACCGACCACGACGAACTGGGGATAAATATAACCAAGCTGGGCAACAGTGATATTAATGGGCAACCATAGCAAACACTCCCAGGAAGGCTCAGAAAAAAGGAAATGGTTTTTGGAAGGGTCTCCGCTCCGTAGCCCCTTCCATACTTCATTTCATTTCTTTGGAGCTTTCCTGGGTGTGTTTCTTATGTTTGCCCATTAATATCAGGGTTCCCCAGCTGACTTCCTATTTTTAATATGTTTGTTTGGGTCTTTTTCTATCTTTATTTGCACTTTTGTTCTGTGCACATGTATCACACTGCTCACGTTTTGCAGGTTTCCCCGGTTTCCCTGTACATTGCTGACGGAAATGGTTTCTCTTCCCTTTAAATGCCCTCTACCGTGAGTGTTTCACTCGCGCTATTTTTAACCTGCAAATTCGTCCCCGATACTGTGCGGGGAGCCTCTCCCCTCCCCTTCCCCGCCCATTGACCCCGTCTCTCCGCCCCTCGGGAGCCTTCCTCCGCCCTCAGAATGCCTTTCCACGCCTCTATCGGACATTTGCGGGCCGGGTACTTGTGCGGGGCACGTTAGTGCGGCGCGCAATTGTGCGGGGCCCACGCGCACTTGTGCGGGGCGTTTAAGAGCGTTTCTGAGCGTTTGAGTGCCGCGTTTCCGTGCGCTATTGTGCGGCACGCAATTGTACGGCTTTTAGTAAACATGCCCCTAAGTTTCTTGATCTTGAGAAAAAAATGTTTCAGATCATCTTCACTTTCAGCCAGTATTGTGATATTATTAGCATAGCGAAGGTTGCTTATGAGTCTTCCTCCAACCTTCACACTTCGGTTGTCTTCATACTATCCTGCCTTTCTGATGATTTGTTCTGCATATAAATTAAACAGGTAGGGGGAAAGTATGAAGCCTTGTCGTATACTTTCCTGATTTTAAACCATGTTGTTTCTCCTTGTTCTGTTCTAATTGTTGCTTCTTGATCAATGTAAAGGTTGTGCAAGAGAACTATCAGGGGTTCTGGTATACCCATGCTTCTTTCCTAACAAAAAGGTGCATTACCTCAAAATATCCACTTTCAGTTTTGCCCATTGCTTTTCTATATCCCTCAGCTGTTCCCATCCCACTAGATTTCTTGAGGTATTGTCCCATTTTGGCAAAGTTAGGTTTCCAAAATCTAGGACCCTCACTTTTGAATGGACTTTACAGCCCCATTCGTAATACTGAACCACACCATGTGGTGATCACTGGATGCAATATGATCTCCCACTAAAACATCAGAAACACTTTCCCCATTGGTAAGCACCAGGTCCAGTATGGCCCCTTAACATATGGGTTCTGTTACCGGAATAATTCTCCCCATAGAGAATCCAGGATCTCCTTGCATCAAGATGACACTGCTGCAGGGATGTGCCAATCAACATCCAACATATTGTAATCACCTATCAGCAGCAATTGTCCTTTCATGGTGATACTGCTTAATGAGTCAGTGTTAGTGAGCTAGTCCATGGAAGTCACAACATTCTGTTTTCCCAATATTTGTGCAAAGACAAAGAATAAAAACAAAGGGCCTGATTCTCTAAGGTGGGCAATCCTGGAGGGCTACAAATTAGTTCAGTTTCCAGGACAACTTGAATGAATATGCATAAGATATATTTGCATGCAATGGAGGGAATACATGCAAATACATCTCATGCATATTTATAACGGATATCCTGAAAATCTCTCTGGTTTGTGTGCCTCAAAAGTTGCACTTAACACTCCTAATCTTAAAGCTTTTTTTCCATTCTATACGCATAGTAAATCAAGCCGTAAGTCTGTTTGATGTTAGGATCCCGGCACATGTTTTTTCTTTTTTGCTGAACTAAAATTGAAATCAGTTTAAGCTTTATAAACATTTTTTCTGGACTATAAGTTCAATAAAAGAAGTCTGTCTCAGTTTCTGGATTCCCAGCTTCTTTTTTCTGGCTCAGACATGACCTCCCACAGTTATGAGAACTGCCACGGTAGGTTTCCTCACTGCACAGCGCATTTTTTTCTTCCTGAAGAGGCAGAATTATGTGATTTAGTTAACTGATCTCATTACAGAGCTACTGACAGACAGACATATTGCTTGCTGCCAATGGGCATGTGTACTAAAAGATGAGGAGGAAAGAGAAGGAGTGGGGGTGGGGGGCAGATTGTGAAACAGTGAGGGACAGGTCACTCACACACAGACCAGCTGGTGGGAGAGGGGCTCATGCCTGTTACAGAGAAGTCAAAGGAGATAAGAAAGTAGAAGTATGGAGGGCTACAGCCATCAATCAACTTATTCATTACAACAAGAATGACTGTTGTAGGTCATGGGAAGCAAGAAGGGGCTAATCATATCACAGGTGACCTTCCAAACATCCAGGAGCAATGATTAAAAAGGAATCACCAACAATATTGTCTTACGGAATTACTTGTGCATTCACAAATAACGCTCTCTTTTTCTTATTAATTTATTTTGCATAGAATAGAATCATGGTTTATTATTTTCATTTTCTGCAACAAACTTTTACTTTGAAAGTAACATTGAAACTGTGCATACAGATATAAAGTCTCAGGGTACTTTTCCACCTGCAGATTTCAGAGCAGTTTTTAACCTGTTTTGGACAGCTTGCATATTCTTTCTCTGTTCTGGATGAATTATTAGATTTGTTACACTCAAACAACTATGAAATACCAGCAATAATAAAAAATATTAAAACTTTGCAGAAAATAGAAGTTTCACATAATGTATGTTTTTCATACACTGGTCCAATATAGTATATTGTCCATCTTCAGAAAAGATAGGATTCAGTTCCAATATTAATTGACATAAACATACTGTATGATACTATTGAAACTGCAGTTTTCATTTAAAACACTTTATTATGATATAATATAGTTTGTCAACAGTCCATTCTGATGGCGGAATATGATACACGTGAAAACACTTCTGATGCAGTGCATCGATATTGCACCATTGAAACACCTAGAACAGAATGCTTGACAGCAATTAGTTTCAACAACATATTAGCCCAGCATATGAAAAACATACAAGGCCGATATACGCACCAATAACTCTGACACTAAGGGGAATGTTTACTAAACTGTCCTAATGTTACCGGCGCTAGTTGCAGCGATAATGTAAAGAATGCCATATAAGGAGTGGGCATTCCAGTTCTAAGGTAGCAAGAATCTGTATCGCGCGATAGTGGGCGCCGTGGCACGTTAACAAGCGTTAACCCTAAGTACATGCCAGCGCAGTGTTAGAAGCTATAACAAAGTAGCCCACTGGTTACTGCACTGACTATGGAGGCAGAGGTCATGGATTCAATCCTGCAGTGGTGTTATGTAAGAAGGCTGTCTGAGGCATTTTCTTTTAATTTAAATCAGTGCTGCCAGCAAAATCACCCTCACAGTGCCGTAACCTAAGGTGCCTCATAAGGCGCCCTATAAGGCGCCCCATAGGTCACATTATCAAGTGCCCTGTCTGCCAAGGCACCCTATAATGTGTCCTATAGGGCGCTGTATAGGGCGCCCTATAGGACACCTATGAGGCACTGACAGGATCTCCCACCAACATATCCACATTGTACATTTCTGCAATGGTGGCAGTAGAGAGGACCATCAACCCCAGTCCTGCTGGGGAACAGGCACCCTAAAGGGCAGTCGATGCAGATCTGTACACATCACATAAGGCAATGGTAGACAGGCAGAATGCTGGGAGATGCTGCTCCGAGCAGGGCCCAACAGCCTGACTCTCCATGAGGCTTTGGATAGTGGAGCCTGTGGGTGTATGTTTTTGTACCCCTGTTGGCCGCTGCTCTAGGGCAGAGGTTCCCAACTCCGCTCCTGGTGGGCCAAACACTCTTCAGGTTTTCATGCTGTTCCTAATGAATATGCATGAAATACATTTGCATACAATGGGGGTGATGCAGACAGGCATATTTCTTAGGGACAGCATGAAACCTGAATGGTGTTTGGCCCTCCAGGACTGCAGTTGGGAAACTCTGCTCTAGGGATTGCACAAGTTTATGGTGTCTGTGCTCTGTAGGGTAAAATATAGGCGTTTCAGGCATGTTTAATTTACCTGCAATAAAGGTTCCGTCTTTATTACCATGGTTTAGTACTGGGTAAAATATGGGGACAAGGTTGGCAGAAGCCACAGCTTGGTCTTGAGCTTGTGACCTTCTGCCCTTGTACACACTGGCTGTGTGTACTGCACCAAACTGTTGCCACAGGGGCAGATCATTCCCTGGAGATACCATGACTGTTTGTCAGACAGACTTCATCTGTTGCAGTGCACGGCACCCACCTAAACGGGGCTTGGCCGTGGTCTGCTGTGGGCAGATGCCACTGCCCCCTCTGCCACCAGCACCCCTCCGCTACCATGTTGATATGCCCTTATGCCAGTGGTGCTGGTGGTGTGCAGTCCCAGGCCATCCAGTGTGCCGGTAGGCAGCTGCCTATGGTGTGGGTTGTCGAGTAGGGGTGCCTACATGGACATGCGCGCTTCCCCCCCCCCCCCAGCATTGCCTGCCAATGTTATGTGCCCTTGGGGGTACCTGCTGGGTAATATCCCCTGTGACACTGTGGGACACATACTTGTGCCCATGTCGGTCCCTCGTCAGTTGCTGTCTTTCTGCTTTATAGTTTCGGCATTCCTATGTGCCACCTAGGCATCTGCCTAGTCCGCACTGTGCCACAGCTGGACCACAGCATGTGCCACCTGCAGCCCCCTGTATCCCATTTACAGCATCAGTACAGTTGCCCTTTCCTACGTGCCCATTCTGCTGTTGCTGCACATGTGCACGCCCTAACAAACCTGCCCAATATAAACGACAAAAACCCTGATCACCGCTGTGTCAATGTGGGATCATTCACTTCGTAGGGGGACAGAGCATAGGCCTTTCCACACATGATATCTTCCTTTTTACATTTTGTCAGTAGTGTTGCTTTATGTTTATCATTAATATCACTATTGGCCATCTTGGTTATTGGGATTTCAGATGTGGTTCTGGTCATTTTATATGTTTATTTGCCTTTTTGGTTCCTGCACATGTATCACTACTATCACTTTTCTGGCTTTCCCTGCCTTTGCTGTACATTGCTGACTAAAATGGTTTCTCTGTCCTGCAAATGTGTCTAGTGCGAGGTTTTCACTGGCTCTAATTTTCAGAGCTTTATTTCACGACGTTAGTGTGCATGGATCCACTCCCCGCCCACTCTCCGCCCACTCTACGCCCATTGACCCCTTCTCTCCGCCCCTGGGGAGCCTTACTCCACCCTCTGGGGTGCCTTTCTCCTCCCTCTGCGCACCTCACCGCCGCCGGAGACGTTATCACATGATAACGTTACGTATTGCGCGAGAACATTGCTGCTGCTATGTTAAGATGGTTTAGTAAACATACCCCTAAGTAACTTACAGTTATCTAAACCTATTTTCTAAAGTCTACAAAAACTTTTATTTGCAAAATAGTAGCTATTACAGCATTATAAGCTAATAACTATTTTTTGTGATCTTTTTATGTTGAGCCGCCAGTACCGTCAAAATCAGCAAACTTCAAATACCTATTAAACTAACTAGATCTCAGATAAAAAATCAGTATAAAATGCTTTTTGACATAATGATAATAGCTAAACATAGGGGTATGTTTACTAAACCATCTTAACATCGCAACAGTGGAATTATCATGCAATAAAGTCACTTATCGCGCGATAACGCAGTGGCGGCGTTAAGGCACACTAATGCTATGAAATCCGGGTCTGAAGGGTGGAGTAAGGCTTCCCAGAGGGCGCAGAGAAGGGATCAATGGGCGGAAAGTGAGAGGGGAGAGGCTCCAGGCACACTAACGCTGTGAAATCCGGGTCTGAACACCCGGTATAGCAAAACAAACACTCAGACCACTACAATTAGCACAAAACACAGCGGCCCACATAATAGCTGGCTCAACAAGACAAGAACACATCACACCCATTCTGAAAGATCTACACTGGCTCCCAATCAGATCACGCATCAAATACAAAACAATCATAAACATCTTCAAGATCAAACAACACTCTTCAGCCAACAGCCTACATACCCTCATACAACCTGACACAAGCACATGCCCAAGGAGAAGAGGCACCTCCAACCTTGTAAACACCCCAAAAGACTTCATAAAGACTCACAAGGACACCACAGAACAAGCACTCTCTCTGGCTGCCCCAGCAATCTGGAACACCCTCCCAGACGAACTGAGAATAACCACAGACCTCAAAGACTTTCGCAAACAGCTAAAGACAACGCTATTCATTGAACACTACGGACATGCCACATGATCTACTAACAAGCAAGAACAACTGACCTACCCCCCACCATGACCCTTGTATAGAAGAATGTATATAGCACACGATGTATAATAGCGTACAATGAACATAGCTCCACTTAAATCAATTACACAACACATCAAACACACCAAACACGCAAACGCATCACTGCATGAAACACATGATCACTCCTTTGATTGTTTGCAGTGAGACCGCTTTGATTGTAGGAAAAGGCGGTATAGAAATACTGTTAAATAAATAACGCCAGTGAAACCCTCGCTTTAAGGCACATTGCAGGAAAGAGAAACCATTTCAGTCAGCAATGTGCATCAAAGGCAGAGAAACCCAAAAATGTGATAGTTGTGATACATGTGCAGGGAACAAAGAGACAAAT
Organism: Ichthyophis bannanicus; assembly: GCA_033557465.1. NCBI lineage: Eukaryota > Metazoa > Chordata > Amphibia > Gymnophiona > Ichthyophiidae > Ichthyophis > Ichthyophis bannanicus. The sequence continues at coordinate 784,654,978 of CM066033.1, forward strand.
AAACATATAAAAGGACCAGAACCACATCTAAAATCCCAATAATCAAGCTGGCCAATAGTGATATTAATGATAAACATAAAGCAACACCACTGACAAAGCGTATAAATTAAGATATCATGTTTAGAAGCGTCTATGCTCTGTCCCCCTACAAAGTGAATGATCCCACATTGAAATAGTGCTGATCAGGGTTTCTGTCATTTAGATTGGGCAGGTTTGTTATGGCGTAAGCATGTGCAGCAACAGAAGAGTGGGCACGTAGGCAAGGGCAACTGTACTGATGCTGTAAATGGGATACAGGGGGCTGCAGGTGGCATATGCTGTGGTCCAGCTGGGGCACAGTACGGGCTAGGCAAATGCCTAGGTGGCACATAGGAATGCCATTAAAGCAGAAAGACAGCAACTGATGAGGGTCCAACATCGGCATGAGTGTGTGTCCCACAGTGTCATGAGGAGATTACCCAGCAGGTACCCCCAAGGGCACATAACATTGGTAAGCAGTGGGGGGGGGGGGAGCGCGCATGTCCATGTAGGCACCCCAACCCGAGAACCCACACCATAGGCAGCTGCCTACTGGCATACTGGATAGCCTGGGACTGCGCACCACCAGCACCACCGGCATAATGGCATGGCAGCATGGTGGCGGAGGGGTGCTGGTGGCGGAGGGGGCAGGGCATCTGCCCACAGCAGACCACGGCCTAGCCCCATTTAGGAGGGTGCCGTGCAATGCAACAGACAGGGTCTGTCTGACGAATAGTCATGGTATCCCCAGGGAAGGAACCACCCCTGCGGCAACAGTGTGATGCAGTACACACAGCCAGTGTATTCAGTAGCAGAAGGTCACAAATTCAAGTCCCAGCTGTGGCTCCTGCCAACCCTTTCCCCATATTTTACCCAGTACTAAACCATGGTAATAAAGATGGAACCTTTATTGCAGATAAAATAAACATGCCTGAAATGCCTATATTTTACCCTAGAGAACACAGACACCATAAACATGTGCAAATAAAAAAAAATAATAAATAAATAATAATAAAATGAAATGATTTTTGAAAGAGTCTACGGAGCGTAGACCCTTCCAAAAATCATTTCTTTTTTTTTGGAGCTTTCCTGGGAGTGTTTTTTATTGTTGCCCATTGCTATCACTGTTGCCCAGGTGAATTATAATTTTTACAATTTTTCTTGTGGTCATTTTAAAGTTTTATTTGGCATTTGGTTCTGTGCACATGTATCACACTGCTCACGTTTTGTTGGTTTCCCCGGTTTTGCTGTACATTGCTGACGGAAATGGTTTCTCTTCCCTTTAAATCGTCTCTAACGCGAGGTTTTCACTCGCGGTATTTTTTAGGTTGATTTTCAGCCCTGCTCCTGTGTGGGGAGCCTCTCCCCTCCCACTCTCCACCCATTGAGCCCGTCCCTCCGCCCCTCCGGAGCCTTCCTCCGCCCTCGGAATGCCTTTCCACGCCCCTAGCGCACATCAGTGCGCCGTGCACTTGTGTGGGCCCGTTAGTGTGACGCGCACATTGTGTGGGGCCCAAAAACACACTATTAGCATGTGCTAAGGTACCTTAGCGCATGCTCAAGTGCGCCCCACACAATTGCGCGGTTTAGTAAACATACCCCTTAGTGTAATTCTGTTTTTTTAATATATTTTTTATATTTCATTTTTTAATGTGTTTTTCTATTATACAATTGGTGATATGCGTTTTAGTTCATTCTCTATTAGTTTTATTTTTATTATGTTATATTGTTTTTAATGTTATTTATTATTCATTTTATTATTTTGTGTTTAGCCCATCTAGCCCCTGAAGAAGGTTTTGTGAAACACGGTCTGTGTCGGGCCTGGCTGTTTTTATCTACTTGAATAAATAGTTCCTTCCATATTATCCACGGTTTCATTGGGTCTTTGTCACTGCACGTGGAGGTGTGCTTTTTTCGTTGGACACAAACCTTTTTTAAATCCAACTACACTAACAGCTTTTTCGATATCCTCCGGTAACGAATTCCAGAATTTGATTACACGTTGAGTGAAAAAATATTTAGGGGGATGTTTACTAAACATTCGTATCATGCGGGTCCGCGGTAGTGTGCCTGTGCCATAAAAGGAGTGGGCGGGTCAGGCAGAAAAAGGAAAACAGCCGACCATACGTGTGCGCGGCACGCACATTTGCGGGCCCGACATTAGCGCGTGGGAAGGTTAAGTGGGGCGCTGCTAGGCACATAAAGGAACAGAGCCGTAGCACAATGCTGAAGACACTGACCAGTGGTGCAAGGGTCAGGGGTTCAATCCCCCATCGTGCGCCAGGAAAAAGGCTGGCTGAGGCATGAATTTTCATGGTTAAAACTGCTTTAGGAGGCATAATAATTTTGGGCGTCATTAGGCGTTGCGCTGTTAATTGTGGGCGGCAGTAATTAAGTTCGTGCGGCATTAGGCGGTGCGCTGTTAATTTTGCGCGCTGTCCATCTTGTGCGTTTTGGCCGGCATCAGGCGGTGCGCTGTCAGTTGTGAAGGGCATAAGGCGGTGCGCAAACGTCCAGACACAGGAACAGAGTCACAGCACAATGTTTGAAATAGTGACCACTGGTGCAGGGATCAGCGGTTCAATACCTCACAGTGCCCAGTGAACACGGCTGGCTAAAACAGTATGTATTATGTTGTGTTGTGTTGTGGTGTAGGTGGCTTTTTTTCTTTTTGTATCACTACTAGCAAACGCACTCTCACAGCATGTTAACATAAGGCGGCCCATAGGGCACATGTTACAGTGCACTGTCCGCCAACGCACCCTAGAATGTCCCCTATAGGGCACCATATATGTTGCCACACAGGATAATGTATAGTGCACACTATATGGATGGCAACCATAAGGTGGCCTATAGGGCGCCCTATAAAGCACCCTCAGACACACCTTATGGGTACAGTATGCCGCGGGTGTTTTATCATGCATAAAAATAGGTGGATTTGAGATGGATAATGCTGTGGACAACCCTATCACATTACCACACTGTGGTTTTGAACCCATATCCTCTGGCTACACAGGCAGTGACATAACCTTTGGACTACAGCACTATAGCTGTATGCAAAAGCCATGACTGGCTGCAGAAAGCCTGCACGTCACCTCACAGACAGTCTGCTGTTGTGAGGTGGATAGGGTTTGGCCACCCGTGCCCATGATGCACTGCACATGCAAATCACCAGTCCACAGATGCACACAGGATGGGGACTGCAACCCGACAGCTCCAGGCCTGGTATGGGGATGTGCCCGTGTGCACCCACACATCAACTCGGCCTGGTAGGGTGTACTGAGTGGGTGTTGTACTGGCACAGAGTAGCTACACACCATCACATTGTGCGGGTACTGTGCTCACCCTAAGGGTGCGATGAGGCACCCAGGACCAGGTCCACAACACCCTCCACGGCAAATTTAGGCCATGGCAGAGCTCCAATGCACTCTTACTCTGTGAGATAGGTTCTTTCTGCAGAAACAACTTGGATATCTCTGTTGGTCTGAGTCTGGGGAACCCCTTATGGATACCTAGGTGGGTTAGGTACCACCATTTGTCCCCCTCCTCCCCCGTTTGCAACACAGGGTCTCCTCTCTAAATGCTACCTCCCTGCAATGGTGGCAGCAGAGTAGACCATCAACCCCAGTCCTACTGTGAAAGAGACACCCTACAGGCCAGTCATGACAGCTGTATACACATCCATAACACAATATCTGACAGACATTAGGCCTGTATGTGCTCGGTTGCACCCCACCACTATCTGATATTGTCCTGCAGCAAGCCATCAGCCACTGCACCCTGCAAGGCGCTCCATCAGGACACAGACCAGCTGCGGACAATCTGCTAGTTAGTTCTGTTAGACATGCACATCCCTGACATAATATCTGACAGACAGTATGCCTTGATATGCTACGTTGGGCCCCACCACTATCTGATATTCTCCCGCAGCAAGCCATCACCCGCTGCACAGCACTCCATCAGGACACAAACCAACTGAGGACAGTCTGCTAGTTGGTCCTGTTGGAAATGCATGCACCCAGAACTATGATGGCCGTGCACACCAGCAGATAGGTCAGTGACTGGGCCCCAAACCACAACCCATATATATCACATGACAGAGATACTATCTATCACTATGGGGGTGCCTAGCCATGCTGTCGTCACTGCACAGTCAGGGTGTTGTACAACCCCAGCAGCACATACAGAGGCCACCCTGTCTGTGTGGGTGGTGGCCAGCCACTACAGTGTCCCAGCCAGTGCCCTCTGCCCTGTGCAGATGCATCCTGGCCATCCCACCCTGTCTGATCTATACCCATGGTACCTTGCTGCTCATTATGCACATTGGCAGGCCAATACTGGCAACAGTGCTGGCAGTGTGGGCTGTGGAAGGTGTTTGCAGCCAACACACACTGTATAGACCAGGGGTGGGCACCTCCGGTCCTGGAGGGCCGCAGACCAGTCAGGTTTTCGGGATATCCCTAATGAACATGCATGAGATATATATGCATTAGAGATATCCTGCCTACCTGACTGGTTTGTGGCCCTCCAGGGCTGGATTTGGAGACCCCTGCCTTACACCTCTGTCATTTAAGATCGTGAGTGGGCAAGGTACAGATGTCCTAGACATCGAAAGGGTATATAGAATGTGTCACATTCCTCCTCGATTCTCACCACCACCAAAAAGTTGTCTAATAGACAATTTTTGGTGGTGGTGAGAAGTGAGGAGGACTGTGACAAATTCTATCTAACCTTTTTGATGTCTTGGACATCTGCACCTTGTCCACTCACAATCTTAAATGACAGAGGTGTAAGGCAGGGGTCTCCAGATCCAGCCCTGGAGGGCCACAAACCAGTCAGGTTGGCAGGATATCTCTAATGCATATATATCTCATGCATATTCATTAGAGATATCCCGAAAACCTGACTGGTCTGCGGCCCTCCAGGACCAGGTTTGCCCACCCCTGGTATAGACAGACACACACTCACACACGTATGCCAGCATTGTGCTACTATAGAGGCGTTTGTCAACATTGGCCACCACACCAGTCCTGGGCACAGTACAGGCATGGATATGGTACGCAATACCATTGGGAGTCACTCCCCAGGGTGGTAAACACTGTCTGAGACCAGACCTGATGCACCCACTGCAGACAACAGAATGATTGTCATGATGGAGCTCACAGAGCATAATTTGCGTAACGTAGGGTTATCTATCTGCCAGTACTCATAGCAAGCATTTGACAGCTGTGTACCGTATACCCTGGTGTAGGGTGACATTGCTAAGGAATGCACATGCTAGTATTGTGAGATGCACGCAGGGCCCAATGGTCCTGCCTCTCCAGGAGGCATTGGCCAATGTGGCCTGTGGGTGTGGGTGTGGGTGTGTCTGCCCCTGTTGGTTGCTGCTTTACAGCAGGGGTTCCCAACTCCAGTCCTGGTATGCCACACACTATTCGTATTTTAGTGCTGTCCCTCATGAATATGTATGAGCTACATCTACATGCCATGGGGGTGTTTCATAGATATGCAGCACTGGCATTTGTATTAGGGGCAGCATGGAACCAGAATGGTTTGTGGCCCTCCAGGACTGCATTTGTGGGACTGGGCTGTAGGTACGGCTCATTGTTATGGGGGGTGTGCAGTGTAGGGCAAAATGTGGGTGTTTGCACTATGCTTATGTTCCCTGCAATACAGGAGTGTCTGTGCTATCTCTGCTTGGTGGTGGGTAAAATATAGGGACTGGGCTGGCAGGTGCCCCAGCTGGGATTTGAACCTCTGCCCTCTGGTCCTAGAGGTACTGGCTCTGTCTGCTGCACCACACTGTGGCCACAAAGACTGTGCAGTCCCTGGAGATAGTTAACCTTGCAGGATGGAGTCTCAACCCCTGCTCTGCACATTTTGACTGTGGGCTCATTCACCCTGTCTGGTGACACACGTGCAAATAAACCCCAGAATTGACCACAAGAGAGGGGGATGACATATAACCATGCTGGGCAACAGTGATATTAATGGCCAACCATATAAAACACTCCCAGGACAACTCCAAACAACGGACATGTTTTTGGAAAGGTCTCCGCTCCGTTGACCCTTCCGACATTCATTTCCTGTTTCTGGAACCTTCCTGGGTGTATTTGTTATATTTGCCCATGGCTATCACTGTTCCCCAGCTGACTTACTGTTTTTAATATTTTTGTGCTGGTCATTTTCTATTTTTAATAGCACTTTTGTGCTGTGCACATGTATCACACTGCTCACGTTTTACAGGTTTCCCCGGTTTTGCTCTACATTGCTGACGGAAATGGTTTCTCTTCCCTTTAAATGCCCTCTACCGCGAGTGTTTCACTCGCGCTATTTTTTACTTGTAAATTCGGCCCCGCAACTGTGCGAGGGGCCTCTCCCCTCCCCTTCCCCGCCCATTAACCCCGTCTCTCCGCCCCTCGGGGGCCTTCCTCCACCCTCAGTTAGCCTTTCCACGCCTCTATCGGACATTTGCGGGCCCGTACTTGTGCGGGGCCCGTTAGTGTGTCGCGCACATGCACGGGGCTTCATCGCACATGTCCGGGGCGTTTAAGAGTGTTTAAGAGCGTTTAGGTGCCGCGTTTCCGTGCGCTATTGTGCGGCGCGCACCTTTGCGGTTTTTAGTAAACATCCCCCTTAGTCTTATTAGTCTTAAACGGGTTACACTGTAGCTTCATTGCATGCCCCCCAGTTTTTCTACTTTTTGATACCATAAAGAATCAATCTAAACTTACCCATTCCACTCCATTCATTGATTTATAGACCTCTCTAATATCTTTCCTCAGACATCTCTTTTCCAGGTTAAAAAGCCCTAATCTTTTAAGCCTCTCCTCATAGGAGTATCATTCCATCCCCTTTATCATTTTGGTGGGTCTTCTCTGTACTTTTTCTAATTCTGCTATATCCTTTGTAAGATATGGTGACCAGAATTGCACACAATGTTCAAAATGCGGTTGCACCATGGAATGATACAGAGACATTATTTTACTGTTTTATTTTCTATTCCTTTCCTTATGATTCCTAGCATTTTATTTGCCTTCTTGGCCGCCACTGCACACTGGACAGAGGGTTTCAATGTGTTATCTACAATGATGCCTAAATCCTTTTCCTGGGTGGTTGTTCCTAATGGGGAACCTTGCATCATGTAACCATAGTTTATTTATTTAACCAGCTTTTAATACCGCCTTATCCTTCAATCAAAGTAGTTTAAATTATGCATTCATTACAAACAGGTACTGGATATATTCCCTTGTCCCCAAAGGGCTCACAATCTATGTGTACCTGAGGCAACAGAGGATTAAGTGGCTTACCCAAGGATACAAGGAAGTATGTTTGCTAAACCATCCTGATGTTACCGGAGCTAGTTGCAGCGATAATGTGAAGAATACCATATAAGGAGTGGGCGTTCAAGTCCTAAGGTAGCAAGAATATGAATTGTGCGATAGTGGGTGCCGTGGCACGTTAACACGCGTTAACCCTAAGTACATGCCAGCGCAGTGTTCGAAGCTATAACAATGTAGCCCACTGGTTACTGCAATAACTGTGAAGGCAGAGGTCATAGGTTTGATCCTGCAGTGGTGTAATCTAAAATGGCTGTCTGAGGCATTTTCTTTTAATTTAAATCAGTGCTGCCAGCAAAAACACCCTCACAGTGCCCTAACCTAAGGTGCCTCATAAGGCGCCCTATAAGGCGCCCCATAGGTCACATTATAAAGTGCTCTGTCTGCCAAGGCACCCTATAATGTGCCCTATAGGGCACTATATAGAGCGCCTTAAAGGGCGCTTTACAGCACACCTTACAGAGCGCCTTATAGGGCGCATATAAGGCACCTTAGTTTACAGCATTGTGAGGGTGTTTCTGCTGGCAGCACTGATTTAAATTAAAAGAAAATGCCACAGACAGCACCACTGCAGGATCAAACCCATGACCTCTAGCCTCCACAGTCATTGAAGCAACCAGTAGGCTACATCTCTATAGCTGCTAACACACTGCTGGCTGGCTACAGAAAGACTGCAGGTCACCACACAAACTGTCTGCTATGGTTACCAGGATAGGGTAAACCCACCCGTACCCATGATGCACTGCACATGCAGATCAGCAGTCTACAGCTGATCACAAGATGGGTTATGCATCCCCACAGCACCTCGGCCTGGTAGGGGGAACTGACCGTGTGTGCTACTGGCACAGAGTAGCTACAGACCGTGACATTGTGCGGGTCCTGTGCTCACCATGAGGATGAGGTGGGGTTGCCAGCACCAGGTCCGCAGCATCTGGCTTTGCTGAGATAGGCTATGTTGCAGGTTGCTATCAGTACTAGTGTGTGATAGGTTGTCCTTGTAGATGCATCTAGGATGCACCTGTGTCCAACTGTATTTCCCAGTCACATATAGCCCTTGTGGGTTATGAAGCACCCAGAATAGTGCATATCCTGTGTGGGTGCCATGGTCACATGTAATAAATGAAGGGGGGTGTATGGACCCCAAGGTGGATTGTGTAGTGCCACCCAAACCACCCTCTGTGGCTCAGAATGGGGGACAGGATCTCTCACCAACAGATCCACATTGTACATCTCTGCAAGGGTGGCAGTAAACAAGACTATCAACCCCATTGTACATCTCTGCAAGGGTGGCAGTAAACAAGACTATCAACCCCAGTCCTGCTGGGAAACAGGCACCCCTACAGGGCAGTCAATGCAGATCTGTATGCATCCATAAGGCAAAGGCAGACAGGCAGAACGCTGGAAAACTTCAGCTTAGCTGACCATCCCACCACTATCTGACATTCACCAGTAGAGAGCACAGTCAGTCTCCACCCTGCAAGGTGTTCGAACCATACACATACTAACTTCAGATAGTCTGCTAGCTAGTACATAATGCACGTTCCTGGAGAAACTGTGTGCACCCAAAAATGGGATGTGAGCACACACACCAAGCAAGTATGTCAGCGATTAGGCTCCAGAAAAAGGAACCCATAAACATCACTTGAGAAAAATGCTGTATAGCACTATGGGGGAACCTAGCCACGCCGTGGTCACTGCTCAGTCACGGTGAGACTGACCTCCCAGCATGACATGGTGTAGCCACCCTGTCCGTGCAGGTAGTGGTCGGGCACTACAATGTCCCAGCCATTTCCCTATACCCTGTGCAGATGCATCCTGCCCAGGCCACCCTGTTTAGCCCATACCCACAGTACCTTGCTCCTCATTATGCACATTAGCAGGCTAAGACTGGAAACAGTGCAAGCAGTGTGGGCTCAGTAAGGTGTAGGCAGCCACAACACAATGGATAGACAGACACACACTCCCACACCTATGCCAGCATTGTGCAAATATAGAGGTTTGTGGAAAACCTGGCCGTCACACCAGTCCTGGGCACAGTGCAGACATTGCTATGGTACGCAATACTGTTGGGGTCACTCCCCGGGGTGGTAAACACTGTCAGAATCAATAACTGAAACACACTCCATAGATATCAGAAAGGTTGCTATGATGAATCTCTATCAACAAATCATGTTTAACTTAGGATTTGTTAGCTGAGATTAATCATAGCAACCTTTTGATATATGTGGAACATGTTCCCAAGTTTAGTACGGCATTGCTAAGGTATGCAGATGCCAGTATTGGGAGATGCTGCTCCGCGCAGGGCCCAACAGCCTGACTCTCCATGAGGCGTTGGATAGTGGAGCCTGTGGGTGTGGGTGTTTGTACCCCTGCTCTAGGGCTGAGTTTCCCAACTCTGGTCCTGGTGGGCCAAACACTGTTCAGATTTTCATGCTGTCCCTAATGAATATGCATGAGATACATTTGCATACAATGGGGGCGGTGCATACAAATGCAGCACAGGCATATTTATTAGGGACAGCATGACACCTGAATGGTGTTAGTTCCTCCAGGACTGCAGTTGGTAAACTCTGCTCTAGGGATTGCACATGTTTATGGTGTTGGTGCCCTGTAGGGTAAAATATAGGCGTTTATGGCTTGTTTATTTAATCTGCAATAACAGTTCCGTCTAGTACTGGGTAAAATATAGGGACATGGTTTGCAGGAGCCACAGCTGGGGCTTGAACCTGTGACCTTCTGCCCCTGAACACACTGGCTGTGTGTACTGCATCAAACTGTTGCCACAGAGGTAGATCATTCCCTGGGGCTAACATTAGTGTTCGTTACACAGACTTTGTCTGTTGCACCGCACGGCACCCACCTAAACAGGGTTTGGCCATGGTCTGCTGTGGGCATATGCCACTGCCCCCTTTACCACCAGCAACCCTCCGCCACCATGCTGACATGCCCTTATGCCAGTGGTGCTGGTGGTGCGCAGTCCCAGGCCATCCAGTATGCCGGTAGGCAGCTGCCTATGGTGTGGGTTCTCGGGTAGGGGTGCCTACATGGACATGCGCACTTCCCTCCCGGCACCACCTGCCAATGTTATGTGCCCTTGGGGGTACCTGCTGGGTAATATCCCCTGTGACATTGTGGGACACACACTCGTACCCATGTTGGACCCTTGTCAGTTGTTGTCTTGCTGCTTTAAAGTTTCGGCATTCCTATGTGCCACCTAGGCATCTGCCTAGTCCACACTATGCCCCAGCTGGACCACAGCATAACAAACCTGCCCAATATAAATGACAAAACCCTGATCACCGCTATTTCACTGTGGGATCATTCACTTTGTAGGGGGATAGCGCATAGCCCTTTCCAAACATTTTTACGCTTTGTCAGTAGTGTTGCTTTATGTTTATCATTAGTATCATTATTGGCCAGCTTGGTTATGAGGATTTCAAATGTGGTTCTGGTCATTTAATATGTTTATTTGCCTTTTTGGTTCCTGCACATGTATCACTACTATCACTTTTCTGGGTTTCCCTGGCTTTGCTGTACATTGCTGACTGAAATGGTTTCTCTCTCCTGCAAATGTGCCTCTAGCGCGAGGTTTTCACTGGCGCTAATTTTCAGACCTTCATTTCACGGCGTTAGTGTGCATGGGGCCTCTCCCCGCCCACTCTCCGCCCACTGATGCCTCATCTCCGTCCCTGAGGAGCCTTACTCTGCCCTCTGGGGAGCCTTATTCCATCCTCTGCGCACCTCAACACCGCCGCAGACATTATTGTGCGATACGTGGCGTTCTCATAAGAACATAAGATATGCCATACTGGGTCAGACCAAGGTCCATCAAGCCTAGTATCCTGTTTCCAACAGTAGCCAATCTAGGTCATACGTACCTAGCAGTTTCCCCAAAAGACACAGGTTCCACAATGCTTGTACTGGGTCAAGCATTGATATCCTGGGTCCCTTCTTAATAATGGTTTATGGATCTTTCCTCCAGGAGCTTGTCCAAACCTTTTTTAAACCCAGCTACACTAACAGCCTTTACTACATCCTCCGGTAACAAATTCCAGAGTTTGATTACACGTTGAGTGAAAAAATATTTTCTTTTATTAGTCTTAAATAGTTTAACCTGTAGCTTCATTGCATGTCCCCTAGTCTTTCTATATTCTGATAATGTAAACAATCGATCTACGTTTACCCGTTCCACTCCGTTCATTAATTTATAGACTTCTATCATATCTCCCCTCAGCTGTCTCTTTTCCAGATTAAAGAGCCCTAACCTTTTTAGCCTTTCTTCATAGGAGTACCCTTCCAACCCCTTTACCATTTTGGTGGCTCTTCTCTGAACCTTTTCTAATAACTCTATATCCTTTTTAAGATACGGCGACCAGAATTGCACACAATATTCAAGGTGCGGTCTCACCATGGAACGATATAGAGGCATTATGATATCTTTTGTTTTATTTTCCATTCCTTTCCTTATGATACCTAGCATTCTATTTGCTCTCTTGGCTGCCACTGCACACTGGGCGGAGGGTTTTAACATGTTATTCACAATGACACCTAAATCTTTTTCCTGGGTGGTGGTTCCTAATGTGGAACCTTGCATTGTATAACCATAGTTTGGGTTGTTCTTCCCTAGGTGCATAACTTTGCACTTGTCCACATTAAATTTCATCTGCCATTTTGATGCCCAGTCTTCTAATTTATCAAGATCCTATTGGAATTTTCCACAATCCTCTTGGGTTTTAACAACTTTAAGGGGTATGTTTACTAAACTGCGGTAACGGTACATAACGCGCGTAATGTAACGTTAACGATCGTTCACGCATCATAACGTGTGTTATGACGTGCGAACGATCGTTAACGTTACATTACGCGCGTTAACCGTAGTTAACGATCGTAAACTCCCGCAGCGCAGTAAAACACCGCAGAAGGTGGAGAGAGGGCGGAGAGAAGGGGTCAGTGGGCGGAGAGTGGGCGGGGAGAGGCTCCCTTCACACTAACGCGCTGATCTGAAGAGCTCAATTCCAACGCGAATGAAAACCTGCCTTTAAATGCACATTACAGGGGAGAGAAACCATTTCAGTGTCAGCATTGTACAGCCCAGGCAGGGAAACCTACAAAACGTGATAAGTGTGATACATGTGCACAGAACAAAAGGGCACATAAACACTGAAAATGACCCCAACAAACTGGAAAAAACCATAACCAAGCTGGTAAATAGTGGTATCAATGAGAAACATCAACCCCTCCCCTCCCCCGAGTAACCTCCATAGAAAAGATATAAATCCTGGAAGGGTCTATACTCCGTCCCCATACAAGGTGAATGAGCCCACAGTGAAATAGCGCTGCTCAGGGTTTTCCCCACCATCGGACAGGGTTCCTATGGCGTGCACATGTCCCGCAACATCAGGGCGGGCATGTGGGAATGGAAACTGGACAGATGCCGGAGAAGGGGATACAGTGGGCCGCAGGCGGCACATGCTGTGGTGGAACTGGGCCACAGTGCGGACTAGGGTGATGCCTAGGTGGCCCATACGAATGCTGAAACAGCAGAGCAGCCAGACAGCAACTGATGAAGACCAATATGGGCACGAATGTGTTTCCCACAGTGTCACAGGGGATAGTACCCAACAGCCACCCCCAAGGGCACGGAACATTGGCAGGTGGGGCTGGTGGAAGCGTTGATGTCTATGTAGGCACCCCTACCCCAGAACCCGCACCATAGGCAGCCGCCTACCTGCACACTGGATGGCCTGAGACTGCGCACCACCAGCACCACCAGCAGAAGGGCATGTCAGCATGGTGGCTGAGGGATACTGGTGGTGGAGGGGGCAGTGTCAGCTGCCCAGAGCAGACCGTGGCCTAGCCCTGTGTAGGTGGGTGCCGTGTACTGCAACAGATGGGCCCTGTCTGACGAACAGTCATGGTATCACCAAGGAATGTACTGACTCTGTGACAACAAGGTGGTGCAGTGCACAAAACCAGTGTATTCAGAAGCAGAGGGTCACAGGTTCAAGTCCCAGCTGTGGTTCTTGCCAACCCAGTCCCCATATTTTACCCACTACTACAACTTGCTAATACAGACAGCATATTTATTGCAGATGATGTAAACATGACCAAAACACCTGCATTCTACCCTACAGAGCACAAACATGCACAAACATGCACATTACCTAGAGCAGAGTCTCCCAAATGCAGTCCTGGAGTTCCAAACACCATTCCGGATCCATGCTGTCTCTGATAAAGATGCCTGTACTGCATTTCTATGTGCCACCCCCATGGTATGCAGATGTATCTCATGCATATGCATGAGGGACAGCATGAAAACCCGAACAGTGTTTGGCACCGCAGGACTGGAGTTGGGAACCTCCGCCGTAAAGCAGCAGCCAACAGGGGCAGACACACCCGCACCCACAGGTCCCATTATCCAAAGCCTCCTGGAGAGGCAGGACTTTGGGCTCTGCGTGCATCCCCCAATACTAGCACTTGCATACCTTAGTAATGCCACCCTAAACCGGGGAATATGGTACACATCTATCAAAAGGTTGCTATGATTACTGGCAGATAGCAATTCCTAGGTTAAGTACAATTTTCTGAGTGAGCTGTATCATAGCAACCTTTCTGATGTCTGTGGAGTGTGCTACAGGTCTGGTGTCTGACAGTGTTTACCAATCTGGGGAGTGACTCCTACAGTATTGCGTACCATAGCCATGCCTGCACTGTGCTCAGGACTGGTGTGGTGGCCTGGGCTGCCCAACACCTCTATAGTTGCACAATGCTGGCATAGGTGTGGGGAGTGTGTGTCTGTCTATCCAGTGTGTGTTGGCTGCCAACACCCTCCACAGCCCTCACTGCTAGCACTGTTGCCAGTATTGGCCTGCCAATGTGCATAATGAGGAGCAAGGTACTGTGGGAATAGCCTGGATAGGGTGGCCTGACCTGGATGCATCTGCACACGGCATAGGGCAATGGCTCGGACATTGTAGTGCCTGGCCACCACCTGCACGGACAGGGTGGCCATAGCATGTCCTGCTGGGAGGTCACTCTCACCCTGACTGAGCAGTGACCATTGCATGGCTAGGTTCTCCCATAGTGCTATTTATGGGTTTCTTTTTAGGGCCCAATCACTGACCTATCTATTTGGTGTGTATGCTGACATCCCTGTTCTGGGTGCATGCATCTCCCCCAGGACCATGCACTATGGATTAGCTGGCGGACTGTCTGCAGCTAGTATGTGTCTTGCTGGAACACCTTGCAGGGTGCAGTGGCTGGAGGCTTGCTGCTGGAGATTGTCAGATAATGGTGGGGGCAGCTGAGCATTTCTAGGCCTTCTGTCTGCCATTGTGTTATGGATGTGCAGTGCTCTGTCTGTTCCCCAGCAGGACTGGGGTTGATGGTCCCCTCTACTGCCACCATTGCAGGGAGGTAGACTGTGGATCTATTGGTGGGTGCTCCTGTTTCCCACCCTGAGCCCCAGAGTGTGGGTTGTGTGGTGGTACATAATCTGCCTATGGGTCCATACACACACACACACCCCACCAGGTAACCATGGCACCAACACCAGATATGCACTATTCTGGGTGCATCATTGCCCATAGGGACTAGACATGACTGAGACATACAGCAGGACACAGATGTATCCTAGGTGTGTCTAATGGAACTACCTATCACACACTGATGGGGACCTGCAGCATGGCACATTTCAGCTATGAAAGGTGCTGTGGACCTGGTGCTGGGCGCCCCACCTCAACCTCAGGGTGGGCACAGTACCCGCACAATGTGACTGTCTGTGGCTACTCTGTGGCAGTGCCACACACGGTCTGTTCCCCCTACCATGCCAAGGTGCTGTGGGGCTGCACATGGTCAGGACCCCCCACCAGTCCTAGGTGATGGGGAGGAGCACACCTCAACATATGACCATCTGTACACGGCTGATTTGCATTTGCAGTGCATCATGGGTGTGACTGCCCTAATCCAACCCTGTGAACCACTGCAGATGGACTGTGTGGTGAACTGAAGTCCCTCTGTAGCCAGCCAGGTATGTAGAAAGAGCTACAGAGATGTAGTCCACTGGCAAATGCACTGACTGTGGAGCCAGAGGTAATGGGTTTGAACCCACTGTGGTGATACATGGCAGGGCTGTTAGATGCATTTTCATCTGGAGCAGTGGTGTCTGCAACCAAATAATACCAGAGGTAAAGTACAGAATCCAAGCCTATATTTTCTGCCAAAAACCCAGAGAGGAACGAGTCCAAAGGTGAATGAGCACGCTTGAACAGGAGCAAATTCATGCTATACATTTCCAAACAGTCTAATACACACAAGCTCTCCACTGGTCCCAATGCCACCCCTACATTTATCCAATCAGGGACTCTCTCTGTGCCTTTGTCTCCACACACCCTCCTCAACTCATCTAAACAAAAGGGACAATAGAAATGTGAGATACATCTCCACGTCAAGGACATCTCTAGCCAAAAGAATGTGAACGTATCCTAATGCGAGATGTGTGAAGCAGAAGGTGTTATAAAACATAATGCAGACTCTGCAATAAGCAGAGTCCTAAAACCTTTAACTCTGATATGTAGCAGCAGTACTAAAAAGTGGGGGGTTTAAAATCCAGCTCTTGCTCACAGGCTCTGAGAAGCCATAGGCCATCACACTTATAGATGGTAGCATTAATTTGAGGTGCAATACACCCTCAAGGGTCTGTAATCTAAAATGCCTACGCACTTACCCACGCACGCTGCTACGCCCGCACCAACGCACGTGGCTACGCCCGCACCAATGCACGTGGCTACGTCCGCACCAACGCACGTGGCTACGCACCAGAGATACATTCTGAGGAGATGGCTGCCATGTCCAGGAAGCCTGTGTTCACCCAGAGAGAGCTCACAGAGCTGTTCTGCCTCCGCCAGCAGTGCCTCTTTCCTGGCTCATCCAGGAGGCAGAATCTGGCAAGGGTCAGGAGGGCCTGGGAGCGCCTCACAAATAGGTATAACAGGAGCTCTGATTACCCACGTGAGGTAAGTGCATGGGGATAGGCACCCCAACTTAGGATGTGAGGAATAACACCCTGTAACCAAAGCACCAATCAACTATGCACTGCCAGGGAATGTCAGGTGTTGCAGCGTCCAGCTGGGAGTTAAGTCTGCCACACCCCCAAAAACAGAACCCCCCAGCCCCCAGGCGGTAGCTGCAACCATCGCAGAGGTGAACTACAGACCACATTGGTATGGTATTTATTATTTTATTTATTTATTAACATTTTTATATACCGCACTATTCGTTATCAGCGCAGTTTACATGGAACAAGAAAACTCAGACAAGTTACATTTATCTGGTTATTACAGTTAACAGGAAAATCAACTTGGATAACAGGATAACAGGAGCAACTATTTACAAAACAACTATTTACATAACAGTGCCATAGCGTCTGAAAAGCGTACTGTTAATCTGTTGAAGTAGTGTAATGTGCTGTTGAGACAGGAAAGTTTACGTGGTTGGAATGTAGTTATTGATATTTGGGTGTGAATGTGTTTCTTTGTTCTCTGGGAAGTATTTGAGGAACAGGTGATGTTTCAGGGCCTTCCTGAACTGGCTGAGATCAGAGATGGCCCTAATGTGTGATGGAAGGGTGTTCCAAGGTTTTGGGGCACATAGACTGAAGGCTCTGCTCGATGTTGTAGAGTTGTATCTTATGACTTCCTTTGGTACGATTAGCATATTTAGTTCCATGGTTCTTCTTAGTCTGTTGGGTATGATTGGTTTTATCATCTCCGATAGTGAGGTGGAGGCGAGACCTTTGTATGCTTTGAAGGCCAGGAGCAGTGTCTTGAAAGTGATTCTCGCTTGAATAGGAAGCCAGTGTAGTTGTTTTAGAAGGGGTGTTACATGGTCTCTTTTGGATGTTCCAAAAAGCACTCTCGCTGCACTGTTCAAGGCAAGTTGAAGAGGATTTAAGGTAGATTGAGGAAGCCCTTGTAGTATGGAGTTTGCGTAATCGAAATGGGGAATGATTAGAGCCTGGTAAACAGTACGGAAATCGTCTGGATCAATTAGTTGGCAAAGATGTCTGAGGGAGCGGATCTTGAAGTAAATTGTTCTTACTGTGTTGGATATGTGAGTCTTCATGTCAAGGTTTTGATCAAGAGTCACTCCTAGGTATCGGATATGGGGTTTTACTTGCAGCTTGGCATCTTGAACCTCCAGGAATGTAGGTGGTATGAAGTTCGAGTTCCTTGAGATAAAGAGAACCTCCGTTTTTTATGTTGGATTCTGAGATTTTGTGTCAGTAGCCAGTTTGATATGGCGTTGAAACAGTTGGTTAAGGGAGTGAGGTCCATCTTATCTAAGCAGATCGGCATGTATAATAACACGTCATCAGCATATATCATACAGTTGACATTAAAAGATCTGATGATGTTACATATAGGTTGCATGTATATGTTAAATAGTAATGATGATAGAGAGGATCCTTGTGGGACCCCTTGTCCTTGATGAAACGGATCTGATATTGCCCCATCTGATCGCACATGCTGCCATCTACCTGACAGGTATGAGTTACACCATTCGAGTGCTGTTCCACAGAGGCCCTTTTCTTTTAGACGGATAATAAGAAGCTCATGACATACCGAATCGAATGCAGCTGCAATGTCCAAAAAGATGAGTACGAATCCATTCCGGATGTTGTCAATGCTGGAGTTTAGGTTATTGAGGAGGGTGGTAAGGAGAGTCTCGACACCATGTGATTCTCTGAATCCATGTTGGCATGTATCCAACGGAGCTGCAGAGTCAATGTGGTCTTGTAACTGCCTATAAACCACTTTTTCAATTATCTTTGCAAGCGTAGGTATGCTGGAAATGGGTCTGTGTGAGTCTGCTTTTTGTGGATCCAACTTGCAGTTTTTTAGCAAAGGTCTGATGGAGGTCTGTTTGAGAGCAGCAGGGAATGAGCCGGTGTCAAATGATAGCCTTATAATCTTGGATATCATTGGAGCGAGATCATTGCGGAGATCCTTTATCCAGAAGGCTGGGCAGGGATCAGTGTGTGCTGTGGAAGTATTGAGAGTTGAGATAATGTTTTCAATCAGTTTCAATGAGGGAGTAGTGAAGGACATTAAAGGTGTTGGGTGTCCTTGAATGGTAGGGGGAGAGGGTATTGCAATTTTATTTGTCCGGCACATCTTAGATTGTATGTAATCAGCAAATTCTTGCGGGCTGATTTCGCACTGGTGCTCGGGTGACGGTTCCTTGGTTAATCTCTTGACTAAGCTAAACAGGTCATGAGGTTTATTTAGAGCACGTCTCAGGGTGTCTGTGTGGTACAGTTTCATCTTTTCTGCAATAGACTTGCGGTGAGTAGCAAGATGCTGCATGTATGCAGTCTGATTGCTATTAGTGTGTGACCTCCGCCATCGCTTCTCAAGCTTTCGTAGTAGTTTTAGAGATTCTTTCAGCTCAGATGTGAACCATGGGGCTGTCACTTTTTTCCTTGAAGACCTGCTCCTAGGTGGGCGTGAAGCAATGGAGTTGAGTCTGTTGTTCCAACAAGTAATCATCTCATCCAAGTTTAGGGTAGTGTCTTTGAAGAGTGCATCAGTTTTGGCCAGGATACGTTCCCTGTTAAAAGGTTGGAAGAATCTGGCTGTAGCGTTTGTGTGTTTGTTTAGATCAGTGTCACTTGTAGGTTGTTTGTTTTGAGTAGGAATCTGGAAAATAATAAGCTTATGGTCTGACCATGGAACCGCTGTGATTGATAACAGTATGTTTTGAAGCTGATTATGAGCTGACTGTGGAACAAATATGAGGTCTAGAATATTGCCTTTTACATGCGTGGATTCCTGCACTGCTTGCTTGTATCCTAAGATTTCCATGGCATCTATAAAGGCGGATGATTGGTTGTCTTGTAGGGATGGTAAGTTAATGTCTCCTAGAATCCAGTTGGGTCTATTTGAGTTCGGAGTGTTGGAGGCGAGGTTTATTATAGCTGATAGCTCGTCCGGGGAGGATGATGGAGCTCTGTATAGTAAATTTATTGAACATAAGTTGTTGGAGATAGAGACGGTTTCAAGGTAGTTGTTGCTAGTGGAGTCATCCATTTTGAACTGGAGTTCCGTCTTGGTGAGGATAAGTACCCCTCCTCTTCTTCTGTTTTGTCTGTTGCTAGTGAAAACTACAAAATTATTGGGGAGGAGCTGTTTGAGAATTATATTATCTTCAGGGGACAACCATGTTTCGGTGACCATAAGGATGTCTAGGTTGTGAGATGTTATTACATCTGTGATAACTGGCCATTTTTTACGAAGTGAGTGAGCATTAATGAGGGCGCACTTTAGACTTCGAGGGTGATAGTGGTTTTCTTGTCTTAAATTTGTAGTGTGTTGAAGAGGTATATGTAATAGATAGTGGTGATGTGATTGATGGGCCCAATTTGAGTTGTGATAATTTGTGCCTGACCATTTTCTCCAGTTGTTATGTAAGATAGGTATATAATTGTGTGATGAGGTTAGTGCTAGAATATTCGGTAGCAAACCTATGAGAAAGGTATAGGCCTAATGTTATCTTGATGAGGAGCCCCATTCTCAGCCTATATCATTGAGGAGGAAAATCTTGCTAGGGGAAGGGAGGAACTTATAGTATGATACTGGAGAGTTGTTTTGCAAATAACTTGTGAGGAGTTATCTAGTGTTTAGCCAAGCATGGACAGATGTTACCAGAAACTTGCTTGATGAGAAACAAAATTCTGCGGAAAAGTACTTATTATCCAGCCAAGCATAGACAGAAAGCTGCATGAATTTTGTCTACTGAGAGAGAAACAATCTGTGAAAGGTTACATGTTGTTTAGCTAAGCATTAACAGGAGTTATAAGAATACTGCATAATGAGAGAGAAATAGTATGTGAACAGATACAAAATATTTGGTATGTGGCGCTGTTGCAGCCTCAGTGATGTGCCCTATCCACAGGAAACCACAGGCCCACCACTAAGGCCAAGAGACACACAGGGGTCTGTCACTTGCCCTTGTCAGCTATCACAAGGCCCGAATACATCCCAGGATGCTGCAGGCCCCCAAAAAGGGGTCCATCCCCCGTCCTGGTGCTATGGAATCAGGCCCTGTTTGTGATTACAAGAAACAAACTATAGCCCCAGGATGCTGCAGGCCCCAAAAGAGGGGTCCATCCCCCGTCCTGGTGCTATGGAATCAGGCCCTGTTTGTGATTACAAGAAACAAACTATAGCCCCAGGATGCTGCAGGCCCCAAAAGAGGGGTCCATCCCCCGTCCTGGTGCTATGGAATCTGGCCCTGTTTGTGATTACCAGGCCTAACTATAGCCCCAGGATGCTGCAGGCCCCAAAAGAGGGGTCCATCTCCCGTCCTGGTGCTATGGAATCTGGCCCTGAGTGTGATTACCAGGCCTAACTATAGCCCCAGGATGCTGCAGGCGCCAAAAGAGGGGTCCATCCCCCATCCTGGTGCTATGGCATCAGGCCCTGTTTGTGATTACAAGAAACAAACTATAGCCCCAGGATGCTGCAGGCCCCAAAAGAGGGGTTCATCCCCCATCCTGGTGCTATGGAATCAGGCCCTGTTTGTGATTACAAGAAACAAACTATAGCCTCAGGATGCTGCAGGCCCCAAAAGAGGGGTCCATTCCCCGTCCTGGTGCTATGGTATCTGGCCCTGTTTGTGATTACCAGCCTCAACTATAGCCCCAAGATGCTGCAGGCCCCAAAAGAGGGGTCCATCCCCTGTCCTGGTTCTATGGAATCTGGCCCTGTTTGTTATTACCAGGCCTAACTATAGCCCCAGGATGCTGCAGGCCCAAAAAGAGGGGTCCATCCCCCATCCTGGTGCTATGGAATCAGGCCCTGTTTGTGATTATAAGAAACAAACTATAGCCCCAGGATGCTGCAGGCCCCAAAAGAGGGGTCCATCCCCCATCCTGGTGCTATGGTATCTGGCCCTGTTTGTGATTACCAGCCTCAACTATAGCCCCAGGATGCTGCAGGCCCCAAAAGAGGGGTCAATCCCCCGTCCTGGTGCTATGGTATCTGGCCCTGTTTGTGATTACCAGCCTCAACTATAGCCCCAGGATGCTGCAGGCCCCAAAAGAGGGGTCGATCCCCCGTCCTGGTGCTATGGAATCAGGCCCTGTTTGTGATTACAAGAAACAAACTATAGCCCCAGGATGCTGCAAGCCCCAAAAGAGGGGTCCATCCCCCATCCTGGTGCTATGGAATCGGGCCCTGTTTGTGATTACCAGGCCTAACTATAGCCCCAGGATGCAGCAGGCCCCAAAAGAGGGGTCCATCCCCCTTCCTGGTGCTATGGAATCAGGCCCTGTTTGTGATTACAAGAAACAAACTATAGCCCCAGGATGCTGCAGGCCCCAAAAGAGGGGTTCATCCCCCGTCCTGGTGCTAT
This sequence comes from Ichthyophis bannanicus, assembly GCA_033557465.1. Lineage (NCBI taxonomy): Eukaryota > Metazoa > Chordata > Amphibia > Gymnophiona > Ichthyophiidae > Ichthyophis > Ichthyophis bannanicus. The sequence goes on from CM066033.1 coordinate 784,676,751, forward strand.
GGAATCAAGCCCTGTTTACGATTACAAGAAACAAACTATAGCCCCAGGATGCTGCAGGCCCCAAAAGAGGGGTCCATCCCCCGTCCTGGTGCTATGGAATCAGGCCCTGTTTGTGATTACAAGAAACAGACTATAGCCCCAGGATGCTGCAGGCCCCAAAAGAGGGGTCCATCCCCCGTCCTGGTGCTATGGAATCAGGCCCTGTTTGTGATTACAAGAAACAAACTATAGCCCCAGGATGCTGCAGGCCCCAAAAGAGGGGTCCATCCCCCATCCTGGTGCTATGGAATCAGGCCCTGTTTGTGATTACAAGAAACAAACTATAGCCCCAGGATGCTGCAGGCCCCAAAAGAGGGGTCCATCCCCCATCCTGGTGCTATGGAATCTGGCCCTGTTTGTGATTACCAGGCCTAACTATAGCCCCAGGATGCTGCAGGCCCCAAAAGAGGGGTCCATCCCCCGTCCTGGTGCTATGGAATCAGGCCGTTTGTGATTACAAGAAACAAACTATAGCCCCAGGATGCTGTAGGCCCCAAAAGAGGGGTCCATCCCCCGTCCTGGTGCTATGGAATCAGGCCCTGTTTGTGATTACAAGAAACAAACTATAGCCCCAGGATGCTGCAGGCCCCAAAAGAGGGGTACATCCCCCGTCCTGGTGCTATGGAATCTGGCCCTGTTTGTGATTACCAGCCTCAACTATAGCCCCAGGATGCTGCAGGCCCCAAAAGAGGGGTCCATCCCCCATCCTGGTGCTATGGAATCAGGCCCTGTTTGTGATTACAAGAAACAAACTATAGCCCCAGGATGCTTCAGGCCCCAAAAGAGGGGTCCATCCCCCGTCCTGGTGCTATGGAATCAGGCCCTGTTTGTGATTACAAGAAACCAACTATAGCCCCAGGATGCTGCAGGCCCCAAAAGAGGGGTACATCCCCCGTCCTGGTGCTATGGAATCTGGCCCTGTTTGTCATTACCAGGCCTAACTATAGCCCCAGGATGCTGCAGGCCCCAAAAGAGGGGTCCATCCCCGTCCTGGTGCTATGGAATCTGGCCCTGTTTGTGTTTACAAGGCTCAACTATAGCCCCAGGATACTGCAGGGAGAACTGCAGAGGCCCACCACCCACCCCGGCATTGGCTGATGGGCACTGGCAGATGTGTGGTTGTGGCCCACAGAGATCATAAGAACATAAGATATGCCATACTGGGTCAGACCAAGGTCCATCAAGCCCAGTATTCTGTTTCCAACAGTGGCCAATCTAGGTCATACGTACCTAGCAGTTTCCCCAAGGGACACAGGTTCCACAATGCTTGTATTGGTTCAAGCATTGATATCCTGGGTCCCTTCTTAATAATGGTTTATGGACCTTTCCTCCAGGAACTTTTCCAAACCTTTTTTAAACCCAGCTACACTAACAGCCTTTACTACATCCTCCGGTAACAAATTCCAGAGTTTGATTACACGTTGAGTGAAAAAATATTTTCTTTTATTAGTCTTAAATAGTTTACCCTGTAGCTTTATTGCATGTCCCCTAGTCTTTCTATATTCTGATAAGGTAAACAATCGATCTACGTTTACCCGTTCCACTCCGTTCATTAATTTATAGACTTCTATCATATCTCCCCTCAGCCGTCTCTTTTCCAGGTTAAAGAGCCCCAACCTTTTTAGCCTTTCTTCATAGGAGTAGCCTTCCATCCCCTTTACCATTTTGGTGGCTCTTCTCTGAACCTTTTCTAAAATTGCTATATCCTTTTTAAGATACGGCGACCAGAATTGCACACAATATTCAAGGTGCGGTCTCACCATGGAACGATATAGAGGCATTATAATATCTTTTGTTTTATTTTCCATTCCTTTCCTTATCATACCTAGCATTCTATTTGCTCTCTTGGCCGCCGCTGCACACTGGGCCGAGGGTTTTAACATGGTATCCACAAGGACGCCTAAATCTTTTTCTTGGGTGGTGGTTCCTAATGTGGAACCTTGCATCGTGTAACCATAGTTTGGGTTGTTCTTCCCTAGGTGCATAACCTTGCACTTCTCCACATTAAATTTCATCTGCCATTTTGATGCCCAGTCTTCCAATTTATCAAGATCCTCTTGCAATTTTCCACAATCCTCCTGGGTTTTAACAACTTTAAATAGTTTTGTGTCATCAGCAAAATTTGATAACCTCACTCGTTATTCCACTTTCCAGGTCATTTATGAATATGTCAAAAAGCAGCGGACCCATCACAGATCCCTGGGGTACACCACTATTCACCTTTCTCCATTGGGAAAATTGGCCATTTAGCCCTACCCTCTGCTTTCTATCTTTTAACCAGTTCCTGATCCACAGTAGTACACTGCCTCCTATCCCATGACTCTTTAGTTTTGCCAAAAGTCTCTCATGAGGGACCTTGTCAAAGGCTTTCTGAAAGTCCAGATACACAATATCAACCGACTCACCTTTGTCCACCTGTTTATTCACTCCTTCAAAAAAACATAACAGATTAGTAAGACAAGATCTTCCTTGTCGAAAGCCATGTTGGCTGTCTCCCATTAGGTCATGACTATCTATATGCTGAGTAATTTTATTCTTTAAGATGGTTTCTACCATTTTTCCCGGTAATGATGTCAGGCTCACCGGTCTGTAGTTTCCCGGATCACCCCTCGAACCCTTTTTAAAAATTGGTGTTACATTGGCGATCCTCCAATCCTCAGGTATTAGAGATTACTGATAGCAGGTCTGCAATCTCAAATTTCAGTTCTTTCAACACCCTTGGATGTATACCATCCGGCCCAGGTGATTTGCTACTCTTCAGTTTATCTAATAGTTGTAAGACATCTTCCCGATGTATCGATATTTCCTTCAATTCTTCCACACCTTTAAATACCACTTCAGTCGTGGGTAACATCCCTACATCTTCCTCAGTAAAGACCGAAGCAAAGAATTCATTCAGTCTCTCCGCTATCGCCTTGTCGCCTCTTAGTGCTCCTTTAACCCCTTTATCATCTAATGGACCAACTGACTCTCTCACGGGGTTTTTGCTACGAATGTACTTGAAAAGGTCTTTATTTCGCGTTTTTGCTTCCGCAGCAAGCTTCTTCTCAAATTCTCTCTTTGCCTGCCTTATCAATGCCTTGCATTTGACTTGCCAGTGCTTGTGCTGTTTCCAGGTTTCATCATTTGGCTCTTTTTTCCATTTCTTGAAAGATGCTTTTTTGGCAACAACAGCCTCTCTGACCTCAGCTTTAAACCATGCTGGCAATTTTTTGGACTTCCTTCCACTTTTCTTAAAGCGTGGAATACAGCTGGTCTGGGCTTCCAAGATAGTATTTTTCAACAACACCCAAGCTTGATGTACGTCTTTAACCTTTGCAACTGCTCCTTTTAGTTTTTTCTTAACTGTTTTCCTCATTCTATCATAGTCTCCCTTTCGAAAGTTAAAGGGTAGTACTGTGGATTTCCTTACTATCCCTCCTCCACTAATTAAATCAAAGGCGATCATGCAATGATCACTATTGCCAAGTGGCCCCACACACCCTTATCTCTTGCACTACATCTGGTGTTCCACTAAGGACTAGGTCTAATATTGCTTCCCCTCTGGTCGGTTCATGAACCAGCTGCTCCAAGAAGCAGTCATTTATTTCATCTAGGAACTTTATCTCCCTAGCATGTCCTGTTGTGACACTGACCCAGTCGATGCCGGGGTAATTGAAATCACCCATTATTATTACTGCACTGTAACTTTTGCTAGCTTCCTTGATTTCTTTGAGCATTTCATCATCCATTTGTTCATTCTGGCCAGGCGGACGATAGTACACCCCCACTGCCATCGCCTTCCCCTTTTTACATGGAATTTCAATCCATAGAGATTCTACAGCAAATTTTGTTTCTTGCAAAACTTTAATCCTTTCTGACTCAATGCCCTCTCTAACATAGAGCGCAACCCCTCCACCAATTTGATCAGCTCTATCATTTCGATATAGTTTGTACCCAGGTATCACAGTGTCCCACTGGTTGTCCTCCTTCCACCATGTCTCTGATATTCCAATCATATCTAACCTCACGTTTAGTGCTATATATTCTAACTCTCCCATCTTGTTTTGTAGACTTCTAGCATTTGCATACAAGCATTTTAGAGACTGTATTTTATTCATATTAATTTGGCTATTGGTAGACATGGGTAATTTGGGATCTTTAAGTTCTGTCTGCTCCATACTCGAGGGCATTTGGGCTACTTTACTCTTTTTTGGAACCTCTCTGCTTTTGTAGTATCCTTCAAGGATACATTCTTCCGAACCATGCGCTCTTGGGCGACTGTCGGCTTTCCCCTATTATCTAGTTTAAAAGCTGCTCTATATCCTTTTTAAAGGTTAATGCCAGCAGCCTGGTTCCATCCCGGTTAAGGTGAAAGCCCATCCCTTCGGAAGAGCCCCTCCTTTCCCCAGAATGTTCCCCAGTTCCTAACAAATCCGAACCCCTCATCTCTGCACCATTGTCTCATCCACGCATTGAGACTCCGGAGCTCTGCCTGCCTATTGGGTCCTGCGCGTGGAACGGGAAGCATTTCGGAGAACGCTACCCTGGAAGTTCTGGATTTCAACTTCCTACCTAAAAGCCTAAATTTAGCTTCCAGAACCTCCCTACCACATTTTCCTATGTCATTGGTACCAACATGTACCAAGACAGCAACTCCTCCCCAGCACTATCTAAGACCTTATCTAGGTGGCGTGTGAGGTCCGCTACCTTCGCACCAGGCAGGCATGTTACCAGGCGATCCTCACGTCCACCAGCCACCCAGCTATCTACATGCCTAATGATCGAATCACCAACTATAACTGCTGTCCTAACCCTTCCCGCATGGGCACTTGGCCCTGGAGAAACCTCCTCGGTGCGAGAGGGGTTTACATCACCTGGAGGACAGGTCCTAGTTACAGGATCACTTCCTGCCACACCAGGGTGATGCTCTCCTGTCACGTGACCTCTCTCCTCCATGGCAACAGGGATGCTGCCAGACTGGAGGTGGGACTTCAGGACTATATCCCTGTAGGTCTCGTCTATGTACCTCTCTGTCTGTCTTATGTTTTCCAAGTCTGCTACTCTAGCCTCTAGAGAACGGACTCGTTCCCTGAGAGCAGAGAGCTCCTTGCACCTAGTGCACACGTAAGACCTCTCACCAGCTGGGAGAAAATCATACATGTGACACTCAATGCAAAAGACTGGAAAGCCCACATCCCGCTGCTGGACTGCTGTCTGCATCTTAGTTTTAAGTTTGTGTTTAGATCTTTAAGTTCTATATGTACTAAAGGGTGCAATGGATATTTATACCACTAAAACTGTACCTAAGAAGTTTAATATACCTTGTTCACCTGAAGCTTAATTAATCTCAGGTCCTTGGTGTATGACTGATTTGGGTAATGAGCTTCACCTGAGAGCACCTCCTGTCTTTTAAGTTGTGCAAGTACCTATAAAGCTGTGATTTGCCCAGGGGAGGGTGGTGTGGGGAGGGAGGGAGGGATATAACACTTATTAAAAAAGGGCTGCTACACAGTACCTTGTCCTGTGCTGCTGAGGAAAACTATATTCTGATTTGATTTAAATTATAGCTCTTTGCTGCTACTAGGCTCTAACCTATTATGAAATTTAAACTACAAGCTCTCTGCTGGATTCTAAATTTAACCAGAAAGCTCTCTTCTGTGTTTTAATTTGAAACTAAAAGTACTTTGCTGATGCTAGGCCCTGAGTGACTATGAAATTTAAACTACAGCTGTCTACTGGGTATGAAAGGTAACCAGAAAGTTCTCTTCTGTGTTTTTAAATTGATTCTTAAACTGTTGCTACTAGGCCCTGACTGATTTAACAAAAAAAATAGTGGGTTCACAGATTAATTAGCTTTAAAAGAAAAAAAAATTCCTTTCAGAAAAATTCCCAGAAGTATATACTCACAATTTCAGATTTCTCTCCAGAAGTAACAGCCCCCCTTTCCAGTCCTTCAAGATGTGCTGTGTCTGGCTCGCTGGGGCCCACACACAGGGCACATGGGGCCCAGGCCGGACAGGCGTGTGCGTGGGGCACACATGGAGCTGTCCCTTGTGAAAGCATGGGGCATGAATGTATCACTCAATAGGGGCAGGCATCTGTTGCATAAAGAGATAGATATGTGTTGCGTCAGAGGACCCTAAAGTGTCTGTGCTAGCTAATGTCAATGTGCGTTGTAAACCCTACAGGTGGAGGACCTGCGTAAAAAGACCCGGGAGTTAAGGGAAAGATACCCGCGCTTTGTTGCGCGTGTCCAGCGGGAACGGATGGCCCAAAGGAATGGTGAGTAATGTGACATGGCCCTGTGGGGCAATGGGTGGCATATCCACAGGATGCATGTGGCTGCGTTATCTGATGTGTGACCATGGAGATGATATGTGTTCCCCTCTCCCACAGCGGATGCACATGCTGCCGTGGAGCCAGTGGGGCCTGAGGAGGCGGATGGTGCTGCGGGCCTGGAGGAGGCAGATGGTGACAACCGCCAGGAGCCCATGGAGGAGGCCAATGGCAGTGGAGGCCACGAGGGGGGTTCCACAGCCCTCACCGAGGGGGAGGAGGGGGACGGGGAGGATGATGAGGGGGAGTGGGATGGGGAGGGGGAGGAGGTGGGGGACAGGGAAAGGGAGGGGGTGGGGATGGGGAGGGGGAGGAGGGGGACAGGGAGGATGATGAGGGGGACAGGGAGGAGGGGGAGTGGGATGGGGAGGGGGAGGAGTTGGGAGACAGGGAAAGGGAGGGGGAGAAGGGGGAAGGGGATGTGGAGAGGGAGAGGGAGGTGGGGGCCGGGGGGGAAGGGGATGGTTCGGGCACGGGAATGGGGGGGTGGCTATGGCAGGTCCCCATTGGCACGGTCTGCCACTGGGCAACAGGGACACCAGCCACCTGCCCCTTGATGTCGGCGATGCACACCTACTGGACGTGTGCCTGCCACACATAGCCGCAGACAGGTGCACCGTGCATGCAGCCACACAGACAAGGGGAGATGTGTGTCTGTGCGGCTGCATGTGCGGGCTGTGCCTGGCTGAGGCTGTGCATGCCCAGGCGCACGCTCAGAGGCAGTATGCCCTCATCCAGGGGCAGGTGCTGGCAACCCTGGCCATGGTGGCTGACCGGCTATGTGAGCTGGATGAGCGCATTGCCGGTGGTGCACCCGGCCAGCCACCATGTGACAGGGGTTCCCGGGGTGTGTAGTGTGGTGATACACATGGCACACCCGCCCTGTGATGGCCCGTGCCATGGCCTGCCACACCCAACAGGGACAGGGATGGGTGGGCCCCACAAATGTTGCCATGTGCGGCCATGTTAACAGAGGGCAATGTAAATAAAGATGTTAATATTTTGCATATAACAATGGTGGCCAGATGTTCCTCAATGCTATGTGTCAGTGTTGTGTGAATCAACACAACGTGCTATGGGTCTAAATTGTTTCTGAATGAATATATTCTATAACCAAATCAAAATAACTTTTCATTCAACCCGTTAACAGAGTTAGAATATCTTAAAGAATTCTCCAGCTGATCTCAGATCAATGATGTGATGCACGTATTGATCTGAGATCAGCTGGAGAATTCTTTAAGATATTCTAACTCTGTTAACGGGTTGAATGAAAAGTTATTTTGATTTGGTTATAGTGTTGTGTGAATGACAAATGTGAACACCCACATGCGTGTCAGCCTGCACCAAAACGGGAGAGCGCAGGGTACTGTACCCATGTCAGGGGTGGGGGGATAATACGGGCATCATATGGGGAGGTGCCACACGTGGACAAACCAACACATGTGTCACGGTGGGTATGGGCCAGTGGCGATAGGTACAGACCAGGGTGGACACTGACATGGACAAGGCACGTGGGCTAATGGACACTGTGGTGGACAGTGCACATGGCTAGGGGTGGACTGAGTGGCCATGGATGCAGGGGGACAGGGGATGGGTGGCATATATGTGGCATGGGAGGGCCGAGATCACCACAGGTGTGATTGGACAGGAGCACATGGTGATGGTGCCAGGTTCCACATGTGGACCGTGGTCAGCATGTTGTGGTGGCAGCATGAGGCTGGAAGGCTATGCAGGATCCACAGTGCACTTATCACAGTCCCGTAGACCGTTAGTCCTATGTGGTGGGGGTCCTGTGGCCTGGAAACGCAGTAGGCGCCTGCCCATGTCCATCAGTAGTGTCCAGGCATCTCAGGTATGGGGCCAGCGTGGTAAGGGCACCACCATGGCACACAGTGCAATGAGCTATGCACGTTGGAATATCTGGTACCAGCAGTACCATACAGTGTGATAACAGTGTTGGGCATGGGAACAAAGCCACATAGCAACGTAGGCATATGACCACAGAAAACGACCACTAGGCATATCTAGTCTGTCCATCCAGAAACACTACAACGGTCCTCCCTCAACACCTTTATGAACCTCTGTGTGTGTTCCATGATTTACTGAAGTCAGATACTGTCCTCAAAACCACCACCTCAACTGGGGGACTATTCCACGGATCAACTACCCCCTCAGTAAGTAGAAAGCTGTGCAAAGCTCAACTGCTGCTATCTCTTATAACCCGCACCCCATGTCCCACCGTTGCGAAACATGCTCCCAATGGAGGTAGTCTGGCCCCCTGAACAGGTATGCCATGGAGGTATGTAAACATCTCAATAATGTTACCAACATTCCACCTGTCACTTAAGGGGAACATCTAAAGATCCCTCCGTCTGTGCCATATGCCGTTTAGCGGGGACCAATAATCATTCTGTTAACCAACCTCTACACCGACCCCATCCTAGTCACATCCCTTAAAAGGTGCAGTCTCAGGGATTGGACACAATATGCCACATGGGGATGCCACAAAGGCCTATGGGTCACACCCTTGTTACTGTTGGTCATCCCCCTCCATATGCACCCAAGCATCCCCCTAGCCGTTGCCGTCGCTGCCTCCCTGAGCTACCCTGAGATCATCAGACGCAACCAAATCTAGGCCCCGCTCACCGTTAGCGGACAAACGTACCTTGCGCCCAATACAGTATTGCTCCCCTGGATTACTGCCCCCTAAGTGCATGGCCACACGGTTGTGAACCTTTAACCCCAACTGTTGAATCCCACATCAGTCCTCACGCTTAGCTAGATCCCACCTCATGTTATCCATACCTCCCTGGGTTCCCACCCTAATGCACAGTGTGCTATCATCTGCACAGGGGCAAGCCGTACCTGAAAGTCCGTGCATCAAAGCACCAACACAGATGTTACATATGGGCGGACCATGGACAGCTCCCTGGGGCACCCCACAGAGAACACCCCACCCCTCAGAGCAAACACCATGTATATGTACCCTCTGTCACCCCCACCCAAAAGGCCTCTAAACCAAGCAGTGACATTGGGGTCCACCCCTAGGGTGCCCAGTCTGTGTCTATGTAGCCGATGACGGCCATTACAGGGACATTAAGGAAATCTAAATACACCACATCTAGGGCTCTCCCTCGGTCCAACTCCCTGGTCACCCAGTCACGGTGAGCAATTGGATGTGTAAGACAGAACCTGCCTCGGGTGAATCCATGCTGCCCCTGATCCTGACATCTACTGGACCACAGACACCACAATGAATGCACATCCAGCAACGTTGGCAATAATGTTCACGCCACCACAGTCAAACTAACCGGCCTGTAGTAGCCAACCACATCCGTATGTGCACCTCTGTGCAACGGCACCACATGGGCCTCCCCCCACCTCCTGGGCCGCACACACGACTACACCAAGGCAGTGACACAGTCGGTCAGAAGAGCTGCTCGTACGTACCCAGGTCCCCTCAGCAATCACGGATGTACCCCATCTGGTTCCTTACGCTCTGCGTATTTTAGACAGAGATAGTTTCCGACGGACACATTCGTCTGGCAATTGCTCAGGATGACCTTTGATGCTGCCCATACCTTAAGGAGCACCAGGCCACCCCCACCAGGCCGCTCTGCCCAATCCGGGCAGCAGGAGAATCAATTTAAAAGGAAGCGCCAGCCGGCGCGCGGCCTCTTCACAGCCCAGCACTCCGACCCTCCAGCTGCTCTCCCGGCGGGGATCGAGCGGGTCGGAGCACCAGGCCACCCCCACCAGGCCGCTCTGCCCAATCCGGGCAGCAGGAAAATCAATTTAAAAAGAAGCGCCAGCCGGCGCGCCCGCGCCTTGCGGGCCCGCGCCTGAGGGCCTCGCCTGAGGGCCCTTGGGCGTGGCCCTTAGGCAGTGGCCTTTGGCAAAGGTATTTACTACTCCATACAACCCCTGAAATATCCAATATTCAACCAAACAAGAATCAGGAACTTCCACCATTCTATGCTCTGATCCTGAAGAAAACTGCATCCGTGCCTGGAGATTCGAACACTCTAACTGTCCGCTACCTGCCTACATGCTGCAAGTATTCAACTACAGCCTCTTATGGACGCTATTCTTTCACTTAAAGCTGTTCTTTTCTCTGAAATTGCAGTCTGTTATATAATTGCACACATGTCTCTACACGCAGGTATGTAGTCACTGTTTATTCCCTGCAATTTGTTCTATTTGCTACAAAGTATCCACTATAACTCATTGATACTTTAACACTTTTATTGCCTGCAATTGTATTACTTGATACAAACGTATCAATTTCAGCTAAATCTGCAAAAAAAAAAAAAAATTTATCTCCTTCTCACTTGCAAGTCTCACCTGCTACTTCTCATCTCAGATTTAGTACTGTTGTCAGTAGTAATTTTGCAGTTATATTACAGTCGTCTGTAACCCATCTTAGATATATTCCTACCACTTTGTGACTCACCCTAGATTTATTAATGTTATCAGTAACTCAATTTGCAATATAACTACTATCTGTGTTTCACCTTAAATATATTACTGTTGTCAGTAACTCACACAGCATCCCAAAGCCCCTCTATTTGCCTCTCGAATAAGCCTCATACTTCACAGGGTTAAAATGGAAGACATGATCATCAGGTTATTGTGCCTTTTCCTACTTATTATAACACTACCATCTAATATACTGGCCCTCACCACCACACCAAATTACATTCCTATTGTACTGTCTAGTGAGAGAAAATGGTCAGGAGACTCTTATCACAACCCACATGGGGCCAACATCCCACACCGCAACCTCCTATTGCATGTCCCACTACAACACAACATGAAAACTAGACAAACTAAAAACGTCTACCCTAGTAGACTGAAGTGTGCACTTATAAATGCCCGCTCACTTCGAAACAAGTGGCCAGTGATTACGGATGTAATAATGTCCCACCAGCTAGACATTCTCATGGTCACCGAAACATGGCTCTCAACTGAAGACAATATCATCCTCAATCAGCTTCTCCCACCTAACTTTACAGCCTTCACTGGACACAGACAAAACAAGAAAGGCGGAGGAGTACTTATCATCACCAAAGCTGACCTCCAGTTTAAAATGGATGAATCCAACAGTAACAACCATCTAGAAACAGTATCAGTCTCAAACAACACTTGCTCCATAAACTTGGTCTATAGATCACCGTCAGGGGATCCAGACGACCTAGCAACCATAATAAATCTGGCATCCTTCACCCAGGGGCCAAATAAACCTAATTGGATTGTAGGAGATATCAACCTACCATCATTACAGGACACTCAAGCAACAGCATTCCTTAATGCCCTAGATAGCCTAGGATACACACAAATGGTGCAAGAACCTACTCATGAGAAAGGCAATATCCTCGACCTAATATTCGCACCGCAGCTAATTTTGGACCAACCACAAAACATCGTATTATCGATATCTGCAGTCCCATGGACTGACCACAAACTCATCACCTTTCAGATGCCTACCACTAACTGTTCACACAAGATGAAAACGGATGAAAGCAGGCCTGCTAACTCAGCTACCAGAAGATTCCACCCATTTAACAGAGAACGCATCCTTACTGAAATGAGCACACTCTTTGATGACACCTCACTAAGTCTAGAAGAGTTGATATCCTCCTGGAACAAAAAACTCAGTGCAATCGCCATCCGCCCTCCAACGAACAAGAACTCAAAGAAGAGACCTACCGCCCCATGGTTCACAGCCGATTTAAAAACCTCACTAACCATTTTAAGAAGACTAGAAAAACGATGGAGAAAGTCACGTACCAGCAGTGACCAATCAGCTTACATCCAACACCTGGCAGAGCATCGCAAAGCCATCTCAGATAAAATCAGACAACACCACACAGATACTCTGAAACGATCACTGAATAAACCTCACGACCTGTTTAACTTAGTTAAAACACTTGCCAAAGAGCCAACCCCTGAGCACCACAGCAGGATCCGCCCACAGGACTATGCAATTTACATGCAATCTAAAATGTGCAAGACCAACAAAATATTAATACCAGACCATCCTGATGAACAAAACTACCCAGTATCACTGGCATCCTTCTTTACTCCCTCGAAGAAAGCTATTGAAGACACCATCCTAGCTCTAAACACAACCACTGCACACACAGACCCTTGCCCTGCGCACTGGATAAAGGACCTGCGATGTGACATATCCTCAACTATAGCAAAAATCTTAAACTACTCATTCACCACTGGCTCTTTCCCATCTACGCTCAAGCAGACCTCTGTAAGACCGCTGCTAAAGAACACCAAACTTGATCCTCAAAAAGTAGAATCTTATAGGCCCATATCTAGCATACCTATGCTAGCAAAAATCATCGAGAAAATAGTGCACAGGCAATTACAGGATCATATAGACACATCAGCCCCACTGGATCCAGCTCAACATGGTTTCAGAGAGTCACATGGAGTAGAAACACTACTCACAACACTCCTCAACAACATTACCTCAGGTGTGGATAACATACACCAGGGCTTCGCTCTTGTCTTCCTAGATATAGCAGCGGCTTTTGACTCGGTATGCCATGAAATTCTCATCTGCCGGCTAAGGGAAAAAGGCATCTGTGGAACAGCACTCGAATGGTGCAAATCTTACCTGTCCGACAGATGGCAGCATGTCAGAGTCGACGGGGATACATCTGAACCTTTCCAACAAAGTCAAGGTGTACCACAAGGATCCTCTTTATCTGCATTGATGTTTAATATATACATCCAACCCATCTGTGACATCATCAGATCCTTTAATGTCAGTTACATGATATATGCAGACGATGTGCTACTATATATGCCAATATCATTGGACTGCCTAGACCTTACCCCGCTGACTAACTGCTTTGACACCATATCAGAGTGGCTCCTATCACAAAACCTGAGAATACAACACAAAAAGACGGAAGTCCTGTTCGTCTCGAGAAACACCAACTTCACCCCTCCTAGTTGTATTAACGTAAAGGATGCCCAACTCCAAGTTAAACCGGCAATACGCTACCTGGGAGTAACGCTGGACCAAAACCTTGATATGAAGAATCACATAGCCAACACAGTCAAGGCAATCTACTTTAAAATCAGATCCCTCAGACACCTACGCATACTACTTGAACCGGATGATTTCCGTACCATTTATCAAGCCCTTATACTCCCCCATTTCGACTTCTCAAACTCCATACTACAAGGACTCCCCCGGGCCACCCTGAACCCCCTGCAATTAGCCATGAATAGTGCAGCGAGGGTACTCCTCGGGGCATCCAGGAGAGATCACGTAACACCCCTTCTAAAACAGCTACACTGGCTCCCCATTCAGGCAAGGATCAGTTTCAAGATCTTACTGCTAACATTCAAAGCGGCTAAGGGGCTCACCTCTTCCTCTCTCTCCAACCTCATACAACCACTTGCACCAAACAGGCCACGAAGAACAGCAGAATTAAACACACTAGTTATCCCAAATGACACCACAAGATGCACTAGATCAACAGCCAACAGAGCCTTCCAATTCTGCGCCCCATCTCTATGGAACACCTTACCAGCACAAATCAGAGCAATACCTAATCTAAGTCAGTTCAGAAAGGCTCTAAAGCATTTCCTCTTCCTTAAATATCTCAATGGCAGCTCCGAACAGAACCCCCAGGTGAATAGCAGAAGTGGTCAAACAGATAGACCCCGCAACGGACCAACTTCACAATGTAAATAGCAAGTTGTTCCATATACTATTGTACCACTGTTGTATATAGTTAACCAGGATATCCTTTATCAGATAACCCTGCATTGTATTTAGTTTCCCCTACTTCGCCAAGTTACACTTCCTGTTAAATGTAACGACCAGACACGTGTAAACTGTCGGATGTTTTCTGTTCAATGTAAACCGCGCTGATGTCTAATAGTGCGGTATATAAGAATTGTTAATAAATAAAATAAAAATAAATACCTGTGGGTATGGGCTGGGGTCCTTCCACAGGTCCGCCATCTGTGCACACAGAACAAACATATTTGTTAGACTGTGCCGCTGTGGTACCATCAGCAGCCACATGTCCCTACCCCGCACCCCTGCAGCTGACAATACCACTACTGCCCTTCACCCCCACTGAGATATCTGGATGATGTCGTATCACTGCATCCTCTTGCATTGTCTATGTCCCCATCCATAGGGCGAGATGACCGTGTGCGTCACTGCCACAGAGTAGCAACAGACAGTAGCCCAACAGGGTGTCCTATAAGGAGCTTGAAAAGGTGACCAGTAAGGTGTCTAAGAGGGAGTCCCAGGCTAAGTGCAATATCAGGTACACATGGATAAGACAGTGCAGATGGCACCCTGGCCTATAGAAACATAATGCAAGGTGCCCCAAAAAGGGTATGGTGTCCAAGGTCAGTGTGCCCTAGGGACTGCAAGGTGTGTCAGGAAGACCTGCATGACCTGTGGGGAACAGAGACAGATGTAGCCCGAACAGCACATAGAACGCACAGTAAAGGCAATGAACAGGTAAGTGAAGGAGGGAGAGCAGGGAGCCAGTGGACCTGCCATATCTGCGGAAATCCCATGTGGCTGGCAGCAGCGCTGACAAACATGGTGGGGGCAACTGTACCACACTACAGGGTGCTGGCAATGTAGAGTACTGGCAAAACAGTGTGTGGGAGGTGAAGGAAATATGTGTCCCCCAGTGGAGGTGAAGGTGGCAGGATAGTCTCACTGATGGGTGGACAGAGGAGTGGTGGTTCCATGAAGATCAGGCACAGGCACGGCAAGCACAAAGAGATGCAATGCAGGAAAGGGTAGTAGTGCAGGACATGGGGTGACAGCCCACACTGACATACAGGACACCTCACAGCTGACAGATGCAGATAGATGGACCAAAGGATGGTCCACCACTGTGATGAGGGCAATATGATCAGGCAGGACATAGCAGCCAAGAGATGAATGTTACAGGGATTACAGGTACCAGTGTAGGAAAGGCAGCAAAACAGGAGAACAAAGAGTGTGTGAATCCATGGCAACTAGGATGGAAAGCACTGCACAAACCAATAGGCTACAAAAACACTCTGAGGCGCACATCAATGGCTGCATATAGGACCACTGCACGGCACCACAGAAAACACCAGCTGTGTGTCAGGAGAGGGCAAACCCAAGAGTCACCATGATGCAATGCACAGGTAGAGCAGGTGTCCACAGCTCATATCACAGTCCATAGGTGGGATGGGAGGCACATATGAACAGATGCACACACACCAGGAGATGTAATGCAGTGTAAACAACTTGCAATTGAGCAGGGGAGCGACACATGAGGGGTGTAAGGGGCAAGCCAAATGGAAAGCTATGTGGATGGCCTGTGGACGAGGGCAATGGACTGAAAAAGGAGCATGTGAAAGAACAGCCTGCCCAGTGATGTGGCCCAGACAAAACCAGCAGCAGCAGTACCAATCCACATGCAGCCCAGTCACATGCTTGCCCCCAGGAAAAAAACTACAGTTAATCCACAAGATGCGGCAGAGAGGCAGCAGACAGGCCACACTGACATGCACAGCCCAACTATGGTAGGGTGCGTGGAGATGTGATGGGGCTACAGACAACACATGGGCAGGTAATCAGCAAACATGAAAGGAAAAGAAACAGGTCATGTGTGGTTCAAACTGGCAAACTATGGAGTGGCAATGCAAGTCTGTGACCACTATCCCAAAGAACCCAAACAACCAAAGTGCAAGCAATGGTCCACAAAAGGCACCACTAGATCACAGCAGATATCGTATCCTGCACCCTGATGCACCGTATGCCATGGATAAACCCATGGGGCCTGTGTGGCAGTCACCGTCGCCAACACACACCCAATCCCACCAACACAGCGGGCGGTTTGGGTTGTGGCCTGACACCCTTCAGTGGGCAGTCAAGGGGGTTGTTGGTGCTGGGGGAACAGGTGCCTGGATATTCTTTATCCACATATTCATAGTGAGTTCGTTTTTTCCTTTGCTTTTGCCAGTAGCTTTCAGTGTATGAAAAGGTCTGTGATGTTATTGGGCTTTCTGTATTTGGTAATGATCTAGGCCTTGGTCTTGATTGTGTTTGCCATGTGCCCTTGTTTGCTGAGACCTTGGTTTGTTTCACTGCCACGCCTTCTTTGTTTGTACGTAGTGAAACTGTGGTTTATCTGGGGTGGGGAGTTTTGACATTGGACAGTTCTACTCCATAGGCTGGCCACATCGTTATTAGGGATTTGTTTGTCGCACTAGCGATATAGGCGAAACGTTACTTCACAGCCTGTGGGGGCCAAAGGTCATGAGTTTGATCCCACAGTGGTGTTATTTGGTGGGGGTATCTGAGGCATTTTCTTTTTTTTACTTTACATTGCTGCTGCCAGCAACACCACCCTCACAGTGCGGACTCCTCATGGTGCCTCATCGGGCACCCTATAACGTGCCCTATGAGGCACCCTGTACCGCGCCCTATAGGGTGCCCTATGGGAGACATTATAGGGTGCCCTGGCAGACAGTGCACATTATACTGTACCCTCTGGTGTGCCTTGTAGGATACCTTAAGCAGCACCTTGGGTTATGGCCCTGTGAGCGTGTGTTTGCCAGCAGCACTTCTTAAACATACAAAACAAACCGCTTCAGACAGCACTGAATTAGTGTAAAGGTAATGTCTCAGCCAGCTTTAGTCCTTAGACCCACAGGGGGATTGAACTTACAGCCCTTGCACCATCTGTCAGTGTATTAACCATTGTGCTATGGCTCAGGCTGCCTTACTGGCCACCTTTTCAAGCTCCTTATGGGGCACCCTGTTGGGCTACTGTCTGTTGCTACTCTGTGGCAGTGACGCAAACGGCCATCTCGCCCTACCGGGACAGGGTGCTGTGGGGGTGCATACCCCATCTTGTGTTCATCTCTGGACTGCTGATCTGCATGTGCAGTGCACCATGGGTATGGGAGCATTGACCCAGATCCTGGCCAACACAGCGGGCGGTTTGGGTGGTGGCCTGACGCCCTTCAGTAGGCAGCCAGGGGGTTGTTAGCAGCTATGGGGGTGTAGCCCAGTGGTTCCTTCACTACCTGTGGGGCCAGTGGTCATGGGTTCAAACCCACCGTGGGGTTATTTTATAGGGCTGTCTGCAGCATTGTCTATTTTTAATGTACATTAGTGCTGCCAGCGACAACCCCTCAGCGTACTGTAACCTTACAGTGCCTCATAAGGCACCCCATGCGGCACCTTATATGGCGCCCTATAAGGTGCCTTATAGGGTGTTCTATAGGGGACATTATGGGGTGCCTCAGTGGACAGTGCACTTTATAATGTAGCCTATGGAGTGCGTTATGGGGTGCCTTATGCGGCACCTTAGGTTACGCCACTGTGAGGGTTTGTTTGCTGGCAACACTACTGAAAATAAACGTAAAATGCCTCCTCATTCACTACTTAAATGTACAGGGCGATGCCTCAGCCAGTCTTATGCATTAGGCACACTGGGGAATCAAACCCATGACACCTGTATCATCAGTCAGTGCAGTAACCATTGCGCTACAACTCTGTTTCAGTGTTTTGTATCTGTGCGCCTTCTTAAGTTTAACGCGCGGTAACGCACCACAGCGCCCTCTAACGCGCGTTAATTTCTGTAACGCGCGTTATCCATAACGATGTACCGCCCATGTCCTTATTTGGGATTTCTGGCTCTACCGCAGCTCCTAACGCAAATCAAACTAACGCAGTTTAGTAAACATACCCCTAAATAGTTTTGTGTCATCTGCAAATTTGATAACCTCACTCGTTATTCCACTTTCCAGGTCATTTATGAATATGTCAAAAAGCAGCAGACCCAGCACAGATCCCTGGGGTACACCACTATTCAGCTTTCTCCATTGGGAAAATTGGCCATTTAGCCCAACCCTCTGCTTTCTATCTTTTAACCAGTTCTTGATCCAAAGTAGTATACTGCCTCCTATCCCATGACTCTTTAGTTTTGCGAAAAGTCTCTGATGAGGGACCTTGTCAAAGGCTTTCTGAAAGTCCAGATACACTATATCAACCGACTCACCTTTGTCCACCTGTTTATTCACACTTTCAAAAAAACACAACAGATTAGTAAGACAAGATCTTCCTTGTCTAAAGCCATGTTGGCTGTCTCCCATTAGGCCATGACTATCTACATGCTGAGTAATTTTAATCTTTATGATGGTTTCTACCATTTTTCCCGGTACTGAAGTAAGGCTCACCGGTCTGTAGTTTCCCGGATCACCCCTGGAACCCTTTTTAAAAATTGGTGTTACATTGGCGATCCTCCAGTCTTCAGGTATTAGAGATGATTTTAATGATAGTTCACAGATTACTAATAGCAGGTCTCACATGGTAAAGCGCCATTATCATGCGTTAACATCACGTATCGCGTGATAACATTGCAGCTGTGACGTTAACGCCATTTAGTAAACATACCCCAAGGAGTGCCTATATAATTAGAAACCCCAGTCCCTCCAGCCTGAGTGCTGTCCCCAAGTGGGAATTGAACCCCCCAACCCTCCAGCCTGAGATACTCTTTCCCAAACTCTAGGCCACCCCATTTGAGTTTTTCTTTCCTAGTGCACAACTTTGCACTTATCCACATTAAATTTCATCTGCTATTTGAATGTCCAGTCTTCCAATTTATCAGGTCCTCATGCAATTTTCCACAATCTTCATGGGTTTTAACAACATTGGGATGTCCATCCCCTCTATTCGCCCCCTTCCATCCCTGGAATAGCCTTCCCGTATGAACAAGGAGTTTGTATGGGTAGGCTTAGACGGGGCAGGAGGGGGCGTTACAGAGGTGGTATGAGGGCGGGCAGTGGGCAGTCTGCGACCCTAGATGTACAGGGCCAATTCTGAAGTTGGCCCTGTATGTCCGAAGCCTCGGATCTAGATGGGGGATGACAGGCCCAGGCAATGGCAGAGAGGTGAGGGGGTGCAGGGGGTTTCCTGTAGCCTGACCCTGGTCATGGAAGGCCAGATTAGGGTTTAGGCTGTGGGGAAAGAAGATTGTGGTCAGCAGCAGGGGATCATGGCTCCATTCATGTGCAGGCCGATCTGAATCGGGTCCCGGCCTGCACATACAGGTGCAGACCCGATTCTGATCCAGTAGGGCATATCTAGCCCCTGCGGGATCAGAATTGGGTCTGCCTCTGTGCGTCCCGGTTCCGATCGGGCGCACAGGGGCCTGGACGTGCACATTGGAAAGTGCCTCCACATCAACCGGTTCATCTTTGTCTACCTGTTTATTCACACCTTCAAAAATGTATAACAGATTGATAAGACAAGACCTTCCTTGGCTAAAGCCATATTGGCTTTCTCCCATTAAACCATGACTATTTATTTTATTTATTTATTTAAAAGATTTTCTATACCGCCTTCCCCTTTACTCTACATGTTCAGTCATTTTGTTCTTTATAATGGCTTCTACCATTTTGCCTGATACTGATGTCAGGCTCACCAGCCTGTAGTTTCCCGGATCATCCCTGGAACCATTTTTAAAAATTGGCATTACATTGGCCATTCACCATTCTTCAGATACTGCAGATGATTTTAATGATAGTTCACAGATTACTAATAGTTGGTCTGCAGTCTCATATTTCAGTTCTTTCAACACCCTCAGGTGTATATCTTCCGGTCGAGGTGATTTGCTACTGCTTAGTTTATCAAATAGTTGTAATATATCTTTCTGGTTTATCGATATTTCTTTCAATTCTTCTGATGCATCACCTTTAAATACCATTTCAGTCAAGGGTGACTTCCCTACATCTTCTTCAGTAAAGACCGAAGCAAAGAATTCATTCAAACTCTCTGCTAAGGCCTTTTCCCCTCTTAGTGCCCCTTTTATCCCTCTATCATCTAATGGTCCCACTGACTCTCATATGTTTTTTGCTACAAATGTACTTGAAAAAGTCTTTATTATGGGTCTATTCTGTCCCACGAATAGCGGGGATGGATGTCCCAAGCTATATATACCCCTTGTTGTCCCCGACTAAAAGTCCCCAAATGAACAAGGAATTTGTACTGGGGGGCTTAGACAGGATGGGAGGGGGCCGTGCAGAGGCAGAGTTAGGGTGGGTAGTGGGTGGTCTGCGGCCCCGGACATACAGTGCCGATTCTGAAGTCGAACCTGTATGTCCAGGGCTGGCAGACTGGATGTGGGACTTATTCCACCTCCTCCCTAGACATCGGGGAATGGGAGGCCTAGCCGGGAGCAAAAGGCTGATGGGGTGCAGGAGATTTCCCACAGCCCGACCCTGGCCATGGGAGGCCAGATCGGGGGTCAGGCTGCAGGGAAAGGTGAAAGTGGTTGGCAGCAGGAGATCACGGCTCCTGCATGGAGCCACAGGCTCCATTTAGGAGCCTGACTAAGTTATCCGGGCAGGGGTCTTGTACATGCAGTCCAATAGGAATCGAGTCCTGGAGTGCACGTACAAGCCTAGATGCGATTCTGATCCCGCAGGGGCTAGACATGCCGGGATGCAAAGAATGGAATGTGCCTAAATATGTTTTTGCTTCCACAGCAAGCTTCTCAAATTCTCTCTTCGCCTGCCTTATCAATGCCTTGTATCTAACTTGCCAGTGCTTATGTTGTTTCCAGTTTTCATCATTTGGCTCATTTTTCCATTTCCTGAAAGATGCTTTTTTTTGGCTACAGTGGTCTCTCTTACCTTACCTTTAAACCATGCTGGCAGCTTTTTGGACTTCCTTCCACCTTTCTTAAAGCATGGAATACAGCTGGTCTGGGCTTCCAAGATAGTATTTTTAAACAAAGCCCATGCTGGATGTAAATCTTTAACCTTTGCAGCTGCTCCTTTTAGTTTTTTCTTAATTGTTTCCTCATTTTATCATAGTCTCCCTTTTGAAAGTTAAAAGGCAGTACTGTGGATTTCCTTGCTGTCCTTCATCCATTTATGAAATCAACGTGATCATGCTATGACCACTATTGCCAAGTGGCCCCAACACCCTTATCTCTTGCACAAAATCTTGTGTACCACTAAGGACTAGGTCCAAAATAACTTCCCTTCTTGACGGTTCATGAACTAGCTGCTCCAAGAAGCAGTCATCTAGAAACTTTGGGGTATGTTTACTAAACTGCGGTAATGTCATTCACGTTAGGTTCCGCGTTAAAGGTACAGATGCCCATAGAAAGGCGTGGGCAGTGCATTGTTTCAGCAAGCCGTATCAGCTAACGCATGCAACAAACTAACGTGCGCTACAAAGCGCCTCATAAGGCACCTTACAAGGCACCTTACAAGGCACCTTACAAGGCGCCTTGTAAGGTGCCATATAAGTAAGGTGCCTTATAAAGTCCCTTGTAAGGTGCCCTATAAGGTGCCTTATAAGGTGCCTTGTTAGGTGCCTTGTAAGTTGCCTCATAAGGCGCTTTGTAAGGTGCCCTATACAGTAGGGCTCCTTAGACTAAGCGCCGTATTAGGCACCCCTGGACAGGGCACCTTAGAGGGCACCCTGGGTTACGGAACCATAGGTTAAGGTGGCCTAACAAGGTTATGGTGCCATAGGTTAGTGTGGCCTAAGGGCTGCAAAGTGCTTCAGGATGACATGCATGACCTGTGAGGAACAGAGACAGATGTAGCCCTAACACTAGATAGAGCACTCAGGAAAGGCAATGAACAGGTGAGTGAAGGAGGGAGAGCTGGGAGCCACTGGACCTGCCATATCTGCGGGCATCCCATGTGGCTGCCAGTACTGATGACAAACATGGTGGGGGCAACTGTACCACAGCACAGGGTGTTGGCAATGTAAAGTACTGGAAAGACAGTTGGTGGCAGACAATGGGAATACGTGTCCCCAAGTGGTGGCGGAGGTGGCAGGATAGTTACAATGATGGTTGGACAGAGGAGTGGTGGTGCCATGCAGATCAGGCACAGGCGAGGCAAGCATGAAGAGGCACAATGCAGGAAAGGGTAGCAGTGCAGGACATGGGGTGACAGCCTGCACAGGCAGACAGGATTCTACGCAGCTGACAGACGCAGATAGACGGACCAAGGGAATGTTGGCAATTGTTGCGAGGGTATTATGGGCTGGCAGCACAAATCTGCAAAAATATGACTGTTATAGGCATGCACACTATTTGAGTAGGACAGGCAAGAGAGGAGGGAACAATGAGGAATTGAACCCATGAACACTGCCAAGAATGGCATTGTATTAACTAGTAGGCTACACCTCCATGGTGTATGTCACTGCAATGGCTGGGTACAGAAGGACTGCAGGTCACCGCACAAACTGTCTGCTCTGAGTGCCAGGATAGGGTAACCCCACCAGTACCTATGATGCAATGCACATGCTGAATAGCTGACTACAGCTGATCAGCAAATGGGGTCTGCACCTCTCCGGTACCTCAGCTTGGAAAGACGAACTGACAGTGTGTGATACTGGCACAGAGTAGCTACAGACCATGCCATTGTGCAGGTTCTGTGTTCTCCCTGAGGGATAGGATGGGTGTCCAGCACTAGGTCCGCAGTACATGTGGTGCTAGAGATAGGCCCTGCTGTACATCCCTATCACTACTAGTTTGTGGCAGGTGTTCCTTGCAGTATAGCTGAAGATAATTTGGTGTTCATTTGTATCCTGCAGTCGCATGTGGCCCTCTGGGACCAGACACCACCCAGATTAGTGTGTACCCTGTGTTAGGGTCTGGCTGACATGGGCATCTGTTATCAGGGCAGAGGGGTTTCCAGACTTGCATGATGTTTCTGTAGCAGTGCTTTGATAGGTCAAAGTGGTATACACTACATACCCCAAAGGGCTCACATCACCTTTTTGTAGGTAAGGGACAGATGTCCCAGCCCTGTGAAGTAGCCTCTATCCTGCTGGTATGTGACAACCCTCCAGGGTTGGTGCTCCAGAGCCACATCTGTGGCTGGGGCAGTGGCAGACCAGCAGCAATGATGGGGTTAGCCCTGAAAAACCCCAACTGCCTCACACCACTGCCTAAACAAAAAAACCTTCTGGTCAGGGCAAATCAATAACCAATGTGTGTAGAGCACCCAACCTTTTTTCAGTGACCTCACAAACTTTTTTCTTTTTGTCGGAGCTATCCGTAGGAAGGTCGGAAGAAAAACCGACCCACACCAAGCGAGTAGCT
Organism: Ichthyophis bannanicus; assembly: GCA_033557465.1. Classification (NCBI taxonomy): domain Eukaryota; kingdom Metazoa; phylum Chordata; class Amphibia; order Gymnophiona; family Ichthyophiidae; genus Ichthyophis; species Ichthyophis bannanicus. The sequence goes on from CM066033.1 coordinate 784,700,228, forward strand.
ACTTTTATTATTATAGGTTCTTCACCAAAATAAAGTTAAAGTTCATTTAACCATAAAATAGTCAAAAGACTTATCTCAGTCCAGAAATGCCAGTTATGATAGATACACGACGCGCACGTTTCGGGCACTCTAGCCCTGTTTCAAGTGCAATAACTAGGATTCCTTAATCTTCAAATACCATCCTCTGAACGCCGTCGATGCAGCTAAGGTCATTATTACAATGGCTGATGAATCACTTTTAAAATAAAAGAACCGACCAATCAGTATCGGGAAAACCCCCACATGATGGGGAACCCCTGATCTGAATGGTTTTCAAAAGTTATGACGACATCATCATCTTATGCTCTTCAAAACACCTGGTATCATCCTTCCGAAATAGGGATATATCATTATTATGTCATTCCCGATGGTCACATAGAATTGTAACTTAAATAAGACTCTGCCAGTCTATTTCCCTGTTCAAACCTCCTGGCTCCATTGTTTCAAGACGAAAAATCCATCGTTGTTCTATGTATTGCAGACGTTCTTCCCGCTGTCCTCCCCGAGGATTAGCTGGCACATGATCAATAATTGACCATTGAAGCTGGTCAAAAGTATGAGAATATTCTATACAATGAGAGACCATGGGTGCAGAAAGTACCGCACATCGATGACGAGAGGCATGTTCAGTTAGATGACTTTTCATAGAACGAGTAGTTCTACCTATATAGAGAAGGGAACATGGGCATAGAATAAAATATACTACATAAGGAGTAACACATGTAGTATCCCATCGACGTCGATAGACTTGATGCGTAGTTGGATGACTCCATTCAATACCGGTAAGTGTGGATACACAATATTTACATTGTTGGCATGCTGAGTGGCCAAAATTAGGTTCAGAATAGGAACAACGGTCTTCCTTCATAGAAGATTTTACAAGGGTATCCCCTATATTACGACCTCTAGAGAAGGCTATCTGTAGAGGAATATTAAAACAATCATGAAGTTGAAGGATAGGCCAATAGGTTTTTAAAATCCGTACCACCTGTGGACTCAAAGGCATATATGGCAAAACTCCTGTAATTTTTGGCGGACCCGAGGATTTTGAAACAGTATAAGCAGGATCCAATAACCATTCACGATGTGTACAACATGCTCGTTTGAAAGCTTTCTTTATAACAGGATCTGGATAGCCACGTGATTTTAAACGATTACAAAGATCTTGAGCATGAGCTTTAAACATTTCAATAGAATGGCACAAACGTCGTAATCTAAGAAACTGCCCATATGGGAGCCCACGTCGCAAGGGGCCCGGATGAAAACTATCAAAATGTAGAAGACTATTTCGTTCTACAGGCTTTCGATATAATGATGTATACAAATGCCCATCATGGTGAGAGATAGAGATATCTAAAAATTCAATCTCATTATCTTCAATGTGTGCAGTAAAGGCAATATTAGGTTTCAGTCCATTCAGCCAAGTTATAAACTCATGCAGCAAGGTAAGGCTAGATAGCCAGACAAAAAATATATCGTCAAGAAAACGCTTCCATATAAGAATATGTTGGTACATATCTGATTGCTCAATCAAAGAGGTTTCCATATCCGCTAGATACAGGGTAGCAATGGATGGCGCCATTGTAGCCCCCATAGCAATACCCGACAGTTGCTGATAGTAGACCCCTTCAGATATAAAATAATTCCGAGTCAGAACCAGTTCAGCTAATTGTAACAAAAATTGTTTTGGTAAACGCTCTGCCTGCCAGTCATCAGCAGATAGCATCAGACTGTACCTTATGGATGTTCCAACCATGCACAGTCTAACTGCAGACAGTGCACTAGCCAATCCATAGTGCATGCTCACAGAGAAACTATGTGCCCCAAGCAGGCATCTCAGTGATTGGGGCTGGAGCACTGGAAACACAACAGGAGCACTGGGGGGCAGATAACTTAGAGCACTATGTGGGAACCTAGACATGCCATGGTCACTGCTCGGTCAGAGTGAGTGCCCTCCCAGCATGCCATGCTGTGGCCACCCTGTCCATGCAGATGGTGGTCAGGCACTACAGTGTCCCAGGCATTGCTCCACACCCTGTGAAGATGCATCCTGGCCAATCCGCCCTGTCCAGGTAATACCCACAACACCTTGCTTCTCATTATGCACATATTCAGGCTAACGCTTGTAACAGTGGGACATTGTGGGCTCGGTGAGGTGTGGGCAGCCACAAAACAATGGATAGACATACACACACACTCCTATTGCAGCATTGTGCATAGATAGGGGTGGTTGACAACCCTGCCCGCCACACTGGTCCTGATCACAGTGCCAACATTGCTAAACTGTGCAGGAGTTAGTAGTAGTGCCCTGGTGATAACTGCAGCTCAATGCTGGGGCCAACAGCCTGACTCTCCATGCATCTTTGGATTATGGAGCCTTTGTGAGTGGGTGTTTATACCCCTGTTCGCCGCTGCTTTGGGCTTTGCACATGTTGCTGTTGTATCTGCATTGTAGGGTAAAACATAAGGACATGCTCTGCAGGAACCACAGCTGGGGCTTGAACCTGTGACCCTCTGCTTCTTGACACACTGGCTGGGTGTACTGGACCACACTTTTGCCACAGATGCATGGTGTTCCCTGGGGCTACCTGTACGTTTTCTCAGCCAGACATTTTATGTTGCACTGCACCCCACATACTGGTACAGAGCATGACCTAGGTCCACTGCAGGCAGGTGCCACTGCCCTCTCCAGCATGGGCACACACCCCCTGCCATGCTGACATGGCCATATGCTGTCAGTGCTGGTAGTGTGCAGTCCCAGACCATCCACTGTGTGGGTAGGTGTTAACCTAGGGAGTGGGGTCTGGGGCATGGGGCATATATGAGCATCCTCACATCCCCCCCATCACCGCCTACCAAGTGTTCCTTAGATCTTATGATTTTACTTATTAGCACGGCAAATAAAAAATCGGAATTATACAAGGCTGAGTTAGATGAGAAACTCATTGCCTTAAAGGAGTGTGACAACAGTTTTTTAAAAGTCCATAAAGATTATGAACGCAATATCCAGTCCTTCAAAAAGGATATTAAGGATCAGAAGAAAGACAAATTTAAAAGGGATGATGGTCTTTAAAAAAGGTTTGGACACGTTCCTAGAGGAAAGGTCCATAAACCATCGAGGTATGCCTCGAAACATATGAGCACTTGGCTCGCCAACAACAATCTCAGAGTAAACTTTGATAAACCGAGGCAATGTTCGTTACCAGGAGCACAACTTTCAACCCACCCCAAGAGATCAACATACTACACAGGACAATTGCAACAAAGGAAGAAGTAAAGTATCTCAGCATCACCATAGACATGAACTTAAACCTACAATCTCACACAAACAAAACTGCAGCGAAAGCATACCACCGTTTAAAGATCATCAGACGACTCAAGCCAATCCTCAGCCAAGAACATTTCCGCACAGTGTGCCAAGCAGTCATCACCCGCATACTGGACTATAGAAACTCATTATATCAAGGACTCCCCAAAAATGCTGTACACCCACTTCAAATGGTCCAAAACACCGTGGCCCGCATAATCACAGGCACACCCAAATTCGATCACATAACACCAGTTCTCCGTCAACTTCACTGGTTACCTATAGCAGCATGGGCAAAGTTCAAAGCAACACTAACCATATTCAAGATCATACACCAATGCTCAGCAGAAATTCTACAAACCACAGTAACCAGAGACACTAGCAGCAAACCCAGAAGGACCCAAGGCAGCAACAGACTCCTCACCCCAGCCGGAAACCACAAAACGAAGCAATCAACATCCAGAAGAGCCATCTCATTTTCAGCACTGGACCTTTGGAACACCCTCCCTGAAGAACTAAGAGCACAAGGGACCTTAAGGACTTCCAAAAATCCCTCAAAACCTATCTGTTCAGGGCCTCTTTTGAAAAAGAACCTCAACTCCCACCCTGCCAATAAGACGCATCTAGCACCATCACCCCTCCTGGGGCAAACCCCCCCAGATTATATGTATGTTTGTCCCCGATGTTAAATGTACTACCTCGTCCCCCCTACCACATTGATTGAAGGATAAGGTGGTATACAAATCTGGCTAAATAAATACAGAATTAAAGAGAACCTAGGTAATCCACTGCTTGCCCCAATACAAGCATTATGAAACCTGCATGTCTTTTTGGAAAACTGCTAGGTACTTGTGACCTGGATTGGCCACTGTTGGAAACAGGATACTGGGCTTGATGGACCTTGGTCTGACCCAGTATGGCATTTCTTATGTTCTTATGTTCTTAAAAGATGGGGCACCAAGGGACTGGGTATAGAAAAAGAAAAGGAGAGGGCCCAGAACAGACCCTTGAGGAACGTCACGCACTAAGGGGCATATTTACTAAACTGCGGTAATGTCATGTGCGTTAGGTTCCGCGGTAAAGGTGAAGATGCCCATATAAAGGCATGGGCGGGGCATCATTATGGCAAGCATGTCAGGTAACGCACGTTATAAGGCACGTTATAAGGCACAGTACAAGGCACGTGCTTTAATGTGCCTTGTACTGTGCCTAATAAGGTGCCTTGTAACGTGCCTTGTACTGTGCCCAATAAGGTGCCTTATAACGTGCCTTGTACTATGCCCAATAAGGTGCCTTGTAATGTGCCTAATTAGGAGCCTTAGAACGCCTTATAAGGATTGCTGGCAACTGTGGTGAGGGTACTATGGGCTGGCAGCATGGATCTGCAAAGATATGACTGTCACAGGCAAGCAAAATATCTGCCTTTGACAGGAGGGAACAATGAGGAATCAAACCCATGACCTTCTACCTAGAATGTCAGTGTACTAACCAGTAGGCTATACCTCTATGGCCTATTGCACAGCAATGGCTGGGTACAGAAGGACTGCAGGTCACCACACAAACTGTCTGCTTTGTGTGCCAGGATAGGGTAATGCCACCAGCACCCATGATGCATTGCACATGCAGAACAGCAGCCTACAGCTGACCACCAAATGGGGTCTGCACTTCTCCGGTACTGCAGCGTGGTGAGACGGACTGACAGTGCGTAATACTAGCACAGAGTAGGTACAGATCATGCCATTGTGCAGGTTCCGTGTGCACCCTGAGGGATAGGATGTGTACCCAGCACTAGGTCCACAGTATATGTGGTGCTAGAGATAGGTCTTGCTGCACATCCCCAGCACTGTCAGTGTATGATAGGTGTCCCCTAGCAGTACAACTGAAGATGCATCTGTTCTAGCTGTGCCTTGCAGTCACATATGGCCCTGGGGGACCAGACACCACCCAGATTAGTGCGTACCCAGTATTAGGGTCTGGCTGCCATGGGTACCTGTTATCACGGCAGTGGGGTGTCTAGACTCGCATGAGGGCTATGTGCACTGCTACTATGGGTCTAAATGGTATGCTCTATATACCCCAAGGGGCCTCAATCACCCCTTTTGTAGATGAGGTTGTGGTGGGACAGGTGCCTGCACCATTCAGAATGGCTGTAGTACCAGCAACCACAGTCCTGCTGGCAGATGACAGCCCTCCACTGCTGCTGGGCCAGTGCCATACCTGTGACCATTACAGACCAGCAGTGATGTTTGGGATAGGTAGGGGAAGGCTAAACTGCCCCCACGCCATCTGCCATTCATCAACAGACAGCACACAATCAGACTGCACCTGCAACATCCTACAAGGTGCTCCCCCCATGCACAGGTGAACTGCAGAGAGCCCACTAACCAGTCCATAGTGCATGCTCACAGAGGAACCTTGTGCACCCAGAAGTGGGATGCACAGCACAGACAACAAACAGGTATCCCTTTGATTGGGCCCCAGAACTGGGAACACACAGGTAGCACAGAAAGCAAATAATGTGCATCACTATGAGGGAACATAGACATGCCATGGTCACTGCTCGGTCAGAGTGACAGTGACCCCCCCCCCCCTGTGTGACATGCTGTGGCCACCCTGTCCATGCAGGTGGTGGTTGAGCACTACAGTGTCTCAGCCATTGCCCTCCACCCTGTGCAGATGCATCCTGGCCAATCCACCCTGTCTGGGCCATACCCACAATATCTTGCTCCTCATTATGCACATTTGCAGGCTAACGCTGGAAGCAGTGTGAGCAATGTGGGCTCAGTGAGGTGTTGGCAGACACAAAACAATGGAGATACATACGCACACTCCCACACCTATCTCAGCATTGTGCAGAGATGGAGGTGGTTGACAACCCTACCCGCCGCACTGGTCCTGATCACAGTGCCGACATTGCTAATCTGTGCAGGGGGTAGTTGTAGTGCTCTGGTGATAACTGCAGCTCTATGCTGGGGCTAACAGCCTGACACTCCATGAAGCTGTGGATAGTGGAGCCCTTGTGAGTGGGCGTCCGTACCCCTGTGCACCACTGCATGGGGGTTTGCCCATGTTGTTGTTTGTGGCTGCATTGTGGGCTAAAACTATGGGGAGATGCTTTGCAGGATCCACAGATGGGACCTGAACCTGTGACCCTCTGCTCTTGGACATACTAGCTGGGTGTACTGCACCACACTGTTGCCACAGCAGCATAGTTGTCCCTGGGGCTACCCTTATATTCCTCGGCCAGACCTCTTCTGTTGCACTACACCCCATGTACTGGTACAGGGCATGGCCTAGGTCCACTGCAGGTGGGTGCCCCTGCTCCCTCCAGCACAATAACCCACCCCCTCTGCCATGCCACCATGACCATATGCTGTCGGTGCCAGTGGTACGCCATCCCAGGCCATCCAAGGGGCACATAGGCGGCTGCCTAAGGTGTGGGTTCTGGGATAGGGGTGCCTACATAGATGTCCACGCTTCCCACGGCACCGCCTGTCAATGTTATGTGCCCCTTGGGATATCTGCTGGGTAATGTCTCCTGGATGGGACACTGTGGGCCACAGACTCATGGGCATGTCTGACCCTGGTCAGTTGCTGTCTTGCTGGATTCCATTTTCTGCGTTCCTATGTGCCACCTCGGCAACCGCCTAGTCCACCCTGTGCCCAGTAGCCCCTATTGCATGTCCTGCCTGCAGCCCCCATGCCCCATTTGCACCATCACCATAGCGGCCTTTCATACCTGGGCACTATGCTGTTGCTGCAAATGGAGCACTACTATCACCTTTCTTGGGCTCCCTGCCTATGCTGTACATTGCTGACACTGAAATAGTTTCTCTCTCTTGCAAATGTGTGCTAATGCCAGGTTTTCAGTTGCGATAGGATTCAGCCCTTAATTTCTCCACATTAGTGTGAAAGGGGCCTCTCCCCGCCCACTTCCCGCCCATTGACCCCTTCTCTCCTCCCTCTCTCCACCCTTTTCTGGACTTACTGCGGCTGGGAATGTTAAGGCGCGTTATGCACCTTAACGTTACATAACGCGCCTTAACATAGCTGCTTCTACATTACGGCAGTTTAGTAAACATACCCCTGTCATTTTATAATATGTGCCAGTGTGCCAAAACTACATGCTCGCAACAGTGGCATGGGGAGGACAGAGAATGGGCATGCACTGGGCAGGCCTGAAAGTTATGCGTGGATGTTGTATTCCGTAAGTGTCTTGCTCATGCACATGAACAAAAGCCCGCGCCCACATTGATGCCTGCTATATATTCTGACTAGAGTGGGGGAAAGGCATCTTTCATAACCTGGAGTGTGGTAACTGGAGTTTGCTGCTGCTGTTTGGAATTCCACTACATGCTCAGTCCTATATCTTCCTCACAAACAACCTTGCTGTTATATCCACTCAACCCAATCACCATCCTCTGCTGCCCCTTCCCAACCACCCTGCTATCAGGAACCCCCTCCTAACGCTCCTCTCCCTGCCAAGCCCCCATCCACTCAAACCCCCCCCCCCCTCCAACCCACAACCTCTACTCCTGGCCTTCTATGCACAGACAGCTACCTCCCCCGTGGCTCCCTCCCAGTACCATTCTGTATTTGCCCGGGTATGTGTGCCAGTGTGAGTGTGTCTTCTTGTATGTGTCACTATAGGTTTGTGTGACTGTATGTGCCAGTGTGTGTTTGTGCCTTGTGTGAGTGCCTGTCTGTTCCAAAGTTTCTGTTTGTGTGGATGTGTCCCTGAGAGGTGATTCTGTTCAAGAGTTAGTGTTTGTGGGAGCATATCATAGACTCATTGTTTGTATCTGTGCAGACGTATCTCTCTGTTCCAATGTCTTTGCCTATGTGGTCTTCTGTGACCATTAGTGAGTCCCTATGCAAAACCTGTTGGTGATTCCTGGTGGTGATGAGAGATGGTGCTGCTGGTGGTAAGTTTTGGTGAAAAATTGCAAGAGGACCTTGATAAATTAGAAGACTGGACATCCAAATGGCTGATGAAATTTAAAATAGACAAGTGCAAAGTTATGCACTTAGGGAAGAACAATCCAAATTACGGTTACACGATGCAAGGTTCCACATTAGGAATAACCACCCAGGAAAAGGATTTTGGTGTCATTGTGAATAATAAATTGAAACCCTCTGCACAGTGTGCAGAGACAGCCAAGAAAGCAAATACAATGCTAGGAATCATAAGGAAAGGAATGGAGAACAAAACCAAGGATATTATAATGCCTCTGTATCGTTCCATGGTGCAACCGCACCTTGAATATTGTGTGCAATTCTGGTTGTTGTATCTTAAAAAGGATATAGCAGAATTAGAAAAGGTACAGAAAAGATCCACCAAAAAGGTAAAGGGGATGGAAGGACACCCCTATGAGGAGAAGCTTAAAAGATTAGGGTTCTTCAACTTGGAAAAGAGATGACTGAGGGGAGATATGATAGCGGTCTATAAATTAATGAATGGCGTGGAACGGGTAAAAATAGATCAGTTGTTTGTGCCTTCAAAAAATAGAAAGACTAGAGGATATGCAATGAAGCTGCAATGTAGCCCATTTAGGACTAATAAGAGAAAATATTTTTTCACTCAATGAGTAATCAAACTCTGGAATTTGTTACTGGAGGATGTAGTAAAGGCTGTTAGTATAGCTGGGTTTAGAAAAGGTTTAGAAAAGTTTCTGGAGGTAAAGTCCATAAACCATTATTAAAGAGGACCAGAGATATCCACTGCTTACCCCAGGATAAGCATTATGGAACCTGTGTTACTTTTTGAGAACCTGTCAGGGATTTGTTACCTGGATTGTTACCTGGAAACTGCATACTGGGCTTGATGGACCTTGGTCTGACCCAGTATGGCATTTCCTATATTCTTATGTTCTTAAAGAGAAGCAACAGAGGAGGAGGAGGTCCCCAATGTAAAGGATATACAATTCCAGGACACAGTTCTTGGATCTTACAGAGGAGGAATGAATGTGGAGGTTTAGATTTGCTGAAGAGACCATAGTACACATGTGCAGCTGGCAGGAGACTGCTATAGAGCCCACTGCATGTAGGAGCAGAGCCCTGCCAGTGTACCTGAAAGCGTGCCCCTCAAGAGGGTCAGTGTCCAGTCCATCCTCACCATCTTCTGTTTCCTGTGGCTCTGTATGGGATTATCTCTGCTTGCTGTTGTGTCCTTGCTGTGAATGCATTTAGCCTTGCTAAACACATGCAACTGCAAGACCTATGACAGCTGGCTAGATACCTCAAGCAGAAACGGTGCTCCCCTATGTAGAGGCAACATTGGAAATGGAGACATGGAAGAGGCAGGTAGGGTCATGCATGCATAGCTATAAACTGTTACAGATTTGGAAAATATGTTCCCTTTTCCCATGAGGTCACAGAATGCATTGCCTCGCAATTGGACATGGAAGATGACCCTATAGACACCTAGAGCAATCTGCACATATGTCCTATTTTGGACCACCACCATTAAAGACCAGGGTCCTATGTCCCCTGTACTGGGGCTGAGGGCAGACATGGCTGCCTCCCCCAATTCCCATGTGCTGCGGGCCTCTAACACTGCAGCTTTGGTGCAGAAGCACTGATTAATGAGGATGTGAGGGTCATGTGGGAATGGTGTTATGAGGGCTCAGCTATGCAGATGTGTCACTACACAGTGCTTCCATCAAGGAGGGAGGTGTTGATGTATCCTCTTCGCCCTCCAGTGTTGACTAACATACCAACTAGCCAGTCAGAAAATCACTTCCCCCACCACCCCAATGACCAATAACAATCCTGGCTAGCCAGTCAGGCAATAAATCCCACAGCCCCCTCCCTCCCAGGCCCTTCCGGTCCCCCACGCTTACCTTATGAAGTCCTGGTGGTCTAGCTGCAATCTGGCAGTCCCCTTCTCCTCCTCCTACTACTGATCATTTATATAGCACTACAAGGTATACGCAGCACTATATAGACACATGTAAAAGACGGTCCCTGCTCATCAGAGCTTACAGTCTAGTCAAGACAGACCACACACTAGCTGAGGACAAGGATACATCTAGGGGAATGGTAAGGAAACACATAGGAGATTAACTGGATCAAGATACAAAAGCGGCCTTGCAGACATGCGTTTTCAGCCTGGATTTGAAAAGGGCCAGAGATGAAGCCTGATGCACAGACTCAGGTAGTTTGTTCCAGGCATAAGGAACAGCAGGATGGAAGGATCAAAGCCTGGATTTGGCGGTAGAAGAGAAAGGCACAGATAGAAGTGACCTGCCAGAAGAGCGGAGTTCCTGAGGAGGGGTTTGACGGTGAGATAAGAGAGGAGAGGTAGTGAAGAACAGCAGAATGAGTGTACTTATAGACCAGTAGGAGAAGTTTGAACTGGATTTGGAAACGGATAGGGAGCCAATGAAGCAACTTGAGAAAAGGGGTTATATGAACATATTGAGGCTGGAGGAAGATTAACCGAACTGCTGAGTTATGAACAGATTGAAGGGGAGAGAAATGATTCAGAGTGAGACCAGCAAGGAGGAGGTTGCTATAGACTAGAAGGGAAGTGACAAAAGAGTGGACAAGTGTCTTAGAAGTGTGTTCAGAAAGGAAGGGGTAAATTTTGCTGATGTTATAGAGAAAAAAATGACAAGTTTTAGCTCTCAGTTGGATGTGTGAGGAGAAAGAGAGGGAGGAGTCAAAGATGACCCCAAGGTTGCGAGCTGAAGAGACAGGAAGGAGTAGATGTCCAGTTACATAGAAGGAGAAAGAAACAAGCTTCTGTCCCGTTCTCTGGCATCATACAAAATGGCAATGGTCTCGTGTTGCTGTTCCCTGGCATTAAGACATTGATGCTAGGGGGCAGCACCGTGAGGCTAGCCCCATGTTGTGGACACTGTGGATGCTAGTCCCTCCACTAACAATTTCAAGGCCATTCTCACATAGTCCAACAAGCTCTCTAGGATGGGCAGTCCTGTATCAAAGTTCTTTTTAATTTGACACAGACCTTCATTGATTCAGAAGCAGTGGAGCTCTGAGCCTCCTAAGTCCCTATACAATTGCCCCATTCCATGGCCATCACTATAGGCCACCCCTTCTTGGGGGGTCCCTATTGAGCAGGCTCTCTGAAGGTTTGTTCGTAGATTCACTAAGCATGGCATGACTCCAGCCCACAGGACTCAGGGTCTTTTTCTCCTCTGGTCATAGTCAGGCATCAAGTGTGTTGCAGCAGGCCCTCCTGGACTGGTGATGGGAAGTTGCAGTGATGTATGGGACCTTCCTTGGCCTCCATTCAGTTGATTTATATTTATTTATATTCTCTTATATACTGCACTATTCTGCATCAGTGCAGTTTACATTGAACAAACTGAAATTACATTGAACAGGGCATTATAACTTGGAGATAACTATTTTTCAGGGAACATGGGCTATGGAGGGTTAAGTGGCTTACCCAAGACCACAAGGAGCACCTGTGGGACTAGAAACCCCAGTCCTTCTGGCCCGAGGTTGCTGTCCTCTAGTGGGATTTGAGCCCCCAACCTTCCGGCCTGAAGTACCTTGCCCCAACCACTAGGCCACTCCTCCACTTCTTTATATGCCCCTTTTACTTTATAGCCCCTCACTGGTCTCCCTCTGAATCATCTCTCTCCCCTTCCATCTGTTCAAAATCAGCTGCACGGCTTATCTTCCACCAGAGTCACTATGCTCATGTAACCCTTCTTCTCAAGTCACTTCATTGGTTCTCTATCAGTTTCTGCATCCAGTTCAGACTTCTACTACTGACCTACAAGTGCATTCATTCTGTGGCTCCTCCCTATCTTTCCTCTCTTATCTCACTCTACACTCCTCCTTGAGAACTCTGCTCCTCTAGCAGAGCCCTTTTATCTGTACCCTTCCCTGCCACTGCCAACCCCAGACTTCATTCATTCCATTTTGCTGAAACCTGAGTCTGTGTGTTGTGCTTCTTCTCTAACCCTATTCAAATCCAGGCTAAAAACCCACCTGTTTGAAGCTGCTGTTGGATTCTGATACACCTCACTCTCTTGTCCACTACGTATGTATATTTACCATACTCTAGTCCCTAGTTTCACTATGGGGGGCATTCTGATCCGCAAATAGCAGCTTTGGACATGCAGGCTGGACGTCCAACCCGTGCTAAGCTCCTCAGTCATATTCCTCCGCCGGCGCTTCCCATACTTACAAAGCTGTACAGGGGCAGGAGGGGGTGGAGCGGGGTACAGAAGGGAGTGGCCAGGTGCCAAGACATACAGAGGCTATGAAGGACAGGTCTCTTTATGTACCCTGGCACCAACATGGATGGCCAGCCTATTCCACACTACTTTCTCTCCTAAGAGGAATTAAAGAAGAGGCTAGGAATTACAGGCCAGATAGTCTGGTCTCAGTTGTGTATATATTAATGGAAATGCTGCTAAAACAGAGAATAGTGTTCTTCCTGGAATCCAGTGGACTATAAGATTCTAGGCAGCATGATTTTACTAGAGGTAGATTTTGTCAGATGAATCTGATCAATTTCTTTGACTGGGTGAAAACAGAGATGGATCAGCAAACAGCACTAAATATGATATATTTAGATTTGAGCAAATCCTTTGACATGGTTCCACATAAGTGACTTATAAGCAAACTGAGCACCCCTGGTATGGTCCCTACAGTAACTGACTTAGTCAGAAACTAGTTGAATGTGACGCAACATGGAGTTTACTTTGAGGATTGGAGAGTTATAACTGTAAATTCTATTGCGGAAAGGCTTTTAGGTAAGGTTGGCCTCTTTGATACTACTGCTGCTAATACTACTACTACTACGTATTATGTGTATAGAACTACTAGGCATATGCAGAACTTACACATACACATAAGAGACGGTCCCTGATACACAGAGATTACAATCTATGCAAGTCAGACAAATATAACAAATGGTTCAATAGGGTAGACACTCCCAGAAGGCCTGGATCACATAAGGGGAGAACTAGTGATGCTTGAAGAAACCCCTAGAATTTGGCAGCTAAGATTTCATGCTAAAAATTTAAGGTCATACAGGCTGCAAAAACACGGGGGAGCAGTACAGTATGGAGCCGAAACATTTCTGTACACAAAAGAAAAGTGGGACCTGAGGGTCATCGTATCTGACGAGCTTAAGGTGACCAAACAGATAGAAAAGTGACAGCAAAAGCCAAAAAGATGCTTGGTGCTTGGGGAGAGGAATGGCCAGCAGAAAGAGCCAGGTGATTGTGCCTCTGGTGAGACTTCATTTGGAGTATTGTATATAATTCTGGAGACCACACCTTCAAAATGATAGAATCAGGATCGAGTCAGTGCAGAGGGCGGCTACTAAAATGGTCAGTGATCATCAACATTAAGCATATAGGGACAGAGTTAAAGTTCTAAATATGTATACTTTGGAAGAAAGCATGAGAGGAGAGATATGATGGAGACATTTAAAAACCTCCATGGCATAAATGGACAGGAGACTAGCCTCTTTCTACTGAAAGGAAGCTCTGGAATGAGTGGTCAGGATAAAAGGGAAAGGAAATAGACTCAGGACTAATCGAATGAAATTATTTCTTTATAGAAAGGGTGATAGATGCATAGAAGAGCCTCCCAACAGAGATAGTGAAAATGAGGACGGTATCCAAATTCAAGAAGGTATGGGACAGATGCAGAGGATCTCTGAGGGAGAGAAAGGGATTGTAGTTACTGTATGGATGGATGGATGGGCAGACTGGAAAGGATGGATGATCTTTATCTGCCATCATATTCTATGTTTCTATGTTGCTATTCCATGCCCTTTCAGTTTTTGGCAATGCAAGTAAAATAAATAAATAAATAAATATATAAATAAATAAATGAAGGGTCAGTATTCAAAGGCACTTACTGGATAGCAGAACCTGCTATCCGAATGAGCAATGGCCCGATTGATATTCAGCACCACTATCTAGACAGAACCACTGAATATTTTCTATGGCCATCTTGGTACTATCTGGATAATGATAGGGTGGTCTAGGGCTGGGGCTGGAATGAGGGCAGAGAGAAAGTTATCTAAATAGTAGCCAGTCTTCACTACCCCAATACTGATACCTTTCTAGATGGCTTAGGATGGCAATCAGGGCCGGCCCGTCCATTGAGCAAGAATGTTTTTTGCACAGGACCCCGCGTTTCAGGGGGCCCCACGCAAAGAACATTCTGCTTTAAAAGTAAATTAAAAAAAAACAAAAAAAAAAGCTGCCGCTGCCGCCACGGCAGCAACAGCAGAATCGAATATCCCGCAGGGCCCCCCCCTGCCCGACAGAGCCTGCCCTCCCTGCATCAGCTCCGTCTCCGCAGTCGCACCGGCTTTCAGAGCGTGAAGGGAGACTAGTTTCCCTTTTGTGGCTCTGTTAAGCCCGTAGGGGCTGATGGGACTTTCAGAGCCGCGGGGGAGAAACTCTCCTTTCGCGCTCTGAAAGCCGGTGCGACTGCGGAGACGGAGCTGATGCAGGGAGGGCAGGCTCTGTCGGGCAGTGGGGGGCCCCGCGGGATATTCGATTCTGCCATTGCCGCCGCGGCAGCAGACAGCTTTTTTTTTATTTTAAATTTTCCATGGACTGCTGGGGTGGGAGTTAGGACTGGAAATGGGCTAATGGGATTAGGACTGGAAGAGGGCTGATAGGGGGTTAGGACTGGTAATGGGCTATGGGGAGCTAAGTCTGGAAATGGGGTGATGAGGGGTTAGGACTGGTAATGGGCTATGGGGGGGGCTAAGACTGGAAATGTGCTGATGAGGTTAGGACTGGAAGTGAGCTGATGGGGGGTTAGGACTGATAATGGGCTATGGGGGGGGGCTTAAACTGAAAATTGGGTGATGGGGGGTTAGGACTGGAAATGGGCTGATGGGATTAGGACTGAGAGTGGGCTGATGAGGACTTAGGACTGGTAATAGGCTATGGGGGGGCTAGGACTGGTAATGGGTTGGGGGGGGGTCCTAGGACTGAAAATGGGCTGAGTGGAAGGGAAGGCTTGAACTGCAAATAGCTGATGGGGAGGGGGGCTTGGAATGGAAATGGGCTGAGTGGAAGGGGGGCTTGAACTGCAAATAGCTGATGGGGAGGGGGGCTTGGAATGGAAATGGGCTGTGAGGGGAGGGAGCTAGGACAGGAAATAGGCTGATGGAGGGGGCTAGGATAGGACTGGGAATTGGGTGTTGGGGGGAGCTAAGATTGGAAATGGGCTGTGGTGGGGGCTTGGATTGAAATGGACTCATGGAGGGGCTAGAACTGGAAGTAGTGTCATGGGGGGCTTGGATTGGAAATGGGCTGAGTGGAGGGGAGCTAGGATTTGACATGGGCTGATGGTGGGGCTAGGAAAGGACTAGAAATGGGCAGATGGGAGGCTGGTATTGGAAATAAGCTGATGGAGGGACTTGGATAGGACTGGAAATGGATGGGGGAGCTAGGACTGGAAATGGGCTGATGGGGGGCTAAGACTGGAAATGGGCTGATGCGGGGACTAGAAGGGAGTGGATACTGGGTGGGGCTGGAACTAGAAGGGAGCTGATGTTGGGGGAGATTAGAATGGGATGGAGCTGGGAGAGTGAAATGGAGGGGGGAAAATATTTTGTGTGGGACAGAAGAAAAAACTACAATTGGCTGGGTATTGGGAGAGTAAGTGGGGATTGAGGATGGAGGGGTAAAATTTGAGTGGATGAAATAGGAATGAGGAAAGAGCAAAAGGAGAAAGATTAGTATGTTAAAGCAGATGTAGAGAGAGAATGGAAAAAAATTAGAAGAAAGGACAAATGGACAGCAGACGATGGAGAGTTAGCAGAAGACACAAAGAAACCAGAAGAAAGTGGCTGGAGCAATTGCAACTGAAAAAACATGCACAATAGGTAGAAAGATATCTCTTTATTTTGAATTTATTAACTGGAATATGTCAGCTCTGGGAAATGTGCATCATTAATGTCTGCGCTTTGTTTAGTACAAGAGGAAATTAATTTATAGTTTTATTTCTACAGTGTTGTTGTACATTCCAAGTTTGGCTTTTGGGGTTCCCAGTTTAATTGTCTTCCTTTTTCTAAATTGTGATTCCTTGTTTGGTGGTGGTCTGTGTTCTGCATGTGTAACTGAGCTGAGGTATTCTGTTTATGTAATTCCTATTTGACATTGCCACTTGTTCCCTTTCCCCTGTAGGTCATGTATTGTTATTCTCTGAAATGTATTGGTTTAATATTTGCAGTGTTGCTTTTTGATAGGTAGGGTATGGTGCTTTGTGAGTCCTGTTAGTACTGTTAGGATACAGCGGGTTTGCTATGGGTTCTAAATGGGCAGTGTTTGTAGTAGTTCCTAATGTGCCTGGCGGTTGGCACTGGATTATAGTAATGTAGAAATCTTTTAGTCTTTCTTTATCCATACACTCATTAAGAGGCATGTTTACTAAAAGTTAGTGTATGGTAACATTATGCAAATATTTATGCAAATGAGGCCCCTTTTGCAAATGAGGCCCCACACCGAGTCTCTGCACATGGCCCAGCACCCCCCTTGGGCCGCCCCTGACGGCAATAAAGCTCTCTGAAATTACCATTACAGTACCGAACAGCTATCCATATGATGGTGCTGCAAATCACTCCTCTATGGACAGTGACCACAGCTGGCCACTCTATATGGATATTGAATGCTGGCTGCTATCTGGATACTGCTCTGAATATCCCAGAGTTTTTTTAACCACGGTGGCCACTATTTGAAAAAAACAAAACAAAAAAACACTGATCGCCGAGGTTGAATATGCACCCAAAAGAATATAAATGACATTTGAAATAAGCTCCCTGAAAACGTGATTACTTTACAGTATATTTAGGGCTTCTATTCTTAGATATTTCTAAAATGTAAAACTAGGTGTTTATTTTCCAGCTAATTTAGGATTATTGATGGGTATGAAAAATCAGTGTTCATGGGTGTTTTTGTGGTGCAGGTACTACTGCTGGTTACCTTTTCAAGTTGAATCGATTGCATACAGTTACAAAGTTGTTAGCAAAGGAATGGCACAGAAACAGGTCGAGGATCTAAGGCAAACAAGAAAGAGCTGGCAGGGCACTAGGGGAAGTGCTGTCTTTCTGGTTTTTATCCAATAGACATTTATTTTATTTTATTTTGCATTGGGCAAATTTAATTAATGTTTATCAGTTAACATCTGAAATCAGAAGCCGTAAGTATGTTACTTTAAAAATGGGACTGACAGAGTGTTACTAGGAAATGGAATGTTAATATTGAATTAATATTAACAGACCTCGTGGATTAGCGGCCTCTGTCCAGCTAAGAACATAAGAACATGAGAGATGAAATACCGAGTCAGATCAAGGATCCATCAAGTCCAGTATCCAACAGTGGCCAGTCCAGGTGACAAGTACCTGTCAGGTTCCTAAAAAGATACACAGATTCCGCAATGCGTATCCTGGGGTAAGCAATGGATTTCTCTAGTCCTTTTAAATAAAGGTTGATGGACTTTTCCAACAGCTAAAGCTGTTTATTGTTTATATACATTGTACCTTGTGACCACCCTATTTTGTTTTCTAACTTTGTAGTATGTCTTCATGACATCCTTTTAAATTCCTTGCTATTCCTCCTTTACACTGTGATCACCACCAGAATGTCACTTCTGTGTTGTAAATGCAGTGTAAAGGTCAGGTGGAATATTACGTCCTATCAGTATAAGAAAATGCAGCAAAATTGTACCCACAGAAGTGTGTGTGGTATTGTGTGTGTGTTTGGATGGAACAAGCCGTGATAATTAGAAATCTGGGAAATCATGAGAACTAACCCAGGAAACGTTTTCCAAACCAGACATTCATCACTCATTCCACGATGTCTCACATTTCATCATACACTTAAACTGCATCTATTTTATTGCTTTAGAGGATTCGGCTACAAGCTGCTTTGGGCAGCAAAACTTCTCTGATGCCTGGAACCTTAAGTTTTCCATGATCTGAATTTGTTTGATGTAAAATATGATTGTTTGGAACACCTCTCTGTGGCCTAAGTGTGAAGGGTTGTATGTCGTTCTTCGGAAGGGATGGGTGAGCCAAGGAAAGCTCAAGTCAGGCTTGGGATAAAAGGATTATTCTGACTCTGGTTTAGTCCTGAGTCTTTGAGTGAGGAGGACCAGCCAAGAAAGAGCTAAGCCAGTGGTAATATTTTCTGTACTTCCTTGTGGTCACTGTGACCTTGTTTACCACTTTTCGCATTTTCTTTACTTACAGTATATACACCGTGAATCCAAGTGACTTGGCTTGTGCCTTGGCTGAGAGTCAAGCAGGTTGCTTGCCTTGGCAATAGTTTGAAACATTTCAAGTTTCATAAATTAATGTAAACTAACAGAAGGTATCGATGAAATAAATGAGTAGCTTTTATCTTTTCTCAATTCTTTGATTTTTGTAAAAACCTACAAGAGAATGTCAATAATGCCAAGTAATTGCTCTGGTCTTGCTGTCCATTTGTCTTAATCTTTTTTTATATCACTAATGTTCCTCTCCAACTTAAACTTTCATATACAGATATGGTAACACTGCAATTATTAAAGTTTTAGCACCACTTCTGCACTTAACGTGCCTGATATTCTAAATTGTTTCCCATAAACACAGAAAGGGAGACGAGTCTTGGTAATTCAGTCCCTTACCTGCAATTTTCATACAATTTGCAGATGTACTAAGCATTTTTATCAGAGATAACATGGGATAAAACCTTTTGGCATATCTGGCACATACATCATGTTAGGTTTTTCCAAAAATTGCCAAAAAATAGCAAGTTCAGTCTATATCACAGAATTAATTTGAATAAAAAGTTACATGAAGAACTAGTGGGGTCTATGTTCCAGGATGAATGTATGTGTCAGCATACATAGGTAGATTCCTCAAAATGTACCCCTGTCAGGATTCCCTAGGACTCCCTGAAAACTTGATGTGGGTAGAAACAAGGGCATAACTAGTAACATCTTTGAATTTGATTCTTTTTAGTGCTTGCCTAGCTTAAATTTGAATTTTATATAATATTAGAAATTGATTTTAAAACACGAGAGGCCTATGGACTAAAGCTTAGCATGTATGCTTGGACCATTTAGCATGTAATTGGAA
Organism: Ichthyophis bannanicus; assembly: GCA_033557465.1. Lineage (NCBI taxonomy): Eukaryota > Metazoa > Chordata > Amphibia > Gymnophiona > Ichthyophiidae > Ichthyophis > Ichthyophis bannanicus. The sequence goes on from CM066033.1 coordinate 784,719,655, forward strand.
TGGCAAACTTGAATAAGACCCCAATATGCACACAAAAGTGATCCTAAAAGACATTAGTGCATATGTGCTAAGCACATGTAAAGGAAGGAATATCAGATGCAAATTAGATATTATGGTTTATGGTTTATTAGGGTTTAATATATCGCCTTTCAAATACATGGCAAAGTGGTTTACAATAACAAACTAAAATCAAAGATAGAAATGAGCTACAAATCGTCATAGGATAGAGGTAGAGGAGAGGAGAAAAAGACTTACGGGAGGGGATAGATAAGGTATAGGGGCAGGGGCAGGGATGAAGAGAAGGGTATAGACAGCGAGTTACAGGTGCTCCTATCTCTCACACCATGTAGGGTCCATCATGAAATGCCATGTGAAAGGTGTTTTTAATGCTGACTTGATTGCTTTATATATGATTCAGTTCGGAAGGTAAATGGTAAGGAATTCTATAAGGTGGGGACCACGAAGAAAAATGCTGTATATCTGGTACTTTCGAGTCTGTCATGCGAGACTGTGGAATGTCTAGGTGATTGTCATGCAAAGAACAAAGGGCTGTAGCAGGAGCGTGAAAAGAGATAACGGTGAACAAGTAAAGTGGAGTGACGGTATATAAAGACTTGTGGGTAAGAGTGAGAATTTTGTACTGGATGCAGTAGTAGACAGGAAGTCAGTGGACTGCGGTATTTTGGATCTTTTGGTGGTGGTGTTTAAATTCAGATTGGGATATACCAGCATATATAGAGTTACAGTAACCTGCACTCAAGATGATAAAAGTGAGTGCAAGTGTTTGTTGGGCTGAAGGGTCCAGAAGGGGGCAGAGGGCACGAAATCGAAGAAGCATAAAGAACGAGGACTGCAGGATATGGCTAACATGTTTCTTGGAGGACAGATCTGAGTTGAGGAAGACCCCCAGATACTTGAAATGTTGGGAGAGAGGGATGGGCTGGGGAAAGAGCAGGAGCTGAAGCATTCCCGGTGAGCCATGTGGCGGAGGTCATGGCAATTAGCAGGCTCATGGAGGATAACTCTATAAGGGCTGCTGGATTAACATGCATATTTATGTGTGTTAATAACACATTTGACTTAGAACATAGAACAGTAGCAAAAATGGCCGCTAACCTGCGCAAATAAAGCCATGGTTATTTGCACCATCTCTAGAGCTGTTATAAATGACTGTGCCTATCTTATGCATGTACAGGCATATTCTATAAAATACACCCATGTACACACTCACACTGAAGGTACGTGCAAGTGGTCCGATGTGTGTATTGTCAGAACAGCGACTGGCTATTTTACCCATGTGAGTAGTGATTTATGCATGTAAACCACTAGAATACAGTATATATATCCAGCCACCTCTTATAGAATTACCTCCATGGTGGCTAATGCTTAAAATGTAGCACTTGCTCTGGACCATGTGTTTTTTTAAGCATGCACAATATCTTCACAGGCCCAGCTAACAGGATGCATTGGGTTCATTGATGAGGAGCTGGTGGAGATGGTTGGGAATGTGGAGTATAGGACAGAGAAACAGAAGGGTGAGAGAGAGAGAAACGAGACAGCCATAGAGAAGAGACAAATGTTCTCAAAAGGGAACACAAGATAAAATTCACTAGTAGAGAACAACACTTCCTCCTCAAGTCTTTCTGTTTACCTTCACGGAGTTGTATAAAATCTATACCAAATCTTAGCAAGGTCATCCTACAGTTGAAATATGGTAGGAAAGAAAAAGAAAACCACATACTAGCTGCACATTGCCCAGGATAAACAGGTGCACTAGGGCTAACAATGATGGTACCGATAGTGCAGATACTGCAGATGAAGATAGCATCCCGCCATTGGTAAAGGCCATGGTGAACTTGTTCATGGATCCACTGTGGCAGGAGATAAACCACAGAAGTTAATGAAAAGGTTGAGGATTAACTACAATTAAGTGGACTCCAGCAGATAAAGAAGAGATAATGTACTGCTAGCTGTATGCTAGAAACCCTGGGCCCAATTTTTGAAGGCATTTACACGGATAACTGCCCTAGTTACTCGTGTAAATGCCTTAACCGGGATTTTCCAAAGACACCTACACGAGTAGGGCTTTTGGAAAATCACGGCTGAGTCCCTTACATGCTCAGAAGCTATGCAGTTAGCATTGGGGCATGTTGGGGGCGGAGTGGGGGCAGAGGAAAGGGCTAAGAGGATAGTAGTGATTTTCGATGCTACCCGCTTAGCCCTCTGCGCCTTAAAGAAAGGCGAGGGTTTTCCTCACCTATCTTTCAGGCACAGGGGCTAAGCGGGTAGCATCGAAAATCGCTGCTACCTGCTTAGTCTTGGTGGCTGCCAGTGTGTCCACGCAAACCCGGATTTTCACTTCCGTCGCCATGGAAGTGAAAATCTGGTTTAAGGGGGTTGGTGGGCAGGCTATGCGCCACCGCAGCGCATAGCCTGCCTAGATGTTATGGAAGGACAGACTAGATAGGCCATGTGGTCTTTTTCTGTCATCATGTTTCTATGTTTCTATGTTTCTATGAAAATCGGGCCTCCTATACAAAGAGAATCCATTGAAAACTGGTGGAAAGAGGAATATTGTCACAAGAAGAACACTAATGTTAATTTTGAAGATCAAAGTGAAAAAGTTTGTAAATGATAACATTTAAATCAACTAAGGGCTTCAGTGGAAAAATATATGCAGACAGAAGGAGGACACCTAGGTGGGAGTACCAGAAGCAAGGTAGACACCGAAAAAGAAAGAGCAGCCTCAGAAAGGAACAGCAAGGAAAAGCAGGTGCAGAAGAAAGAGGAAGTCTGGAAAAGAGCACGAGAAGAAGGTTGGTGCAGAAGGAGAAGGAGAGGATAAGGAAAGACTCACAAGAAGAACCGAAGTACAGAGAGAAAACAGGGATCCAGAAAGAAACACCAGAAAGCAGGTGCATGAGGAGAGAACAAAGGGAGGCTTGGAACAGATTACTAGGAAAAACTAACATAAGAACATAATAAATGCCATACTGGGTGAGACCAAGGTCCATCAAGCCCAGTATTGTGTTTCCAACAGTGGCCAATCTAGGTCACAAGTAGCTGGCAGGTTCCCAAAAGGCAAACAGGTTCCACCATGCTTCCCCCAGGGCAAGCAGTGGATGACCTGGGTCCTCTTTAATAAAGGTTTATGGACCTTTCCTCCAGGAACTTGTCCAAACCTTTTTGAAACTCAGCTACACTAACAGCTTTTACTACATCCTCCAGTAACGATTTTGATTACGTGATGAGTGAAAAAATATTTTCTCTTATTAGTATTAAATGGGTTATGTTGTAGCTTCGTTGTGTGTCCCCTAGTCTTTCTACTTTTTTAATTTTTTATTTATGCATTTTATCAATAATACATTCAAGCAATAACACGTGAAAAAGAAAGACATGAGCAGGTAAACCAAACAATCAGGGCCGGATTTACCTTGAGTGAGGCCCTACGCCAACAAAAATTGTGGGCCCCCAGCAGGGGTGGCCCAAGGGGGGTGCGGGGCCTCATTTGCATAAGGGGCCTCATTTGCATAAATATTTGCATAATGTTACCATATACTAACTTTTAGTAAACGTGCCTCTTAATGAGTGTATGGATAAAGAAAGACTAAAAGATTTCTACATTACTATAATCCAGTGCCAACTGCCAGACACATTAGGAACTACTACAAACACTGCCCATTTAGAACCCATAGTAAACCCGCCGTATCCTAACAGCACTACCAGGACTCACAAAGCACCATACTCTACCAATCAAAAGGCAACACTGCAAATATTAAACCAATACATTTCAGAGAACAACAATACATGACCTACTGGGGAAAGAGAACAAGTGGCAATGTCAAATAGGAATTATATAAACAGAACACCTCAGCTCAGTTACACATGCAGAACATAGACCATCACCAAACAAGTAATCACAATTTAGAAACAGGAAGACAATAATTAAACTGGGAATCCCAAAAGCCAAACTTGGAATGTACAACACTGTAGAAATAAAACTATACATTAATTTGCTCTTGTATTAAACAAAGCGCAGACGTTAATGATGCACATTTACCAGAGCTGACATATTCCAATTAATAAATTCAAAATAAAGAGATATTTTTCTACCTTTTGTGCATTTTTTTCAGCTGCAATTGCTCCAGCCACTTTCTTCTGGTTTCTTCGTGTCTTCTGCTAACTCTCCATCGTCTGCTGTCCATTTGTCCTTTCTTCTCTCTTCTAGATTTTTTTCCATTCTCTCTCTACATCTGCTTTAACATACTAATCTTTATCCTTTTGCTCTTTCCTCATTCCTATTTCATCCACTCAAATTTTACCCCTCCATCCTCAATCCCCACTTACTCTCCCAATACCCGGCCAATTGTAGATTTTTTATCCCTCCCACACAAAATATTTTTCCCTTCTCTCCAATTTACTCTTCAAGCCCCATCCCATTCGAATCCTCCCCCAACATCAGCTCCCTTCTAGTTCCAGCCTCACCCAGCATCCATTCCCTTCTAGTCCCTGCATCAGCCCATTTCCAGTCCTAGCCATCCATCAGCCCATTTCCAGTCCTAGCAACCCCCCAACCCAATACCAGTCCTAGCCCCCCATCAACCCACTTACAGTCCTTAACCCCCCATCACCCCATTTTCAGTTTAAGCCCCCCCATAACCCATTACCACTCCTAACCCCCCATCAGCCCACTTCCAGTCCTAACCCCATCAACCCATTTCCAGTCAGCCCCCATAGCCCATTGCCAGTCCTACCACCCCCCCCATCAGCCCACAGCCCATTACCAGTCCTAACCCCATCATCCCACCTCCAGTTTTAACCCCCCAGCCCATTTCCAGTCCTAGCCCCCCATAGCCCATTACCAGACAACCCCCATCAGCCCACAGCCCATTACCAGTCTTAACCCCCCCCCAAAGCCCTTACCAGTTCTAACCCCCCCCCAACAGCCCATTACCAGTCCTAACCCCATCAGCCCACCTCCAGTCTTAACCCCCCAGCCCATTTCCAGTCCTAGCCCCCACACAGCCCATTACCAGTCTTAACCCCCCCCAAAGCCCATTGCCAGTTCTAAGCCCCCCCCAACAGCCCACAGTCCATTACCAGTCCTAACCCCATCAGCCCACCTCTAGCCTTAACCCCCCCAGCCCATTTCCAGCCCCAGCCCCCCCAATAGCCCATTACCAGTCCTACCCCCCACATAGCCCATTACCAGCCCTACCCCCCCACCCCATTTCAAGCCCCCCCCCCCCCAACACCCCATTACCCGTCCCACCCCCCCCCCCATAGCCCATTACCCGTCCTACCCCCCCCCCCCCCGTCGGCCTAAAGTAAAATTTAATTTTAAAAAAAAACCTGGTGGCTGCCGCCGCGGGGCCCCCTCTGCTGCCGCGGCAGCACGGACTGACCCACGGGGGCCCCGTCTACAAGCTGAAGCCATCGGTTCGGTTCGTTCCTCCCTCCCTCTCTCCCTCCGTGCAGGCTGCAGGCTGTGAGAGACGCGAAGGGAGAGCGTCATCAGCCCCTGCGGGCTTAACAGAGACGCGAGGAGACACTCTCCTTTCGCGTCTCTCACAGCCTGCAGCCTGCACGGAGGGAGGGAGGGAGGAACGAACCGAACCGACGGCTTCAGCTTGTAGACGGGGCCCCCGCGGGTCAGTCGGTGCTGCCGCGGCAGCAGAGGGGGCCCCGCGGCGGCAGCCACCAGGTTTTTTTAAAAATTGTATTAAAAAAAATGAACTTGTTCTTTTTTTGTGGGCCCCTGCCGGCTGTGGGCCCTACGCCATGGCGTACATGGCGTATAGGTAAATCCGGCCCTGCAAACAATTGAAAAAAAAAGAAAAAAGCAAGAAATATAACAATAATGCCCATTATCACTCTAGACTTACACAATTGTAGGAGAATTCCAAGAAAGAAAAATACTACTTCACACATAACCGGGTAGCCAGACCCGGCGCTCACCCTTACCTTATACCTTGCTTCCTCCCACCCCCGCCTCTTGCCCCAACAATCAACAGCATTTCTCTTTCTTTCCCACAAATTACTCTGACAGCCAAGTATGGTAACAACTGGTCGCAGCTTTATTTCCCATAACAACAAAACCATAACAGGAACAACGCACTTCCAACCCCCCCCCCCCCCCCAGCGGAGCGATGTGTCACCAGCCGTGCTACTAGCAAAGCGACCTCGCCTCCGCTGCAACCATGGTCCGACCACCGGCAACATTCCGACCACCCCTATCCGACTTCGCCATATTACTAGCAAAAGTCATCCAGGGGTAGTCCGGGTCGAGGGCACCCCGCCCCCGTCCCGAGTCGCCTAAGGCTCCGGACCCCGGAAACCTCCGGGATCCCGCCTCACCCCCCCCAGCTGCGACACCCCTACACCAGCCCTGCAACCGCGAAGGTTGGGCGGGCGGGTGGGCTGCCGCGCCTCCCGCCTAACAGCCTGTGCTCTGGAGAGTCTCCGACACGCCAGAGCACATGGCTGCCTGCACCCTGATTGGCTCCGCTCGCCCGACTCCACGAGCGGAGCCAATCATTTCAAATAATGCCCCGCGCGCACGGCCCTGCGCGGCCCCGACCTCCACCACCTCCCCCTTGTGCACGAGCAGGGTCCCGCGCCGGGCAAAGCACCCGGTTATGCGCAGGCGCCGGGACCCTGCCCGCGCCTTTATTTTAACCGGGTAGCCAGACCCGGCGCTCACCCTTACCTTATACCTTGCTTCCCCCCACCCCCGCCTCTTGCCCCAACAATCAACAGCATTTCTCTTTCTTTCCCACAAATTACTCTGACAGCCAAGTATGGTAACAACTGGTCGCAGCTTTATTTCCCATAACAACAAAACCATAACAGGAACAATGCACTTCCAACCCCCCCCCCCCCCAGCGGAGCGATGCGTCACCAGCCGTGCTACTAGCAAAGCGACCTCGCCTCCGCTGCAACCATGGTCCGACCCCCGCAACATTCCGACCACCCCTATCCGACTTCGCCATATTACTAGCAAAAGTCTTCCAGGGGTAGTCCGGGTCGAGGGCACCCCGCCCCCGTCCCGAGTCGCCTAAGGCTCCGGACCCCGGAAACCTCCGTGATCCCGCCACCGGCACGGCAAAAATTTAACTGTGCCGCCCCCCCAAGCACCCCAAGCTGCGACCAGTGCGGCCACCCTGAACAACTCGCTCCAAGACCTCCTGCCAGTCGTTCAAGAGCAAGTCCATCCCTACTGGCGAAAGATGAACACCATCCGCCCTATACAACCCTGCACAGGCTACATCAACCCACCCATGCTGCATCTGAAACCCCCCTCTTTCACAGACCCATCTCCCAATCTGATGATTTATCTTGGTAAGTCCGCGAGACCATCTCCTCTGGCTCCATGAGGCCGGACGCGGAATGATGTCCGACCAAATCAAGATGACTCTGTCCAGCAAACGTAGCAAAGTCAAAAAGTCCTTCTTCGCCGCCCTTATAAGCTGCTTGCAAGACCACTCCGACAAATCGTTGCCTCCAAGATGGACCAGCACGACCGCTGGTCGTCCTCGAACCCGCAGATGATGACGAAGCAAGGGCAACAGTTGAGTCCACCTCAGCCCCCGCTCGCCCAGCCATGAAAGCGTCACCGCAGCTGGGTCGAGGCCAAGATTAATCCCAATGGGCCGCACCGCAGCTCTCTGACCAGCCCAGAAGACAAAAGAGTGTCCCAGCATCCAACAGCCCCTCTCCATAAGACCCCCACCTGGAAAAGAAAATAACAGCATTAGTAACCCCACCCCCCCAACCCTACCAGGGCTCCTCAGAGCCTCACATAACCCCGAAAGGCCTTAGAGCGCCAGCGGCCAATACCCTGGATCTGAGCCCCCGACATACCCGCCGCAGCCGCACTAGTGGCCGCCCCAATGCGAAAAGAGTGAGCCGAAAACAACGCCGGATCCCTGCCGATTCTTCTGTGCCTCCCTGTACCTTGAATAGCTGCCTTGTGCTGCCTCCTGCCGTTACAGCTCCTCCCCCTGAATACGACGCAATCGCGTACAACGCGATTGCGCAACAGCCAGCATCTCCTATTTTAAGACGCTGTCCGCGGCGTCCCAGCATTCTTCTGTGCCTCCCTGTACCTTGAATAGCTGCCTGTAAGCTGCCTCCTGCATTGCACTGTTGTGTAGTTTGTATTCCTTTGCTCTGCTATTATTTGCCTTGGTCATCTCTGTTTCCTTGCTTTATATTTGTGTTATCTGTGTTTGTATTTCCCTCCATTGATTTACTCTTCTTCCTTTTAGTGTGCTGCCTCCTGCCGTTACAGCTCCTCCCCCTGAATACGACGCAATCGCGTACAACGCAATTGCGCAACAGCCAGCATCTCCTATTTTAAGACGCTATCCGCGGCGTCCCGCGCCGTGGCGTCGCGCGCCCAAGGAGCAGGACGTGCTCCTTGGGCGAGCTCCTTGGGGCGACGACGCGGGCGACGAGTGTTTCTCATTACGTAGGGTTATTACATCATTTCTTTGTGCCTCTGATGCTGTTCTTTCTGCTGCTCTCAGTCGTGAGTATCTTTCCGTTTGTCTCATTACTTGCCTCGCGTTTTGGCTGCTCTTACTGTCTTCATCAGTTATGTCGGCCATCCCAGTACTGTGGGGTCGTCATCCTTTGCTCTCCTCTGCATTAACTTTCCACTCTGAGGCACTGCTTCGTGCTCATCTGCGCCCGGTGGTATTGACCCCTCCCTCTAGAGATTCTGCTCAGTCTCCCTCCACGTTGCTTTCCAGGCCTACTTCACCAGCGCACCTTTGCTTCAGTTTGCTTAATTGTCGGTCCTTGTGGTCAAAATCTGCTTTACTCTATGACCTTATTGAGCGAGAGCACATTGATGCTCTTTTCCTGGTCGAGACCTGGCTTAAGGAGGGAGAGGAGTCTCTCCTTCAGCGTTGTCTCCCGCCCGGTTATGATGCTATATCCGTTCCGCGTATTGCCCGGTCCGGCGGCGGGGTTGCGGTAATTTATCGCTCCTCGCTACCCCTCTCTAAGATTTCCTCTGTATCATTAACGTACCCTGAGTCTCTTTTACTTCAACTAAACAGTCTACCCGCTCTTCAATTCCTTCTCATTTATCTTCCCCCTTCTTCCTCTTTGCCTATTTGGGATTCTTTTCTAGCTTCTGTTTCTGACTTGGTCCTTCAATTTCCTCGGCTTCACTTGCTGGGTGATTTTAATGTCCATTTCGATTCTCCTACTTCAGCCAGGGATACTGCCTTCTCTTCCCTCCTCCAGGACCTCTCTCTATTTCAGCACGTCTCTACACCCACTCATGTTGCAGGTCACATTCTAGATTTAATTATCTCCCCAGTATCCTCTCCGTATACTATCTCAGCTCCTTCAGCCGTCACCATACCCTGGTCAGATCATTTCTACCTTCTGTTCACTCTTCAGGCCCCTCCCTTGGCTCACCTCCCCCTCTCTCCACCTGCCCTTCCTTCTCGACGCCTCAACCCGTCCATTATGCAGGCCTTTTCTGCAGCTCTTCCTCCCCTATCGTCTGACTTTGCTTCTTGCTCACCCTCCTCTCAGGTCACAACTTGGAACACCGAGCTGTCACACACCCTTGACCAAGTTGCTCCTACTAGACTTCTTAAACCCCGGCGCCTTACTCACCAGTCTTGGTACCACGCCGGGCTCTCTCTACTTCGTTCTCATTTACGCAGAGCTGAGCGTCTTTGGCACAAGGCCCCCTCTGCTGACTCATATCACAGATTCAAATCCTGTCACGCTCACTACCGTTCTGCAATTCATAAGGCAAAATGCTCTTTTTACTCCTCTACGATCCTAGCTGCCCCTAATAGATCCCGTCAGCTCTTTGCCACTTTGAATACTCTTTCTAGTTTGCAGTCCTCTACTGCTCCGGGCTCTTCACATCTCGATACAGCCCCTAGTCCTACCACACTGGCGACCTTCTTCTCTGATAAAATTCAAAATCTTCGTTCCTCTCTCCCTCATTGTCCCCAAGTTCTGTCTTCCCCCCCCCTCCTGTTTCTCCCCCATTTTCTCCATGCCTTTCTCACGCCTGGTCTACTTTCTCACCTATTTCCTCATCAGAGTTGCTTCACTTATTGTCTATCACTCGGAAAACAACCTGTGTCTTAGATCCTATTCCTTCTTCTTGGTTCTCTGACCCTCCTGCCTCACTACTTCAACCCCTGCTGACCATCATTAACTCTAGTTTGTCCTCAGGTTCCTTCCCTACTCCTTGGAAACATGCCACAGTTTGTCCTCTCCTAAAACAACCCACCCTGGATCCTTCTGTCCCTGCTCACTATCGCCCTGTGTCCAATCTCCCCTTCTCTTCCAAACTCTTAGAAAAGGTGGTCTTTTCACAACTTTCTCACTATCTTGCCTCTACATTGTTCTTGCATCCCAGATAATCCGGCTTCAGACCTGGTTTTAGTGTCGAGTCCACAATCACTGCTGTCTTAAATGAAATCTATACCTCTCACGACCAGGGTCACATCACTATAGCAGTATCACTTGATCTCTCAGCAGCTTTCGACTTGGTGGATCACGCTCTTCTTCTCTCTCGTCTTCGGGATGCGGGTATTCGTGGGTCAGTCTATCACTGGTTTCACTCGTTTCTCTGTCATTGGTCTTTTGCTGTTTCCTCCTCCCACTCACTTTCCAATCATTTTCCACTCCCTTGTGGTGTCCCCCAGGGCTCCATTTTGGCTCCTTTACTGTTTAACATTTTCCTTGCCCCTCTGGCGCTAATCATTCAACAAGCCGGGATCTCTAGCTACTTCTATGCAGACGATATTCTTCTATTGCATCATACTTCCTCGTCCGACCCCGATATATCACCTCTGGAAATTTGTTTGTCCACTATCTCCTCTTGGCTTTCTTCTAATTGTTTAGTGCTTAATGTTAGTAAGACTGCTGCAATCTGGTTCCCACACACCTCTCCTGCCCCATCTCTCACTCCATCCCTTGCAGGCGCCACCATCACTGTAGTATCTAAGCTTCGCTACCTTGGGTTGTTTCTTGATAGCGCTCTTAACTTTCACGATCATATCTTTCACGTTTCTCGGTGTTCTTTTCTCTGTCTTCGGCAAATTCGTGCCGTTCGTCCCTTTCTATCCACCCAGGCCCTCACTACTCTTCTCCTCTCCTTGGTTATCACAAGATTAGACTTTTGTAACACTATTTTTGCTGGTCTTCCTCAATCCCAAAAACACCGTCTTCAATTGATCCAAAACACAGCTGCTCGCATGATTCTCCACGCTTCCCCACGTGACCATGTCACCCCCTTACTTTATCACCTCCACTGGTTGCCACTAGACTACCGGATATCATTCAAATTTCTCACTCTAACTCACAAAGCCATTTATCACTCAACTCCTGCTTACCTTTCAGATCTATTAACTTACCATAACCCCTCCCGTAGTCTTCGATCCATCCACATTAACCGTCTTCACCTTCCAGCACCTTCCAAAGCTCATTTGCAATCCACCAGAAAATCGGCATTTTACTACTTAAGACCCTCTCTTTGGAATTCCCTCCCTACTCACCTCCGTACAGAAGAATCCTATCCCAAATTCCGTTCCCTTCTTAAAACTCATCTTTTTTCACTGGCTTTCCCCACCTGAAGACCTCTTTTCTGTTTTTTCTGTTTGTATGTCTTCTACCTTGACTCTCCTCTTTGCTATCAACCATTGTAATTTCTTTTCTTTTTCTTTTTTGTAAACATTGATTTTATTTGTAAACCGCCTCGATGTTATGGGAGGCGGTATAGTAAATGCGATGTAAACAATAAACAATAAACACCGCCGTCACTTGATACCTAGTCAAATACGAAGAGTCCCTATGCACGAACAACGCTTCACCACCACCCGGGCGTACCCGCAAGTAGTCTTCAAGGGCCGCTACCGGGCAAGTGAGTCCACCGATACTCCCCAGCACCACCCACAAACCTTTTCCCCGCTGATCCGTTTTGGACTTAGCTAAAAGTACACGCACCCATCCCGGCTCCTTCCACACATGCTGTAACCGCAAACAATTACCTAAAGCCAACTTCCCCGAATCAGCCGCCAACTCGCCGACCCGAAAGGCCCCAAAAAACGCTAAACAAAACACAGCCCGAAATAAAACACCCTCGTAAGGCGACGATGCCACCTCCGACAACACAGAACACAAACTCTGCAACAAATCATGGGTAATCGGGAGCCTGCGATCCCGCCGTAACGGCAGCACCCGTTCCCACCCCTGCAGTAAACGTCGAGCCAGGCGCCCCTGCCCTACGCCCGGCCACCCCACCGCCCGGGCAAAAAATTCAAACCCCGCCAGATGGCCCCGGACCGCCGATCTCGGGAACCCTTTGTCCTTTGCCCACCCCACATAGCTCCCCAGCAGATACTCAGACACCTCGCTCCCATCACTCCCCGCACCATGCAGATACTCCCACACCCGCGCACAGCCCCGCCGATAAGAATCCCACGTGCGCTCAGCTACAGCTCCACAAGTTCCAAGGGACCCCGAGCCCCTCCTCGTCTGCCGCCAGCGCCAACTGCCGAAACCGCTCCCACTGCAAACGAGAAAGAGCATCAGCGATGGCATTAGTACGACCCGGAATATGTCGGGCCTTTAAGTCAACGTTCAAACGCAAACAGGCTAGAACGACTTGGCGCATCAAAGCCGCAACCGTACGGCAGCGTGGAGTATAACGATTCACAACGGCCACCACCGCCTCGTTATCACACCACCACACCACCCTACGGTTGGACAATCGCTCCGGCCATAATGCAAGCGCCACCAAGATGGGAAACAATTCAAGAAAGGTAATATTTCGCAGAAGCCCAGCATCCTCCCATTCCAGCGGCCACCGCTCAGCACACCAGGCACCGCCGAAATATATGCCCAGCCCAACCCCACCCGCTGCATCCGAATACAGCTGCAAATCCTCACTGGAGATCTCTGCGTCCCGCAATACCGACGTGCCATTAAAGTCGCTCAAAAAGAGCGCCCAAATCCTCAAATCCTCTCGCATAACCTTAGACACTCGGATACGATGGTGAGGCTTCCGAGCCCCCACCGTCGCTGCCGCCAAGCGCCGAAGGAAGACCCTGCCCATGGGAATGACCTTACACGCAAAGTTAAGGGACCCTATTAAAGCCTGCAGCTCCCGCAGAGTCAACTTGGAAGATGCCAAGGCATTCGCCACCAGCACTCTCAATCTCTCCACCTTATCCGAGGGCAATCGGGCCTCTAAACTTTGCGAATCTAATTCCACACCTAAGAAGGTCAACCGTGTTGTCGGACCTACCGTCTTACTCTCAGCCAACGGCACCCCCAACTCACAAGCCAGACTACCAAAACCAGCCAACAGCTCACTGCACCCTACGGACTCTGCTTCGCCTACAAAGAAAAAATCATCCAAATAGTGGACAACCTCCCTTCTGCCCACGCGCCGCACCAAACACCAGTGCAAAAAAGAGCTGAACATTTCAAAATACGCGCAAGATACCGCACACCCCATGGGCATGCACTTGTCAAAATAAAAGGCCTCCTCAAACCGAAAACCCAACAACCTGAAGGAAGACGGATGAACCGGCAACAAACGAAAAGCCGACTCGATATCAACCTTCGCCATCAATGCCCCCCGCCCTGCTCTCCTGACCAACTCCATGGCCGTGTCAAAAGACTGATAACGCACGGTGCACAAATCCCGTGGAATCAAATCGTTCATGGACGGCCCCGCCGGGGAAGAGAGATTGTGAATTAGCCGAAACTTCCCCAGCTCCTTCTTGGGAATAATACCTAACGGTGATACAACAAAATCCGGGAACGGCGGCTGCTGAAAAGGCCCCGCTATCCTCCCTAACCGTAATTCTTCCTCTATCTTCCCCCGAGCTATCGCCCCCCACCTCCGCACACTAGGGGAATTGCACGGCGACGCAACCACGACCACGCCACGCACTGGAACCACAAAACCCGAAGTAAAGCCCAACTGTAACACTAACCTATCCTGCCTCCGCGGATAAGAACACAACAAAGAACACAAACACGGAACCCGAATAGGCGAAGGGGCCAGTTCAAAAAGCCTCCCCCTATTTGAGGACAGACGGCGGCTGAGGCCCGGGCACTTTTTTGACACATTTTGCTGCTGCATGCGGACCTCCACAACTTGAGCAGGCATGCCGGAATTTACAATCCGGAAATGGACACATTGATCGATTAAACCGCCAGCACACATCACTCCCGCCTCCAGGGGTCGGGCGAGCCTGCCCTGTGGCGACTGCCCCCCGAAAGGAACGAGCCGCCCCCCCCAACGACTACTGCCCCCATCTTCCCTCCGCTTCCCCCGGACCCCCCTCCCTTGACTGACATCTGTGTTAGCCACAGGTTGATGTCTTGGGTGCCCCAGGTTAAAAATTTATTCTCCTCCATTTTATCCCTGAATTTTTCGTCGTAGTTAAGCCACGACCAGCCTTCATGCATTTGAGACGCTTCAAGAATCGAATCGGCATAGGATAACAACATCCCGGACTGTTGAGGAAAATGATGCCCCCACACGCTCGCCAACCGCAAGAAAGATCGCACCCAATTAATGACATTGTGCGACACCTTCCGTAACCGACCCGCCTTTTCGTCTTCCTTTCGCTTCTTTTTGCTGTCCCCCGAACGTTTCCTTCCTTCTAACAATCGAAAAATATCGATATATTTGAGCTTCCTAATCTTTCGCCGCAGCTTCCTGGGGACACCTTCCCACAATTCCGACAAGGGAACCAAAGATGCCGCACCCCCACCAGCCGAACTCGCCTCGACCCCCCCACTCACGGTCGCCCCTGGCCCACCGCCTGCAGCCACCGAGGCGCCAGACGAATCCGAAGACGATGAGGAGGAAGAAGAAGAGGTACGTCGATAACGACACCCCCACTTCCGCTTTCCGCGCACCTTGCCCGGCCGTTCGGACCGTGACCCGCGCTCCAGCAATGCGCCACTGTCAACCGCGCTCGACTCACCTGGGGTGCCGTCGCTGCCACAAGTCCTGGATGAAAGCAGGTCATCGCCCCTCGGCTCCGCCGACCGCTGAAGATCTGCCGCTCCTGACACCTGGCCGCCAACTCCAGCTGCACCCACTGCCGCAGGGGGCCATGAATCGATACTCCCCTCACTGCAGGACACCACCGCAGACGTGGCAGGGCCCGTCGCCGCCATATGGGGCACCTGTGAAGACAAAAGAGGAAAACCCAACAAAGACAAGCCCAGCGCACCTCTCGAAGGCCATGCCCCAGTCCAATCCGCCCTCGAGGAACCTTGACCCCCCCCAACCAATGCTCCCATCCCGACCGCTGCCCTGGCGGTCCTGACCAGCCGGTAGGCGGGAAACCCACTGCAGGAGGAACAAAACCCCCGCCCGGAGATAGCCACCCCCACGCATCCCCCCCAGCCGCCCCAAGTACCGGCCCGGGTCCCCCCCCACCCCCCATTGGCCCAAGGAGTTAACTCCCCACCCCTGCCCCTGTTCCCAAGCCATCCTGCGAAGCCCTCCCCCTACGCCCTCCACCTGCCCCCCCCTGGAACCCGACTCCCTATCCGGGGTCTCATTATTGCCAGCCGCAGGGGACAAGGACGACTGCGGAGGCCCATGACACTCCGCCTGCCCCGCGGACCTTCCACGAAGCCCTGCTCGAGTCCGTGACCCCCTACGCCCCCTAACCAAACCCCCAGCACCCCTCGCCCCCTTTTCCCTGACCCCACGCTCACTAGCACTCTCTGACCGTGACCCGCCGCATTTGCTACCCCTTTTTTCTTCTGCCCTCTTTTTTGCCCCCCCCCCCGGGCCGCCTGCCCCCCCCCTTTTCCACCCCCGCCACTTGCCCCCTTCTGACCTGCCATTACTTAAGGTTGGCAGTCCTCCTTCTTTTATTGTACTTTATGTATCAATTTTATTTTATGTTATTTTGTTTGAAACCAGGCTCACACAGCACCACCCCAGGCACCCCCCACAGCCTCAAATGCACAGCGCGCTGCACAACAAACACCCGCACACCCGCTCACCCGTGACAGCCCTCCCCGATGCAGAGCGCTGTCCCCAGGCCCACCTGCTTTACGAAGGCTGTGGCAGGCAGACGCGAGCCCACCCTGCTACCCAAGGCACTTGCCTGCCATTCAGTTGTGCCCCGATCCTTGCCGCCACCAACGGGATCCACTCCACACGAGGCCTGCACTCCCACCGCCGCTGGACGCCGCGCTGACCCCCCGCCGACCGACCAAAGGTTGCTGCCGTCCTGCCGCGCCTCCCACCTAACAGCCTGTGCTCTGGAGAGTCTCCGACACACCAGAGCACATGGCTGCCTGCACCCTGATTGGCTCCACTCGCCCGACTCCATGAGCGGAGCCAATCATTTCAAATAATGCCCTGCGCGCACGGCCCTGCGCGGCCCCGACCTCCACCACCTCCCCCTTGTGCACGAGCAGGGTCCCGCACCGGGCAAAGCACCCGGTTATGCGCAGGTGCCGGGACCCTGCCCGCGCCTTTATTTTTAGGGACAAATAGACCAACTGCCTAAGCACTGAACCAGTTTTTATTTGCAAACATAATACCACTCAACTTCCTAGGTGACAGTGGACAGGCGAGAACTTATAAAGGCGGCCAACTGAGAAAGATCTTAAAAAATATATGATACAGATTGTAGTTTTATCATGCATTTACATGGAAATTTCAGTAAAAACAACCCCCCCCCCCCCAGCTGGATCACCCCAGGCTTCAGAATTAAAACCTCCCCCCTTCTCTTCTGAGTGTCTCATGCTAAATCTGGGAAAATGAGCACAGACATGCCTTTAAATAAAACAGATTGCTTTTTAAAGTATGATTTAACAGACATTCCAGATCAGAAGCCAGTGCTAAAGATATTATCAATGGAGCAGGACTAACTGTATCAGAAACCAATGTTTCCAAACACTCTGATAGATTTAAAATATCCATAAAAGGAGTTGCTCCATCAGGGTTTTCACCCCCTCTCCGACTGATTTCTTTCCCGTTGAAACATTGTAGATCTTAGTAAGAGAAGGATGGGACTCAGACAGAACTCCCAAGGCTTCAGATAAATACATTTTAAACATTTCCCATGCAGCAATCATAGGAGATCTGGGGAAATTTAATAGACCCAAGTTTGTAGCTCTCAAATGATTCTCTAACAACTCAGTTTTAAGTTTCTGACCGGTAAGGTCTTTAACCATAGCAATAAGCCGTTCTTCAGTCTGCTGCACCTTGTTGTCAGTTCAGTCCACCATTGTCTTCATTGCTGCAACATCTTCCTCACATTTCCGTACAGACAAATCATTATTCCACAATAGCTGCAAAGTTTTATTCATTTGGAAAACCAAACACGCACCTAGTCTTGTTAAAGCCGTCTAAATGGAATCCAATGTGATATGATCCAGGCACTCTAGGGAGAAGGGGACTATAGCCCTAGACTCTGTCAGTACTTCTACAGATCCTGCAGAAACTCCACACTCCCCCGATGCTGACAAAGCAGATCGGGAGTCATCCGTCTGTGCTCTCTGCTCCCCTCCTAAAGCCACAACTGTTGACCCTGGCAGTTCGTCCTTTGCCTGGCTCAGCTCAAGGGCACTTCCTCCCCCCCGGAGAAGATGTAAAACCTACCATGGGTCCAGGAACCCTGGACGAATCCAGGCTGAGAAAATCCATAGGCAAGACAGGGGGGAGTCGCAGATCCAGGATTAGGTCACACCCTTAAGAAGATGTCTGGCTTTCCAGCCCCAGCATCGACATAACCAGGTTACCACCGGTTTCTTCTCAGACCAATAACCGGGGAAATACTGGAAGGGGTCTTCTGTGGCTGAGGAGGAGTCCCCTGCAATTTCCCCTTCCTCTTAGGCATAATGCATCAGATGCTCCACAAAGCCAGCAGGTCAAGCAGCCATCTTGGATCCGAGGCCATCTTTCTACTTTTTGATGGCATAAACAATCGATCTACGTTTACCCATTCCATTCATTAATTTTAGAGACCTCTATCATATCTCCCCTCAGCCATCTCTTTTCCAAGTTGAAAAGTCCTAACCTTTTAAGTCTTTCCTCATAGAGGTATTCTTCCATCTCCTTTACCATTTTGGTGGCTCCTTTCTGTACCTTTTCTAATTCTGCGGTACCCTTTCTAAGATATGGTGACCAGAATTACACACAATATTCAAGGTGTGGTTACACCATGGAATGATACAGAAGCATTATAATATCCTTGGTTTTATTCTCCATTCCTGTCCTTATGATTCCTAGCATTCTATTTGCTTTCTTGGCTGCCACTGCACACTGGGCAGAGAGTTTCAACATATTATCCACGATGACGCCTAAATCTTTTTCCTGGGTGGTGGTTCCTAATGTGGAACCTTGCATTGTGTAATCATAGTTTGGGTTGTTCTTTCCCAGGTGCATGTCTTTGCACTTGTCCACATTAATTTTCATCTACCATTTGAATTTCCAGTCTTCCAATATCAAGGTCCTCTTGCAATTTTTCACAATCCTCATGTGTTTTAACAACTTTGAATAATTTTGTGTCATCTGCACTTCACTTGTTATTCTCATTTCCAAGTCATTTACTGTATGAATATGTTAAAAAGCAGCAGGTCCAGCACAGATCCTTGGGATACTCCACTATTCACCTTTCACCATTGAGGAAATTGGCCATTTAGCATTACTCTCTGCTTTCTATTTTTTAACCACTTCCTGATCAATAATAGTGCACTTCTTGGAGATTTGTAAGCGTAGGAGAATGAACTAAATAAAGGACAGGATAAGAAATTAACTGAAGAGGATGAAGAAAGGGAAGAGGATAACCTCAAGGTGGAAAAAGAAGAATATGTTGGATTCCAGGCAAAGGAAAGATTACACAAGCTAAATTTAACACTTAAAGTTAAAAGTATGATAAATAAGATGAATTAGGCCATGTCCTGTATAAAAAGAACATTTACTGACATCACAGGCATACAGTGAATCAAATGCAATATTGTGAAGCTAAAATTATTACTGAAAGAATGCTAACAACAAAAATGCAGGGCCAGAAGGAAACGAGAACAATAAATATAATCACTACGTGCAGAGGTTTCCCTGATAGATGGTATCTAAAATGATTAAGATCATCAAAGATATTCAGGATGATCCAAAGCATCAAACTGAAATATGTTACATTAACAGAAGACCATCGATTTATATGTTCCAACAATAAGCAGAAAGGAACAGCAGAACCAAAAAAACTGAGAAGAAATGAAGAAAATAGAAAAGAAAGATATCAAAATAAACTATATAGAGAAAACCCAAAATAGTTCTACAGGGAACTGGGAAAGAGCATTAATATGGTCAAAACACCACCAACAAAAATTGAAACAGAAAGGTTCTGTCACTCCACCAAGACCTGGCACACTGCAAAAGCCTATTGATCAAGCAACCAGATGTAACACCACAATGGCTTATACAGGAAAAACATGTCTTCTTCCAAAGCGGAACCTAAGTAACATTCATAAAAATTACAGACCAGCAATTTGTCTGCCTGCAACCTATAAGCTCTTCAAGGCAATAAATGTAGACAAAATATATTATCATACTGATTCCAACAACATCAGGGCAATAGAGCAGAAGGGCTTCATCATAAGGACAGACTTAAAATCTCAACATGTATACTATGGAGGAAAGGCGGAAGAAAGATAGAATAGAGATATTTAAATACCTCCGTGGTATAAATGCACAGGAGGAGAGCCTCGTTCAATTGAAGGAAAGCTCTGCAATGAGGGGGCATAGAATGAAGGTGAAAGGGGATAGACTCAGGAGTAATATGCAGAAATAGTTCTTTAATGTCATTTTATGCCTGTAGAGATCTTCTGTGTTTATCCTATGCTTTCTTGAATTCAAATACTGACCTGATCTCTACTACCTCTACTTGGAGACTATTCCACTCATCTACCAATCTTTCTGTAAAGAAATATGTCTGCATATTACTCCTGAGTCTATCCTCTTTCACCCTCATCCTATGTGTTCTCATTGCAGGGCTTACTTTCAATTGAAAGAGGCTCTCCTCCTGTGCATTTATACCACGGAGGTATTTAAATATCTCTATTCTATCTTTCTTCCGCCTTTCCTCCATAGTATGCATAGTATGCCACAGAGGTATTTAAACGTCTCTATCATATCTTCTCTTTCCTGCCAAAGTATACATACTGAGATCTTTAAGTCTGTCCTCATATGTTTTATAACGAAGACTACTGACCATTTTGGTAACCACCCTCTGCACCGACTCCATCCTGTTTATATTCCTTTGAAGGTGTGGTCTCCAGATTTGTACACAATACTCCAAATTAGGTCTCACCAAATACTTATACAGAGGCACCATCACCTCCTTTTTTCTGCTGACCATTCCTCTCCCTATGCACCCAAGCATTCTTCTGGCTTTCACCGTTGCCTTTTTTACCTGTTTAGCCACTTTAAGATCATCAGAAACAATCACGCCCAGGTCCTGCTCTTCTTTCATGGACAGAAGTACTTTACCCCCTATACTGTACCGCTCCCTTGGATTTTTGTAGCCCAAATGCATGACCCTGCATTTTTTAGCATTAAATCTCAACTGCCAAATTCTTAACCATTCTTCAAGCTTAGCTAGATCCCTCCTCATGTTATCTGCTCCTTCCTGGGTGTCTACTTTATTGCAGATTTTTGTATTATTCACAAAGAAGCAAAACTTGCCCTACAGCCCTTCTACAATATCACTAACAAAAATGTCAAGAATCCAACCAAGGACAGATCCCTGCGGCACACCATTGGCACCATCCATCTCATCAGAGTGCGATACATTTACCTGTACCCTTTGTTGCCTCCCACTCAGCCAAATTCTAACCCAATCAGTCACTTTATGGTACATCCCTAGGGTGCTCATTTAATTTATAAGTCACCTGTGTAGAATGGTGTCAAAGGCTTTACTGAAATCTAAGTACACCATATCTTTGACTCTTCCTTGGTCTAACTCTCTGGTCACTTAATCAAAGAAATCAGTCAGATATGTATGACAAAATCTGCCTCTATTAAACTCATGCTGTCTCAGATCCTGCAATCCACTGTGTTCCAAAAACCTCACTATCCTCTGTTTTAGCAATGTTTCCATTAATTTGCTCACCATAGAGGTCAGATTAACTGGTCTGTAATTCTCAACCTCATCCTTATTTCCGCTTTTGTGTAAAGGGATCACATGTGCCTTTCTCCAGTCCTCTGAGACCACTCCTGACTCTAAAGAAGCATTGAAAAGATCAGACAGTGAGCCTCTAGAACTTCCCCAAGTTCCTTCAATACTCTCAGATATATCCCATCTGGCCCCATCGCTTTGTCTACTTCCTCACAAATACAGTCTTCTCAAAATCGAACAAGGGTCCCTTCATTTCTATTCCTATTTGTGGGTGTTTTCTGGGGTCCTATTCCTGGCCCTCCATCTGTGATGACACAACAAAAATATTTACTAAGCAATTTTGCTTTATCCTCATCAGCTTCTACTTATTCCTCCCCTTCACCCTTGAATCTGACAATATAACCTTTGCACATCCTCCTCTCAATAACATATCTGAAAAATGTCTTGTCCCCATTTTATTGCATTGGTTATTTCTTCTTCTTTTTATATCTTTGCTTTCCTGACTACTTTTCTAGCTTTTCTAAGCTTTTCCAAATACTGATGCTTGTCTTCCTTCATGATCTCTTGTATTTTATGAAGGTTACTTCTTTTTCTTCACATTTTCAGATACTTTGAGAACTATAGTGGCCTCCTTTTCCTTTTACATTTGTTTATCTTTCTAACAAAAAGGTTTGTTGCCCTTAAAATATCCCCTTTCAGTTTTGCCCATTGTTTTCTTACATCCCCCAGCTGTCCCAATCCCACTAACAACTCCTTGAGGTTTTGGCCTTATCCATAGTATGGGAACTAAGGTCTCAGATGTTGAGGCTTTAATGGTAGAGGCTGACTTGGATTTAGTGGCAGTTATGGAGACATGGTTCACGGACAACCATGACTGGGATATAATTATACCAGGCTATACTTTATTCAGGAAGGGCGGGGAGGAGGAGTGGCACTATATGTAAAAAATAATAATACAGCTATATAATTACAAGGCTTAAAAGGGAATGAGGAGGCACTGTGGGTTAAATTAGAAAGAAGGAATAGGAAATCCATTTGCATTGGTGTAATATACAGATTTTCTCTGGAAAGGAAGTGGACAGAGATTTAATAGAAGACATAAGAGCTGGGAAGCAGGTTAAAAAGTCCCAAACTAGAAGAGCCCAGGCCCAAATGGAGCAACCAACCTTTGACTCAAACAGTTAACATCACTCCACCAAGAGCTGCACACTGCAAAAGCCTATTGATCAAGAAACCAGACATAACACCACAATGGCTTATACAGGAAGAACATCGCTCCTTCCAAAAGAAGATCTAAGTAACATAGACCAGTAATTTGTCTACTTACCATCTGTAAGCTGTTCACTGCAATAGATGCAGACAGAATATATGATCATATTGATTCCACTAACATCATGGCAGTAGAGCAGTAGGGAGGGGAGCATATGAAACTAAAGCATAGGCATAGTTTGGAGGTGCATGGGAGGCAGTGCCCCCCACCCCAACTTTTGCAGGCTCTAATGGTGAACTGGAACCCTGCCACCACTGCTAGTATGATTTCCTTACCCTTTGCCCCCTCCCCCCAAAGTAATAAGGCAAACTACGCCAATGAATTAAAGACCAGTTAATGTTGAATAAGGCCATCATGGCCGGTGCTAAGAAAAACAGATATCTCAGTATAGCATGGACTGACTATAAGGAAGCCTTTTATAGAATTCTGCATTCTTGGATAATAAATTGCTTTAAAATGTATAAAATAAATCCTGGTTTGATAGTAGATTAAGTTCACCATGGTATACACAGTATTCTTCACCAGCACTATAATTCAAAGGCATCAATTTTCTTCCTATTACTACTACTACTATTTATCACTTATAGAGCGCCACACATGCATCGCTGTACAGCCAACCAACAAGAGTTAGCTAGAATGCAAGAGACAGTCCCTGCCTGTCAGTCATGCTCATCGGAGCTTACAATCTAGTCAGAACATTACAGAGTAGAGGTCAGATTAGTGCAAGGCACTGTAAGGTCAATGCAAGGCACAGTAAGGTTGATACCATATGGTCATGAGAGTTGATGGGGTTAAGATAAGATAAGGATAGAAGTCAGGATCTGAAAGCGATGGTGAAGAGGTGAGTCTTCAACCTGGATTTGAAGAGGGCCAGGGAGGGTGCCTGGCATATAGACACAGGTAGGCTGTTCCAGGCGTGAGGTGCAGCAAGGTGAAAGGAGTGAAGTCAGGAGTTAGTGGTGCGGGTCAATGGCATAGATAGAAGTGATTTGCTAGCAGAGCACAGGTTCCGAGAGGGGATGTAGGGAGAGATAAGAGATGAGAGGTACTGAGGGGCCGCCGAGTAAATGCATTTATAGGTCAGTAGGAGGAGTTTGAATTGGATGCGGAACTGGACAGACAGCCAGTTAAGCGACTTGAGAAGAGGAGTAATGTGGACGTGGCGAGGCTGGCGGAAGATTATTCGAGCAGCGTGATTTTGTATAGATTGAAGGGGAAGGAGGTGGCTGATGGGGAGACCAGCAAGGAATAGGTTGCAATAATCGAGGCGAGAAGATATTAAGGAGTGGATAAGGGTTTTGGTGGTGTGTTCAGAGAGGAAGGGGCGGATTTTGCCAATGTTGTAGAGGAAGAAACGGCAGGTCTTGACTATATGCTGGATATGTGCGGAAAAAGGAGAGAGAGGTGTCAAAGATAACCCCTAGGTTGCAGGCTGAGGGAACGGGAAGAATAATAGCTCCATCCACATAGACTGAGAAAGGGGGAAGAGGTGGAGAGGAGTTGGGGGGAAAGACAAGGAGTTCAGTCTTAGTCATGTTCAGTTTCAATCGGCAAAGAGACATCCAGGCGGCGATGTTGGAGAGGCAGGCAGAGATCTTGGACTGGGTTGCTGGAGAAATAGTAGCTGTAGAGAGGTAGATTTGGGAGTCATCAGCGTAGAGATGGTACTGAAAGCCATAGGAGGAGATAAGCATGCCAAGGGCTTGGGTGTAGAGGGAGAAAAGGAGGGGGCCCAAGACGGATCCCTGGGGTACACCTACATGGAGAGGGGTAGGGGAGGAGGAGGAGCCGCCAGAGCATACACTGAATGAGCGATGGGAGAGGTAGGAGGAGAACCAGGACAGTACCAGGTCCTTGAAGCCGAGGGAGGAGAGGGTGGTGAGGAGAAGATTGTGGTCAACGGTGTCAAAGGCAGCGGAGAGGTCAAGAAGAATGAGGATAGAGTAGAGGCCTTTAGATTTAGCCAGGAATAGGTCATTGGAGACTCTTGCGAGTGCCGTTTCAGTGGAATGTAAGGGACGGAAGCCAGATTGTAGTGGGTCCAGGAGGGCCTGGGAGGTGAGGAAGTCGAGGCAGCAGCGGTGGACTGCACGTTCTAGTAGTTTGGATATGAAGGGAAGGAGGGAGATGGGTCGATAGTTAGAAGGGCATGTGGGATCGAGTGAGGGTTTCTTAAGGAGAGGTGTGACAACAGCATGCTTGAAGTCAACAGGGACAGTTGCAGTAGAGAGTGAGAGGTTGAGGATGTGAGAGATGGTGGGTACAATAGTGGAGGAGATGGGGTGGAGGAGATGGGTGGGGATGGGGTCAGATGAACATGTGGTGGGTTTGGAGGAAGTAAGAAGGAGTGTGGTTTCTTCTTCAGAGATCGTAGGGAAGAAGGAGAGGGTGGCAGAGGAAGGACGGGTGGGGGGAGAATTGGGAAGGGGGAGGTAGATGAGGGGGTGGGGAATTAGAGAATAATCTTGTTGATTTTGTCATAGAAGTAGTCAGCTAGGGTTTGGGCAGAAAGGGAGGGCAGGACTGGGGCAGGAGGTCTTTGAGGAGAGAATTGAGGGTATTAAAGAGACGACGAGGATCAGAGGCAAGGGAGTTGGTTAGGTGAATGTAGTAGTCTTGTTTGGCAAGTGCTATGGCTGACTGGAAGGAGCCAAGCATGAATTTGAAGTGTAGAAGGTCCTCCGGGAGCGGGATTTGGACCAAGCACACTCAGCGGAACGTGCACAGGTGCAGAAATAATGGGTTGTGTGTGAAAGCCAGGGCTGGGGAGTAGTTCGTTTGACTGGACGTGGGGTGGGTGGGGCAAGAGTGTCGAGAGCTGAGGAGAGTACAGCATTGTAGGAGGATAGTGCTTCATCGACGGACTTGGAGGATATAATGGAGGAGAGAGATGGAGAAATGGTGGAGGAGAGAGTCAGGAGATCAATATTATGGAGGTTTCTAAATAGGTCGGATGAGACAGGATGAGGTTGAGATGGCAGAAGCTGAAGAGTAAAGGTTAAAAGGTGATGGTCAGATGAGGTAAGGATTGAGTTGTGGAAGTTAGAGGGAGAGGAATTGGAGAAGAGTATTATATCAAGGCAGTGGCCGTGTATGTGGGTGGGGGCGGTGGAGCAGAGTTGGAGGTTGTACGAGGAGATGAGGGCAAGGAATTTTGAGGTGTGGGGGTCAGAGGGGTTGGCGATGTGAATGTTAAAGTTGCTGAGAATAAGAGTGGGGGAAGAGGGATCAAGAAAGGTGGAAAGCCAGGAATCGAAGTCGGTAAGGAAGGTTGATTGGGATTTGTCGGGTGGGCGATAAATAACAGCAACATGGAGGGGAAGTGGTAGGAGGAGTCGAATGGAGTGGACTTCAAAGGAGAGGGGGGGAAGGTGACTGAGGTAGCAGGAGAGGTTGGAATTGACAGGAGGGAGAGAGTAGGAGACCAACACCACCACTACGACCAGTAGATCGAGGTGTATGGGAGAACTGGTATCCCCCATAGAAGAGAGAAGCAATGGATACGGCGTCATCTGGGGGGGATCCAGGTCTCAGTCAGGGCGAGAAGGTGTAGGGCATTAGAGATAAAGAGATCGTGGGTAAAGGGAAGTTTGTTGGTAACTGAGCATGCGTTCCATAGGGCACATGAGAATGGGAGGGCGGAGGGAGGAAGGAGAGGGATATGGATAAGGTTAGATAAGTTACGTGAGGATTTCTTATCAGAGTAACGTGAGGCTTTATTTCTAGAGAAGTGTAGAGATTTGGAGGGAACAGGGTGCAGGTGGATATGTCTGGATGTGTGTGCCCTCCAAGAGGGCCTTGAGAGAGGGGAAGTGTGGAGCGAGAGAGGGGTGATATTGCTGGTATCAGTTAGGTTATGTGAGGATTTCTTATTGGAGATAAGGTTGGGGTTGATATCTCTGTATGAGAGATTGTGGGATGAGTGAGGGAGGGTGAAGGGGGGGAGGAGCGGGATGTGGATGAGATTAGATAAGGTATGTGAGGAACTCTTTTTAGTGTGAGAAAGAAAACGAGGGGGGCCAGGGTTGGGGTTGATGTTGCCTGATGAGAGAAGAAGGAGTATTAGAGAGCGTGTAAAGGTGGACACGGTACGGTGGAAGTGAGGGTGGGGTTTCCTTAGAGAGAGAGGGGTTGGTTGAATGCGGGAGATGGTGTGCTGAAGCTCAAGAGAAGATGCTAGGTAAGGAGAAAGAATGGAGGGCAAAGTGAGGAAGGTAGGGGGGTAGGGGGAAGAGGAGGGGGGGTGTTAGAAGGAGGTGAAACAGTTGGGGAGGATGAGGAAGAACAGGACAATGTGATATGGGGCCATGGTAATTGGGCACAAGTTCTGTGCAAACACTGGGTAGCAGTTCTATGCAGGCACTGGGTGGCAGTTCTAAGCAGGCACTGGGTAACAGTTCTATCTGGGTAGCAGTTCTATGCAAACACTGGGTAGCCGTTCTATGCAAACACTGGGTAGCAGTTCTATACAAACACAGGGTAGTGGTTCTATGCAAACAGTTTTATGCAAACACTGGGTAGCAGTTCTATGCAAACACTGGGTAGTAGTGCTATGTAGGCAGTGGGTAGCAGTTCTGTGCAGGCAATGGGTAGCAGTTCTGTGCAGGTGGTGGGTAGCAGTTCTGTGCAGGCAGTGGGTAACAGTTCTAAGCAGACAATGGACAGTGGGTAGCAGTTCTGTGCAGGCGGTGGGTAGCAGTTCTGTGTAAGCGTGTGGGTAGCAGTTCTGTGCAGGCGGTGGGTAACAGTTCTGTGCAGGCAGTGGGTAACAGATCTGTGCAGGTAGTGGGTAACAGTTCTGTGCAGGCAGTGGGTAACAGATCTGTGCAGGTAGTGGGTAACAGTTCTGTGCAGGCGGTGGGTAACAGATCTGTGCAGGTAGTGGGTAACAGTTCTGTGCAGGCAGTGGGTAACAGTTCTAAGCAGACAATGGGCAGTGGGTAATAGTTCTAGGCAGACAAAGGGTAGCAGTTCAGTGCAAACAATGGGTAAGAGCTCTATGCAGGCAGTGGGTAACAGTACTAAGCAGGCAATGGGCAGGAGTTCTATGCAGACAATGGGTAGCAAGATCAAGGCAGGTAATGGAAGGGAAGATCAATGTCAGCAGTCTTTTTATTTCACTGTCCAACATTTGCACCACTATGATGTTATTGAAAATACCATGGCTTGGACAAGTCAAATCTTTTTATGCAGAGATTCATCTCTGCAATTTAGAATCTTCTTTAGATCCTTCTTAGCTATCTTGCCAAGAGTAATGCATCATCAGATTTCTTGACTGCCTGTCATTTCCTTGTTGACTGTTGATCCAAACAGATTAAAGTTGTCTACTACTTCTATTTCTTCTCCATCAAGTATGAAATGGTTGATTTTGCCAGTTGCTTGGATCTTTGTCTTCTCCATGTTAATGTGCAGGCCCATTTTAAGACTAGGGACACCTTCTAGTAGCACTTAGCATGTACTATCTTGTACATGCTGATAGAAATAAAATGAACCATGCAGTAGATAGCACATGCTAAATGTTTTAGTAAAAGGGATCATGATAAAGAGATATTTCTGATCACCTTCACTTTCAGCCAATACTGTGGTGTCATCAGCATAGTGAAGGCTGTTGATTAGTCTTTCACCAATCTTCACATCTTGGTCGTCTTAATACAGTCCTACTTCTCTATTATTTGTTCTGCATATAAATGAAAAAAGTATGTGGAAAGTATGCAGCCTTGTTGTACACCTTTGCTGATTTTAAACCAGTCTGTTTCTCCTTGTTCCATATGAATTTTTGCTTCTTGATCAATGTAAAGGTTGTACATGGGAACTAACTTGCTTCTTAATGTGTGATAATGTTCACAATCAGTCGGATCACCATTCTTCAGCATTAGTATGAACACACATCTTTTCCACTCAGTTGGCCATGATGTTTTTCTAATTTCCTGGCAGAACCTTGTAAGTATTGTAACAGCCGCATCCGATTGCTGTAATACTTAAATGGGAATGTCATCAATGCCCAGTGCTTTGTTCTTTGAAAATGCTTTCAATGCTGCTTCGACTTCTTTCATCACCAATGGTTCCTAATCATAAGGTAAGGTTGAAATGGCTGTTGTAATTTTATAATTTATATGTTTTTTAGTGTGCCCTGATAACCCCTGATGAAGTGATATACGAAACACGGTCCTGTGTTGGGTTTAGGCCACTTAATTTGTACTAATAAAGGTGTTGGGTGTCGAACCTGCCGCTTCCTGTTTTGTTTCTGAGAAGGAGTTTCCTCCAGCTTAGGCCAAAGGAGCAGGCTGCTGGGCTACCTTCTTTCTTTGTTTTCTTGTAAATGCCCAGTGGTGCACCAGGGAAATAGATTTGTGTTTGTTGAACCATTGCAACTTGAGAATTTTCTTTAAGGCAAGTAAGTGGTGGGTTGTTAAGATGGGCTCCTGATTTGCCTTGATTGTTTTCTTTGATTTTGTGTTTTTACTAGAGGACGTTTATTCCTAGTTTTATTTTCTTTTTTCTGTTCCTAGCTTAGGGCATCTTGTCTTCTTGTAATGGGGGCTCAGAAACATGTGTGCTTTCCTTGTGGTCTGAGAAATTTTATATAGATTTCTGTACATTTATTTTTTATTTCTTATTGTAAATTAAACAATTATTTCATTTTAAAAAAGAAAGAAAGGTATGCCTCTTTGTAGATGAAATCAAAATCTGCAACCTGGTAGACACTCCAGAAGATGTAAGTAGCATGAGGAGGGATCTAGTGAAACTTGAAGAATGGTTTAGAATTTTAAAGCCAAAATTTAATGCTAAAAAGTGCAAGGTCATGCATTTGGGCTGCAAAAACCCAAGGGACTGAAATACTTCAGTGCACAAAAAAGGGCAGAACATACAGATGATCTTAAAGTGGCCTAACAGATAGAAAAGGCAATGGCAAAAGCCAGAAGGATGTTTGCATGGATAGGGAGAGGAATGCCCAGCAAAGAAATGAGGTAATAATGTATTTGTACAAATCTCAAGTGAGAACTCATTAGGAGTACTGTGTACAGTTCTGGAGACCCCATCTTCAAAAGAATATAACAGGATGGAGCCGGTCCAGAGGACAGCTATAATACTAAAATCATCGGTAGTCTTCATCATAATGCATAGGCTTAAAGATCTCAATATGTAAACTTTGGAGGAAAGGCAAGAGAAGGGCAATATGATAGAGACAAACAGAAACCTCTGCAGAATAAATGCATGGAGATGGTCTTTTTTTAGTTGAATTAAGATGAAGGTAAATTGAGATAGACTCAGGATTAATCTGAGGAAATATTTCTTCATGTAAATGGTTGCGAGTGCATGAAACAGCATTCCAGTGGAGGTAGTGGAGACATGAACTGTATCTGAATCCAAAAAAGCATGCGATCTCCGAGAGAAAGGAAGGGATTGTAGAACTTAATAGTTCTTACGAATGGGCAGACTGGATAGGCCTTATGGTCTATCTGCCATAGTATTCTGTGTTTCTCAAGGACTTATGTTCATGAATAGGACTTACACACATGCTTTAGGTGGTTGCTATTCTGTAAACATGCAGAAATGCTTTTGGTTAGGGTGTACATAGGGGCAGAGCATGAGCAGAGCCTAAATTTATGCGTTTAAGTTATAGAATATTATACCTTATATGCAGTGGTGGGATTCAGCCAGTTCCAGCCAGTGGTTTGATGGCATTGGGGGACCACAGCATTGGGGGAAAACCCCAATGCCATCAAACCAGTGGTGGATGGGGGGATCAGGTCGCTGGGCTACCAGGGAGTTGTTTCCCTGCAGTGACCACCAGTGGCTCGAGTGTGTGACGCCATCAATGCAAACATGTGCCGCTTGGCTTCTTCAGTAGCAGGATCGATCCAAACCTGTTCCTGGTATAGATCAAATCCCACCACTGCTTATATCTATTTTCTCCATATCTACTCACAGGCATTTATACCTGCTCTACAGCAGAAGTAACCACTGCTACTAGGTTAAGGCATGCTGGTATGGCCCTATTCTACATGCATGCTTTACTTTATAGAATAGGCCCCACATACACACATACCACCAAAGCAAACCCCCAAGATACAAAAATATTTTTTTTGTCAGATGTTTTCAGGAAAGGAACATGGTATCCAACTATGTCCACCACACAGTCACATCCATTTTATTATAATACTAAGAATTTTTTCACTTAGCTGAATCGTAGATTAGTGAGGCACACTCAAGCACGACGTGCACGTTTCGGGGAAAAACCCTGTATCAAGTGCCGCCATTAACGATGTCATCAGTGCTGTCACTTGCCTACATCTCGGCGCATAGTTATTAATGATACTCACCACTGCTGCATTGTCACACCACCAAACCACTCTCTTATTGCGCATTTTCTCAGTCCAAGTCTCCAAAACTACCAACAAAGGAAAAAGCTCCAAAAATGCAACGTTACTTGTTATACCCGCCTCGTGCCATTCCTGAGGCCAAACTCCCACGCACCATGCCCCACTAAAGTAAATGCCCAACCCTACACCCCCCCCCCCCCCCCCCGCTGCATCTGTAAAGAGCTGCAAATCCAAACTGGAAATCTCCTCCTCCGGCAACACCACCGTACCATTGAAATCTTTCAGAAACACATCCCACACCGTCAAATCTTCTCGCATACTCTTGGACACCCGGATACGATGATGCGGCTTTGTGACACCTGAAGTGGCCGACGCTATACTGCACAAAAACACCCACCCCATTGGGATAACTCTGCACGCAAAATTCAAGGAACCCACCAATGCCTGCATTTCCCGCAAAGTTATCTTTTTAGACACCACACAGTTAGCCACCAATACCCTTAACTTAACCACTTTATCCTCTGGAAGACACTCCACCATCTCCCTCATGTCCAATTCAACTCCCAGAAAAGTGATTGTAGTCACTGGGCCCTCTGTCTTATTGACGGCCAATGGCACACCCCACACTCTAGACAATTCAACAAAACCATCTAACAGCTCCTTGCACGTAACGGACTGAGCCTTGCCCACAAATAAGAAGTCATCCAAGTAGTGAACCACATTTGCACAACCCACCCTCTTTACCAGTACCCAATGTATGAAGGAACTGAACTTCTCAAAATACACGCATGACACAGAACAGCCCATCGGCATGCACTTATCAAAATAGCTTTTTCCTTCGAATGAAAAACCCAACAGGGGAAATGCTGATGGATGCACTGGTAACAGTCGGAAAGCTGATTCAATATCTACTTTAGCCATCAAGCTCCCCTGTCCGCATCGCCGGAGCAAACCCACGGCCAAGTCAAAGGATGCGTAGCGCACTGCGCAGGATTCCTTAGGAATGTGATCATTCACCGACGTCCCCACAGGAAACAAAAGGTTGTGAATCAACCAAAACTTCCCTGGCTCCTCTTTGGGAATGATCCCTAGCAGGGAAACCACAAAATGCTCAAACGGGGGTTCCCCAAATGGGCCCGCAATCCTGCTCCATTCCAGCTCGACCTGCAGCTTTTCTTTTACCACCTGCGAAAAGCGTTTCACCGAAGGGGAGTTCCTAGCCCTTGACACCTCTACCTGTCCCTGAACTGGTATAATAAAACCATAAGTAAAACCCGACTCAATCACCTCCCTATCCCGTTGCCTCGGGTATATCCGAAGCCACAGCCTTAACGCTTCAATTCTTACTGGTGTCGGGGCTATGCTAAAAACCTTATTACTGCTTTGAGGCCGGTCCCCCCACCGGGAGAGGGCCTCGCTTGCCACATTTAATGGCTGCATGCCCTCCGCCGCAGGCCAAACAGACATGATGGAACTTGCAATCTGGGAATGGACAGGTGGCCTTGTTGCATCTCCAACACACATCTCCTGCTCCACTCCCCCCCCCGCTCTCTGTTGCGGCACAGCCCTGACTGTCCGAAAGGACCGACTCCCACTCATGTTATTCGATACTCCCCCTTTTGCTCCCCCAATTCCCCCTGCACCGGACCTGGCCGACATTTGCGTCAACCATAAATTGATGTCCTGAGTATCCCACGACAATGATTTACACGCCTCCATCTTGTCCCTAAACCTCTCATCATAGTTGAGCCAAGCCCAACCTTCATGTGTCTGCACTGCTTCCAATATGGAATCGGCATAAACCAGCAGCATCCCATAATGAGAAGGATGTTTCTGCCCCCAAACACTAGCCAATCTTAGGAAGACCCTCACCCAATTCAACACATTGCGTGATACCTTTTTGATTCTACCCGCCTTCTCATCCTCCTTTCTCTTCTTCCTACTCTCCCCTGATCTCCGCCTACCCTCCAGCAAGTGGAAGGTGTCAATGTAACGCCTCTTACGAATTTTACGTCGCAGCTTTTTGGGCACTCCTTCCCATAACTCAGAAAAAGAAGCTATGGCTGGATTTGCCCCCCTCGTCTGCCCTTCTACCACCTCCTCGCTGCCCAGCAGTCGCTCAACACTATTCTCTCCCGACGACGTGGACGACGGGTCCGTCGAAGATGACTCGGAAGACTCCGAACTGCCCCGCTGCCTCCGGGAATGCTTGCGCTTCTTGCGTGCCTTCTTGGCCACCCCCTCTTGGGAACTCCTCTGCCCCGTCCCCTCTACCCCAGCCACCAGTAACTCACCAGTCGCATCTTGCCTTGGTCTCGCAGGACTTGTAGCTTGCGCCTCATCCAGCACTGCCTCCTCCGACTGCCGTCCTCCAACCACACCTCTTCTAGACTCCTCAGCTCTCAGCCCCCGAGCTGCCTCTCCAGTTGCCATGGTCGCGCTTACCACCGGGCCGCTCCCTCTTTGCTCACCCACATACTGCTGAGACGACGATACCTGTGGTGTAAGAAAAGAACACACCGGGGGAGGGGGAACAAGGAAGGCCAAGCAGGCTGCCACGCCCCTACCCAATCAGCCCGAGATGGCCCTTGCCCCCCTTCCCTCAAATGGTCCCACGGACCATACGCTGCATAATATCCACCTTGCGGTACCAGCCCTCCCCCCAAGCCCCTCCTATCATGTCCCAGCATTCCCGCCTCTGCTACCCCCTGTCTACACTTCTCCCCACCTCCTCCACAGCAATACTACATTCCGCCTGACCTTGCTGCACCCCTCTGCCCTCCAACCTCTGCAGAGCACCGTCTAGGAACCTCCCTGCCCCCCCCCTACCTCCGGACACTTGCCCGAAGCTATGCCTTCCCCCTTGTCCACTGCCCCCTCTCAGCTGATGGCTCTGGGCCCTAGCCCCACTCCTTCATCTTCCAGGTACCCCAGGGAAGTCCCCAGGGACCACAGGGGTGTCCCCCGGTACCACAGGGGCCCCCCTCACACCCTACCAGCCCCTCGCCCTCTCCTGGCACTCCTACTGCCTGCCAAATTGCACATCTCCCCTACCGTATCCCTTACCCCTCTATCCCTGGCGTCAATGCTACCCACCCCCCTAACCACCCCATCACTCCGCCTTTGCTGAGTCCCCTTGCTTCTTTTTCCCCTGGCCTCCAACCAGCCACCACTTCCTGCCTGACCCCCTTTCCCCCCCCCCCCCAGCAGGCATAACCCAACGCTACGCTCTCTGTCTCTACACAATTCAATTTTTTTTTCTTTTTACTGTGAATCCTTGCCTGGTCGTTTCATTTTCGCAGCTTGCAACCACCGACGCCTCCACCACACATGCACCAGGTCGCTCTCTCACTAGATCGCTCCTCTCTGCTGATCTGCAGCCGTCCACTGCCGCACCACAGAAGTCACGTCCTCCAGCCCCCCAACTCTATGGACTCTGAAGGAATTTCTCTTTCCTCTTTCTTCCTCACATCCGAAACCGGCCACTACAACAGATGCCAGCCTTGATCCAGCTCCTCGTCTGCTGACTGCACGCCGCCTCCTCTCCCACGTGCCTGGATTATTCCTCTGACACTGCTCCCCTGATACTGCCCATCATTGGCTCCCGCGGCTGTCAATCGCGCCGCGGGCCAATCGGTTTAAATAATGCCGCGCGGCCACTCTAACGTGCCCACGCACGCCTCCCCCCCTTCCCATTCAGGTGGGGATCCGCACCTCATGCTCCCTGGTTACAACGGCCTATGGGGACCGTGCCCCACGGCCTTCCATTTAGCTTCAGAAGAACAAAAACCCCGCTGTCTGAATTGGTATAGGAACATCAACCTGGGGTAGTGAGGATGGTGAAAGCATACTAGGGACTAGATTTACTTCTCCAGTTGCATTCATTGAGGGAGTAAAATTGCTCCCAAACTCTATGTCATGGACTCCAACAGGTGGGGGAGGAGGAGTCCTAGCAATGGGACAGTGTTGTGCTGATTCAAACTACACATGAATACTGTTGATACATAGATGTTGATGCAAACTAGACTATATATACCAGTCTGCTGCATACCCAGAACACTGCAAAGTAATCTCAGTGCATTCTAGGATAGTATAAAAGCATGTAGAAAGTGATATGTTTGTCATGACGTACCTTGCATCACAACATACATGGCAGTAGAAGACATCCTTAATTATGCTTGCATTGGTCATCTCTGAAAATAGTCTGTACAATGCTAAGTATGGACCAGAAAAAATCAGAAGAGGTTCTCCATAGCAAAATGTCAAACATACAATATCCCTGTCACTAAGAAGGGACCCTCAGAATGGGAGCATTCAATAGTGCAAACAGCACTGTTACATGCCCAAAGGCACCATCATCGCTCTCTACAGATGTGCACATTTTCAGAGACCAATGATGGTGCTTCTGGGCATGTCTTAGTGCTGTTTTCACTGCTGAATGCTCTCATTCTGAGGGTCTCTTATTAGTGACAGGGATATGTTTTGACATTTCACTATAGAGAACCTATTTTGATTTATTCTGCCCGATCACATTAGCACCTGGTGATATTGCGGTCATCCCTACAGTCAATACTAGTCAGGCATTCATGTCCCCCCAGATTTGTGGATGAGCACAACAGATCTTCCCGTGCAACATTCAAACCACAAACACACACACACACACACATACTCTCTCACTTGCAGTCACAAATAATATCTCTGCCAAAACCATGCCCTGCACCTGTAGACAAAGCTATATGCAGCAAACTACTTTGTCTGTCCCTGCACTCACTGTATTCTGAAGACATAATGACAATGCACTTCAGGACACCACATCTGATCTGCCTTTCTCAGCCAAACATGATTCTGCTCCATACTACCTCACATGCCATCTCTACATCTACATTCCCATTTTTCCGAACACTGGAATTGATAGGGAAGCCGAGAATACACAAACAGCAAATGTCAGCATAGCCAGAATAAAGACTATTACAGTGCTTTAATATTTTTGTGAGGTTGTTTTTTATTGTTGCTTAACCTTACAAATGTATCTCATCTGTGCATTCTATTCTTTATGTCTGCATCTTGTGCCCTCCCAGACAACAGACACACCAGTTCAATACAGACGTGTCACAGTCATTCATCTCTATTGGACGCATTCAGGATCAGAGCAGAAGTTTTTCGAAGTGCTGGCCTTATTCCACGTAGCCACTGGTATAATGTAGGCGCCCATGGGAAACACTCAGAACATACATGGACCTTTCCTGAATACGCTTTCTACATCTCCGTGGCTTGCCATGCCACCGTTTCGTCCTCTCCCACCCATGTGCTAGCACCATGTACGTGCAGGGCTGTGTGGTTTTGGAATACGGTTCTAGATGTTTTAGTAAGAAAAACACCTATCCCACACATCTAACCGGCTTATTTGTGTTCTGGAATGACCTCCATAGTGAACGAATATCACCTCTGTCCATATAGCTGGAAGCAGTTAGCAGTGAATATGTATATTCATTTACTGCTCATTATACATATATCAGTGCAAAATATATGTTTTTTTATTTATATTAAACGTTATTGCCGACATTTAATAAAAACCCTCTGGCTGCCCAGACTGAATATTGGGACGATAGTGTTCTGGCACATTGACACAATATTGCCATGGAGAGCAACATATTGAAACATTCAGGCAGTTTCCAATGTGAAATATTAATGTTTTAACTGCAAATGTGTAGGAAGAAACCCAAGGTCAATAACAATTCAACAGAAGAAAGTAGAGTAGATGTTCATTACAACAGCAATACTAGCAAAGTTTTCTTAGGTAATTCATTTGGCAGTTCAAATAAAAGCATTAAGATCTCCGTTTATTCTGTTATATATTTAATTGCCAAGGAAATTTAAAGTTGGTGGTTTTTTGAAAACTTGTCCTATTCTGCTGCTCCCACCATCAGGATTCTAAGGAGCTGAGGCGTGAATCTTAGTCAGAACTGTACTGACATGTACACAGTATGAATATAACTTGAGCAGTTAAGTCCTTCAATGCTAGTCTTCCCAGACCTTTCCTGGAGACCCCACAGTCAGTTAAGCCTACTGTATGGGTTATCCACAGTCAATGCAATACTGTATACCTTAATATTGTACCCAGTTAGTTGTAAGATAGTTCATAGTATATGTTTTTAAATTCATTGTAAGGTTTGCTGTTTGAGTTCAATGCAAACTGCCCTTGATCTCTGGAAGATGCGATATACTGTTTAAGAGTATGTTAAATGTTAAATAAATTTGAACACATCAGAGACTCAGTATATGAAAATTTGTCTCATCTATACTGTATTTGTTGCGGATATTCTGTAACACAGAGATTCCCAACTCCAAAATGTTCAAGGACCCCCAGTTCATCCCCAGCATTCTCTCTGGGGTTCCTTCATTCAGTGCCAAGCCCATCATTACTAGTCCGTTATCTTCATTCCCCTTCCTAACTCCACCAGTCTCTCTTCAGCAAATCCCCACCAGCTCTCTTTCTCTTTTCTGTGTCCTGTGTACCCCATGTAATGGTCCGTGGACCCTCTAGGATCCACGGACCACAAGTTGGGAACCATTGCTGTAAAGCCAACTAACTTGTGATTGTCAGGACAGGCTGGAAAAGCCCTGGCTAAAGACATGCAAATTATACTCTGTAGAGGAAAAAAGGGGAGGGATGGATATAATAAAAACTTTCAAATAGTTGACATATTTCAGTAAATCACAGGAAAGGGAAATTTTTCATCAAAAAGGAATTTCAAAGACAAAAAGTCCTGATATGACATTGGAAAGAGGCAGGTTTAAAGGTTAGATCACAATATACTACTGTACTGAGAAGGTGATCGATGCCCTACAGAGGAGCTGGAATTCAAGCATTTTTGGGATAGAGGACAAAAGAGTTGAGATCAATGTTCTTTCAAATTGTTTTTGGTCTGGGGGTGTTGAATATTTTACCTGCATCCTCTCCATTGACAGAATGACAGGGTCTGTATATACATGCAGATTTCTTTTGCCAGGAAATATTACCACTGACGATGACAGTTCATTGTGCCCTTCCCACTGATAGTATTGCCACAATGCAACAAGCACTTTTTTGTTCCTTATTCGTGGTCAGGAGCACGTAGAGGCATAGACACCTTAACATCCATAGCCAGAAGTGCTTGTGTATAATCTGGAAGTCTGCATTGGAGGGAGCAGAAGTTGTGCAATTCAGAATGCTGTTGTGCGTCTTCTAACTAGGTGCAAATGATTTGAGGATATTAAATATCAATTTTTTGCTCTGCATTGGTTGCCTGTTGAATTTTGTGTGTTGTACAAGGTGATTATGATTACCTTTAAATATTTGCACAATATGGCTCCTACTTGTTTGTCATCTTTGCTGAAAACACATTGTCCTTCTCGTACTTTGTGCTCTCAGGAGATGGATTTATTAGCTGTTCCTTCTTTTAAATTAATTCATCTTCAGTCCATGCGTAAGAGAATTTTCTCTTTGACTGCTCCATCTATTTGTAACTCGAGTTGCGTGCTGAAGTAGAACTGATGACCTTTCAAAAAAACCTGAAATGTCATTCATTTAAAGAGGCTTTCCCTGAATTTGTCTGGTGGGCAATTGTGGTGTGTGAACATTTATAACCCGTGTTGAGATTCTGATGACAATAATGGTATAATATAGCAGTGCTTTTAATGGCAACTTTTTAAATATAATAATGGTGTTCTATATGATAAAGGGCGCGGGCAGGGTCCCAGCGACCGGCGTTAACCGGGTGCTCGGCCCGGCGCGGGACCCTGCGTGCATCTCGGCGAAGAGGAGGGGGGAGGGGGAGAGCATTGGAGGTAGACGCAGACGCTGGCGCGTCCTTTAAATTGATTGGAGCTCAGCGCACGGTCGCACGCATGGGAGGCAATCAGGTGGGAGACTATGCATGTGCTCGGACGGCGGCGGGCAGTTGCCGAGCACATGCATATTACCCCAATATTAGCATCCCTGCATTGGCTGCCAATACAAAGCAGGATAATATATAAGACAGTAATAACCACATTTAAAACCCAAAATGGCATGGCGCCAATCCCATTAAGCAAACTTATATGTAAGGAGACACAAAAAGTCTCTCACAGAAAAGGACACTCAAATAAATTAAAGACACCAAATGACTTTATAAAAGCAAACAAACAAACTAATAACAGAGCATTCTCACATGCGGCCCCCATCATTTGGAACTCCATCCCGGAGGACCTACGCTCATCAACAGAAATTATAGAACTCCGTAAAAAACTGAAAACCTACCTCTTCACCTTGCATTACAATACCATAGCTAATCCACTGATCATCCCAGAAAAAGGCTAAAACACGCTCAAACGAATAAAGCTAAACCTTATAAATCAACAGATACTACATTTACTTGTAAATAACGACGACTCAATCCAATAGAGCTTACAACTCTGAAATTGTAAATAGTTATTAACCTTTGTTCTTGTTCCATAAGGTATCTATAATGTATTTGTTCTTTGTTCCATAATGTATCTAACCATTATATTGTTCTGTTATGTTTTTAGGCATTACTCTGTTTATTGTCAAAAAATTGTTCCATGTAAAAACAAGCTCTTGCTTTGTTGACTGTTGTTCAATTGTGAACCGCACCTGAACTCCGGAAGATGCGGGATATAAATGATTGTTAAATAAAAAAAAAATAATAATAATGCGAAGAGAGCTGGGAGCTTGGCGGGGAACAGATCCTCGGTGCAAGGGCGGCTCAAGTGTGGAGTGCTCGCGGCGAGGACCGGCAGGCTTCTTGCGAGGCAAGTTTGAGGGTTGAGGGCTGTGGGATGGCATTACCAGCCATTAAAAAAAAAAAGAAAACAGCGAGAACGCAGCGGTGACGGGGCCGCATGGCTGAACGGGAGGGGTGTTCGAGCCAGGCCGCTTAAAGGAAATCAAAGCAGAGGGCACAGAGCAATTCATAAAAAAAAAAAAAAGAAACGCTAAGGAAGTGGTGACAGGGCCGCGTGGCTGGTAGGGTGGGGGGGGGGGGTTGGTCCAGACACAATCTTCAAGTTAAAAGCAGTGGCCAACGAACAGTATTTAAAAAAAAAAAACACAACAACCAATGAAGCAGTAGCCCACAGAGTCACAGACAGAGGGGCTAGAGTTATGGCACCCAAGCGTCCTCAGTTGAGAGGAAGTAGAGGTGGGAGAGGGAACAAGAGGGGGGGGGTGGTAAGGAGGGTAGGGGGTCAGACCGTGGATGATCAGTGGGGGCACGGGGAGCAGGTGAGGCCCCCTTAGGACCACGTGGGGGTGGAGGGGCAAGGTGCCCGGCCCGTGGTCGGCGCGCTGCTGTAGGCAGAGGCAGTAGAGCCATTGCGGTTAGGGGACGTGGAGCGCTTCCTCCTGCAGTGGGCGGTGGAGGTCCTAGTCAGGAGGGCAGCTC
Organism: Ichthyophis bannanicus; assembly: GCA_033557465.1. Taxonomy (NCBI): domain Eukaryota; kingdom Metazoa; phylum Chordata; class Amphibia; order Gymnophiona; family Ichthyophiidae; genus Ichthyophis; species Ichthyophis bannanicus. The sequence continues at coordinate 784,759,829 of CM066033.1, forward strand.
AAATGGGGGGATCTCGGAGATGAGCAGGGAGGAACGGGGGGAGCCTGGATGGGAGTTGGGGGCTGGGTCTAATGTTGGAGGGGTCGGCTTTTGGGGGGGTAGCGAAATGCGGGGGTATGGGCCCGGGGGCTGGGACAGAAGGGGTTCCTTTCCCTTGGCAAGCGGAGTGATGGTGCCGACGGGGTATGGCCTTTCAGGTTATCCGTCCCCTACCGAGCTGTGGGCAAGTGGGGGTCAAGGGTCTTCGAGTGCAGCTTGGGTGGGAGCGTGGCAACCAGCGTGGGCCCTGGGGTGTTCTTCTCCTGGCGTTCCTTTTTTCTCTTCACAGGTCCCTTTGGTCGCGTCGCCAGGGTTCACGCCTGGTACAGCGGAGCCTTCGAGGATGACGTCCAGGGACACAGGGCCAGGTGCTGCTTCGGAGGTGCAGGCGATGCCTCAAGAGGACAACAAGAGGCAGCAGAGTGCGAATCAGCGACAGACCGGACGGAGCCAGTCACTGTCACGGGCGGCTTTGGACACAGCAGCGGGTGAGTTAAGGTTGGATGAAGGGGCGGGGCAGGAGGGGGCGGTGCAAGGAGTGAGCGCACGGGTAAGGTGAGTAGGAAAAGGAAGCACATCTGTTGTCGATGGCATAGTTCAGAATCCTCTTCCTCCTCGTCGTTGGGCTCGGCTGTGTCGTCGTCGAGCGAGGACGGAGAGCGTTTGGGTGCACAAGGGCAGAAAAGGGGTGCTGTGACATCGGTCGGCGGTACTTCTTCTTCAGCATCGCTGTCCGAGTTGTGGGAAGGGGTCCCGAGGAAGTTATGACGTAAAATACGTAAGAGGAAATATATAGATATCTTCCATTTGCTAGAGGGCAGGAAGAGGTCGGGGGAAAGCAGAAAAAAGCGGAAGGAGGACGAAAAGGCCGGGCGGATTAGAAAAGTTTCACGGTCAGTGGTAAATTGGATACAGGCTTTCTTACGGTTGGCGAGTGTGTGGGGTCATCATTGTCCAGACCAGTACGGTAGTCTGCTGGCTTATGCGGATTCCATTCTGGAAGCCTCGCAATCCCACGAGGGATGGGCGTGGCTTAACTACGATGAAAGGTTTAGGGATAAGATGGAGGGCACTAAAGGCTTAACGTGGGGTATGCAGGACGTCAACCTTTGGCTGACACAGATGTCTGTCAGAACAGGGTCCGGTGCGGGGAGCGGAAGTAATGGAGGGGCGGGGTCCACAGCGGTGGCAGGTCATTCCTTTCAGAGCGGCGGCCCCCTTTTGCAAACCAAGCCAGTTGGAAATGGGGGTGGGGACGTGTGTTGGCGGTATAATAAGTCCATTTGCCCCTTCCCGGACTGTAAGTTCCGGCACGCTTGCTCGAGCTGCAGTGGGGGGCATTCGGCGGCCAAATGTGTCAAGAAAGTTGGAGGGGTCGCTCCTGGGGCGGCAGCTAAGTAGGATTATACCCAAGAAAGAACCTGGCAAATTTCGCTTAATCCACAATCTGTCGAGTCCAACCGGGGCATCGGTGAACAATAGCATACCGCACGACAGGTGTACGGTTAAGTATGCCTCGTTTGATGGAGTGGTGGACCTACTTCGGAAGGCAGGCCAGGGAGCGTGGATGGCAAAAGTGGATATCGTGTCGGCTTTTCGCCTGCTCCCAGTGCATCCTTCCTCTTTTCCATTGCTAGGCTTTCAATTTGAGGGCAGGTTCTATTTTGATAAATGCATGCCTATGGGCTGTGCTGTGGCATGTGCTTATTTCGAGATGTTTAGTTCCTTCTTGCATTGGGTGATAGCACAGAGGGTCGGACGGTCGGAAGTGGTGCATTATTTAGATGATTTTCTGTTCATCGGGGAAGCACAGTCAACGGGCTGTATGGAGCTTCTAATGGGATTTATTGAGATGGCAGGAGAACTAGGTGTAGAAAACACACAGAGCAAGAGATGTGATGACACAAGCGCTTTATTGGGATCCCCAACGCGTTTCGGCAGGTTGCCTTCTTCAGGGGGTTGATATCACTTATAAACACAAAACATAATAAGCATAAAATAATATATCAATTACTCATGGAAATAAAACTCATATTTAAAAACAATAAACACAATCAAAAACATTTATATCAATGTTGAACCAAATAAGAGTTGACCGGGCATGTTAATACCTGAGATGATAAACAATGATATGAACTTATCCTACTATACTCAAATTAAAAATTTATATATAGTGATTAAGTGACATGGAGGATAAAAATTGCATAATGAATAAATAATAAAATGTAAAATAATAAATAATTAAGAATATGCACAGAAGGGTTGATGGACTTGTAGCAACCTATTGTACTCATGAACAAACAACCATTGGCTAAAATGATTAAACCAAGCTAGTATAAACACGCATAATAAACATACAGATAATAAATACTGTGCAACCACCATGCTAAATAGCTTATTGAAAGATCTCGAATAAATAAATAGTAAAATAATAAATAATTAAAAGTGTCCGCACAGATGTATTAAAAAACAAAATAATATAATGTGGACTGACCAACAACAAACTAAAAATGTTAAAATACAATGGTGAATAACCATCAAAAATAAATATAGATTGTAGAAGGGATACTGTGCAACCATTGTGCTAAGAGGGATTGTAAAACAACGCAGGGCAGAAGTGAGAATAAAACCTATAAAATCATTAATCAGATGTGCAGTGGAATCCAAATAGAAGTAATGAAAAAAAGTGGTAGATACACGAAGTATAGGCAATACTCTTACTTACTCAGCGCATACAGACCGCGAGTCTGCAACAGATAGGTTGTAGGGCTCTTGATTGGACCCTCTACTGTAAAACATCGGGATAGAATTACCATAAAATAAATGAAATGGGAAAGGGGCTGGACTCAATATATATGACCGCACTGGGCTAGAATCTGACAACCGTTATCATAACGCTAAAAATAAAATGTATGTGGACAATTTGTATATGTAAAACAATTAATTGTGAAGAGTTTGTGATCATTGATACTGGATCGGCTGGGCTGATTGATAGAAAATGTAATATTAAAACCAGAAAAAGGACGCCATACGTTAGTGATATTACCGCTGTACGGGCTGAACTTACTAAAAAAGGGGAGGGAAAAATACTTAAAACCAGAAGGGTAGCCGAACATGTAGGGAGAGAATTATAATGCTATATATACTGTAAAAATAGAGGCCATATCTCCAAGGTCAATGCTGTTATAAATAAAATTGAACAGTACTCACGATTCCAAATCAAGTATATAATGCAGTCACCACGATCTTACATGGAAGGTTATAGCGATGATGCAACTGGAAGGCGAGTTGAACGCAGCTGAGAGGGGAAATAACAATGTGAAAATGAACGGAGGGAAATACACTACTGATTTTAATTTGACAAGACAGCTGTGTTGGTATGTAGGTGTGGTGCTCTGTAAGCACCACAACTACATACCAACACGGCTGTCTTGTCAAATTAAAATCAGTAGTGCATTTCCCTCCGTTCATTTTCACATTGTTATTTCCCCTCTCAGCTGCGTTCAACTCGCCTTCCAGTTGCATCATGGCTATAACCTTCCATGTAAGATCGTGGTGACTGCATTATATACTTGATTTGGAATCGTGAGTACTGTTCAATTTTATTTATAACAGCATTGACCTTGGAGATATGGCCTCTATTTTTACAGTATATATAGCATTATAATTCTCTCCCTACATGTTCGGCTACCCTTCTGGTTTTAAGTATTTTTCCCTCCCCTTTTTTAGTAAGTTCAGCCCGTACAGCGGTAATATCACTAACGTATGGCGTCCTTTTTCTGGTTTTAATATTACATTCTCTATCAATCAGCCCAGCCGATCCAGTATCAATGATCACAAACTCTTCACAATTAATTGTTTTACATATACTAATTGTCCACATACATTTTATTTTTAGCGTTATGATAACGGTTGTCAGATTCTAGCCCAGTGCGGTCATATATATTGAATCCAGCCCCTTTCAGATTTCATTTATTTTATGGTAATTCTATCCCGATGTTTTACAGTAGAGGGTCCAATGAAGAGCCCTACAACCTATCCGTTGCAGACTCGCGGTCTGTATGCGCTGAGTAAGTAAGAGTATTGCCTATACTTCGTGTATCTACCACTTTTTTTTCATTACTTCTATTTGGATTCCACTGCGCATCTGATTAATGATTTTATAGGTTTTATTCTCACTTCTGCCCTGTGTTGTTTTACAATCCCTCTTAGCACAATGGTTGCACAGTATCCCTTCTACAATCTATATTTATTTTTGATGGTTATTTACCATTGTATTTTAACATTTTTAGTTTGTTGTTGGTCAGTCCACATTATATTATTTTGCTTTTTAATACATCTGTGCGGACACTTTTAATTATTTATTATTTTACTATTTATTTATTCAAGATCTTTCAATAAGCTATTTAGCATGGTGGTTGCACAGTATTTGTTATCTGTATGTTTATTATGCGTGTTTATACTAGCTTGGTTTAATCATTTTAGCCAATGGTTGTTTGTTCATGAGTACAATAGGTTGCTACAAGTCCATCAACCCTTCTGTACATATTCTTAACTATTTATTATTTTACATTTTATTATTTATTCATTATGCAATTTTTATCCTCCATGTCACTTAATCACTATATATAAATTTTTAATTTGAGTATAGTAGGATAAGTTCATATCATTGTTTATCATCTCAGGTATTAACATGCCCGGTCAACTCTTATTTGGTTCAACATTGATATAAATGTTTTTGATTGTGTTTATTGTTTTTAAATATGAGTTTTATTTCCATGAGTAATTGATATATTATTTTATGCTTATTATGTTTTGAGTTTATAAGTGATATCAACCCCCTGAAGAAGGCAACCTGCCGAAACGCGTTGGGGATCCCAATAAAGCGCTTGTGTCATCACTTCTCTTGCTCTGTGTGTTTTCTGCTTGGCCCTGCAAGAGCTGCCGCTCTCTCTGTGCCTCCTCAGGAGAACTAGGTGTGCCTTTGGCTGAGACTAAGACAGTGGGTCCGGTGACTAGGCTTACTTTTCTTGGGATCGAGCTCGATTCGGAAGAAATGACGGCTCGGCTGCCGAACGATAAGGTGGACAAATTGCGGGTTCTGGTGGCTAATGCAGTGGCCTCAGCGAAGTTGACCTTACGGGAAATGCAGACTTTGCTGGGGTCGCTGAACTTTGCGTGTAGAGTGCTTCCAATGGGCAGAGTTTTTCTTCAACGGTTGGCGGCAGCAACCACAGGGGTGCGCAAGCCTCATCACCACATACGAGTTACTGGATCAATGCGGGAGGATTTAAGAGTGTGGGATACTTTTTTGAGGGATTTTAATGGTATCTCAGTGTGGATGGAGGCTGAGGTTTCCAGTGGAGAGCTACAGCTTTATTCAGATGCTGCCGGGGGAGTTGGACTGGGCATTTACTTCGCAGGAGCATGGTGTGCGGATCGATGGCCGCAGGCTTGGCTAATGGCCAGATTAATGAGTAACATTACCTTCCTTGAACTGTTTCCCATGTTAGTAGCGCTGGAGTTGTGGCCAGATCGTTTCAGGAATCGGCGGGTCAGATGGTGGTGTGACAATGAGGCAGTGGTGAGTGTGGTGAATAATTACTCTCTGCGTTGCCTCCAGGTTGCATCCTTAATGCGGGCCTTAGTTTTGACATGTTTGCGCTTGAATGTCAGTTTGAGGGCGCGGCATATCCCGGGGCATACCTACGGAATTGCTGATGCTCTTTCCCGTTTGCAGATGGAGCGGTTTCGGAGATTGGCGCCAGATGCAGACATGTGCGGGTGTGTGGTCCCGTCGAACTTGTGGATGCTTGGCCTGCAGAGATGAGGAGTCTTCTGCGCAGTTCGGTGTCGGAGAGGACATGGGCAGCCTATTGACTAGGTGGGAGTAGAGTGTCTCAGTTTTTATTGGACTGGGGATGGCAAGGTGGAACTGTACCGGATCCTTTACTTGGGCAGTTTATCGTCAATGCGAAGTAACGCGGGGTCTCGAGAGTGTCGGTGCGTAGCCAGTTGGCGGTTTTCATGTTTTTTCTGAGAGCGGTGGGTTGGTGCTCCGCTGGGGTAGGGTTCCTTGCAAGATGGTTATTACAGGGTTGGGAACGTTCCCTTCCTACCTTGCCTGACCGGCGTCATCCGATCACGCACCAGTTGTTAGTAACGGTAGCACCAGCCCTGGAGACAAGACACTTCTGTTTCTCAAGCTCTGATGCTGAACTGCATGCAAAGTCTGACTTAGGGTTTCCAGTTCAGTGCTTGATTGTATATTTCTATTTCTGCTTTGTAACCCCTTATTTTGCATTAGGTGAGGGTTAGTCTGTGTTCTGGGTGTGTGGCAGAAGTGCATAGTTCTGAGTGTGACTCTGTTGCAGTCCAGTTTCCTTGGCTTTCTCGCATGGAGATGCATTGGTGCTCTAATCCTCTGCCATGGTAATGTCTCCAAATGAGTTTGCTTTGAATATAGTCTGACCTGAATGAACTTGCACTTCAGCCAGATTCTAGGGCTTGTGGTAATATTTGCAATGCTGTGCTTTTATAAGGAGAATTGTTGCTGTCCGAGTTCGAGCTGTATGGCATGGGTTCAGAGTGCAAATATTTAGGCCTATATTCAAAAGGAACTATCCTTATAGTGGATGTTGCTATACAGATATGTACCCTACTAGTGAATTTTTATTGGCACTGCCCAGATTACTGCATACTGCCCCTGCCCTGTCTGGATGGTGCTGGGTTGAAGCAAGGACTGCGTTTGAATATGAACCCATATGTTTTTAAACCAGTTGTTTTGTAATTTATTTTATAGTTTGATATAAGATTTCACCGTTCATAAGTTACCCAGTTCCAGGAATGAGATTTTAAACCCATCCTGGGTGTCTGATAATCTCATCCTGATACATTATGGGACCTGCAGCACTGATTCCAGTTTGTAATGTAGTAACATCTTATATGACGGCAGATAAAGACTAGTATGGTCCATCTGGTCTGCCCAGTAAGGTGGCTAGAGTGGTTGTAACTGCCACTCTGTGAAGGTCAGCCCCCTTCTATTTACTGAAGTATAAAAATATATTTAAGTTTGCTTTGTTTTCATCCTCTTGCTATAAAGGCAAAAAGTTTAAAAAAATGGCATGGGACAGACACAGCGGATCACTTTATAGCAAGTATCAAGAACAAAAGATGGCAGACCTGCTGACTAAGCAGCTTAGTACTGAACCATCGATGTAGAGCTTGACGTCTTTGGACCATGGTCAGTTGTGTTGCAACGAACTAAAGGAGGATGAGAGAACAGCAAACGGTGGGCCATGATGTTCACATGTATTAATGTCCATACTGTCCTCATTGAAGTTATCAAATCCATGGATACATTCAACTTCATAAATGCTTTTTGAAACATTCCTATCAGCAAACCAGCCAAGCAGATCCATTCTGACCATCAGTCCAATTTTGTGAGCACTTTCAGAGAGTTGAGTATCAACTTGGATAAAATTGACGGTCCCACTGTCAAAAGGTACCTGTTTGATCAAAAATGCACATGGGTATTCAAATCCTCCCCCCCCCCCCTCATTTTTCACACATGGGAGGTGCTTGAGAATGCATGATTGGGATTGCTCATCACATCTTAGATTCCATGCTCTTGGAAATTGGGACTATGTGACTCACTCATGACATCCTAATTAGCCCCTGTCAGGGGTCTCAGGCATTATAAATACAAGATTTTTTGTTACAGTATTTGCTGATCCTGAGTCACCATTAGTTCTGATTCTAGTTATGCTTCTGACACAAAATACTGCAGAGTCTCAATTCCATCTGGAGAGATGAACAAGAAGGATCTCTATAAACAGTAGTGAAGACAAGTCCATAGTCTTACCAAAAAACCTTTGGAGCCATTAAAAACATGACTACCTTTTGAATCTTCAAAGTTCAAGCAAGTGACATTCCAGCAAACCAGACATCTATGACGACGACCTTGGCTTGCTAAAAGATAACCAAGGTGAGATTAGCAACTGGCCAATGTGACTTGTTAAAATCTTTCCCAGCAAAGATGGAAGTGTCCATAAAATTGGTGTCAGAAGCATGAACCACAGAATAATGAAATCCTTCTTAAGACTCATCTTTGAGGCAGTTCTCCTTGTGCTTCATGAAGACATATGAACTTTATAGACTGTTCTCTATTCCAGAAGTCTAAGGACTCAAGAGACTTTCTCTTAATGTTGTCCACTGTTGCTTGTTTGTATTTTATTTCTGATCCTGCATAATGAAGATTCCTTGGACCACTAAGAGATTCTAAATTTGCATTATGGATTTTGCATGCTATGATATGTTTGTTTATTATATGATTTAATAATAGTTGGATCTGTGATACCAGGCAGGGAATGTTCTGCTCCTACAGTTGGTGTGTGCATGTTTTTCATTGTATTTTGTATTCTTATGCCAAACATAAATTAGGGCAAGCAGCTTCCCGCTTGGTCTATAATCCTTGCTCTTATAGCTAATAGATGCATATGACCCATCCCTGCAGTCTCCTTGAGACCTGCCTGATTTCAGGCCTCAGCCCAAGGTACAACCTTTGATCACATTGGTCAATGGCAGTTCCCTCTAGCCTTTTGGGTAATCCTCTGCACTCCTCCCTTCAGTGCAAAAATCTCCATTTTGGGGGACAGAAAGCAAGGCTCCTCCTTGAATACCAACATCATAGTAACATAGTAAATGGCGGCAGATAAAGACCAGTATGGTCCATCTAGTCTGCCTATTAGATAGTTAAGTTTATTTTGATTTAAGAACATAAGAACATAAGATATGTCATACTGGGTCAGACCAAGGTCCATCAAGCCCAGTATTCTGTTTCCAACAGTGGCCAATCTAGGTCATACGTACCTAGCAGTTTCCCCAAGGGACACAGGTTCCACAATGCTTGTATTGGTTCAAGCATTGATATCCTGGGTCCCTTCTTAATAATGGTTTATGGACCTTTCCTCCAGGAACTTGTCCAAACCTTTTTTAAACCCAGCTACACTAACAGCTTTTACTACATCCTCCGGTAACAAATTCCAGAGTTTTATTACACGTTGAGTGAAAAAATATTTTCTTTTATTAGTCTTAAATAGTTTACCCTGTAGCTTCATTGCATGTCCCCTAGTCTTTCTATATTATGATAAGGTAAACAATCGATCTACGTTTACCCGTTCCACTCCATTCATTAATTTATAGACTTCTATCATATCTCCCCTCAGCCGTCTCTTTTCCAGGTTAAAGAGCCCCAACCTTTTTAGTCTTTCTTCATAGGAGTATCCTTCCATCCCCTTTACCATTTTGGTGGCTCTTCTCTGAACCCTTTCTAAAATCACTATATCCTTTTAAGATACGGCGACCAGAATTGCACACAATATTCAAGGTGCGGTCTCACCATGGAACGATATAGAGGCATTATAATATCTTTTGTTTTATTTTCCATTCCTTTCCGTATCATACCTAGCATTCTATTTGCTCTCTTGGCCGCCGCTGCACACTGGACCGAGGGTTTTAACATGGTATCCACAATGACGCCTAAATCTTTTTCCTGGGTGGTGGTTCCTAATGTGGAACCTTGCATCGTGTAACCATAGTTTGGGTTGTTCTTCCCTAGGTGCACAACCTTGCACTTGTCCACATTAAATTTCATCTGCCATTTTGATGCCCAATCTTCCAATTTATCAAGATCCTCTTGCAATTTTCCACAATCCTCTTGGGTTTTAACAACTTTAAATAGTTTTGTGTCATCTGCAAATTTGATAACCTCACTCGTTATTCCACTTTCCAGGTCATTTATGAATATGTCAAAAAGCAGCGGACCCAGCACAGATCCCTGGGGTACACCACTATTCACCTTTCTCCATTGGGAAAATTGGCCATTTAGCTCTACCCTCTGCTTTCTATCTTTTAACCAGTTCCTGATCCACAATAGTACACTGCCTCCTATTCCATGACTCTTTAGTTTTGCCAAAAGTCTCTGATGAGGGACCTTGTCAAAGGCTTTCTGAAAGTCCAGATACACAATATCAACCGACTCACCTTTGTCCACCTGATTATTCACTCCTTCAAAAAAACATAACAGATTAGTAAGACAAGATCTTCCTTGTCTAAAGCCATGTTGGCTGTCTCCCATTAGGTCATGACTATCTACATGCTGAGTAATTTTATTCTTTATGATGGTTTCTACCATTTTTCCCGGTACTGATGTCAGGCTCACCGGTCTGTAGTTTCCCGGATCACCCCTGGAACTCTTTTTAAAAATTGGTGTTACATTGGCGATCCTCCAATCTTCAGGTATTAGAGATGATTTTAATGATAGTTCACAGATTACTAATAGCAGGTCTGCAATCTCGTATTTCAGTTCTTTCAACACCCTTGGATGTATACCATCCAGCCCAGGTGATTTGCTACTCTTCAGTTTATCTAATAGTTGTAATACATCTTCCCGATGTATCGATATTTCCTTCAATTCTTCCACACCTTTAAATACCACTTCAGTCATGGGTAACATCCCTACATCTTCCTCAGTAAAGACTGAAGCAAAGAATTCATTCAAACTCTCCGCTATCGCCTTGTCGCCTCTTAGTGCTCCTTTAACCCCTTTATCATCTAATGGACCAACTGACTCTCTCACAGGTTTTTTGCTATGAATGTACTTGAAAAGGTCTTTACTTCGCGTTTTTGCTTCCGCAGCAATCTTCTTCTCAAATTCTCCCTTTGCCTGCCTTATCAATGCCTTGCATTTGACTTGCCAGTGCTTGTGCTGTTTCCAGGTTTCGTCGTTTGGCTCTTTTTTCCATTTCTTGAAAGATGCTTTTTTGGCAACAACAGCCTCTCTGACCTCACCTTTAAACCATGCTGGCAGTTTTTTGGACTTCCTTCCACTTTTCTTAAAGCGTGGAATACAGCTGGTCTGGGCTTCCAAGATAGTATTTTTCAACATCAGCCAAGCCTGATGTACGTCTTTAACCTTTGCAACTGCTCCTTTTAGTTTTTTCTTAACTGTTTTCCTCATTTTATCATAGTTTCCCTTTCGAAAGTAAAAAGGTAGTACTGTGGATTTCCTTACTATCCCTCCTCCACTAATTAAATCAAAGGCGATCATGCTATGATCACTATTGCCAAGTGGCCCCAACAACCTTATCTCTTGCACTAGATCTGGTGTTCCACTAAGGACTAGGTCTAATATGGCTTCCCCTCTGGTCGGTTCAGTAACCAGCTGCTCCAAAAAGCAGTCATTTATTTCATCTAGGAACTTTATCTCCCTAGCATGTCCTGACGTGACACTGACCCAGTCGATACCGGGGTAGTTGAAATCACCCATTATTATTACTGCACTGTAACTTTTGTTAGCTTCCTTGATTTCTTTGAGCATTTCATCATCCATTTGGTCATTCTGGCAAGACGCTCGATAGTACACCCCCACTGCCATTGCCTTCCCCCTTTTACATGGAATTTCAATCCATATAGATTCTACAGCAGATTTTGTTTCCTGCAAAACTTTAATCCTTTCTGACTCAATGCCCTCTCTAACATAGAGAGCAACCCCTCCACCAATTTGATCAGCTCTATCATTACGATATAGTTTGTACCCAGGTATCACAGTGTCCCACTGGTTGTCCTCCTTCCACCATGTCTCTGATATTCCAATCATATCTAACCTTTCATTTAGTGCTATATATTCTAACTCTCCCATCTTATTTTTTAGACTTCTAGCATTTGCATACAAGCATTTCAGAGAATGTATTTTACTCATATTATCCTGTTGCTGTAAAGGGATCCACTGTGTCTGTCCCATGCCATTTTGAATTCTGTCACTGTATTTGCCCCCACCACTTCCATTGGGAGGGCATTCCATGCATCCACCACCCTTTCAGTGAAAAAGTATTTCCTGACATTGCCTTTCAATTTACCCCCTTGCAGCTTCATGTTATGCCCTCTAGTTTTACAGCTTCCCCATCTTTGGAAGAGGTTTGTTTGTTCATTATTTCTCAGACCTTTAAATACTTAAAAAGAAATAATGAGCAAATACTTAAAAAGGTCTGAATCATATCTCCCCTGTCCCTCTTCTCCTCCAGAGTGTACATATTTAGGTCTTCAAGTCTCTTCTCATAAGGCTTCTGACACAGGCTCCAGATAATTTTTGTCTCCTTCCTCTGAACAGTTTCCAGTCTTTTTATATCCTTTGCAAGATATGGTCTCCAAAACTGAACACAGTATTCCAAGTGAGGCCTCACCAGTGACTTATACAGTGGCATTAGTACCTCTTCCTTTCTGCTGGTAATTCCTCTTTGTATGCAACCCAACATCCTCCTGGCATTTGCCACTGCCTTGTCACACTGTTTTGCCACTTTGAGATCCTCAGAAATAATCAAACCAAGGTCCTTTCACCGCTCTCATTTTCTCTATGCTCACTTTCTTTTTCCTAAGTCAAACATTGTGACGTATGTGAATGTGCAAATGTCGGAAGTATAGCCTTGAGACAGTTATCTATCTCTTGTAGCTATCTTTCCTTTTTACTCAAAATTGAGCTCAGACTTGAGCTTACGATAAATAAGGTTCCACACTACTTAAAAGTGTCACCAATAAGATAATATCATAAACCACTGTAAAGTTTTAAGATAGGGGCCAACATCGTTGCACTGTTAACAGGATACTTAGCTGAAGTCGTTCCGTCATACAGTCAAAGTCCCATTGTAACGAAATGTGCACTTCGCCCCAGAATTTAAACTGTAGTAGAAGAGATTCTCCAAAATGATAAATCAGTGCATTTGAGTAGCCAACTAGCAGACACAGCACTGCGTTTCGGGCGATCCAATGCCTTACGCCCTGTTTCAACGCTCATCAACTACATCCATTCCGTTCGTTGCTGCTGATTGAAGAGAAAGACGCCAGCGCATGCTCAATAGCAATCAAAATCAGGAAGCAGGAACTCAGTTTAAATAACCAGACTGACCTAAGTTGTTTTAAAGTGATACACACACTTAAAATAAAGAAGACCATTCTAATTCCTTATTAAGACCCAAAGGGTGTACTGTTGACCAACGAAAAATCCATTGTTGTTCTAAAAATTGGAGCTGTTGCTCACGGTCACCTCCCCGAGGGTGTGCAGGAACATGATCAAGAATCCTCCACGAAAAATCTTCAAAACTATGTTGGTAATCTAGACAGTGCTGTACAAAGGAGCAGAGAGAACAGAGTGTTTCACACGGGAAGCATGTTCATTCAAACGGGTTCGAACTGGACGAACAGTACGACCAATATATAACAAATGGCATGGGCAGATTAAAACATAAACTGCAAATGTGGTAGAGCAATTGGTATGCCATTGTGAAACATGAATGAAAGTGGTATTAGGTACTTCCCACTGAACACCCTGAATTGTCCGCAGACAATGAAAACAAGAATTGCATGCATAATGTCCTGTCTCCTCCGGTGTTGTCACTTGTCTATCCAAAGGGGAACATTCGGGTTAACCTTCATGAAGCCACAATGATACAATATTTAAAATCTACGATCAGTTCTCGCGGGCTCAGGGTATTGAAGGCTCCCAAAATGTTTATAGATGACTCTGATTTTTATAACAAATGGAATAGCATCTTGAATAAATGTAGTATGGATCTGATTGTACTTTTGGGTGAACGTTTACCTGTACCTACTTCTGGGTCAGGTCGTTGGCAGGAGCAGGATTTTTGGCGGGGTCGTCAGCGAGGACGAGGACGAGGTCGAGGTTGGAGACCGCGACAGCCTCCTCAATACAACCGCAATTGGATACCTCAGGAACCTTGCACTCTGGAACCGTTCTCAGGTCCGATTACCAGAAACAGATCCAAACAACAGTTGTGAACCTCTCCTCCTCTCCCTTGAATTCTGATCAGGAATACGTTTTGAATCTTGGTTTATCTTTTGTCCCTGTGAATCACTATGATCCTTTTAGAGTACGGATTGCACTACATGGATTTTTTCGCAAATTATTGGTCACACATTTTTGTGAAACACACACTATGGGAGAAGACACTTCTATTGTGAGACCTCCATCCCGTTGGATTCCTATGGAAGCTCCTGATGCGATTATCTCAGCTTATCAAAAATTAGTTCTTCATGACTTACAAGAATTTGAGCGATCAACCTGTCAAACACGTTATTATAACTTATCTGCAGCCCAGTGGTTGGCAGTTAAACAATTACGTGACAACCATAACTTAGTGATTCACCGGGCTGATAAGGGGGGTGCTACAGTTGTACAATCTTATGATCAATACCGACTCCAACTTTTGAATCAGCTTCAGAATTTGACTTATTACGTTAAGTTATCACAGAACCCTTTTCCTGGCTTACAAAAGACAATTTGTGATCTCATGTCTAAAGCACTGAATAGTAATTGGATAACGAAGAAAGAACACGGGTTTTTAGTGGCTAAACATCCAAAGATTCCTTTTATTTATACTGTGCCTAAAATCCATAAATCCATCATAGAACCTCCGGGTTGTCCAATTGTATCATGTAGAGGATCAGCTTTGGAACCTCTGTCCAAATTCTGTGACAAGTTCTTACAATCTCGATCTCAATGTGTTCCTTCTTTCATAAAAGACACTACCCATTTCCTCGTAAAACTACAAGAGGTGGAAGGTGACTTTACTTCATGGTGGTTAGCCTCTCTTGATGTTACTGCCATGTATACTAACATCAATCAGGACCAAGCATTGAATGTTATTTCCCGGTTAGAACTAGGTTTGCCTGATCGTATCCCTCAATCTTTTTTTATGGACATGTTGCGGTTGGTACTTACCTGTAATTATTTCCAGTTTGAGCAGGAGATATACCACCAAGTTCAGGGGATTGCGATGGGGGCAACGGTGGCTCCATCTGTTGCCACCTTATATATGGCTGATTTTGAGGCTACATATATTTATCCTTCCCTCTGGTTTGAAAAAATAGCCTTATGGGCCCGATTTTTAGATGACATTTTTTTCTTGTGGCAAGACACTGAGGCCGCTCTGCATCAATTTGTGGATTGGTTAAATTCCCTCAACACGAGTCTATCTTTCACGTTACAACATGATTTCTCCCAGCTTGAGTTTCTGGATGTTACCGTTTGCAAAGGACTTGATACTTTTCAGACTACATTGTATCGCAAACCTGTTCAGAGAAATACATTATTGTCTTACTCGAGTTTCCATCCTGTGAGCATGCGCAAGGGCCTTCCATATGGACAATTTCTTCGTCTTCGACGTATTTGTTCAACTTTGACAGATTTTTTGGTCCATGCCAGATAGTTATCTGAACGTCTTTTTCAGAGGGGATACCCAAGATCAGTTATTCGTCAGGCCTTTTTAAGAGCAAGATACAATCATCGGGAATGGTTACTGTCTACTAATACTTCAACCACAAGTGATTCTGAGAAGTTTGTAATGGTTTTACCTTACATGTCTCATATACAATGTGTTAAACAGATTTTATTTAAGCATTGGCACATGTTACAATTACATTCATGTTTTCAGAAAACTTTGCAAATAGCACATTCTCGGGGCTCTAATTTAAGGGATTTAGTGGGAGCTACTTCTTCCCCTTTGGATAGACAAGTGACAAAACCGGAGGAGACAGGACATTATGCATGCAATTCTTGTTTTCATTGTCTGCGGACAATTCAGGGTGTTCAGTGGGAAGTACCTAATACCACTTTCATTCATGTTTCACAATGGCATACCAATTGCTCTACCACATTTGCAGTTTATGTTTTAATCTGCCCATGCCATTTGTTATATATTGGTCGTACTGTTCGTCCAGTTCGAACCCGTTTGAATGAACATGCTTCCCGTGTGAAACACTCTGTTCTCTCTGCTCCTTTGGTACAGCACTGTCTAGATTACCAACATAGTTTTGAAGATTTTTCGTGGAGGATTCTTGATCATGTTCCTGCACACCCTCGGGGAGGTGACCGTGAGCAACAGCTCCAATTTTTAGAACAACAATGGATTTTTCGTTGGTCAACAGTACACCCTTTGGGTCTTAATAAGGAATTAGAATGGTCTTCTTTATTTTAAGTGTGTGTATCACTTTAAAACAACTTAGGTCAGTCTGGTTATTTAAACTGAGTTCCTGCTTCCTGATTTTGATTGCCATTGAGCATGCGCTGGCATCTTTCTCTTCAATCAGCAGCAACGAACGGAATGGATGTAGTTGATGAGCGTTGAAACAGGGCGTAAGGCATTGGATCGCCCGAAACGCAGTGCTGTGTCTGCTAGTTGGCTACTCAAATGCGCTGATTTATCATTTTGGAGAATCTCTTCTACTACAGTTTAAATTCTGGGGCGAAGTGCACATTTCGTTACAATGGGACTTTGACTGTATGACGGAACGACTTCAGCTAAGTATCCTGTTAACAGTGCAACGATGTTGGCCCCTATCTTAAAACTTTACAGTGTTTTATGATATTATCTTATTGGTGACACTTTTAAGTAGTGTGGAACCTTATTTATCGTAAGCTCAAGTCTGAGCTCAATTTTGAGTAAAAAGGAAAGATAGCTACAAGAGATAGATAACTGTCTCAAGGCTATACTTCCGACATTTGCACATTCACATACGTCAGTCTTTTGACTTAGGTTATACAGTTTTCCATTTTTTAACAATTGTATAGTGGGAAAAACTTCAGTTAGGTGGTTAATTCACTTTCTTTTTCCAACATCTTCACTCCATTTTTTTCAACATCCAGTCCTTCTATTCAGCATTCATCTTCCATCATCCACTCCTGCTACAGTTTCAGTATCCATCCATTCAGGCAATTCCACAACTCACTGTATCAGCAGTAGTCTAGTTAGAACAGATAATACAGACATTCAGCCTGCTGCATTTTGAATCAGAACAGTGCTCCTCTTTATTGCAACTATTACAGTAAGTGCTTTAATTATACTTATTGTAATAAACAGCTGGAAAGTAAGAGAGACTATTACTGCTAATGTAATGTTATTCCTCAAGTTCAACGTAAACACCTACAGTCCATATAGAATACAGCTCTCTGTCTGCTCGTTCATGCTACCAAGTATGATCATGTGTCCCCTCTTTTCACATGCTTTTACTGGCTGCCTGTTGCTTTTTGCTTTCAGTACAAATTTCTCATTCTCACACATACAATTCTTCACTCTGGGATTCCTGAATATCTATCTTCCTTTCTTATCCTGTGCGCAACCCCCAGACTGTTCCATAATATTCATGGTTTACATCTGTATCTTCCTTCTTCGTCCCAAGCACCTCTGGAAATCACCAGACACCCTGATTTTTATTCTCTGGCACCTCAATTGTGGAATTCATTGCCGGCCAACATTCGTCTGGAATGATCACATCCCAGGTTCAAAAATGCCTTGAAGTCACACCTGTTTAAATTAGCATTTCAGTTGTCGGACTAGTTTTCTGTTCTACCAGTGACTGTGGCTCTGTCTCCTCCCTCTCTTCCCTTACCCGCTCTCTATACTTTTATGGGTTTTAATGGAGCTCTTTTCTGTTTCTCTTATTTTTTTATGATTTGTACTTTATTGTGAACCCCCTCCCCAGTATATTGAAGGATGCAATATCAAATTTTAATAAATCATAAACCATACTACTACTACTTATAATTTGTATAGTGCTACAAGGTGTACACAATGCTGTACAGTACATAGAGATGTAAGCAAGGCCAGCCTCAGACTTGGCTCAAGATGTCGGCACTCTAGGCAAACCTTAAGCCTTATGTCCCCCTTGACTGTCAGACTCTATTGTTTAGCTTCGAATACCTTGTTCTTTGCTGCCCCCCAGCTGAAGCCTTAGGTGACTGCCTGTTTTGCCTGGTAGTTGGGCTGGCCCTGGTTGTAAGAGACAGTCCCTGCCCATCAGAGCTTACAATCTGGTCAAGATGAACAACATCACAAAAGATTGGATCTTTTCCTTGGATGTTGAAGTCGTAAAACTACCTGTGGAGCACTGTATTTGAAATAGATTTCAGAACAGGGGGCTATAGGGGCCCTGGCTCTACCAAACGTTTTTTGCTGCGATTGGAGCTTCCCCTATATTGACCCATGGGGACTTGATCTTTTGCAGGCAGAAGTAGGGGAAGGCCAGCGATCGCAGCCGCATGGAATTCGGCTGGCCAAGGAGTGGAGCTTGGCTCCCTCATGGCACACAGCGTTCCAACGCTTCTGATTTGAAATGTAATGTGGAAACAGGACAGTCTTAGTTGTTCAACCCTTCACTGTTCCTCAAGCACTTTTAGAGCAGAAAAAATGTGGAATGACATAAAAATATCATTTGTTTCAGATTCTGATATCATCTGCCTCGAGACAAATCATTGCTACTAACCTTTCTGCAACATCACTTATAAAACTACTTGAACAGAATCTGACTCAGGGATAACCTCTGAGGCATCTCACTGATAACCCACTTTGCTATAACAAACAGTATAGAAAATGGCAATAATTAGATGCATTTTGCTTAAGTGTACCTGCTATTGTCGAGGATTCAGGCAGATGATGAAATATCTGTCCGCACACATTTGTTTGCATATGTTAACTGTCAGTTTGTCTGCAGCCCCTGAAACATGCTGTTTAATGTTTTCAGTACCACAAATGGCTGTGTGCGTGCTTCAGCCGTACTGTAGAAAAAGTTTGGGCTGATCAAAATGACGTGCATATGTGTGTCATGGAGAGGATTGAGGGCACACATGCAGCCTCCGACACTCCCCATGACATACACACAAAAACACATACACGGCCAGGCATGCAGCCCCTGACATTCCCCATGATACACATACATGCACACAGCTCCCAGCACTCTCCATGAAACACATACCTATGCATACACCCTCAAAACACACATACACACACAGACACATGTACAGACACACAGCTCCCAGCGCTTTCCATGACACACATACCCATGCATACACCCTCAAAACACACATATGCACACAGACACATGTACAGGCACACAGTTCCCAGAACTTTCCATCACACACACACACATATGCATGCACCCTCAACACACACATATACACACAGACACACAGCTCCCAGCACTCTCCATGACACACATACATATGCATACACCCTCAAAACACACATACACCCACAGACACATGTACAGGCACACAGCTCCCAGCACTTTCCATGACACACATACCCATGCATATACCCTCAAAACACACATGCGCACACAGACATATGTACAGGCACACAGTTCCCAGAACTTTCCATGACACACACACACACACACACATGCATGCACCCTCAACACACACATATACACACAGACACACATACAGGCACATAGCTCCCAGCACTCTCCATGACACACATACACATGCATACACCCTCCAAACACACATACACACACAGACACACGTACAGGCACACAGCTCCCAGCACTGTCCATGACACACATACCCATGCATACACCCTCAAAACACACATAGACACACATACAGGCACACAGCTCCCAGCACTCTCCATGACACACATACCCATGCATACACCCTCAAAACACACATGCACACACAGACATACATACGTACAGGCACACAGCTCCCAGCACTTTCCATGACACACACACACACACACACACACACACACATGCATACACCCTCAGCACACAAACATATACATACAGGCACACAGCTCGAAACAGTCTCCATGACTACTACTACTACTGCTAGTACTAATCATTTGTATAGCACTACAAGATGTACACAGCGCTGTACATATAGATATAAGATACAGTCCCTGCTCGTCAGAGCTTAAAATCTAATCAAGACAAAACACATAGAGGCCAATTCAGACCAGGGCACGTCTACCTATCCGGATATCCAAAATCTGGATAGGTCAGATTTGCATCCAATTCTACCCTCGCAGGAGCTAGACATTCCCGCGGGAGCAGAATCGGGCCTTAGACATGTCCCAATTAAGTGGGCCTGGATGTGCAGTGATCACCCCGACTAACCCTCCCAATGCCCTAGTATGGAGCCTTGGTGCCGTGGCGTCCCATCGCCATGGCCATGGCACAGGCGCAATGCGGTAGCATGGGGAGGGCCTGACTGCCGAAATAGCTGGAGACACCAGGGCCAATCTTTGGCAGTGGGCATCTCCCAAACACTGCGCTGTGGGTTGGGCATGGGGCTCCGGCCCTATCGCCAGCATTGGTCTGACTTATTCTACCTCTGAGGTGGAATAAGTCAGACATGCATCCCTGACTCTCTGGATGTAGAGGGTCATGACCTGAATCAGCACTGTACATCCAGGCTGTACAGCCCACCCTTGCTCCATCCAGACTCCTCCTCCAGCCATCCCCCATCCACCCCTGTCCAGAGCGCCATGCACAAAGCCATTGTACATGCAGGGAGATCCATGGGCAGATTCAGCACACAGTGGATAGTGGGGGATGTACATGTAACCTCCGACACTCCCTATGACATACACACAAGCATGCATACACATCCCCACTATTCGCTGTGCAGAATCTACCCCTTAGGGTATTTAGGTTTTCAAGTCTTTTCTGATATGCCTTCTGGTGCAGGCCCCATATCATCTTGTTTGCCTTCCTCTGAACCATTTCAAAACTTTTTATATTCTTTGTAAGGTACGGTCTCCAAAATTGAACACAATACTCCAAGTGAGGCCTTACCAATGACCTGTAAAGAGGTACCAATACCTCCTTCTTCCTCTAGTTATTCCTCTCTGTATGCAGCCTAACATCCTTCCGGCTCTGGTCACCACCTTGTCACATTGCTTCACCATCCTCAGATCCTCAGACACACATATAAGCACTCATGCAGTCAATAGTCACATAAAGTTATGCACGTACAGTAAATGAACCCAAGTAATGTGTGCATGCAAAAAAGTAGATATATGTAAAAGCATAAATTCCCAGGAATAACTTTCAAAGTGGAAGTACTGCATCCTTCAAAATTTCTCCAATCCCACAAGGAAATATGCACATATTTTATACACGCCCATACACTTACAAAATTGCCCCCTATATCTTAAATACAAGGGAAAGAACAGTTGGTATGAGAAAGTCTTCCGAATTGATGGCATCATGCCATGATTTCAAGGTGTAACATCTTCTATGCATTTCAGCAAACAAATGAGATCTATTTCCAGAGCTTTGTCATTACATGTGCATTTTTAGACCATGGAGAGTGGGACCATTTACAAAGGGATTTACCTATGGATAAACACACATTTACCCCCAGAGAAATCCCCCTCCCTTTCCATAAGGAAAATAGACAGCACTGGAGGTAACGTATACATCGGCAATATCCCTTCGATAATCCGCTTGCAAACCTATAAATACAAAGTACTCGCAGGTCTGCAAGCACCACGTTTAGTGTAAAAACCGGCCTCCCAATCACCTACATAGGCTGTACAAGTCATTGTGAGCAATAAATTTTAGGCAAGAAAATGAAATATATTATATTTAGTGTGTATTTTTCATGATTATTATGGGCAGGTTCTTTGCTTATGTTGGATCTTTCTCACATTTCCATGGGTAATAGTCAAGCTCCATTAAGCTTTGATTAGGGGGGCTGATTGGAACTGTTGGCAAATGAGACAGAGGAAGTGTGGAAATTTTATTTCTTGCCAAATAATTCTGCTCAAGCTGTATAAATGTTCTTCAGGTAATCAAATACTTGTATTTCCAGTAGAGCTTTTATAGTCAAAGTTCCTTATGTTCCCTTCATCTACCCAGGAGCTTTAATAGAATTTGACAGATTCTGTTGTTTTTGTGAAGCACTAGGTCCAGCAAGATTTCTGAGGGCTATTGTTTCAGATGCAACCTTTTCCCTAGGTCTATATTCATTTTGTCCTATATACCTAAGTTCTAATGTTGAATGTTTTATTTGAAATATACAAGTGCCAATATATTAAACCACACTTTTTTTTTTTGCAGTCGGGAGCTTACATGCACAAAATGGCCCAAGCCACATAAAAATGGCAAGATTTCAGGCTTTTGCCTGGTTTTCATGACTTTTTTCAGGTATATTCGGGAGAGGAGAAAAATCAGAGGTGGAATTGCAAGACTCAAAAGTGCCAGGAACAGATTTATGGAAAGTGGCATTGAAAAAGTGAAAATGCTAAACAAATCCTTCTGTTCTGTTTTTACTAAAGAAAATCCTGGAGAAGGACCACCTGTGATTGACAAATATATAAATGGGAATGGAGTAGATACCACACCATTCACAGAAGATGATGTATTAGAACAGTTTGAAAAACTGAAAGTGGACAAGGCCATGGGACCTGATGGGATACATCCTAAGATACTGAAAGAGCTCAGAGAAGTTCTTGCAGGGCCGTTAAAGGATGTTTTTAATAGATCCTTGGAGATAGGAGACATTCCACAGGACAGGAGAAGGGCTGATGTGGTACCTCTTCACAAAAGTCGTAATAGGGAAGAAGTGACAAACTACAGGCCGGTAAACCTTACCTCGGTAGCAGGAAACATAATGGAGGCACTCCTGAAGGAGCGAATAGTGGACTTTCTCGGTTTTACCAAAGGACCATCTTGCCAAACAAATCTGATTAAGTTCTTTGACTGGGTGACCAGAGAACTAGATCAAGGGCATGTGATGGATGTGATCTACCTAGATTTTAGCAAAACCTTTGATACTGTTCCTCATAGGAGGCTTGTTAATAAACTCAGCAGCTTGGGGATGGGTCCCAAGGTGGTGAACTGGATTAGAAATTGGTTGACTGACAGATGACACAATGTGATGGGATATGGAACTTACTCAGATGAAAGGAAGGTGATTAGCAGTGTGCCCCTGGATTTGGTCCTGGGACAGGTATGGTTCAATGTATTTGTGAGTGATATTGCTGAAGGACTGAATAGAAAAGTCTGTCTTTTTGCAGATGACATGAAAATTTTCAACAGAGTGAACTCCCCTAAGGGAGTGGATAACATGAGGAAAGATCTACAAAAGCTAG
Source organism: Ichthyophis bannanicus (assembly GCA_033557465.1). Taxonomy (NCBI): domain Eukaryota; kingdom Metazoa; phylum Chordata; class Amphibia; order Gymnophiona; family Ichthyophiidae; genus Ichthyophis; species Ichthyophis bannanicus. The sequence continues at coordinate 784,782,820 of CM066033.1, forward strand.
AAGAATGGTGTAATGCTTGGCAGTTAAGATTTAAAGTACAGTGTCATGCACTTAGGAAGCAGAAATCCTAGGGAATTATATGCGATAGGGAGCGAGAGGTTGGTGTGCATGGACCAGGAGAAGAACTTCGGAGTGATTGTTTCTGAGGATCTCAAGGTGGCTAATTAGTGTGACAAGGTGGTGGCCAAAGCCAGAAGGATGTTGAGTTGCATACAAAGAGGAATTACCAACAGAAAGGAAGAGGTACTGATGCCACTGTACAAGTCGCTGGTGAGGCCTTGCTTGGAATATTGTGTTTTGGAGGCCGTATCTCACAAAGGATATAAAAAGACTGGAAATGGGTGAGAGGAAGGCGACCAAAATGATTTGGAGCCTGCATCAGAAAACATATGAGAAGAGACTTGAAGACCTAAATATGTACACTCTGGAAGAAAGGAGGGACAGGGGAGATATGATTCTGACTTTTAAATACTTAAAGAGTATTAATAAACAAACAAACCTCTTCAAAAGACGTGCAAGCTGTAAAACCAGAGGGCATAACATGAATCTGCAAGGGGGTAATTTGAAAGGCAATGTCAGGATGTACTTTTTCACTGAAAGGGTGGTGAATGCTTGGAAGTGGTGGGGCAAATACAGTGTATCCCTTTATAGCAACAGAATAAAATCAAAATAAACATAACTCTTTCTTATATCTCAACAAATAGGGGTGACCTACACGGAACGGTGGGTACACCGCTAAACAAAGGTAAGGGGAGGGGTGACCTGCATGGAGCAGCAGATGCACCTACTCTTACCACCTTGCTGGGCAGACTAGGTGGACCATACCGGTCTTTATCTGCCGTCATATACTATGTTACTATGACATCAAAAAAGTTATGCTCAAAGAAAGTGAAAAGTCTCTGCAAAAGGTGAAAAGCAAAAACAGCCAAAATGGATGACCGAAGAAACTAAATTGCTTAGAAATATAGAGAAGATAAAGCTAAAGGAGAAAGAGAGGCAATCATGGAATTTAACAGAGATTTCCAACATGCAGTAAGATGAGATGAAGAGAAGTACTACAATGACACATGCAAGGAAATAGAATCAGAAACTATCGGAGGAAGAATAAAATTAGCTTTCTTAAAGTTACAGAGTTAAAGAGAAAATTCCCACCTTGGATTTGAATGCTGGAAGATACTCAAGGATCCATGTTGAATGATCCACTAGATGATAAAGGGGTTAAAGGAGCACTAAGAGGCGACAAGGCGATAGCGGAGAGACTGAATGAATTCTTTGCTTCGGTCTTTACTGAGGAAGATGTGGGGATGTTACCCATGACTGAAGTGATATTTAAAGGTGCGGAAGAATTGAAGGAAATATCGATACATCGGGAAGATGTCTTACAACTATTAGATAAACTGAAGAGTAGCAAATCACCTGGGCCGGATGGTATACATCCAAGGGTGTTGAAAGAACTGAAATATGAGATTGCAGACCTGCTATCAGTAATCTGTGAATTATCATTAAAATCATCTCTAATACCTGAAGATTGGAGGATCGCCAATGTAACACCAATTTTTAAAAAGGGTTCCAGGGGTGATCCAGGAAATTACAGACAGGTGAGCATGACGTCAGTACCGGGAAAAATGGTAGAAACCATCATAAAGAATAAAATTACTCAGCATGTAGATAGTCACAATCTAATGGGAGACAGCCAACATGGCTTTAGACAAGGAAGATCTTGTCTTACTAATCTGTTATGTTTTTTTGAAGGAGTGAATAAACAGGTGGACAAAGGTGAGTCGGTTGATATTGTGTATCTGGACTTTCAGAAAGCCTTTGACAAGGTCCCTCATCAGAGACTTTTGGCAAAACTAAAGAGTCATGGGATAGGAGGCAGTGTACTATTGTGGATCAGGAACTGGTTAAAAGATAGAAAGCAGAGGGTAGAGCTAAATGGCCAATTTTCCCAATGGAGAAAGGTGAATAGTGGTGTACCCCAGGGATCTGTGCTGGGTCCGCTGCTTTTTGACATATTCATAAATGACCTGGAAAGTGGAATAACGAGTGAGGTTATCAAATTTGCAGATGACACAAAACTATTTAAAGTTGTTAAAACCCAAGAGGATTGTGGAAATTTGCAAGAGGATCTTGATAAATTGGAAGACTGGGCATCAAAATGGCAGATGAAATTTAATGTGGACAAGTGCAAGGTTATGCACCTAGGGAAGAACAACCCAAACTATGGTTGCACGATGCAAGGTTCCACATTAGGAACCACCACCCAGGAAAAAGATTTAGGCGTCATTGTGGATACCATGTTAAAACCCTCGGCCCAGTGTGCAGCGGCGGCCAAGAGAGCAAATAGAATGCTAGGTAGGATAAGGAAAGGAATGGAAAATAAAACAAAAGATATTATAATGCCTCTATATCGTTCCATGGTGAGACCGCACCTTGAATATTGTGTGCAATTCTGGTCGCCGTATCTTAAAAAGGATATAGCGATTTTAGAAAAGGTACAGAGAAGAGCCACCAAAATGGTAAAGGGGATGGAAGGATACTCCTATGAAGAAAGGCTAAAAAGGTTAGGGCTCTTTAACCTGGAAAAGAGACGGCTGAGGGGAGATATGATAGAAGTCTATAAATTAATGAACGGAGTAGAACGGGTAAACATAGATCGATTGTTTATGTTATCAGAATATAGAAAGACTAGGGGACATGCAATGAAGCTACAGGTTAAACTATTTAAGACTAATAAAAGAAAATATTTTTTCACTCAACGTGTAATCAAACTCTGGAATTTGTTACCGGAGGATGTAGTAAAGGCTGTTAGTGTAGCTGGGTTTAAAAAAGGTTTGGACAAGTTCCTGGAGGAAAGGTCCATAAATCATTATTAAGAAGTGACCGAAGATATCAATGCTTGACCCAGTACAAGCATTGTGGAACTTGTGTCTCTTGGGGAAACTGCTAGGTACATATGACCTAGATTGGCCACTGTTGGAAACAGAATACTGGGCTTGATGGACCTTGGTCTGACCCAGTATGGCATATCTTATGTTCTTATGTTCTTATGATGCTGAGAAGATCAAGAAAAGGTGGAAAGAATACACCATAAAGACTGGAGTGGAGGAGTAGCATAGTGATGATAGCAGCAGTCTAACAACCAGTGTGGCCACAGTTCAAATCCTACTGGCACTCCTTGTGTTGTTAGACAAGCCACTTAACTCTCATCTATAAACTTAAATTGTAAGCCCTCTGGGGGTAGAGAAATGCCTTGAACTATCACAGGAAAGGTGTTTGCTGAATAATAATCAAGTGAATCAACAGCAATATAAACCTGTAGCTTATCAGGAACTATTGGTGATAGAAGAGGTTGAAGCAGCATTATGAAAGCTCTGGGCATTCTTACTGAAATATTATACTAATCAGATGTAGCTATTGCAATACTTACAAGGCTCTGCCAAGATGTTTGGAAGACACCATCCTGGCCAACTGACTAGAAAGATCTGTGTTCATACAAATGCTGAAGAAAAATGATCTGGTTAACTATGAAAATGATTGCACAACTGCTGTGATCCCAATACCAGCAAGATTCTCCTCAAGATCATTCAGTGGAGACTACAACCATACCTGGAAGGAGAACTGCCTGAAATACAAGAAGGATTCAGAAAGGGTGAGGAACAACAGTCATCATTGCAGATATAAGATGGATCTTTGAAAAGACAACAGGATATCTATATGCATTTTAGTGACTACAGCAAAGCCTTGATTGTGTAAATCATGAAAAACTTGCCCACATTAAGAAGGATGTGCAAGCTTTAATCAAGAAGCAATAGCTTGAATAGAACTATTTAATTTATATGCAGAACAAATCACCAGAGACACAGGGCTGTATGGAGACAACCTAGGTGAAGATTGCTGGAAGATTCATCAACAACCATTGTTATGCTTACGATACTATGTTGCTGGCTGAAAGTGCAGATGACCTAAAACATCTGCTTATCAAGATCCAGAAATATAGTCTTAAAATGGACCTGCGGCTTAACAAGAAAAAGACAAAGGGAGATAAAGTTTCTAGATGTAATAAATGACTGCTTCATGGAGCAACTGGTTCAGGAACCAAGAGGAGAAGCTATTTTAGACCTAGTCCTTAGTGGAACATAGAATCTGGTGCAAGAGATAACAGTATTGGGGCCACTTGGCAATAGTGATCGTAGCATGATCACATTTGATTTAATAAATGGAAGGAGGACAACAAGGAAATTCACAGCACTAGCTTTTAACTTGCAAAAGGGGGAATATGATAAAATGAGGGAAATAGTTTAAAAAAAAGCTAAAAAGAGAAGCTGCAAAGGTTAAAGGTTAACATCAACCATGGGTGTTGTTTAAAAATACTATTTTTGAAATCCAGACGAGATGTATTCCAAGGCTTAAAGGTAAAGGCAGAGATGCTCTTGAAGCCAAAAAAGCATCTGTCAGGAAAGGGAAAACTGAGTCAAATAATGAAAACTGAAAACAGCATAAACACTGGCAAGTTAGATGCAAGGCATTGATAAGGCAGGCAAAGATAGAATTTGAAAAAAACTTGCCTTGGAAGAAAAATACATAATAAAATCTTCTTCAAGTACATTCATAGCAAAAAAACCTGTGAGTCAGCTGGACTATTAGATGATAAAGGGGTCAAAGGAGAGCTAAGGGAGAACAAGCCCATAGCAGAGAGACTGAAAGAATTCTTTGCTTCGGTCTTTACTGAAGAAGTTATAGGGACATTATCCATACCTGAAATGGTATTGAAAGGTGATGTATAAGATGAATTGAAACAAATCTTAATAAATTAGGAAGATGTATTACAACTATTTGATAAACTAAAGAGTAGTAAATCACCTGGACTGGATGGTATATATCCCAGAGTGCTAAAAGAACTGAAATATCATATTGAAAACCTACAATTAGCAATTTATGAACTATCATTAAAATCATCGGTAGTACCTGAATATTGGAGAATGGATGGTCAGGGAACTACAGAACAGTGAGCCTGATGTAAGTATCAGGCAAAATGGTAGAAATCATTATAAAGAATAAAATTACTGATCATGTATATAGTCATGGTTTAATGGGAGAAAGCCAGCATGGATTTAGTCTTGTCTTACTAATCTGTTATATTTTTTTGAGGGTGTGAATAAGCAGGTAGACAAAGGTGAGCCAGTTGATATAGTGTATCTTGATTTTCAGAAAGCCTTTCACAAAGTCTCTCATGAGAGACTCTTGGCAAAATGAAAACCTCATGGGATAGGAGACAGGGTCTAATTTGGATCAGGAACTGGTTAACCCTGGGAGTACCGATGGGGTCAAAAGTGACCCCATTGCAAGTTTCACAATGCGTATCTCGGAAACTAGTTGTTCAAGAATGCAATCTTTTTATGACTTTTCACATGTCAATATTCTCTTTATATTGCGCCATGAGAGGAATAATTTTCATCCGCTAGGTGACGCTAGTGATGAATTGCAGCACAGAGTACCAGTGGGGTCATTTTTGACCCCAGTTGCTTACGTCCGGTTTGGATCGTGATACAATTTGCAGTTTTGTGAATTTTTTGATCTGACAAAGGTATTTATCATTAATTATGTATCGTTTATTTTTTGTACTCTTATTTTATGAAAATTACACATTTTCTGTAATTGATATCATACGTTCTCTCATTATTTCCAATGAAATCTAAAGGCTTTCAGCTCGTTCATCACGATTATTGTACACCTATAGTAAAACTGCTTTGCGTTTTATTCAACTTTATCTTTGTTTATTTATTTTAGGTTATTGTTTATGATGTCAAAATGAAAGTATTCAGCTGCCCAAGTAAGAGAAATATTGTAATGAGATGCTGACAGTGACGGCTCTGAGTCATCTGATGATGCAGCATATTCAGCAAGTGAAGAAGCATTATCAGCCAAGTTCGGGCGATAAATCTGATGATGATAGTCATGATTCAGATGGCAACAGCAGTTGGTCGCCAAGTAAATGTGAGACTGATGTTAAGCCGGTAACATTGCCTGCAGCAAAGAGTCAAGTTACAGGTCGAGGCTGTGCTGGACGGGGAAGAAGGCAGGAGTCCTCGGTATCAGTATCATCTGTGAGGAATCTTAGTTGTGGTCGTAGAGGAGCTAAGAGGTCATCAACTATAAGCACAAATGTTGCCATTGAATCCTATGTATCTAAGGATGCCACATCATGGAACAGGAAACCTATAAAGCAAGCTGCTGGAAGATACGCCAGAGCTAACGTCATGCCCATACAGCAAGGTCCTACAAGGTATGCTGTACGAAATGTTGATGGCCCTCTCGCAGCATTCCACTTGTTCATGAGGAAGATCTTATTGAATGAAATCATGATGTGGACGAGAAAACAAGGAAGATACATTTATGATGACACCTGGAAAGATTTGACAGACGGAGAATTTCAACGTTTTCTTGGACTTCTGATCCTCTCAGGCGTGTACAAGTCTCAAAATGTATCCATAGTTCAGTTGTGGAACCTTGAAGATGGTCGTTCTGTTTTTGGCAAAAATATGGCCTGTAACCGTTTTCAACAAATTTCTTGTGCTCTCAGATTTGATGATGCAATCAACAGATGTGAACAACGAGGCATGGATAAGCTTGTTCCAATCAGACACATTTTTAATACCTGGGAAGCAACTCTAAGTGGCGCCTTTGTTCCCGGTGAAAATGTTACTGTGGATGAGCAACTGCTTACATTTCGTGGCCGTGTTCCATTCAGACAATATATTCCCAGCAAACCTGGGAAATATGGCATAAAGCTATGGATGTTGTGTGACAGTGCAACGTCATATGTTCTGCGTCTTCAAGTATATACAGGAAGGGAACTCGGACAAAACAGGGAACAGAATCAGGGTGAAAGGGTTGTGCTGCAACTCACTGAAGGATTGACGTGATCTGGCAGAAATGTTACTGTTGACAATTTCTTCTGCAGTTTATCCCTGTCATGGAAATTGCTAGAAAACAAATGATACTTTTGGGGACAATTCAAAAGAACAGAAAAGAATTACCTCCAGAATTTGTAACAGCAAAGGGCCGAGAGGTATTCACTTCACTGTTTGCCTTTCGCGATGATGCCACTCTGGTTTCCTATTGCCTGAAGAAAGGAAAAGTGGTTGTTCTTCTGCAGTTTGCATGATCAAGAAGAAGTAGATAACACACGTCCAGACAAAAAAACACGCATGATCTTGGACTATAATTCTAGTAAAGGTGGAGTAGATACAGCAGATCAAATGTTGTGCACGTATACCACAAAACGAATGACAAGACGCTGGCCAGTGACAATCTTCTACAACATGTTGGACATCAGTGCTTTGAACGCCTTCATTGTTTGGATGTCACTAAATCCAGAATGGCAGTCCAATTCAAAGCACAGATGTCGTCTATTCCTCTTGGAATTAGGAAAACAGCTGCTTCAGAGTAATTGTAGCTAGACTTCTTCCAGCATTGAAGAAGCCACTGATGCTGTTTGCAATGTCGGGATCCCAAAGAAAAGGGTAAGGTGTCACTGCTGTTCCAGAGAAAAAGACAAGAAAAGCAACATAGTTTGCACCTCCTGCAAGCGCAGTGTTTGCAAAGAACATTCAGAAATTGTCTGTGTCCTTGGGGTACTCCACTATTCACCATTTTCCATTGAGAAAATTGGCCATTTAGCCCTACTCTCTGCTTTCTATCTTTTAACCCTGGAATTACCAAGATTTTTTGCACACACTGAATACCGTTGGGGTCATAAATGATCCCACGACAAATTTTAATTGTTAACCATGAAAAATTTATACTAAACAGACAAAATATTATTCCGAATTAATTATTTATTATATGAAGGTTAAATGTTTTGAAATTTAATGCTTTATCATAAAATTACATGAAGAAGAGTTGCCATGAAAGCAGTTTTTGCATGCACTTGATGAACACAGTAAAGTACTATAGTCATTTGCATGAGACACAGACAATGGCAGATGGAATTTAATGTGGACAAGTGCAGAGTTATGCACTTATAGGCCCATTCCAATGTCCAGTCCCCTGTGCGGCCGATTGGAATCGGGACACCCAGAAGTAGACCTGATTCTGAACCCACGGGGGCTAGATGTGGCTGCGGGATCAGAATCAGGTCACCATTGCACCACGGCTCCATTTAGGAGCTATAAATGCCAGCCACCATCGATTTACTTCTTTCCCCACAGCTGGACCCTCAATCCAGCTTCCCATGGCCAAGGTCCAGCTGTAGGGAACTTCCTGCACCCCTACCTTTTTTACCAGGCCCAGCAGCAGGATTCCCCAACATCCAGGGGGACTTATTCCACCCCTGCAATGGAATAAGTCCCCCATCTATGTTCACAGCCCCAGACATACAGGGCAGACCTCAGAATCAGTCCTGTATGTCTGGAGTCGCGGACCGCACATGCCCTTCCCTCGCTCCACCTCAGCAACGCCCCCTCCCATCCCTGTCTAGGCCTCCCCCTACAAACACGTAGTTCATACAGGGAGACAGTAGCCAGGGCCAGCAGAGGAGCGAATAGTGGGATGGATGTCCAAACAGGACATCCATCCCTGCTATTCACAGGGCAGAATGACTCCTATAGGGAAGAGCAACCCAAACTATGGTTGCACAATGCAAGGTTTTTTATTTAACTAGGCTTATATACTGCTTTTCTACCAGTCAAAGCAGTGTACATTCAAGTACTGTATATATATTTTTCCCTTGTCCCCGAAGGACTCACAATCTGTTTTTGTACCTGAGGCAACTGAGGGTTAGGTGGCTTGAAACCTCAGTCCTTCCAGCCCAAGGTTGCTATCCTCTAGCAGGATTTGAAGCCCTGGCCCTCCAGCCCAAGGTAACATGCCCCAATCACTAGGCCACTCTGCTTCCATATTAGGAACCACCAAACAGAAAAAGGATTTAGGCATCATCCTGGATAATACATTGAAACCCTCTGCCCAGTGTGCAGCGGCAGTCAAGAAAGCCAATAGAATGCTAGGAATCATAAAGAAAGGAATGGAGAATAAAACAAAGGATATTATGATGCCTCTGTATTGTTCCATGGTGTGACAGCACTTTAAATATTGTGTGCAATTCTGGTCGCTATATCTTAAGAAGGATATAGGAGAATTAGAAAAGGTACAGAGAAGTGGATGGAGGGATACCCCTATGAGGAAAGGCTTAAAACATTAGAGCTTTTCAACTTGCAAAAAAGACAGCTGAAGGGAGATATGATAGAGGTCAATAAAATAATGAAGAAGTGGAACAGGTAAACATAGATCGGTTGTTTACTCCTCCAAAAAGTAGAAAAACTAGGAGACATGAAATAAAGCTACAAAGTAGCCCATTTAAAACTAATAGGAGCAAATATTTTTTCACTCAATATGCAATCAAACTCTAGAATTCATTACTGGAGGATGTAATAAAAGCTTCTACTAACCACATTAATTGCTTTGAATGTGCCCCCCTCCCCCCTTAGCATTCTCCAAAATATATGTATAAACCCCAAACTTCATCCAGCTTTGCGAACACCTACCTTAAAATGTTTAAAAGCATTTTATTTATTTCTTTGGTGGGTTTATTATAGTACCGCTTTCAAACTGGGTCATTGCCTGCACATACTTACAGAGATGGATCCCACAAATTATTTTGAAATGGTTTGTTCCACGCGTAAAACACGATTTTACATATGGAAAGACTTTCTAAAATGACCTCCACTATCTGGTTCTCTGTCCTGGAGTAAGTGATAAAGTTCTTTCTGTGCCAGAAGGGTGAGACATCCTGTAAAACAAAATCTACTCTGTTAATTAGTTTGGTAAACATTACTAACAGGACTGAAGACAAAGCAAAACAAGACCAACTAGACAGGTGAGAAAAGATCAAAATGCCCATGTCCCTTTTCCTGCTTCTGACCAGGGAGGAAGACAACATTTTCAGCACCTGTTTGTTGCAAAAGCTTCCCAGAAGTAACACCTGCTTGGTGGATGGAAATACGATGCCAATGACTAATATACAAAATACAACATATCTACCCTGGGATAGTTCCTTGTCATTCATGCTATTATATCACTTGCATTACTGTCAAAAAGGTATATGTAGAAATATCTGGCCTGGGTACTTAGATAGTAGAAATACAGTTGTGGTCAACATTATTGGCACTCTTGCATTTTAGGTATGTTGTGTACAACATCTTGAGAAATAATTGGAAATATTCCAACTGTATGTCATTCCAACTGGAAGGGGCGGTATAAAAAAATTACTCAAATGAATAAATAAATAAATAAAATCATCATATTTTAATAATATGTTCAAAGGTATACAACAAAAAAAAAGATGTCTGTGCAACTTAGACGTAGTAATTTATGAGAACAAAAAAAAAAAGTATGACCTGGACAGGATTCATGGCACCCTTCACTAATATTTGGTTGCACAGCCCTCGGCAGTGATGACAGCCTCCAAACATTTCTTGTAGCCATCTATAAGTTTCCTACATCTGTCTGCTGGTAGTTTCTCACACTCTTCAACTGCATTTTATTCCAGCTCATGAATATTTCCAGGATTCCTTTTACCAGGGGCAGGTTTCAGCTCTTACCAAAGGTTCTCGATTGGATTGAGATCAGGACTCATTGCTAGCCAGTTTAAACCAGTCCATTTCTTCCATTTTAACCATTCTTTTGTACTTTTAGATATATGTTTTGGGTCCTTGTCCTGCTAGAGGACCCATGACCTTAGACCCAGGCCTTTCTTTCTGACACTAGCACATTTTGATCCAAAATACCTTAGTAGTCCTCTGATTTCATGATTCCTTTAATACATTCCAGGCATCCAGTTCCTGAGGCGGCAAAATAGCCCTACAACATTATGGAACCTCCACCATATTGTAGCAGGAGATCTATTATCTATTCAAAGTCTGTCCCTCCAACCCTCAGATGAAAACACAGAGACAGACCGGTATGCAAACACATGCTGTTTATTGTGCGCACAGTCTCAGGCAGAGCCGGCACCCTGAACAAAACGATCTGAGAGCCCAAGTGGCGTCACACACTGTCTTATATACAGTAAGTTTTCAAACCCATACTAGCTTCTCATTTGTCTCAGGTATCCCCTCTCCACCAATCAGTAGCCCCTGGGGGGAGGGGGGGTTGTGGGCTATCAAATAGCATGCCTAAATGACCTGTCTAAACTGGTATGCTCTGGTCTGCTGGACTCTGGGCGAAAGGGTATGTGTTTAAGTTTTGTTTCACTGTAAAACAAGCTGAGAGGGGAGGGGTTACCCTCACAGCTACCTTCCTGGCTGTCTCACTCCCCCCTTTTTTAGTTGGACCTCAATCGCTAGGGCGGTAGAGGGCAGCAGTACTAGAGGCAGGCCGCAAGGGGGTATATTGGGTCAGGGCCATGACCGACGTAGCCGTCTTGCGTTCCACCAGGGCGTTGAGGGTGGAGGTGATAAAACGGTGGAGGATCAGGATACTGCATGGGCCACCTATGGCATTTACAGGGACATAGGTATAGGTCACCCTCCCACATATCAAAAACCAGCCTAAGGGGAGATACACTTCAGAGTACGCATATGATACCCTTGTAACAGAATCGCATGATAAGACAGTATTAGACACATTAAACCCTCCCACTTTGGCATTTACAAAAACAAAACAATCGGTAGCATTAAGGGTAGAAACTACCTGCAAAGAGAAAGGAATTTGGTTAAAGGCTGAGGTGGGCTGAGTGGTTCCAATACTATAGAAAAAAGGTAGAAAAGTACACTCCAGGTTGTTTACAGTCCAGACTAGCAAGTATAGTAAAATACTGCATTTCTTGGTCCCCTAAGTTCATCTTGACCATAGGCTCCTGGGGACCCAACAGAAACTTGGAGCCCGGTCTGGCCTAGTCTTCGTCCGAGTCATAATGTTCCACTTCTGCGAGGCCTTCAAGGTCTGGTGGAGGGGGCGGAAAGGTATCATGTGAATATACCATGGGTTGGCCTCGCCCTCATGTAGCGTGTGCAGGTACCCTTGCACCCCTCATGGACGGATATTGCCCCCTCCGATTTGGGCACTCGTTCTTCCAATGTCCCTCCTCTTTACAGTATGCACACTGATTGGGGCCTAGGGGAAACCTCGGCCCCCTTTGTCCTCGTCCACGTCCACATCCCCTGCTCCCTTTTTTTCAATGAGACACATTGATCCAGATAGGGATTCCTTCACACATTTCAGGGTGTGTAGTTCTGAGTTCTTGGGATGGTCTGTTCCATCTGGACTCTGGCCAATTCCTTCTGCTGGACTCTCTGGATTGCAATTGGTGACATGGCTCCAGGCCTCATTCAGAAAAGCAGCACCAATGTTAAGTGAAAAGACTAAATATTCTAGATTAGACTTCACAATGAGACAATGCAATGCAACAAACTTAATTTCATCCATATTTACTAAGATCATATCCTATAAATATTGCTTTATAAACTTTCAATGGTCTACCAGTAACTATCTCGTATGGTGTCAATTTTGTCTCGCAGTTTGATTAACTCCTTATCTCTCTATCACTGGAGATTCATTTGCTGATAGGAAATATTCCATTATGCCCCTGACTGATCTTTACATGTTTACAGATCAGACAAGTTGCACACACGTGTTCTGCAATTTTGGCAAGTTTTAGAATTATACCAATTTTGTGAGAATTTGTCATCAAATCATCCCCCTTTGCCCATGCATGCCTGGCCAGGACATACAGATGCAAAAAGGAGGCAAAAAAGCATCTGGAAGTACCACATGGCCAGTGTAGGTTTTCCAAAGCTCATCAGGGTGCAAGGTGCACCTAGCCTGTCTCCAGGTGTCTATTTCTAATTGTTGAGTATATGTTGGGGCTTAGATGACTTCCTAAATTGAAGATTCTGGAGACGGCATAGTTGAATAAAGTGCTCATCATTTTTTTTTTTCGTTTACATATTCATTAGCCAGATACATCACTTCACATCATTAAATTACCTTCATCAGTTTACTGTCCATCAGAGTCCCTCCTCTTAATATCCCACTTCATCCCTCACAACACTCCTTCATCACCTGCATCATTCCACCAACTACATACATAGGTCCTTTTCATGTTTTTATACCATACTAATGTATCCTTATTTGGCAAGGCTGCTAAGAATATCAAACATTTGTTAAAAACTTAGTATTGGTGTAAACGAATGGTAGGCAGAAAATATAAATTTAGATTCTTCTCAATAAGCATAACAGTGTGAGTAAACAGTGTCCCTTTCCCACTAACTTAATTGGTGTAGTTCTAAATGGACATATGTGCTCATTCTAAATAGCAACTGTCTAAACAATCTAGGTAAAGTCCTTACAATATAAAACTATTATTTTGCAACATTTTATAACATCAATCCCAATAGAAAGAAGTATGGCTCCTAACATGACAGCCACATATCTCTTACGTATGACTTAAGTCTATCGTATACACTGTTCTCAGTGAGAGTGCTGTTGGACTGATCTTGAAATTGCAGTGTCCACAAGGATTAATGTAAGCTACTCATTAATTATGGTGTCAAAAAGAAATCCTTTTGAGGTGAGAGATCTAAGAGGGTACAAGGCATTGGTGGTTGGGCCTTATGGTGATACTTCTTCAGGTTCTTCTTGGCCTGCAAGGCATTTGTGGCTGGGCCTCATGACGATACTTCCTCGGGTTCTTCTTGGCCTACTCTCCCCTGCCTATTCATGTCTCTTCAGAGGCATAAATAAACAAGGTTCATGTTCTTCAGGCCTTGTGGGTCCTCGAGGAGTCTTAGAGCAGTCAGAATTCTGGTGGCCCAGATCATCACACTTGAAGCAGCACGTTTATTGCCTTTTCCTAGGCTGTGGTCTCACCTTTCTGCCTCTCTCTCTCTCTCTCTCATTCTTTTTCTCAAACCTCTCCTGGATCATTGCTAACAAGCAAGATTTGGTTTTGTCCAATCAACTCAAGTTAATGTTATTGTTTTATCTGTAAATAATTTTACAAATATTCTCATATTTTCTGGGAACTCAGTTCCATCTTTACTCTATATGCGTGGGAACAAAGCAATTTCAGATGAGCCCCTGTCCAAAATTTCAGCAAACTTATTAATATTTACTCATCTTGTAATTGCTGTGTGTGTACTGGACCTCTGCATAATGTACTACTACAACAAGTGTATTTGGTAACATAAGTGCAAGTGTATAAACTAAAGAAAATTAATATCTCACAGTGCTGCAACATATATCTGTTTTCTCAGGAACTGTACTCCTGAAACTGAAATAAAAACTTTCAAAACAAAGTACACTTTTTCTTTGGACACCAACACGTAAAATTCAAATACAGAAAAACAGGTGAATTTATCCTAAAATCCAATATTGTAACAAATAAAACTGTGATGTTACTGTCCTGTTCATTAGTCATCAGCACAGAGCTTAACAAGGCAAAGTAATTACCTTGAATCTTACAGTTCAGGAAACAGGCATTCTCAAATGACATGAAACTGCAAAAAGGTGAATTCAAAATCATGCTTTGTCACATTTTAAATTAAAACCTTATACCTGAAACTGGTATCAAACTGATCTGAAATGTTATATTCAACACAGACAGCAAAACAAACAATAGGTCTCTCTTGTGTCCAGATTCCTTCAGGCAAATGCAGATTAATATGTAGCTGAACAATTAACCTATAGTTATAGCTGTTTATGGTTCTGTAAAATATACACAATAACTATGCCCTCTATGAGGTGCTTGCCACAATATATAAAATCCCCTTTTAACTTTTAAGTTTGCTTGATAGCATATACAGTCAAAGACAAAGAATAGATGCATAACATACTAATGATAAAGATTAACCAGGATTACCTTCTTATTTACTCAGGATTTAAATCATTTGCAAACTGGCTCAGGATGCCCCATTGTCCTGTCAGGGCTCTTAACCTCTACTTTTTTATTTATTTTATTTATTTCAACTTCTTATATACCGCACTCTTTGACATCAGCGCGGTTTACAGATAACATAAAGAAACCAGAACAACAGGCTGTTTGGTATTACATATAACAGGAGTATCAACTTGGATAACATGGGAGAACTATTTACATGGAGTATATAATCTGTTAACTAGATAACATGCTCAAACTATTTACATAAAATTAGCAGGAATGCTTGGAACAAGGAGAGAGACTGTGGATTGTATTAGGGAGGGGCTATTATGTTACGCTTCATGTGGATTGTATTAGGGTGGGGCTATTATGTTACGCTTCATGTGGGGTAGTATTTGATGAAAAGGTGCAGTTTAAGGGCCTTTCTGTACTGGGTTAGGTCGGTTATGGCGCGGAGATCAGGTGTGAGAGAATTCCAGCATTTTGGTGCGCTAAACATGAAAGCTCTGTTTGACGTTGATAGGCTGCATGTTGTTATAGCCTTTGGGGTTGTTAGTGAGTTTAATGCTGCCTGTCTCCTATTTCTGTTTGATGGGACGGTTTGGATGAGTTTAGAAAGTGATGTGGACGATAAACCATTTATGGCCTTAAAAGTGAGAATAAGGGTTTTGAATGTAAGTCTTCCGTGTATAGGGAGCCAATGGAGCTGTTTGAGGATAGGTGTGATGTGTTCATTTTTGGGCGCTCCTAGAAGAACCCTGGCAGCGGTGTTCATGGCAAGCTGTAAGGCGCTTACGGTGGA
The DNA here is from genome assembly GCA_033557465.1 of Ichthyophis bannanicus. Taxonomy (NCBI): domain Eukaryota; kingdom Metazoa; phylum Chordata; class Amphibia; order Gymnophiona; family Ichthyophiidae; genus Ichthyophis; species Ichthyophis bannanicus. Next base: position 784,798,500 of record CM066033.1, read on the forward strand.
TTGTGGGAGTCCTTGTAGAATGGAGTTGGCGAAGTCGAAATGCGGTAGTATCAGAGCTTGGTAGATGGTTCTGAAGTCTTCGTGGTCTAGTAGGGGATGTAGGTGTCTGAGCGTGCGTATTTTGAAGTACACAGATTTCACGATATTGTTTATGTGTGATTTCATATCGATCATATGGTCTAGTGTGACTCCGAGGTATTTTATTGTTTCCTTGGTGCCTAGGTCAGCTCCCTTGACACTTATATGTGGTGGTGGAGTGAAGTTGGGGTCTCTTGTGATAAAGAGAACCTCAGTTTTCTTATGCTGAATGCGGAGGTTCTGTGACAGGAGCCATTGTGAGACTGCGTCGAAGCAGTTTGTTATAGGCAATAAATCCATTTGCATTGTGGAAAATGGCATGTAGAGTAGGATATCGTCGGCATATATCATACATTTCACATTGAAAGACCTGATGATATCGCAGATAGGCTGCATATAGATGTTGAACATGAGGGATGAGAGTGAGGACCCTTGCGGAACGCCTTGTCTTTGATGGAAGAGTTTTGATTCTCCTGTTGCAGATTTAACGTATTGCATTCTGGTATCGAGGTATGATTTACACCATTCAAGTGCTGAGTTGCAGATGCCTTTTTCTTTCAGTCGACCGAGGAGAATCTCGTGATTTACCGAGTCAAACGCTGCTGCTATATCCAAGAAGATTAGCACAATGCCTTGTCGGATGTTAAAGGTCAAAGAAAAACAAAAACAGTTTCCTTAGTTTCATGCCTTGTTTTTTTGATCTAGTCACTTCAGCATCCAGGGACCATAAAATCTACTGGAGTAGCCAGTAATGAAAGAAAAACAGTATTTGCTGCAAACAAACATTTAAACACAAGACAAATCAAAGCTTACAAGTGCTTTATGCCTAACAGCCTATCTGATCAGAATAAATCCACCCCATAAATCTTTGCTAATAGTAATCTGACCAGTCCTTCTCCAGCCTTTGTTTGCTCCCAGCCTTCAGGTGACATACCCATAGTACACAATCAAGATGCTGGTCAGACATCTGAGGATGCTCAAGGGAGATACCCCCCCCCCCCCATGGTTTTAGAAGCTCAAAAACTCTACAATTAAAATTGATGACAAGAGGATTGTTTGGAGGCTAGGTGAATTGTTCTTTTTGTCCTCTTTAATGGGTTTCCATTTGTTTGCTAGGAGAAAGACTCCTAGGTGAATTGTCCTTTTGTCCTCTCTAATGGGTCTCCATTCATCTGCTAGAAGAACTCCTCCCTGATCTCCCAGTATCTTTCTGTAGTTATGCAAACTGTCTCAACAGTTTCAAGTACCCCTTACTCACTGCTGAGAGGTATGATCAAAATTTGGTTCTTTGACTATTGATTATGCATGAAACATAGTAATGAAACTGGATATACATTAAATAAAGCAATTGTCTTCCTTCACTTCTATACTAGTACAACAGTCTATATACAGTAAACCCTGCTCCCCTTTATCTACAGGAGAGTCCCCCTACTCCCCTTTTATTTACAGGGAACAATCTCTTTCCTGTTTATTTACAGAGGTTAGAGGAGAAGCTAGGGGGTTGGGGCCGGACTCTCAGTATCTTCCCCCTTCTTGGATTTCTCCTTTTTTTTAAAATCATTTTCTAAACTGTCCCTCTCCCTGCAGTCAGTAGACCTGATGTTTTTCACTGTTTCAGGTGGGCACGCTCGCACTAAGGTGGGCCACTCCCGCTCACACAGTACAACTAGTCTGGGGGCTGTGAGCCTAACTCCATAGTCACCCCCAAAGGCAGTTTTAAAATGGCTTAGCATGCATTTCAGCGGAGTCCTATTCTTGGATCCACTAGACCCCATACTGTAATTATTCTCCTAATTCGTATACAACACTCGCATTTATAACCCTCCCAGACTCCCGTTTCCCGAATCCAGACACCAGGACAGGCTGTGGTTTCAGAACCCAATATCTCAGACTACGGTTCTTACTCGGACCGCCCGTAGGGAGTGGCCAATCCCGTACCAGACTTTTCAACGCGTTTCAGAAAACTAGACTTTTGAAAACCAGACTTTTCAACCCGTTTCAGAAAATTAAGAGAGTGAGTACTCACCGTCCTGAAGAGTTTGGATGCCAGTCTATCAAGCCGGATTTCTGTACCCAGGGAGTCGGCCGTCCAGGACCGAGTGTGCAGGATACGCCGAGGGATCCCTCTGGAACAAAGGGTCCAGTGGTGCTGGGGACCGTCGACGACCAGGAGGTCAGTCCCGGATTGGGCGAGTCCTGGTTGCACAAACCGCGATGCCTTCACCTGGGGTGCGAGGAGACAGACGGAGGTTTCCTGGCCAATGCACCAGGAAATGTAGCAGGAGATCTATTATCTATTCGAAGTCTGTCCCTCCAATCCTCAGATAAAAACACAGAGACAGACCGGTATGCAAACACATGCTGTTTATTGTGCGCACAGTCTCAGGCAGAGCCGGCACTCTGAACAAAATGATCTGAGAGCCCAAGTGGTGTCACACACTGTCTTATATACAGTAAGTTTTCAAACCCATACTAGCTTCTCATTTGTCTCAGGTATCCCCTCTCCACCAATCAGTAGCCCCTGGGGGGGGGGGTTGTGGGCTATCATATATCATGCCTAAATGACCTGTCTAAACTGGTATGCTCCGGTCTGCTGGACTCTGGGTGAAAGGGTATGTGTTTAAGTTTTGTTTCACTGTAACTCAGGCTGAGAGGGTAGGGGTTACCCTCACAGATACCTTCCTGGCTGCCTCAATATTTAACTGTAGGAAGGGTATTTTATTCCTTATAAGCTTTATTTATTCGCCTGTAAATGTATCACTGGTCTGCATTGCCAAAGAGCTCATGTTTTAGGGGGATGGGCACGAGAAATTGGTGTGCATGGACCAGGAGAAGGATCTTGGAGTGATTGTTTGTGAGGATCTCAAGATGGCGAAACAGTGAAACAAGGCAGTGGCCAAAGCTAGAAGGATGCTGGGTTGCATACAGAGAGGAATTACCAGCAGAAAGGACGAGGTACTAATGCCACTGTACAAGTCACTGGAGAGGCCTCACTTGGACTACTGTGTTCAATTTTGAAGACAATATCTCGCAAAGGATATAAAAAGACTGGACATGGTTCAGAGGAAGATGACCAAAATGATTTGGAGCCTGCACCAGAAGACATATGAGAAGAGACTTGAAGACCTAAATATGTATATGCTAGAGGAGAGGAGGGACAGGGGAGATATGATACAGACCTTTAAATACTTAGGGCCCAATACCATCATGGGCATCCGGGCCCTCTGTGCATCTGGTCAGAACCAGATGCACAGAGAGAGCTGGAATTCTGATCCTGCGGGGCAATTCTAGCATGCCTTTTTATGTCTGTCTTTGAACAGTGGGGTCCTCCTTGGCCTTTGCCTAAGAACATAAGAACATAAGAACATAAGATATGCCATACTGGGTCAGACCAAGGTCCATCAAGCCCAGTATTCTGTTTCCAACAGTGGCCAATCTAGGTCATACGTACCTAGCAGTTTCCCCAAGGGACACAGGTTCCACAATGCTTGTATTGGTTCAAGCATTGATATCCTGGGTCCCTTCTTAATAATGGTTTATGGACCTTTCCTCCAGGAACTTGTCCAAACCTTTTTTAAACCCAGCTACACTAACAGCCTTTACTACATCCTCCGGTAACAAATTCCAGAGTTTGATTACACGTTGAGTGAAAAAATATTTTCTTTTATTAGTCTTAAATAGTTTACTCTGTAGCTTCATTGCATGTCCCCTAGTCTTTCTATATTCTGATAAGGTAAACAATCGATCTACGTTTACCCGTTCCACTCCGTTCATTAATTTATAGACTTCTATCATATCTCCCCTCAGCCGTCTCTTTTCCAGGTTAAAGAGCCCCAACCTTTTTAGCCTTTCTTCATAGGAGTATCCTTCCATCCCCTTTACCATTTTGGTGGCTCTTCTCTGAACCTTTTCTAAAATTGCTATATCCTTTTTAAGATATGGCGACCAGAATTGCACACAATATTCAAGGTGCGGTCTCACCATGGAACGATATAGAGGCATTATAATATCTTTTGTTTTATTTTCCATTCCTTTCCTTATCATACCTAGCATTCTATTTGCTCTCTTGGCCGCCGCTGCACACTGGGCCGAGGGTTTTAACATGGTATCCACAAGGACGCCTAAATCTTTTTCTTGGGTGGTGGTTCCTAATGTGGAACCTTGCATCGTGTAACCATAGTTTGGGTTGTTCTTCCCTAGGTGCATAACCTTGCACTTCTCCACATTAAATTTCATCTGCCATTTTGATGCCCAGTCTTCCAATTTATCAAGATCCTCTTGCAATTTTCCACAATCCTCCTGGGTTTTAACAACTTTAAATAGTTTTGTGTCATCAGCAAATTTGATAACCTCACTCGTTATTCCACTTTCCAGGTCATTTATGAATATGTCAAAAAGCAGCGGACCCAGCACAGATCCCTGGGGTACACCACTATTCACCTTTCTCCATTGGGAAAATTGGCCATTCAGCCCTACCCTCTGCTTTCTATCTTTTAACCAGTTCCTGATCCACAGTAGTACACTGCCTCCTATCCCATGACTCTTTAGTTTTGCCAAAAGTCTCTCATGAGGGACCTTGTCAAAGGCTTTCTGAAAGTCCAGATACACAATATCAACCGACTCACCTTTGTCCACCTGTTTATTCACTCCTTCAAAAAAACATAACAGATTAGTAAGACAAGATCTTCCTTGTCTAAAGCCATGTTGGCTGTCTCCCATTAGGTCATGACTATCTATATGCTGAGTAATTTTATTCCTTATGATGGTTTCTACCATTTTTCCCGGTACTGATGTCAGGCTCACCGGTCTGTAGTTTCCCGGATCACCCCTCGAACCCTTTTTAAAAATTGGTGTTACATTGGCGATCCTCCAATCCTCAGGTATTAGAGATGATTTTAATGATAGTTCACAGATTACTGATAGCAGGTCTGCAATCTCAAATTTCAGTTCTTTCAACACCCTTGGATGTATACCATCCGGCCCAGGTGATTTGCTACTCTTCAGTTTATCTAATAGTTGTAGGACATCTTCCCGATGTATCAATATTTCCTTCAATTCTTCCACACCTTTAAATACCACTTCAGTCGTGGGTAACATCCCTACATCTTCCTCAGTAAAGACCGAAGCAAAGAATTCATTCAGTCTCTCCGCTATTGCCTTGTCGCCTCTTAGTGCTCCTTTAACCCCTTTATCATCTAATGGACCAACTGACTCTCTCACGGGTTTTTTGCTACGAATGTACTTGAAAAGGTCTTTATTTCGCGTTTTTGCTTCCGCAGCAAGCTTCTTCTCAAATTCTCTCTTTGCCTGCCTTATCAATGCCTTGCATTTGACTTGCCAGTGCTTGTGCTGTTTCCAGGTTTCATCATTTGGCTCTTTTTCCAATTTCTTGAAAGATGCTTTTTTGGCAACAACAGCCTCTCTGACCTCAGCTTTAAACCATGCTGGCAATTTTTTGGACTTCCTTCCACTTTTCTTAAAGCGTGGAATACAGCTGGTCTGGGCTTCCAAGATAGTATTTTTCAACAACACCCAAGCTTGATGTACGTCTTTCTTTGTTTAGAGTGCAGCGTATGGTCCACTAGACAGCAGGGAAACCCCCAGGATTGCTTGGGGGGAGGTGGGTGCTGATTGGAATGGGGATCACATAAGGATGGGTTCTTGATGGGGGGGGGGGGGACTGTCCAGGGAGGGGGATCATATTGGGGGGATGAGATCGGGGGGGGGGAGAATGCTGTTTGGGGAGGTAAGTGTGTGCCACCCACCACGGCAGCTGAATTTTGTCTTTTCTTTGCACCAGGGCCTGTTTCTTGGTATATGCCAAATAATGTAACACGGCCCCCGTGTTGTCTGCCTTGTGCAGTAAATGCAGGACAGATGATGCGCATCTCCCACACAGGCTTTGCACTTAAGGCTGAAGACTCCTTGGATTAATTTTCCTCTTCCCACCATGTCCTGGGAGATTCTTGACAGTTCCATGAGCAGAAAACATCTTAATAACATTGCGAACTGTAGACACAGGAATCCCAAGGTCTTTGGAGATGGCCTTGTACCCCTTTAAAGTTTGAGATTTGGTGATAATGGCTTTTTTGACTGTTTCAGGTAGCTTGTTTGTCTTCACCATTGTGAAAATGGAATTGGGAGCGAATGTGGCCATTTTAAACATTAGATCCATCATTCACTGGTTGATTCAAGTCATGTGAGTACTGACAATTGATCATAGGTATATCTAATATTACTGCAATGAGAATGTGGTTCTTCTGTTCAAACTGTTTTAAATTGTTTATAAGGGTGCCAATAATCATGTCCTGACAATGTCCCAGTTTTTACACTATTTCCTTTTTTAATTGGTCTTGTTTTATTTGATTATTTTATGCGTAAAAAAATGTGTGTGCATATAGAGTCCAAAGCCATTTCACTGGCCACTGTTTTTTAGGAGATATTGGACATTAAGGGGTTGAACTGCAAGGCTGCCAATAATGTTGACTACAACTGTAGTACAAAGACAATGTGCTTATTATGAAACCGGAAGGATTATAAGAGATTCCAGAACCTATGGAAGGTTAGAAACAAAAACAAAAAAAGCAGTCTTGAGCTAAATAACATGCATTCTTAATGAAAGGGCAAATGCAAGGCAAATGCCAAAGCCAGACTGGAGGAGTAGCCTAATGGTTAGAGCACTGGCTTGGCAGCCAAGCAGCCAGGATTTTATTCCCACTAGCACCCCTTAGACAAGTCATTTAACCCTCCATTGCCTCAGAAAATGTTAATGTACATTATCAAGTTTAAGTTACAATGTAGAGTGCTTTGACTGAAATGATAAAGCTGTGTAACAAACCTGTTAAATAAATACTATGTGATACATTGAAACAGATTAGAATATTATAGTATTTTCCAATAAACCCATTTCCAAGAGATAATTAGCACCTCTGTTTGCTTTCTTTCCAGCTCTTTTAAATCTGTTTATTAAAATTTGTTACATACTACATCATAGATATTGCACAATGCTAAATAGAAGTCAGTAATAAAAAAATAAAGTTAAATAAACACAAAGTGTCACTATAGAATTAAAATATTAAGGTCTTGTTTACTAAACTGCAAGAAGATTTTGCACTTACTGTGCCTTAAGTACTAAGCCTGTGTGGTAGATGTGCAGCATCTGTCCTGAATTTACTGTACAAGGCAGACACTTAACACAGGGGCCGTGTTACATTCTTTGGCATATATCAAGAGATGTAATGCAGCCCCTGGAGCAAAGAAAAGATAAAATTCAGCTGCCATTGTGGGCAACACAACTCTTACCTCCCCAAACAGCATCCCCTTCCCCCCCCCCCCCGGTTTGATCCCCCCAATATGATCCCCTTCCCTGGACAGTCCCCCCCCCCATCAAGATCCCATCCTTATGTGATCCCCATCCCAATCAGCACATACCTCCCCCAAAGCAGTCCTGGAGGTTTCCCTGCTGTCTAGTGGTCCCGAGCAGGAGTGGTTCCCCTCCAGTCCTGCAAGCAGCTGCCATGTTCCAAAACTGTAGTGATAACCCCTAGCAGTAAGTTCACAGCACTACTGCTAGAGGTCTGTTTTCCATATAAGGGCAATCACTCCTTACATGGAAGATTTACCCCTAAGAGTAGCACTGTGAGTGTGCAACTAGGAATCATCACTGCCATTTTGGAACGTGGCAGCTACTGAGTGGGGGTGAAGGAAGGACCACTTCTGCTTGGGACAACTAGACACCAGGGAAACCCCAGGTGAGTCCCAAATAAGTCAGGTGATGAGGAAGATCAGGTTATACTCTGTGAGGGGGGCTTCTATTGGGTGGTTCCTTATTGGGGGATTCCTGTTAGTGGAGTCTGCTCTGTGGGGGAGGAGTTTGCATTAGGGAAGTGCTGACTGGGGGTGTTGTTGCCAGTGTAAGGGGTGTTGATCATGGGGGGAAGTGCAAATCAGGTCAGGAGGGGATCTTAATGGGAAGACTGTTCAGAGAGAGGGAATTGGCTCAGGAGGTGGACAAGTAGGGGATCAGATGGGGGGGGGGGGAACAGGTTGTTCTATCGTGACTACCACTTTTTTTTGTTTAATATGAAAGGCACCTGCTCCACTATGGGACTGCTGATAGTGTGGCTTCATTTAATGCTACCACTTCAGACATTAAACGCAGCCGTGCTATTGGCAGTTGTAACGTACTATGTGCTAGCTGTCACTTTGGGCCATGCTTAATCTCCACCCAGATCCTGCCCTGCTCCCACCCCAACCCGTGTTAAGCACATAGCATGGGATTTTTACCAAGATGGTATTTGTAATTCATGGACTCACTCTAACGGTTAACACTCTTAAAACCCGCAGTAAGTACTTAAGGCACTTTAGTAAACATGCCCCTAAATTATCTCCTAAATAAGCCAAGAATTCAGCACTAGAGAAATAGAAGCAGAAATGCATTTCCTCCTGTACACTGCAAAATCCAAAAATGTCAGAGACTTTCCACAAAAGAATGAACAGTAAAAACACCATATAATTCTGGAAGAAAGAAAAGAAACAACAGCTATGGCAGAAAGCTATGTGGTATCCAGCCACCAGGCCAGAAATGTAATCTGACGAGGGACAATATGACCAGAACCTGGCAACATTCCTTATTATGGTCTTTTCTGTACCCTGCAATTTTATTTTACTGTTATTATCACTATTATGCAATTCTTTATTTTTCTTTTTTTCTAATCCCTTTGAAACCCACATTCAAAAAGCCAGTAAGTGCAAGGCCAAAGGCAGGACAGGAGAGAGATAGGGGTAAACAGAATAAAGCTCCCATTTAGCTTAGGTATTTGATGCAGTCTCCTAAGTTGCCTCTGCCGAAATCCAGGCCCCACCAAGTGGGAAAAATTCTGGATACGTTTACTGGGATGCTCAGTAGAACTTAATCAGATAGATATGCCACTGAATATACCCAGATAATTTTAGGAGAGCTATTTTTTCTGACCAGAGTTATCCAGGTAACTTTAATAGGTCAGGATTTCATATCTGCACTGAGTAGATAAAGTTTAACCCCTTAGCACTGTCTCTTTTTGCCCAGGTGAATTTTGAGTACACGACAATTTGCCTGGAGAAATTTACCTGGTGAGTGGATGGAGGGGCGGATAAGAAACCCACCCTACTCAGGGAGCGCTGATTTGAGCGTTGGAAGTGTTGTTTAATTTGTGGTTTAATAAACAGAATTTAAAAAAGAAATGCTGGAGTTTGTCCAGCTAAGTCCAAATTAGCCAGATAAATCCTCCAATATTGATTGCCTTACACATTACTTTCCAATACATGTACAAATTACTATGACAACAAAGTTTCTTGAATCTGAAATACAGCACATCTGACCTGTTCTCTTTCATGGGAGGTATAGAGTAAATTCCTTTCTGTATGTTGTTGTTAAGCGCCGCTGAGTCGGTGTCGACTCATGGCAACCCTCTGAATAATTGTCCTAAGTGTGTTCGGCTTCAGGCGGCTCATTGTTGACAGACTGGTACCCATAGCTGCTGTTATTGTATCGATCCATCTCATTGCTGACCTTCCTCTTGTGCGTTGACCTTCTATCTTGCCAAGCATGATGTCTTTCTCTAATCATCTCTCTCTTCGCATGATGTGTCCAAATTATAAAAATCAAAGTCTTGTTATCTGAGCTTCTAAAGAAACCTTAGATTTGATCTCCTCTAATACTGACTGGTTTGTTCTTCGGGCGGTCCATGTTATACAGTACACACTATTTGCCACCAGCACCATAATTCATAGGCATCAATTTTCTTCCTATCTTTTTCACTGTCCAACTTTCACATCGATATGATGTTATTGAAAATACCAAATACCGCTGGGATTCCCTTGTTCAAACCCTCTCAGAACTTTCCCTCAACCACCCACATCTCCTGATCCTAGGAGACTTTAATATTCACTCTGACTCCCCTTCCTCCTCCCGTGATTCCTCCTTTCTGTCCCTCCTCTCCGTTCTTTCTCTGTTACAACACACCAATGTGCCTACCCATTCTGCTGGTCACTCCCTGGATCTGATTATATCTCACTCTTCTTCCTCTGCGGTTCCTGCCTTCCTCCGTACTTTGTCTGTCCCTTGGTCCGATCACCTCTGCCTAATTTTCTCCCTCCCCACCCCCTCTTCTCTATCCCCTCAGGGCAGATCCCCCTCTGCCCAACTCTGGTTCGTCGTCTTACCCCTGCTGTTCTTTCTCAATTCCCTTCCTCTGAGTCCCTCTTCCCTCCAGATTTCTACTCGCTTCCTGCTGACCTCCAGGCTCAGTCCTGGAATACTACTCTCTCGGCTGCATTGGACCAGCTTGCCCCACGTCAGCCTCCCTCTTCCCACTCTTCTCGCCATCGCTACCCCTGGTTTCACCCCGGTCTTTTCCTCCATCGTTCCTACCTGCGTCGTGCCGAACGACGTTGGCGTCGGCATCCCTCCCCCAACTCTCTGGCTCACTTTCGCCACTGCCATTCCCACTACCGTTCCCTGCTTCATTCCGCCAAGCGTGATTATTTCTCCTCCCGTATCTCTCAGTCCGCAAACTCCACTCGACAACTTTACTCTGTCCTTCGCTCCCTCTCTGCTTCTTACTCTTTCACTTCTCCAGCCCCTTCCCCAATGACCCCTGATCCTGCCCTTTTGGCCTCTCACTTTGCCACCAAAATCCAAAACCTCCGGTCACTTCTTCCCTCCTGCCCCTCTCCCCTCTCCTCTGCTCTTCCGTCGTTTGACTCTCCCCCCGCCCCCCCCCCTTCCTCTAACCCGCCCTCTCTTTCCCATAAATGGTCCTCCTTCCAGCCTGTGTCCCTCTCAGATCTCTCTAGGGTCTATTCTTCGCTTCGAAAGACCACCTGCCCCTCCGATCCCATCCCCTCCCAGTGGCTTCTAGATCGATCTCTGGCCCTCTCTCCCTTTCTACTCTCCATCCTCAACTCTAGCCTATCCTCTGGTTCTTTCCCCACCATCTGGAAGCATGCCATCATCCGTCCCATTCTGAAAAAGGCCGCTCTTGACCCATCCTCCCTGGAAAATTGGCGCCCAATCTCAAATCTTCCTTTCCTCTCCAAACTCCTCGAGAAACTGGTCTACACACAGCTCTCTTCCCACCTGGAGGCCACCCTGTCACTTCACCCCCACCAGTCAGGTTTCCGTCCCAACCATAGCACTGAATCCATTCTGCTTTCTTTCCTTAATGAAGTCCACACCGCACACGACCACGGTTCTATTACTATCGCTGTTTCTCTGGATCTATCTGCTGCATTTGATCTTGTGGACCATCACCTCCTTCTGTCTCGATTACATGACATTGGGCTTTCTGGTTCTGTTCTTTCCTGGTTTCACTCATTCCTCTCCCACCGCTCCTTTTCTGTCTCCACAGGCCCCTCCTCCTCCCCTCCCACTGCCCTTCCCTGCGGTGTTCCTCAGGGTTCTGTTCTTGCCCCTCTTCTGTTTAACATCTTTCTGGCTCCCCTTGCTCTCCTTGTCCAGCAACATAGTATCTCCGCCCACTATTACGCCGATGATATTCTCCTTCACCATACAGACCCTTCCGCTCCAGATCTTGCCCCCCTCAACTCCTGTCTGTCCTCAGTCTCGGCCTGGTTTTCTTCCCACTTGCTGCATATAAACTCCTCTAAGTCTTTCGCTATTTGGTTTACTTCCGGTGCCCCGATCCCCCCCTTTGCCCCCATCCTGTCTAGTGCCCCCCTCCCAGTAGTTTCATCCCTGCGATACCTCGGAGTCACCCTAGATTCCGCTCTCTCCTTTAAAGATCATATTTCCTCCGTTGTACAGCACTCTTTCCTCACCCTGCGTCAACTCCGTGCCATCCGTCCCTTCATATCAGCTTCCTCCTTGTCTACCCTGCTACTGTCCCTGATTGTCTCCCGCCTAGACTACTGCAATGTAGTTCTAGCCGGCCTCCCCCAAACTCAACTGCGCAGACTACAACTTGTCCATCATGCCGCAGCACGCCTCCTTACCCATGCATCTCGTTTTGACCACATCACCCCCATTCTGATCCACCTACACTGGCTTCCCCTTCCTTACCTCATTCAGTTCAAAATTCTTATCTACGTACACAGGACTATCCATACCGGGGTTCCCCTCTATCTTGCCAGTCTCATACATCTACACTCATCACACCGTTCCCTCAGATCAGTTCACCTGAATCGCATGTCCCTCCCCTCCCCCTCACAGGCCCACCTCGAGTCCACCCGCTCCTCAGCCTTTTTTTTCTGGGTCCAAGACTTTGGAATTCGCTCCCCGTCGCCCTCCGCCTGGAACCCTCATACAAGACCTTTAAATCCAGACTGAAGACTCACCTTTTTTGCACCGCTTTCAGTCTCCCTCCCCCACCTGTCTCCCTTTCCCCCCTCCACGATAGTACCTGACTGTATGTTGTTGCTACCTGGCTTTGTTCCCCCTTTGATGTACTATCTACGGCCTTTTCTTTCTCCTCCTGTCCTGTTCTTTATATAATAGCGTTCTTTTTCTGTTTCTGCAGCTTGTATTTTTATTATTGTACACCGCTCTGATGCCACCGGTAGAGAGCGGTATATTAAATCCGTAAATAAAGATAAAGATAAAGATGGCTTGAACAAGTCAAATCTTTGTATGGTGAGAGACATCTCTGCTCTTGAGAATCTTGTCTAGATCTTTCATAGCCATTCTGCCAAGAGCAATGCATCATCAGATTTCTTGACTGCTTGTTGCTTCTTTATTGATAGCTGATCCAAGTAGGTTAAAGTTGTTCACGATTTCAATTTTTTCTCCTTCAACGACGAACCTGTTGATTTTGACAGTTGTCATAATTGTCTTCTTTACATTAAGGTGCAGGCCCATTTTAAGACTATGTTCCTTGATCATGAGAAGCAAATGTTTCAGATCATCTTCACTTTCAGCCAGTAAGGTGGTATCGCTAGCATAGCGAAGGTTGTTGATGAGTCTTCCACCAATCTTCACACCTCTTTTGCTTTGTACAATACTACTTCTCTGATGATTTGTTCTGCATATAAATTACAGTAGTTGATAAAGCACAAATTGATATCCATTTGTTATTCTTTAGTCTTTTCAAGGATCCATCTCACATCTGCAATGATGTCTCTCATTCCTCACCTTTTCCTGAACCCTGCTTGCACTTCAGGTAGTTCTTGTTCCAGGTATGGTTCTAGTCTCTGTTGAATAATTCTCAGTAGAATCTTGCCAGCATGTGGGATCAGAACAATTGTGAGATAATTTCCACAGTCAGTTGGATCATCTTTCTTTAGTATTGGTATGAACACAGATCTTTTCCAGTCAGTTGGCCATGATGTTGTCTTCCAAATTTCTTGGCAGAGCCTTGTCAATTTGGTAACAGCTGCATCAGATTGCTGTAATACGTCTATGGAAATTCCATCAATGCCTGGTGCTTTGTTCTTTAATAAGACTTTCAATGCTGCTTCGACTTCTTTCATCACCAATGGTTCCGGATCATGATATGATGCAATAAAACCTTTGCAGCTCAAATTCTACCACATGCAAATTCCATTTTGATAAAAGGCACTAGCTGTATAATTTTGCTTTTATTTTTATTGACAACCAGGGCCGGCCCGTCCATTGAGCAAGAATGTTTTTTGCACAGGGCCCCGCGCAAAGAACATTCTGCTTTTTTTTTTTTAAATTACATTTAAAAAAAAAACCTGTCTCTGGCTGCTGCCGCTGCCGCTGCCGCGTCCGTCGCAGCAGCGGCAGAATGGAATGTCCCGCGGGACCCCTTCTCCTCGTTGAGCCCTCTGCAAGGGCTTTCAGATTTGCGAAGGGAGAGTGCTCCCTCGCGTCTCTGTAAAGCCCGCAGGGGCTAATGGGAAATTTCCCATCTGCCCCTTTAGACGCGAGGGGCTGATGGGAAATTTCCCATTAGCCCCTGCGGGCTTTACAGAGACGCGAGGGAGCACTCTCCCTTCGCGAATCTGAAAGCCCTTGCAGAGGGCTCAACGAGGAGAGGGGGCCCCGCGGGACACTCCATTCTGCCGCTGCTGCGACGGACGCGGCAGCGGCAGCAGCTAGAGCCAGGTTTTTTTTTAAATTTGCCAGAAGGGAAGGGAAGGGGAGGGGAGGGGAGGGGGGGGTTAGAGGGGGGGTTAATGGGCTGGGGGCTGATGGAGGCTGCCTGGAAATGTGCTGGGGGGGTGTTAGGACTGGAAATGGGCTAGGGGGGTTAAGACTGCTAATGGGCTGAGGCTGACTGGAAATGGTCTGGGGGGGGTAGGACTGGAAATGGGCGGGGGGGGGTGTTAGGACGGGAAATGGGCTGGGGGGGGGTTAGGACTGGAAAGGGGCAAGGGGGGGTTAATACAGAAAAAGGGCTGGGGCTGATGGAGGCTGACTGGAAATGGTCTGGGGGGTAGGACTGGAAATGGGCTGGGGGGGGTTAAGACTGGTAATGGGCTGGGGGCTGATGGAGGCTGGCGGGAAATGGGGTGAGGGGGGTTAGAACTGGAAATGGTCTGGGGGGGGTAGGACTGGAAATGGGCTGGGGGGGTTAAGACTGCTAATGGGCTGGGGCTGATGGAGGCTGACTGGAAATGGTCTGGGGGGGTAGGACTGGAAATGGGCTGGGGGGTGAAGACTGGTAATGGGCTGGGGGCTGATGGAGGCTGTCTGGAAATGGGGTGAGGGGGGTTAGGACTGGAAATGGTCTGGGGGGGTAGGACTGGAAATGGGCTGGGGGGGGGTTAAGACTGGTAATGGGCTGGGGGCTGATGTAGGCTGTCTGGAAATGGGCTGGGGGGGGTTAGGACTGGAAATGGGCTGGGGGGGTTAAGACTGGTAATGGACTGGGGGTTGATGGAGGCTGACTGGAAATGGGGTGATGGGGGGTTAGGACTGGAAATGGGCTGGGGGGGGTGGTTAAGACTGGTAATGGGCTGTGGGCTGATGGGGGCTGTCTGGAAATAGGGTGATGGGGGTGAGGAGTGCTAATGGGCTATGGGGGGGGTTAGGACTGCTAATGGGCTATGGGGGTGCTAGGACAGGAAATGGGCTGATGGGGAGGGGTTAGGACTTGAGGTGGGCTGATGTGGTTAGGACTGGTAATGGGCTGTGGGCTGATGGGGGGGGTTAGGACTGGCAATGGGCTATGGGGGGCTGACTGGAAATGGGCTGATGGGGTTAAGACTGGAAGTGGGCTGATGGGGGGGTTAGGACTGGTAATGGGTTATAGGGGGGGCTTAAACTGAAAATGGGTTGATGGGGGGCTAGGACTGGTAATGAGTTGAGGGATTGCTATGACTGGAAATGGACTGAGTGGACGGGGAGGCTTGAACTGCAAATAGCTGATGGGGAGGGAGCTTGGAATGGAAATGGGCTGTGAGGGAAGGGAGCTAGGACTGAAAATGGGCTGATGGAGCAGCTAGGATAGGACTGGAAATGGGCTGTTGGGGGGAGCTAAGATTGGAAATGGGCTGTGGTGGGGGCTTGAATTGAAATGGACTCATGGAGGGGCTAGAACTGGAAGTAGGCTCATGGGGGGGCTTGGACTGGAATTGGGCTGAGTGGAGGGGAGCTAGGATTTGACATGGGCTGATGGTGGGCTAGGAAATGACTAGAAATGGGCTGATGGGGGCTAGGATTGGAAATGAGCTGATGAAGGGACTCAGACTGAAAATGGATGGGGGAGCTAGGACTGGAAATGGGTTGATGGGGGGGCTAGGACTGGAAATGGGCTGATGCAGGGACTAGAAGGGAATGGATGCTGGGTGAGACTGGAACTAGAAGGGAGCTGATGTTGGGGGAGGATTAGAATGGGATGGGGCTGGGAGAGTAAAATGGAGAGGGGAAAAATATTTTGTGTGGGAGGGATGAAAAATCTACAATTGGCCGGGTATTGGGAGAGTAAGTGGGGATTGAGGATGGAAGGGTAAAATTTGTGTGGATGAAATAAGAATGAGGAAAGAGCAAAAGGAGAAAGATTAGTATGTTAAAGCAGATGTAGAGAGAGAGGATGGAAAGAAAACTAGAAGAGAGAAGAAAGGACAAATGGACAGCAGACGATGGAGAGTTAGCAGAAAACATGAAGAAACCAGAAGAAAGTGGCTGGAGCAATTGCAACTGAAAAAAAATGCACAAAAGGTAGAAAGATATCTCTTTATTTTGAATTTATTAACTGGAATATGAAAGCTCTGGGAAATGTGCATCATTAACGTCTGCGCTTTGTTTGGTACAAGAGGAAATTGATTTATAGTTTTATTTCTACAGTGTTGTTGTACATTCCAAGTTTGGCTTTTGGGGTTCCCAGTTTAATTATTGCCTTCCTGTTTCTAAATTGCGATTCCTTGTTTGGTGATGGTCTATGTTCTGCATGTGTAACTGAGCTGAGGTATTCTGTTTATGTAATTCCTATTTGACATTGCCACTTGTTCTCTTTCCCCAGTATTCTCTGAAATGTACTGGTTTAATATTTGCAGTGTTTCCTTTTGATAGGTAGGGTCTGGTGCTTTGTGAGTCCTGGTAATACTGTCAGGATACAGCGGGTTTGCTATGGGTTCTAAATGGGCAGCGTTTGTAGTAGTTCCTAATGTGCCTGGCGGTTGGCACTGGATTATAGTAATGTAGAAATCTTTTAGTCTTTCTTTATCCATACACTCATTAAGAGACATGTTTACTAAAAGTTAGTGTTTGGTAACATTATGCAAATATGTATGCAAATAAGGCCACTTATGCAAATGAGGCCCCGCACCGAGTCTCCGCACATGGCCCCGCACCCCCCTTGGGCCGCCCCTGTTGACAACTGTATTTATTTGCTGCACTTAAATAACTTCTGGAAGTTCATACATAAAATCAGTAGCAGAGCAACAAGGGTTAGACACCCCAAAGCTAATTAAGACATAAGAACATAAGATATGCTATGCGAGGTATGGTCAAAACGTTCCTGAACAGATCCCATAAAAAATGATACACTAGGGGGGCGGAGCCTGATGTCCAGCGGGTAGGACGCTTTGCGTTGAAGCTCCCGAGAGGCCTACTTAGAATCCTGACTTAATACCTACACAAATTTACTATTTCGCTCCGAGCTGACCGGGGCACCTCGGGGGAATGGCGGCCCATAAACCAGCGCGCTTGGACTTCGGGTCTCCTTCTTCTTCTCACGGAAAACGCTCCAAAACAGAGGTGTCCTCCCCACAGAAGATGGTTCCATTTCGTGAGAACCCCGAGATGCACCTGGAGATTTTGGAAGAAATACGCGGCGTGAAGGCATTGGTGCAGTCCAATGGAGAAGCGCTTCGAGCCATGCGAGAAGACTTTGGAGTGCTCCAAGACCGACTTGAAAGTCTTTCATTACGGCAGGACAATATGGCGGGGGTCCTCGACTCGCACGAGGTGCGCTTGGGCAAACTGGACGAGGCTGAGCGTCAGATACAGAATCTTCAAAAGGAGTTAGAAGATAGCAATAATCGAGCCCGTCGCAACAATGTGAGGCTTCTCGGAGTGCCGGAGGGGGTGGAAGCAGGAGATATAAGAGAATTCTTGCTCAAAACTCTTCCCTCCTTGCTGAAGATCACCTTTCATAAAGAACTGGAAATCGATCGTGCACACCGTGTTCCTGCTCACATGGCGCTCAACCGCACGACCCCCCGGCCTATTATCTTTAGCTTGCTACGATATCAACAAGTGGAACAAATTTTACATGCTGCCCGAGCGAATCATCATTTGGAATTTGAAGGTCGTAAGGTCTCCTTCTTTCCTGATTTGGCAAAGCCTACCGTTGACCGTCGGAAGAAACTCCTTGCTTTTCGCCCTCGACTTCAACAGCTACAGGCTCGCTTTGGCCTGTTGTATCCAGCGAAGCTCCGAGTGACTCTCCATAATCAAACCAGGACGTTCGAAGATCCTGATCTACTATCAACATTTTTAGACTCCAAAGAAGCAGAGCAGATGCGCTAATCCTAAAGTTTGGACTCTTATTTGCCGGCTCTATCCGCCATTTTGAAGGGCCCGATGCGGCGGTTATAGCCAAGCACAGAAATAGCCTGGACTTTCTTTCTTTTTCTATATGACTTTTGTTTTTTGGTCTCCTATCCCTTCATGATGTGTGCCTCGGTCGGATTCGGAGCACGCACAGTCCTACAGGTTATGTGTTTTATCAATTTAGGCCTTCTCTGGGGCTTCTCCCCGCAGACACATGGTCGCCAGTAATTTTGGGGTTTTGCTTCTCCTCTACCGTACTGCGGTTTTCTTTGTTAATGTGGGGCGCTTCATTGTATTATATTAGTTTATTTTTCCTATGTCATGTGTACAGCCAGATACAGTCAGTTTGAGAGACACAGTGAAATTATGTGTGCTATCCTGCTCAGAATTTTTAACTTTTCTGTATGGCCTTAGGTAAAATCTTATCATTCACCGTCAAAGGCATTAATGGTCCACTCAACGGAAAGAAAATCCTTAGCTATTTTAGCCATGAGCATGTTGATTTCGTGTTTCTTCAGGAAACGCATTTAAACTCTGCTAAACACTGAAACTCAATGCTAAGCCTCACATGGTAGCTGCCTATTCTCCCACCGGTTTCAAATGGTACGGGATAGCCACTTTGGTTAAGAAGTCTTAGCACGCTACTGTATCTGATATCAGCGCTGACAAGAGGGGTAGATGGGCCCGTGTCCACCTTGAGGTTGGAGATAGTTAATTCACGTGTATTTGCATTATGCCCCGAATGTGGACAACCCTGCTTACTATGCAAGTATTGCGCAGTTGGCCTCGGCCTCTGCCAATGCTCCATTAATACTTGGTGGCGATTTACTCAAGTGTTCCCTCAATCTTTTCTTCTCAAACAAGGTGCTCGTTGGTTGGAAGAGCCAGTACCGAGCAGACCTGTGTGGCTAGATACAGAAGCGGGCCTTCGCGAACCGATTCCTCTTACCTTTCTCCCTGTTATGACTCTCCCATCAGACTCCCACTATCCACCAATGCTTTTAGACACTTTAGGTGCCTTTACTACTTTTATGCAATCTTTAGACTCCCGACTCTGGTCAGTGCAACTTCAGCATCGCCTTTGATCCACTAGAGTACTCCCGTCATCGGCATTCTCTATATAAGGTTGATCGGAGACTCTCTGACCTCTCGGTAATTCACCGGGTGTAGTATCCAATTTTACTAAACCTTCTGTAATGCTATACCTAGAGATACCCCTATAGCGCAGAAAGTATGGGAGAGAGAATTGCATGTGACTTCGATTTCGGAGCAATAGAGCCTTATCAGGAGCAGAGGGATACGGGTTTCCCGATCCGCCTCACTCATTCAGCCCCTCTCCTTTCTAGCCCACCGGTGTTTTTACACTTCTCACAGATTAGACAAATGGAACACTACTCAGGGCAATGGTTGCTGGACACGTCCCGCGGCCATTGGTTCATTGCCTCATGTTATGCATGAATATCCCGCACTACAGTATTACTGGCGTCGGGTCTGGGGTCGTATTTAGTCTATCTCGCACTCTCAGGAGCCCCTTTCTTGGAGGATAGTGGGACTTCGCCTAGTTGCGGGGATCCCCTCTCTCCCAAAAATGGCTTATCTCCTTTCGAACTTCATGTTTAGCATTGCTATTTCCCTAAGTAAGTATTTCCCTAATTAAGTAATACTGGCAGCTTAGCTCCCATTTGAGCCCCAATGACTGGGGGAATCATGCCTGTCTTTACAGTAAATATGAACAAATACCTCGTCTGTTCGCTTTCCCTCCGTTCAGACTCCTTCTCATTGGTCTCAATGGAAGCTGCTCAATGACTATGTACATTTTGCTAAATGCTCTCATTTGACTGTCTGACTTTGTATATATCTTTGTCTCATGATCATGCTGTATTGTAGATACTCTTTTGATCGTTTGATGTATAATCACTGTTAATTGGAAGCGCTCACATGCTGATATAATCGGGTAGAGAAGAAGCATCGGGGTGGGGGGTACTGGGTTTACTTTTCCTTATTGTATGCTTGTTTTGTCTTTTTTGGTGTGTTGTTTCTTTTGTTTGTTGCAAAATGAAAATAAAAGTTTGAAAAAAAAAAAAAATGATACACTAACTTGAGATTTTAGTGGCCACTATCCCTCTCAAAGTAGTCCACTTGGGAGTTGAGGGAATGGTCACAACGATCTTGCTATTGCAGGAACGCCTTCTGAAAGTCCTCTTTCTTCATACTCTTCAGCACAATCCTCGTCTCTTTCTGAATCTTCGCAATGGTGTCAAATCTGTGCGCTTTGAACTTCACTTTCATTCCAAGCTAGAGGAAAAAGTCACAGATGGCCAAGTTAGGAGAATAAGGAGGTTGAGGGATGGAAACCATGTTGTTTCAGTCCAAAAACTGCTGCATTTTGATGTCAGATTTGCATTTATCGTTCCTTTTGATCAGCTGTCAAGAGGTGTGGCATGAATTTGGTGGCAATTTGATGCATGTTCAAATCTTCAGAATCGCCTGAACTGAGCCATAACTGATTCCAAGTGTTTCAGCAATGCCTGGAATGGTTCTCCAACAATCTGCATGAATTAATTTGTGAATTTTCTCGAAATTTTCACGGGTTCTGTTTGTTCTGCTTGTTGAAGACCATCCTGAACATTCATTGTTGTCAAGCGTTTCTTGGCTGTGTTTGAAATGTCCATGCCACACAAAGATTTGTATTTTGCCCAAAGCATGTTCACCAAATGCCTGCTGAAGCAATTTATGTGCTTCCAACATGTTTTTACCAATTTTACCACATAATTTGATGCATGCACATTGCTCGAGTTTCTCATTCCTTTTAGGCAGTGAGAAAGTCGTGAAATACGTGATAAAGAAATGCAGTGCGGTTTCACGCCACTCAGCACTGTGCTGCTTAGCCCACTGAGTCACAAGGCTGCCAGGTAGTCCCACATTGTGGCAGACTGTTATACTGTGTTCCATTTCCGTGCAGTGGCATGAGTTTGGGAACTTCTTGATAGTACTTCATACTGGGCCAGACCAAAGGTCCATCATGCCCAATATTCTGTATTGAAAAGTGGCCATTCCAGGTCTTCAGTATCTGGCCATTCCAGTGGCCATTCCAGTGGCCATTCCAGGTCTTCAGTATCTGGTCCCAAGGATAAGCAGTGGATTTCCCCATTCCTGTTTAATAATGGTTTATGGACTTTTCCACCACGAACTCGTCCAAACTTATTTTGAACCCAGTTATACCAATAGCTTTGACTACATCCACCGGTAATGAATTCCAGAGTTTGATTACATACTGAGAGAAAAATTATTTTCTCAAATTAGTCTTAAATGTAACACATTGTAGCTTCATTTTGTGTCCTCCTAGTATTTCTACGTTTTGAAGGATTAAACAACCGATCTACATTTACCTGTTCCACACCATTCATTATTTTATAGACCTCTATCATATCTCCCCTCAGCCATCTCTTTTCCAAGTTGAAAAGTCCTAACCTTTTAAGCCTTTCTTCATAGGAGTATCCTTCCATCCCCTTTACCATTTTGGTCACTCTTCTCTGTACCTTTTCTAATTCTGCTATATCCTTTTAAGATATGGTGACCAGAATTGCATACAGAGGCATTTTAATATCCTTGGTTATATTTTCTGTTCCTTTCTTTATGATTCCTAGCATTCTATTTGATTTCTTGGCCTCAGCTGCACACTGGGCAGAGGGTTTCAAAGTATTATCCACAATGATAGTAGTAGTGATTCCTAATGTGGAACCTTGCATTGTGTAACTATAGTTTGAGTTGTTCTTCCCTAAGTGCATACAATAACTTTGCACTTGTCTACATTAAATTTCATACCTTGGACACATCGTGCGAAAAGAGAGATCATTAGAGAAAGACATCATGCTTGGCAAGATAGAAGGTCCACCCAAAAGAGGAAGGCCAGCAATGAGATGGATCGATACAATAACAGCACCTACGGGTACCAGTCTGTCAACAATAAGCAGCCGGACTGAAGACTGAACAGAATTTAGGAAAACTATCCAGAGGGTCGCCATGAGTTGACACCGACTCGACGGCACTAAACAACAACAACATTAAATTTCATCTGCCATTTGAACACCCATTCTCCCAATTTTCTAAGGTCTTCTTGCAATTTTTCACAATCCTTTTGTGTTTAACAGCTTTTCTTTTTAAACAATTTTCCTCAACATTTTATATGGGTAAAGCCAAACAAAAAGTAAGGGTGTGAGAACAGCAGCCCAAGGACGCTGAAGCAAAGAGTGGGCCGATAAATCATCACCTTATCCCAGCCATAAAACTGCAAGGAGACAGTGTCTTGTTGGGTGCGGAGTAGAAGAGGTTTCATTGCCCTTGGCCCTTGAGCCCAATACATCACTGAACCTGGTCTCCTAGGTAACACCCCCATGCTGGGGGTGCGAGGTGCAGAAGCTGTGGTCACCGGTATGGGGAAGCTGATGATGATAGGAGGGGAAGTCTTATCCCCTCTGAGAACAACGCAGCTGGCCGCATTTATGGAGGAAGCTTCCAATCTTAAGATTTTCACATGTTTTGAGCCCTGAGGAGGTGCTCTTGTCCCTCCAGAGGAGTAGCATCTGTGGAAAATGGTTTGTCAGCATTTGCAGTGCTTTTAAGCCTAGTATTGTTAACCTGGAAGCCATCTGGGAGATCTTGGTGACTGTTTCCTCTCAAATAGTTATACTGACAACTCAGATTGAGTCTCAGACTGTGACTGTAAAGGCCCAGGACAACGAAGTTAAAAGACTTGCATCACAGTTAATTATGCTTGAGACAAAGGTCTCTCAGGATCACAACATTATTACTCTTATTAAAGGGAATTCCCTTGTACAGAATAAGTAAGAGACTTTGAAGAATGGTATCAAGAAGACTAATTTACGTTTGATACATTTTCTGAAATCACATTTACCTCACCTACGGATATGTTTAAATAGTTTATGCTGGAGCACTTGAAAAATTCCTGAGACTGCTTGCCCATTATATTTGTCTCCGCCGAAGGAGTTAGGTGCTTAGTAGGAACAATCCTTGGATACCTCAGGATTTACTACTTTCTGGAATCATCAGGAGAAAAGATTTTGCCAGCTACAATGATTGTGACTTTGGTGTTAGAGTCTAATAGGCATTTTCTTCTTCACCTGTACTTTCACCATCAGTCGGAGCCCATTTTTGGTTGTAAAGTTCGTACGTTCCCTGATGTATCAAAAATCACTTAACAGAAAAGACGTTTCATATTATTGCGCCCTGGGGTACTACAGCTTGGGCCATATTTGGCTTAATTTTCCCTGTTGCTCTGTGATTAATTATAAAAATGTTAAGTGTGTGTTTTTGAACCAATTGCAGCTGACACAGTTCCTCACTGTAAAGTGTTCTCATCTCTCTCCTATGGCCTCTACTCCTCTTCAAGATGGGACTTGATAGGGCATCGTAGGAATGATTATAACTAGATATTCGCCTGTTTGTTTTTTCCCTGTAATTGAGTATTTGCTCTTCTTTTTTTCCTTTCGGAATTTTGGGCTTTTTTTACCGTATCGTTTTGAGGACTTTATGGTTTCGTTTGTTAGGGATTTATTGATATAATTATAACTTGGTATTGTTTTTACTTTATTTTTCTGAAGGACGTTACATTTCTCTACAAGAGTTATATCTTGAATTGTAATTGAAAATTCATCAAAATAAATATTCTTTGAGCAACAAAGTCTTCTAGAGACCTTTACAAAGAGACCTTCTACCTAGAGGGCAAGAAACATAGAAACAGAGAAATATGATGACAGAAAAAGACCACATGGCCTATCTAGTCTGTCCTTCCATATCAACAACTACAACAGTCCCCTTTTTACCTTTAGAGATACTCTGTGTTTATCCCATGCTTTTTTGAATTCATTACTGTCCTCATCTCTACCACCTCCACTGGGAGACTATTCCACGGATCCACTACTCTTTCCGTAAAGAAATATTTCCGCATATCACTCCTGAATCTATTTCCCTTCACCCTCATCTCATAAGAACATAAAAACATAAGATATGCCATACTGGGTCAGACCAAGGTCCATCAAGCCCAGTATCCTGTTTCCAACAGTGGCCAATCTAGGTCATACATACCTAGCAGTATCCCCTCGTAGCAGAACTTGCTTTCAATTGAAAGAGACTCTCTCCCTGAACATTTATGCCACAGAGGTATTTAAACATCTCAATCATATCACCTCTATCCCGCCTTTCCTCTAAGGTGTACATATTAAGATCCTTCAGTCTGTCCTCATATGCTTTATAATGAAGACCACTAATCATTTTAGTAGCCACCCTCTGCACCAACTCCATCCTGTTCACATCCTTTTGAAGGTGCGGTCTCCAGAATTGCACACTATACTCCAAATGAGGTCGCACCAAAGACTTATACAGAGGCATTATCACCTCTTTTTTCTGCTAGCCATTCCTCTCCGTATGCACCCAAGCATCCTTTTAGCTTTTGCCGTCGCCTTTTCTAGCTGTTTAGCTACTTTAAGATCATCAGACACAACCATGCTCTTCTTTAGTGGACAAAAGTACTTCGCCCCCTAAACTATATTGCTCCCTTGGATTGCTGCAGCCCAAATGCATGACCTTACATTTTTTAACATTAAATCCCAGCTGCCAAATTCTAGACCATTCTTCAAGCTTAGCTAGATCCCTCCTCATGTTATCTACACCTTCCTGGGTGTATATTCTATTGCAGATTTTGGTATCATCCGCAAAGAGGCAAACCTTACCCGACAGCCCTTCCGCTATATCACTAACAAAGATGTTAAAAAGAATCGGACCAAGGACAGATCCTTGGGGCACACCACTAGTAACATCCTTCTCCTCAGAATGAGCTCCATTTACTTGTACTCTTTGTCGCCTCCTACCCAACCAATTTCTAACCCAAGCAGTAACCTTACGGTCCATCCCTAGGGTGCTCAATTTGTTTATAATTCGCCTTTGAGGAACAGTGTCAAAGGCTTTACTGAAATCTAAATACACCACATCTAGGGCTCTCCCTCAGTCCAACTCCCTGGTCACCCAGTCAAAGAAATCAATCAGAGACCTGTGAAACTTTTTAAATAGGAGTTAAAGCCAGGTGGCAGGTTAAAAGGTCATTTTGAAAGACGCCTTCTATCCAAGCAAGGACTGTTAATCACCCAGGAAGTTGGTCACAGCTTACCTTAGAAGCACAGGACAGGGTACTGTGTAACAGCCCTCTTTTAATAAGTATTATTTCCCTCCCTCCCTCCCTCCCTCCCCAACACCCACCCACCCCTGGGATAATCGTAGCTCTATAGGTACTTACACATTTTAAAGGAAAGGAGGTGCAGCTCGTTATACAAATCAGTCATACACTAAGGACCTGAGATTAATTAAGCTTCAGGTGAACAAGGTATTAAACATATTAGGTACACTTTTATTAGTATAAGTATCCACAGCAACCCTTAATAAGTAAAGAACTTAAAGATCTAAACACAAGCTTAAAACTAAGATGCAGACAGCAGTCCAGCAGTGATATGGGGGCTTTCCAGTCTTTTGCATTGAGTGTCACATGTACGATTTTCTCCCAGTTGATGAGAGGCCTTACCGTGTGCACTAGGTGCAAGGAGCTCTTTGCTCTCAGGGAACAAGTCCGTTCTCTAGAGGCTAGAGTAGCAGACTTGGAAGACATAAGAAAGATACAGAGGTACATAGACGAGACCTACAGGTATATAGTCCTGAAGTCCCACCTCCAGTCTGGCAGCATCCTTGTTGCCATGGATTAGAGAGGTCACGTGACAGGAGAGCATCACCCTGGTGTGACAGGAAGTGATCCTGTAACTAGGACCTGTCCTCCAGGTGATGTAAAACCCTCTCGCACTGAGGAGTTTCTCCAGGGCCATGTGCCCATGAGGGAAGGGATAGGACTGCTGTTATAGTTGCTGATTCAATCATTCGGCATGTAGATAGCTGGGTGGCTGGTTGACATCAGGATCGCCTGGTAACATGCCTGCCTGGTGCGAAGGTAGCGGACCTCACGCGCCACCTAGATAAGGTCTTAGATAGTGCAGGGGAGGAGTCTGCTGTCTTGGTACATGTCGGTACCAATGACGTAGGAAAATGTGGCAGGGAGGTTCTGGAGGCTAAATTTAGGCTTTTAGGTAGGAAGTTGAAATCCAGAACTTCCAGGGTAGCGTTCTTCTAAACACTTCCCGTTCCACGTGCAGGACCCAAAAGGCAGACAGAGCTCTGGAGTCTCAATGCGTGGATGAGACGATGGTGCAAGGATGAAGTTTTGGATTTGTTAGGAACTGGAGAACATTCTGGGGAAAGCAGTGGCTCTTCCGAAGGGATGGGCTTCACCTTAACCGGGATGGAACCAGGCTGCTGGCATTAACCTTTAAAAAGGAGATAGAGCAGCTTTTAAACTAGATAATAGGGGAAAGCCGACAGTCGCACAAGAGCGCATGGTTCGGAAGAATGTATCCTTGAAGGATACTAACCAAAGCAGAGATGTTCCAAAAAAAGAGTAATGTTGCCCAAATGCCCTTGAGTATGGAGCAGACAGAGCTTAAAGATTACAAATTACCCATGCCTACCCATATCCAAATTAATATGAATAAAATACAGTCTCTAAAATGCTTGTATGCAAATGCTAGAAGTCTAAAAAATAAGCTGGGAGAGTTAGAATATATAGCACTAAATGAAAGGTTAGATATGATTGGAATCTCAGAGATATGGTGGAAGGAGGACAACTAGTGGGAAACTATGATACCTGGGTACAAACTATATCGTAATGGTAGAGCTGATGAAATTGGTGGAGGGGTTGCGCTCTATGTTAGAGAGGGCATTGAGTCAGAAAGGATTAAAGTTTTCAAGGAAACAAAATTTGTTGTAGAATCTCTATGGATTGAAATGCCATGTTAAAAGGGGAAGGCGAAGGCAGTGGGGGTGTACTATTGACCGCCTGGCCAGAATGAACAAATGGATGATGAAATGCTCAAAGAAATCAAGGAAGCAAAAAAAAAGTTACAGCACAGTAATAATAATGGGTAATTTCAATTACCCCGGTATCGACTGGTCAGTGTCACGGCAGGACATGCTAGGGAGATAAAGTTCCTAGATGAATTAAATGACTGCTTCTTGGAGCAGCTGGTTAATGAACCGACCAGAGGGGAAGCCATATTGGACCTAGTCCTTAGTGCAACACCAGATCTGGTGCAAGAGATAAGGGTATTGGGGCCACTTGGCAATAGTGATCATAGCATGATCGCATTTGATTTAATTAGTGGAGGAGGGATGGTGAGGAAATCCACAGTACTACCTTTTAACTTTTGAAAGGGAGACTATGATAAAATGAGGAAAATAGTTAAGAAAAAACTAAAAGGAGCAGTTGCAAAGATTAATGACTTACACCAAACTTGGGTGTTGCTTAAAAATACTATCTTGGAAGCCCAGAACTGCTGTATTCCACACTTTAAGAAAAGTGGAAGGAAGTCCAAAAAACTGCCAGCATGGTTTAAAGGTGAGGTCAGAGAGGCTGTTGTTGCAAAAAAGCATCTTTCAGGTAATGGAAAAAAGAGCCAAACGACGAAAACTGGAAACAGCACAAGCACTGGCAAGTTAAATGCAAGGCATTGATAGGCAGGCAAAGGGAGAATTTGAGAAGAAGCTTGCTGCGGAAACAAAGAATGTGAAATAAAGACTTTTTCAAGTACATTCATAGCAAAAAACCTGTCAGAGAGTCAGTTGGTCCTTTAAATGATAGAGGGGTTAAAGGGTCACTAAGAGGCGACAAGGCGATAATAGCGGAGAGACTGAATGAATTCTTTGCTTCGGTCCTTACTGAGGAAGATGTACGGGTGTTACCAATGACTGGAGTGGTATTTAAAGATGCGGAAGAATTGAAGGAAATATCAATACATCGGGAAGATGTATTACAACTATTTGATAAACTGATGAGTAGCAAATCACCTGGACCGTATGATATACATCCAAGGGTGTTGAAAGAACTGAAATATGAGATTGTAGACCTGCTATTAGTAATCTGTGAACTATCATTAAAATCATCTGTAATACCTGAAGATTGGAGGATGGCCAACATAAGGCCAATTTTTTAAAAAGGGTTCCAGGGGTGTTCCGGGAAACTACAGACCGGTGAACCTGACGTCAGTATCGGGAAAAATGGTAGAAACCATCATAAGGAACAACATTGCTGAACATGTAGATAGTCATGGCTTAATGGGAAACAGCCAACATGGCTTTAGACAAGGAAGATCTTGTCTTACTAATCTGTTATGTTTTTTTTTTTTTTGAAGGTGTGAATAAACAGGTAGACAAAGGTGAGTCGGTTGATATAGTGTATTTGGACTTTCATAAAGCCTTTGACAAGGTCCCTCATCAGAGACTTTTGGTAAAACTAAAGAGTCATAGGATAGGAGGCAGTGTACTACTGTGGATCAGGAACTGGTTAAAAGATAGAAAGCGGAGGGTAGGGGGGGCGGAGCCTGATGTCCAGCGGGTAAGACGCTTCGCGCTGAAGCTCCCGAGAGGCCTACTTAGAATCCTGACATAATACCTATACAAACTTACTATTTCGCTCCGGGCTGACCGGGGTACCTCGGGGGGGATGGCGGCCCATAAACCAGCGCGCTTGGACTTCGGGTCTCCTTCTTCTTCTCACGGAAAACGCTCCAAAACAGAGGTGTCCTCCCCACAGAAGATGGTTCCATTTCGGGAGAACCCCGAAATGCACCTGGAGATTTTAGAGGAAATACGCGGCGTGAAGGAATTGGTGCAGTCCAATGGAGAAGCGCTTAGAGCCCTGCGAGAAGACTTTGGAGTACTCCAGGACCGACTTGAAGGTCTCTCATTACGGCAGGACAATATGGCGGGGGTCCTCGACTCGCACGCGGTGCGCTTGGGCACACTGGACAAGGCTGAGCGCCAGATACAGAATCTTCAAAAGGAGTTAGAAGATAGCAATAATCGAGCCCGTCGCAACAATGTGAGGCTCATTGGAATACCGGAGGGGGTGGAAGCGGGAGATATGAGAGAATTCCTGCTCAAAACTCTTCCCTCCTTGCTGAAGATCACCTTTCATAAAGAACTGGAAATCGATCGAGCACACCGTGTTCCTACCCACATGGCGCTCAACCGAACGACCCCCCGGCCTATTATCTTTCGCTTGCTACGATATCAACAAGTGGAACAAATTTTAAATGCTGCCCGGGCGAACCATCATTTGGAATTTGAAGGTCACAAAGTCTCCTTCTTCTTCCCTGATCTGGCAAAGCCCACAGTCGACCGACGGAAGAAACTCCTTGCTTTTCGCCCTCGACTTCAACAGCTACAGGCTCGCTTTGGCCTGCTGTATCCCGCGAAGCTCCGAGTGACTCTCCACAACCAAACCAGGACATTCGAAGATCCTGATCTACTATCAACATTTTTAGACTCCAAAGAAGCAGAGCAGATGCGCTAATCCAACGACTTGGACTTTTATTTGCCGGCTCTGTCCGCCATTTTGAAGGGCCCGACGCGGCGGTCATAGTTCAGTACAGAGACTGCCTGGACTTTCTTTCTTTCTTTCTATGACTTTTGTTATGTGGTCTCCTATCCCTCCATGATGTGTGCCTCGGTCGGATTCGGAGCACGCACAGTCCTACAGGTTATGTATTTTTTCAATTTCGGCCTTCTCTGGGGCTTCTCCCCGCAGACACATGGTCGCCAGTAATTTTTGGGGTTCTGCTTCTTCTCTACCGCGCTGCGGTTTTTCTTTTTTCATGTGGGGCGCTTCATTGTATTATCTAAGCTTATTTTCTTTTATGCCATATGTACAGCCAGATACAGTCAATATGAGGGACATTGTGAAATTATGTGCGCTATCATGCTCAGAATTTTTAACTTGTCTGAATGGCTTTATGTAAAATCTTATCACTCAACGTAAAGGGCATTAATAGTCCAATCAAGAGAAAGAAAATCCTTAGCTATCTTAGCCATGAGCATGCTGATTTAGCGTTTCTTCAGGAAACGCACTTAAACTCTGCCGAAACACTGAAACTCAATGTTAAACCTTACATGGTGGCTGCCTATTCTCCCGCCGTTTCCAAACGGTGCGGAGTAGCCATTCTGGTTAAGAAATCTTTGCAAGCTACTGTAATTGATACTAGCGCTGACAAGGAGGGTAGATGGGCCCGCGTACATCTTAAGGTTGGAGATAGTGAATTTACATGTATTTGCATTTATGCCCCGAATGTGGACAACCCTGCTTACTATGCAAGTATTGCGCAGTTGGCACAGGCCTCTGCCAATACTCCATTAATACTTGGTGGTGATTTTAATCAAGTGTTAGACCCTCTGATAGATAGACAGCCGCCTAGAACGAGTAGTCCACCCAAGAGTCTTGCTACCCTTACAGCTCTGATGCAAGATCTTGCGCTGGTAGATATATGGAGGCTACTTCACCCCTCCGACTTAGAGTTCACTTTCTTTTCTGCCCCCCATCACTCCCAATCTAGAATAGATTTCTTTCTCATTTCCAAAGCACTGATTTCTCAAGTAGACACGACTAGGACTCATCCTCTCCATATTTCAGATCATGCTGCCATATCTTTATCATTACGTGTCACTGCGCGGGACGATTCTCCCCGAGCTTGGTTTTTTGATAGATCCCTACTGGGTCAAAAAGATTTTCAGGTTGATATAAAGGCCGCTATCCAAGATTATTTTCATTTTAACTCACCCCATGACACAGCGAGCTGGGCTTGGTGGGAGGGTTTTAAAGCATCTATCCGCGCCACTATAACTAGCTATCAAATTCGGCAGGGGAAACAAAGAAAGCAGCATTTACTGACTCTAGAGCAGCAGATACAAGCTGGGGAGCGTCTCCTCACGTCCCGTACTGACCCATGTATTTTACTCCGTTTACAACGCTTGCGTTTTCAATACAATCAGCTTTTGTACACTGCTGCTGTTAAAAATATCGAATCACAACAAGGGTTATATTATCGGGAAAATAATCGTGCTGGCAAATTATTAGCAAATGCCCTAAAAGGTCAAAAAGAAGCCAAGCGTGTTACCGCCCTCCGTAATCCGTCGGGGGGGGGCTTGGTCACTAAAGATACCGAAATCTTAGAACTCTTTCGTGATTTTTATACTCGGCTTTATCAATCTGAATGTGATTTTGAGCCAGATGTATTTGAACGCTTACTTTCAGGGGTACAAAGACCGACCCTATCTGACGAAGATAGAGTGGCCTTGGACACACCATTTACTGTCTCAGAAATTCATTCTGCTATCAAGAAATGTGCCTCAGGTCGAGCCGCAGGCCCAGACGGTCTCCCTGCTGAATTCTACAAAACTTTTCACGCTGACTTAGCTCCAGTTTTGAAAATTTATTTTTCTGCTCTGGCCGAGGAGGGTTCTCCTTCTGGGTCCTTTTCCATGGCAAATGTAGTAGTTTTTGAGAAAGAGGGGAGAGACCCGCAACTAACAGCTAATTATCGTCCAATTTCCCTCCTAAACGCGGACTATAAAATATTTGCCACCATTCTCTCTACCCGGCTCTCGGATAGGATGCCTACCTTAATACACCCAGATCAATGCGGTTTCATTCCTGGTAGATCAACTGCCGACAATGCTCGGACTCTATGCCATGTACTGACTACCGCAGTTAATCTTGATCGCCCATTTGTTGGCCTCTCACTTGATGCTGAGAAGGCCTTTGATCGCTTAGAGTGGCCCTTCCTGTTTGCAGTCCTCCGCTGGTACGGATTCGGGGAAGGTTTTCTCCGTTGTCTTCGCACCATGTACGCACAGCCTACAGCCAGTATATGTGCCAATGCTTTAAAGTCTCAGCCTTTTCCCCTTCAACGCGGCACTCGCCAGGGATGCCCACTGTCTCCACTTCTCTTCGATCTTGCACTTGAACCCTTGGCTTTACTAATCCGGCAATCGGAGGAGATTCATGGAGTCCCCTTCACCCATAGGGAAATCAAAATTTCAGCGTATGCTGATGACCTTATGCTTTTTGTCTCTATAGACTCAGTACCGGCTGTCCTAGAGCAAATTGGTAAATACTCACAACTGTCCGGTTATAAGATAAATTGGACCAAGTCGGTAGCCTTTCCATTAAATCCTTTGCTTCATCAGGCAGATATGCAACCCTTCCCCTTTTTATGGCAACCTCGCATGGTCAAATACCTTGGGGTTCACTATTGTTCTCCTTTGGAAGACACTATCTCCTTCAATGCCAAAGACTTAACCTCTAAAGTCCGGGCGCTTACTCACCGCTGGACTCCTTTAACACTTACCTGGTGGGGTCGATTAGAAACCATAAAAATGATGATTGTTCCGAAAGTGAATTATATCTTAGAAATGTTGCCCTGTCTCTTCCCTCGACGTATATATAAAGATATAGAGGGCCTTCTGACTAGATACTTGTGGCAAAACAAGACACCTAGGATAGCGAAACATAAGCTGCAAGCAGCTAAGGAAAATGGGGGTGTCAGATTCCCTGATTTCCTGAAGTATCATCAATCTTTTCTTCTCAAACAAGGCGCTCGCTGGCTGGAAGATCCAGTACCGAGTAGACCTGTGTGGCTAGACATAGAAGAGGACCTTTGCAAACCGATTCCTCTTACTTTTCTCCCTGGTATGACTCTCCCATCAGACTCCCACTTTCCACCAATGCTTTTAGACACCTTAGGTGCCTTTAATAATCTTATGCACTCTTTAGACTCCCGACTCTGTCCGTTAGACAAGCTCCCACTTTGGTATAACACTCGATTTCGAATACAAAATAAGCCGATGGCGTGGAGCCCCTGGTACACTAGGGGCATTTGGATTCCTAGTCAGTTGTTCCATGAAGGTCGCTGGAAAACTTTTAGTGAATTGCAAATTGAATTTGGTCTCCCAGTGAAACACTATTTTCAATTGGTGCAACTTCAGCATTGCCTTCGGAGTGCTAAGGTGCTCCCGCCATCGGCCTCCCCTACACAAGGTTGGTTGGAGACTATCCGATCTATCGGTAGTTCACCGGGTGTAGCATCCAATTTTACAAAACCTTATGTAATGCTATAATTAGAGATACCCCTATAGCGCAGAAAGCATGGGAGAGAGAATTGCATGTGACTTTGACCCCGGAGCAATGGAGCCTTGTCTGGAGTAGAGTAACACGGGTCTCCCGATCCGCCTCACTCACTCAGACACTCTTCTTTCTAGCCCACCGGTGTTTTTACACTCCTGACAGATTAGCCAAATGGAACACTACTCAGGGCAATAGTTGTTGGACATGCCATGCGGCCATTGGTTCACTACCTCATGTTATGTATGAATGCCCCGCACTACAGTATTACTGGCGTCGGGTCTGGGGTCGTATCCAGTCTATTTTGCACTTTCAAGAGCCCCTTTCATGGAGGATAGTGGGAATTCGCTCAGCTGCGGGGATCCCCTCTCTTCCAAAAACGGCTTACTTCCTTTTGGACTTTATGCTTGGCATTGCTATTTCCCTAATTACGAAATACTGGAAAAATAGCTCTCAGCTGAGCCCCAATGAATGGTGGAATCATGTCTGTCTCTACAGTAAATATGAACAAATACCTCGTATGTTTGCTTCCCCCATTCAGACTCCTCATCATCGGTCTAAATGGAAGATGCTCAATGACTATGTACATTCTGCTCAATGCTCTCATCTGACTGTCTAAATTTGTATATATCTTTGTCCCATGATTATTCTGTATCGCAGATCTTCTTTTGATTGTTTTGATGTATAATCACTGTTGTTTGGAAGCGCTCACATGCTGACATAATCAGCTAGAGAAGAAGCGTGGGGGTGGGGGGTAATTGGGTTTACTTTTCTTTATTGTATACTTGTTTTGTCTCCTTTGGTGTGTTGTTTCTTTTGTCTGTTGCAAAATGAAAATAAAAGTTTAAAAAAAAAAAGAAAGCGGAGGGTAGGGCTAAATGGCCAATTTTCCCAATGGAGAAAGGTGAATAGTGGTGTACCCCAGGGATCTGTGCTGGTTCTGCTGCTTTTTGACATATTCGTAAATGACCTGGAAAAGTGAGGTCAACGAGTGAGGTTATCAAATTTGCAAATGACACAAAACTATGTAAACTTGTTAAAACCCAAGAGGATTGTGGAAAATTGCAAGAGGATCTTGATAAATTGGAAGACTGGGCATCAAAATGGCAGATGAAATTTAATGTGGACAAGTGCAAAGTTATGCACCTAGGGAAGAACAACCCAAACTATGGTTACATGATGCAAGGTTCCACATTAGGAACCACCACCCAGGAAAAAGATTTAGGCGTCATTGTGAATAACATGTTAAAACCCTCCGCCCAGTGTGCAGCGGCGGCCAAGAGAGAAAATTGAATGCTAGGTATGATAAGGAAAGGAATGGAAAATAAAACAAACGATATTATAATGCCTCTGTATCGTTCCATGGTGCGACCACCACTTGAATATTGTGTGGAATTCTGGTCGCCGTATCTTAAAAAGGATATAGCGTTATTAGAAAAGGTTCAGAGAAGAGCCACCAAAATGGTAAAGGGGATGGAAGGATACCCCTATGAAGGAAGGCTAAAAAGGTTAGGGCTCTTTAACCTGGAAAAGAGACGGCTGAGGGGAGATATGATAGAAGTCTATAAATTAATGAATGGAGTGGAACGGGTAAACGTAGATTGATTGCTTACATTATCAGAATATAGAAAGACTAGGGGAAATGCAATGAAGTTACAGGGTAAACTATTTAAGACGAATAAGAGAAAATATTTTTTCACTCAACGTGTAATCAAACTCTGGAATTTGTTACCGGACGATGTAGTAAAGGCTGTTAGTGTAGCTGGGATTAAAAAAAGGTTTGGACAAGTTCCTGGAGGAAAGGGCCATAAACCATTATTAAAAAGGGACCCAGGATATCAATGCTTGACCCAATGCAAGCATTGTGGAACCTGTGTCTTTTGGGGAAACTGCTAGATGACCTAGATTGGCCACTGTTAGAAACAGGATACTAAGCATGATGGACCTTGGTCTGACCCAGTATGGCATATCTTATGTTCTTATGTTCTAAATAATTAAAAATACAATTAAATTAAAAAATCTGTTAAAAGCAGCCCACTGACCTGGGGTACTCCACTATTCACCTTTCTCCATTGAGAAAATTGTCCATTTAGCCATACTCTTTGTTTTCTATTTACCAGTTCCTAATCCACAATAGTATGTTGCTTCCTAGCCCGTGACTTTTTAATTTCTGCAAGAGTCTCTCATGTAGGATCTGTCAAAGGCTTTCTGAAAATCCAGATACACTATATCAACTGGCTCACCTTTATCTATCTGTTTATTCACACCTTTGAAAAAATATAATAGATTAGAGAGACAAAACTTTCCTTGACTAAATCCATGTTGGCTTCCTGCCATTAAGCCATGTTCAGTAGTTTGTTCTTTATAATAGTTTCTATCATTTTGCCTGATAGAGACATCAAGCTCACTGGTTTATAGTTTCCCAGATCACCCTGGAACCCTTTTTAAAAATTGGCGTTACATTGGTCACTCTCCAATCCTCAAGTATTATAGATGATTTTAAAGATAGTTCTCAGATTACTAAAAGTAGGTCTGAAATCTCATATTTCAGTTCAAAAGCATGCCATCCAGTCCTGGTGATTTGCTACTCTTTAGTTTATCAGATAAGTGTATTACATCTTCCTGATTTGTCAAGATTTGTTTCATTTTCCTATATCTTCTTCAGTAATTCATTTAGTCTCTCCGCTATGACCTTGTCCTCTCTTAATGCCCCTTTTACCCTTCTGTCATATAATGGTTCAACTGGCTCTCTCACAGGTGTTTTGCTATGAATGTACTTGAAAAAGTTTTTATTATGCACTTTTGCTTCTATGGCAAGCTTCTTTTCCAATTCTCTCTTTGCCTACCTTATCAATGCCTTGCATCTAACTAGCCAGTACATATGTTGTTTCCTGTGTTCATCAGTTGGCTGTTTTTTCCAATTTTTGAAGGATTATCTCTTAGCTTTCTTTGAAATCACATGTAAGCCATGCTGGCTGTTGTTTGGCCTTCCTTCTACCTTTCTTAAAGTGTAGAATGAATCTGGTCTAGCCTTCTAAGACAGTATATTCAAATAATACCCAAACCTGATGTAAACTCTAAACCTTTGCAGTTGCTCCTTTTAGTTTTTTCTTAAGCATTTTTCTCATTTCATCAGTCTCATTTTTAAAGTTAAATGCTAGCACAGTTAATTTCATTTTTTACTTCCCTCCATTTATTAAATCAAATGTGATCATGATATGATTGTTTTTGCTAAGCGGCCCCAACACTGTTAGCTCTTGCACTAGATCCTGCCTTCTACTAAGAACTAGATCTAAAATAGCTTCCCCTCGTCAGTTC
Source organism: Ichthyophis bannanicus (assembly GCA_033557465.1). Classification (NCBI taxonomy): domain Eukaryota; kingdom Metazoa; phylum Chordata; class Amphibia; order Gymnophiona; family Ichthyophiidae; genus Ichthyophis; species Ichthyophis bannanicus. The sequence goes on from CM066033.1 coordinate 784,834,922, forward strand.
CTGAACCAGCTGCTCCATGAAACCATCATTTATTTCATCTAGAAACATTATGTCCCTAGCATGGCCTGATGTAACGTTGATCCAGTCAATGCTACGGTAATTGAAATCTCCCATTATTACTGTATTGTAAGCTTTGCAAGCTTCCCTCATTTCTTTTAGCATTTCATCATCTGTGTGTTCATTCTGGCCAGGTGGGTGGTAGTACATGGCCCACCCCTTCCCCTTTTTACATGAGATTTCTATCCATAAAGATTCTACAGTGTATTTTAATTCCTGAAAAACCTTTGTCCAGTTTGACTCAATGCCCTCTAAAATATAATGCCACCCCTCCACCTGTGTGCTCTACCCTAACATTGTGATATAGTTTGTATCCTGGTATCACAGTGTCCCATTGGTTAACCTTCTTCTACCAGGTCTCTGAGATACCAATTAAATCAAACCTTTCATTCAGTGCTATATATTCTAATTCTCCCATCTTATTTTTTAGACTTTGAGAACTTGCATACAGTGTTAGAGCATGTGATTCGATGCGTAGAGCACCATCAAGGTTGGATTGTTTTGGTGGCACTGAATTGGCCAAGGAGAGCATGGTTCAGGGACTTAATATGGCTTCTACAGGAATCTCCTCTTTCATCTGCCCCCATTTCAGGGCCAGTTGTCCTGGATGAACCAGCTCCATTCTCACTTGTGGTTTGGCTCTTGAAAGGAGTCACTTAACCCACAAGAGCTACTTTCCTGTGGTGGTTTCCATTCTGCTCAAAGCCAAGAGGGGTTCTACCAGCCTAGCATATGTGCGGGATTGATGCCTCTTTGAGCATTGGTATGGTGCTCGAAAGCTGGTTTCTGAAGTGGCCAAGGTGCAGGCTCTGTTGGCCTTTCTCTTAGCTTCCTGAATGTCCAAGTAGCAGCTTTGTCCTGTTTCAGAAGTCTGGTGACTGGAAAGTCTTTAACCTTGCACCTAGATGTTTTGTGTTTTCTTCAAAGGATTTGGTTTCTGTGTCCTCCTTTATGGTCAGTTGTCCCTTCCTGGGATTTCTGTCTGGTTCTCAGGGCCCTGATGTCAAAACCCTTTGAGCCTTTGAAGCATGCTACTCTGAAGAATTTGACTCTCAAGACTGTTTTCTTGGTCGTGATTTGTTCGGCAAGGTGGATTTCCAAGCTTCAGACTCTGTCTTGCCGGGATCTATATCTGTTGTTTTCAGAGAAAGCCATCTCTACTCAGCCTGTGCCTTCCTTTTTACCCAAGAGGATATCTCCTCTAAATGTCAACCAGATGGTTTGTCTACCCTCCTTGTCTAAGGAGCAGTGTCGAGGGAAAGATAAGGATCTTTATCTTCTGGATGTCTGGAGGCTGCTTCTCCAATACTTGGAAGTTACAAATTCCTTTCATAAGTCAGACCATCTTTTTCTGCTGTTTGCTGGCCCATGCAAGGGTGATGTGGCAGCCAAGTCTACATTGGGACACAATCGAGGAGGCCATTGCCTCAGCATATCTGTTATTGAATGGGCTGGTTCCAGAGGGTTTGCATGCACATTCTAATCAAGCACAAGTGTTGTTGTGGGTGGAGCGTAGCTTGGAAGCTTGGTTGGGTGGCAACGTGGGCATCACTTTCCACTTTTGTCAAGCATTACCTCTTGGATGCCCATGCTCAAGTGGACATGGCCTTTGGCTCAAAGGTTTTATGAGCTGCTGAGTCTTCTTCCTGCCCAGTGGAGGTATAGCTTTGGCATGTCCCACTTGTCTGGACTGGTCTAGCAGGATGATATGGAAGGTGACATTTTACTTATCAGATAATGGAATTGTGTTTGGTCTGTTATGTTGTTGCGGTGCCTTTTGGGCTAATCCATGGGGGCATTGAACGACTAGGTGGCAGCATGGGGGGGGGGCACTGCATTGCCCTGGGGGGGCTGGAGGGATCAACACAAACAAAGAAATTGACTCCAAATAGTTGAATATGGTAATTTAAGGCTCCAACTCAGTAAATTTAAACCGGACATTGAGAAACTGACATTGATTCATCAAGCCCATCCATCCCATTAAACATGTTCAATAGATTACACTATTTTATTAAAATTGCTTTTTGAAAAATGTTAATTGCTTTTGTTTTCCAAATTACATAAAAATGCCAATTCCATCATTAACGTTATTAAATGATAATTATTTATGCTATTAATTAAATTAAAAATTGTAGCAAAATTTTGAATGATTTGTTTTGAGTAATAGTCTCACTGGGTGAGGGCGGACATTGTAATACACTCATGGAAACAAGGAGGCGGCGGGCTGAAAATGTTTGGGAATCACTGATTTACATGGTTTGCCTTGTGGGCACATATCCTACTGACAGCCTTTTGTTCAGTCTCTCCTCTACATAGTTTTTTCTACTGTCTGATTAATCATTGTTGCCCTCCTTGAGGTTGTGTGAGATTTGCCATGCCTTCCCATATGCTTTGGGATGAATACTGAGTTGCCCCTCATTGCCTGGGCTGATAGAGGCGTGATGTCATTGAAACTTGGGCATGTCATTGGTTCTCGGTTTCCATTCATCTGCTGGTAGGGGAACACAACCTACTTGTCTGGACTGGTTTAGCAGGACTCAAGGAAAAGGACAGTATCTAGTAAGTAAAATGTCACATTTTTGTGGACTATAGGGGATATTTTCTAAAGTTTACTAAGCCAATAGTGCAGGATTTAACGAATGCTAATCATTAGCATGGACTCAAACTAATTGCTATCCTGCTCTAAAACCGGCCAGCACAGTAGAAAATCTTGCGCTAGTTGCTTAGCATGGGTTGGAGTGAGATCAGGGCAGATTATGGGCAAAGATAGGGTGTGGCATGCACTGGCAGCTAGTGTATGGTATGTTACTGCATGGTAGGCGGGCATGGTTTTATATGTGTATTTTATCGCTATTTTATTTACTTATTTATTTATTTAAAAGGATTTATATCCCACCTTCTCCTTTAATCAAAGCGGTGTACACAGCAACCAATCGAATATAATGACATTTGTGTGATAATGCAGTGTTATACAGTGAATGAGTGTGTGTGTAAGTTGGCGTTGATTCGTGGTGGGCTATTTACAGCATTAGCTACTTTACAATGTTATGTACATGAGGGAGAAAGGGTGGGGGGGTTGGTATTAGTCCAGGAGTTGGTGGGCACAATTATGTGCTATCACCGTAGTGCTCAATGAAGAGTGTTGTCTTGAGTTGTTTTTGAAAGTCCTTAATGTCTTCTATTGATCGTAGGTCATCAGGGAGGGCATTCCATATTGCAGGTGCCGCCATCGATAGAGCTCTCCTTATGGTGTTCTTGCGAACCTTGGTGAAGTCTTTTGGTGTGTTTATGGTGTCAGAGGTGCCTCTCCTCCTCGGTCTTGTGCTGATGTCAGGTTGTATGAGTGGTTGTAGGCTGAGTACTGAGGTCCGGTGTTTGATTTTGAATATGTTTAAGACTGTCTTATATTTGATGCGGGAGCTGATTGGGAGCCAGTGGAACATAAGAACATAAGATATGCCATACTGGGTCAGACCAAAGTCCATCAAGCCCAGTATCCTGTTTCCAACAGTGGCCAATCTAGGTCATACGTACCTAGCAGTTTCCCCAAAAGACACAGGTTCCACAATGCTTGTACTAGGTCAAGCATTGATATCCTGGGTCCCTTCTTAATAATGGTTTATGAACCCTTCCTCCAGGAACTTCTCCAAACCTTTTTTAAACCCAGCTACACTAACAGCCTTTAATACATCCTCCAATAAGAAATTCTAGAGTTTGATTACAAGCTGAATGAAAAAATATTTTCTTTTATTAGTCTTAAATAGTTTACCCTGTAGCTTCATTGCATGTCCCCTAGTCTTTCTATATTCTGATAATGTAAACAATCAATCTACGTTTACCCTTTCCATTCCGTTCATTAATTTATAGACTTCTATCATATCTCCCCTCAGCCGTCTCTTTTCCAGGTTAAAGAGCCCTAACCTTTTTAGCCTTTCTTCATAGGAATATCCTTCCATCCCCTTTATCATTTTGGTGGCTCTTCTCTGAACCTTTTCTAATATTGCTATATCCTTTTTAAGATACAGCGACCAGAATTGCACACAATATTCAAGGTGCGGTCTCACCATGGAGCAATATAGAGGCATTATAATATCTTTTGTTTTATTTTCCATTCCTTTCCTTATGATACCTAGCATTCTATTTGCTCTCTTGGCCGCCGCTGCACACTGGGCCGAGGGTTTTAACATGGTATCCACAATGATGCCTAAAACCTTTTCCTGGGTGTTGTTTCCTAATGTGGAACTTTGCATCGTGTAACCATAGTTTGGGTTGTTCTTCCCTAGGTGCATAACTTTGCACTTGTCCACATTAAATTTCATCTGCCATTTTGATGCCCAGTCTTCCAATTTATCAAGATCCTCTTGCAATTTTTCACAATCCTCTTGGGTTTTAACAACTTTAAATAGTTTTGTGTCATCTGCAAATTTGATAACCTCACTCGTTATTCTACTTTCCAGGTCATTTATGAATATGTCAAAAAGCAGCGGACCCAGCACAGATCCCTGGGGTACACCACTATTCACCTTTCTCCATTGATAAAATTGGCCATTTAGCCCTACCCTCTGCTTTCTATCTTTTAACCAGTTCCTGATCCACAGTAGTACACTGCCTCCTATCCCATGACTCTTTAGTTTTGCCAAACGTCTCTGATGAGGGACCTTGTCACAGGCTTTCTGAAAGTCCAGATACACTATATCAACCAACTCACCTTTGTCCACCTGTTTATTCACACCTTCAAAAAAACATAACAGATTAGTAAGACAAGATCTTCCTTGCCTAAAGCCATGTTGGCTGTCTCCCATTAGGCCATGACTATCTACATGCTGAGTAATTTTATTTTTTATGATGGTTTCTACCATTTTCCCGGTACTGATGTCAGGTTCACCAGTCTGTAGTTTCCCGGATCACCCCTGGAACCCTTTTTAAAAATTGGTGTTACATTGGCGATCCTCCGATCTTCAGGTATTAGAGATGATTTTAATGATAGTTCACAGATTACTAATAGCAGGTCTGCAATCTCATATTTCAGTTCCTTCAACACTCTTGGATGTATTCCATCCAGCCCAGGTGATTTGCTACTCTTCAGTTTATCTAATAGTTGTAATACATCTTCCCAATGTATCAATATTTCCTTCAATTCTTCCGCACCTTTAAATACCACTTCAGTCATGGGTAACATCCCTACATCTTCCTCAGTAAAGACCGAAGCAAAGAATTCATTCAGTTTCTCCGCTATTGCCTTGTCGCCTCTTAGTGCCCCTTTAACCCCTCTATCATCTATTGGACCAACTGACTCTCTCACAGGTTTTTTGCTACGAATGTACTTGAAAAAGTCTTTATTTTGTGTTTTTGCTTCCGCAGCAAGCTACTTCTCAAATTCTCCCTTTGCCTGCCTTATCAATGCCTTGCATTTGACTTGCCAGTGCTTGTGCTGTTTCCAGTTTTCATCGTTTGACTCTTTTTTCCATTTCCTGAAATATGCTTTTCTGGCAACAACAGCCTCTCTGACCTCACCTTTAAACCATGCTGGCAGTGGAGGTGTTTTAGAATGGGGGTGATGTGATCTTGTCTTGATGAGCCAGATATTATGTGTGCTGCTGTGTTTTGAGCCATTTGTAGTGGCCTGAGTGTCTGCTTAGTTAGGCCCAGATAGATTGGGTTGCAGAAGTCTAGGATGGGAGTTATTAGTGCTTGACAGACTGTGCGGAAATGATCTTGAGCGAGGAGCCATTTGAGGCTTCTGATTAGTCTCACCTTGAGGTATGCATTTTTGGTGGTTCTGCTGATGTGTGACTGTAGGTTTAGTTCCTTGTCGAGAGTCACTCCGAGGTATTTCACTTCCAGTTTTATGGGTATTATTGTGTTGTTGACCTTGATGGAGGGTGTCGGAGTGAAGCTGGAGTTTCGGGTGATGAGTAGTGCCTCAGTCTTGTAGTTTATGGTCAGTTTGTTGTCTTGAAACCAGCAGGTCATATGTTTGAAACAGTCTTTTTTTTTGGTGTAGTCAGGGTTGTCGAGGTTGACGGGGTATATATCACGATGTTGTCGGCATAGATTGTGTATTGTATTTTGTGTTTTTTCATGATGTTGCAGATCGGTTGAATGTAGAGGTTAAATAAAAGTGCTGGTAGGGCGGAGCCTTGTGGGACGCCTTGCTTGATTTTTGAGGGTCGGGAGGTGTTGGGGCCAATCTTGACCTGGAACTGTCTGCCCGTTAGGTATGAGTTGAACCACTTCAGGGTGGTGCTGTGTAGTCCAATGCTCTGTAGCCTTGCTAGCAGAATTCTGTGGTCCACTGTGTCAAATGCTGATGAGATGTCTAAGAAGATCATAAGTGTTCCTCTCTTGCGGTTGTCTATGATTTGGATTATGTTGTTAAAGAGATATAACAGGAGTGTTTTGACTCCATGGTTCGGGCAGAAACCGTGTTGGTTGATGTCCACTGTGGCATGTATGTCAATGTGGTCCTGGAGATGATGCTCTACCACTTTTTCTATAATCTTTGCCAGTAGGGGTATGCTTGAGATAGGTCTGTAGGCTGCTGGGTTGCTCTTGTCTAATGGGGATTTCTTCAGAATTGGTCTTATTGTAGCTAGCTTTAGTTGGTTTGGCATGACTCCTTGGGACAGTGAGCTGTGCACCATGTTGTGTATGGTGTAGATGAAGTTTTCCTTTCTTGCTTTAATCCATGTCACTGGGCATGGATCTGTTGGTGCGGTGCTCGTGTTAAGCGCGGTGATGATGTGTGAGAGCTGCTTTGTAGATGGAGTGCTGAATTTGTCCCATGTTTTAGAGGATGTGGTTGGTTCAGTGGTTATGCTTGTCGTTGGTTACGGTGAGGTATCCAATTTTTCTTTAGGTGGTCTGCGAAGGATTTTGGGTCTATCTGCATGTCTCTTTCAGTATTGGGTTCATTAGTAAGATTTTTCACTATTTCGAATAGTTCTCTCGGTTTGTTGTAGGCTTTGAGTATGATGTTTGTGTGGTATTCTCTTTTTGTCTGGTTGATGAGCTCATTGTATTCCCTTTGTTTCGTTAGGTATAGGGCCTGAGTGATGGGAGATTTGGTGCATCTCCATCGGCGTTCTAGTTTCCTTAGGCCCCTTTTTGCGTTACGTATGTTCTTTGAGTACCAGGGTGTGTGATGGTTTTTGATGCAGTGAGTTTTCTTGGCTTTGTATTCATTGGCTTTGGCGGCAGCATTGATGATACTGTTCCATTTGTTGATTTGCTCATCTAAATCCTCTGTTTCAAGGTTCAGGTGGGGTAGAGTGTACTGTAGAAATTGGTCCCTGTCGAAGCTTTTGAATCTTCTTTGCACGGGTGGGTTGTCTTGAGGCTCGTTGTGTTTTCTTCCTTGTGGCACAATTTTTATTTTAATTCTGTGATGGCCTGACCAAGGTACAGGTGTGGCAGAGGGTGTTGATATGCAACCTCTGTCAAGTAGGTAGTTGGGGGCAAATATGAGGTCTGGTGATGATCCATGTCTGTGTGTCGGTGTTTGGATCAGTTGAGTGTATTGTAGGGAGGCCATTGCTTGTAGGAAGGTTTCTGTATCCTTGATGGCAGCTGATTTGAAATTGAAGTCTCCCAACAGTAGCAGTGGATTGTGGTTAGTGTTGACCGCACAGACAGCTTCTAGCGTGGAGGCTATCTCATCTGGTGGGGCATGGGGAGCTCTGTAAATGAGGCACATGGCCATCTGTTTGTTTTCCACAATGATTGTATTGCATTGGTCTGTGTTTGAGGAGCTACGGGACTTGAGCTTTAGGCTGTTCTTTGCGATGATCAAAACCCCTCCTCCTCTCCTGTGTGTGCGTGGGCAGTAGAATGCTGTATAAGTGGAGGGCACTAATTGATTAAGGAGTACATTGTCAGTGGGGGTGAGCCATGTTTCTGTGATGCAAAGGATGTCAGGTTGTTGAGCTTCTATGTGGTCTGCTAGTGTGTTAATTTTGTTTCGTATGGATCTGGTGTTGATGAGCTCTATGGAGATAGCTGATGGCGTGTTTACTGCTCTAGTGGCTTTTTTTGGGGTTGCGTGGGTGTTAGTCTTGTGGTTGGCTTGTTTATTGTGCTTAGTTTTTTTTGTGTGTGTTCCAGTTTGTGTACTGGAGTGGGGTGTAGATCGGTAGGGTTGTTGGTAGCCATAAGGTGTTTGTGGGTAGGTAGTGGGTGGGTGTGTGCTGTGGAAGGAGTTGGGTGAGGAGGAGGCACATAGGCACATAGGCAGATTCATGGTTGCAGTCATGTTGATTTTGGATGCACTTACTTTAAGGTGTTCTTGCTGCTTTTGGTGTTTTTTGTTGCTCCTAGGGTCCACGCCTGCAGTCTGACATTGTCGATCTCTTGGGCCCTTTTGGGGTTGTTGCTGTGGTCGTCTCTGTGGCCGCACCTAAGGGCCATGCCAAAGGGCCCTCTGGCGAGGCCCTCAGGCACGGGCCCACCAGGCATGGGCGTGCCCGGTTGGGACGCTTCTTTTAAATGTTCCTCCCACTGCCCCAATTGGGCAGGAGCCTCTGTAGCTCTTGGTCAGTGACTATCACTGCATTCCCAGGCCTAGTTTGTGAGTTGTAAAGCCGAGGATAATCCCTAGGCAGATGTGAATGAGCTCTCATAGTAAATCTGCCCAAGAGTCTACATCCAAATTAAACTAGAAGAAAAATGAGAGGCCAAAGTAAAGTTAAATAAGTCACATCCCCATCTCCCCGTGCACGCACCTATATGCATAGTTCCTCCACAATACTTTTCTTACTGATGTTGTGGATGATTTTGCTCTATTCTAAACTTGCAGAAACAAGACATTGCTAAATCTTGTCCTATGACACAGCATGTAATGCAGTAAGAAAAAACAAATCGAATTCATAAGGACAGAATGGGCGCAGGGGATAGTACATAAAACATGAACATGGGAGCTGTGTTTGATAGAAACTGCCAAATAGTTATTAAAAGCATACTTATTGAGGTTTAACCAATAACATAATCTCTCTCATGCAATTGTTAACTGTAAGTAAATATGTTTCCAATAATGACTTATTACTAAGTGAACATGAAACAGTTACTGCTTTCTGATGAACTTAAAGGGAAGACTACAGTACATTCAGTTATTGCCTGATTATTAAATAGACCCAATTATTATTGAAAACATCTTGATGGGGTTTTAACAACAATGTAGAAGATATTTGCATTACACAATTGTTAAATCTCAATAAATCTGTTTTCAATTTGAATGCATTTAATATTTCATAACTGTTTTCTTAATCTACAGTAAATTTGAACTTGAAATCCTTAGTAGTACAGTATATTTTCAATAAACAGTTTTTGAGTGGATTGCTATTTTGAGATATGCGAAGCCGGAGGAATTATGAAGGAATTAATCAAAAATAATAATGTTATCATTGGGCAAAATCAAGAAATAGAATTATGGATCATCAGAGCATGCTATAAACTCAGGGAAGATTGTGGCAACAAAGTTGAAAACGCAGCAGATAAGATGGAGAAATGTATTCTGCATTTTGCAAGTCGCAGCACCTAGGGATGTGCTTTCATTGGACACAAAGCGGAAAATTAATGACTTTTTCTATTGCATTTTTTTCATTTCTAAAATGAAAGGAAAAAAAAGAATAACATTGCATTTATTTTGGTTTGTTTAATTTTAATTTAAATCTTGCTACAGAAAAAAGCAGGGATCTTTCCCAATGCCCAACTTCTCTCTAGCATATTTTTTTTCTGGATTATTCACCATTTACAGAAAGTAAAAGTACAAGCAATTACAAGAAAACATATCAGGAAACATGACTCAATCCAAAGACAAGTTGACACCTACAGCCCACATCATGGGAGGCAGGCAGTCAGTATGAATTTTTCATCTAGTGATAAACGATTAAAGATCAAATGTTAGGGCAAATATGTTGTTCCTCAAAACTGAAAAAGAAAGAAATGGCAAAGGTACAGAAACATAAAAACCTCCTCTAGGGCTCAACTTTCTCCCCTGCATCTTATTTTTCTTTGTTTCAAATTCTTTATAGATCATCTCACTAATTTCAAGGACGCCCAAAGCTGGTGCCATTTTGTACAGCAGAAATTTATAATGGTACAGGCCTCAGGTATACTGGTTCTGCTTTCTCTTGCTGGACTGGTGGGAAAGAGTGATAGCTATTGCCCTGAAACAAATACCATCATGGCTCAGGAAAGATACTCGGAAGGGTGGAGAGGTGGGAGAATCAGGAGAAAGCTTAGAAGGGTTTTTTGTTTCTTCTTGCTACAGGAGTGGGAAAGACAGAAGGGTTCTGACATTTTATTATTTTGTTATTCATCTTTTTTTTAAATTTGTTGTGAAACAATAATAAACTCAAAAGCCTGCAGTTGCACAAAAGGATACTGTGGGAAATTGGTAAGAAAATCATAAATACATAGAGATATATATTCAAACTACCCATGATCTGACACACTCCACTAGTAGATATTATTCATAGGGTTTGCCATGATAATAAAAGCCAATTATGCAGACAGTGCCTCTATGATTATTAAGAGAGTATAAGAACCCACACAAATCTGTGCCTAATTTTTAATACTTGTTAAGACAAAACTATCGTGGGACGAGCATCTAGCGGGGTCCCAGTCCTGGCAAGGAGAGAACAAAACAAGGAAAGAGAGAGACAAAATTTCCAGGCAGATACGTTTTTATATACTGCTATAGCAGAGCTGGCTCATAGTAAGCTATCAAGGAGTCCAGTCCTCACACAGGATACAAGCTGGGTTTTTATACAGTCTTAGCATAGCAGTTTGTCACGTGGGTTAGAGCAGAATAGCAATTTGGAAGAATTCTCTGGGCCCTTTGCTTATCTAGGTGGCATATCTGGAATGTACCTAACAGCTAGGATTCCCTGATTGGTCAGTTGAGGGGTGGCTACCTTATCTCTCCCTGCAGTCTAAGGTATTTGTGGCTAACGCCCTGCTCCTTTGTGTGTGTGCCTGAGAAGATAACTCTAGCAAAGGCATCTTTCTACCTCCCCCTTCTATTCTTTTGTCAGTTTGGTTGTAAAGGTAGTTTATCTGGTTTTAGCCTGTGGGTGTTCTTGTGCTGCTGCTTCTGTCTTTGTTGCCAGATATTTCAGCCAGCAAGCCATTTTCTTCTAGCATGCTATCCCCTTTCCCATCTCAAAAACTATGTATGTAGTTTTCATTATTCAAATCTATATATCTGTTTGCCTCTGCTAACCTAATTCCACCCTAATTCCACCTACAAACCATCTTGGCTAAAAGTTCATGCAATGTTTAGAGAAGTTCCTGGAGGAAAAGTCCATAAATACTTGTTAACCAAGTAGGCTTCAGAAAGTCACTGCATATCACTGGGAGTGAGCAACAAGCAATAAATGTACTTTTTGGGATCTTGCCAGGTACTTCTGAATGAAAGGGCGAGAGAGAGTAACACTTTGAGTGCAAGTAAAACTAGGCCTACAATATAAGGTGGTCCTTTTACTTAAGTGCATTGGGTTTTTGCACTTAATATGTGTTTAGCACTAAAACAAACATGCAGTAAGTGAAAAGCCTCTGTAATAACAGTCGGGGGCATGGCCAGCCCATTCTCAGAGGTTTCCATGGGGGTGCATACTCTAATGCAAGGCACAAGTAACATGTGTGCAATTACTGCCACCCACTGAGGTTTCGTTAAATGCACCCGCACTAATTGCAATCTTGACAGCACACACTATTGTCAACGCCCTCACCACTCGCCTCTAGGTTTAGAGGGGCGTGGTTATTGGAGGAACCTTCTCCTATTAGCCTTAGCAGCCTATTTCCTTGTGGTGTCTTCTGGGAAGTGTAGTACTGCTAAGATGTGTTTGTGCTTCAGGTAGAAAGTTGTAGTTAAGGCCACCGAGGTAAGGCATTTAACAGAAAATTTATTTCACACAAAAAGATTCAAATTACCAGATACAGGATTATTTCTGTAGGATTTGCTCAAGGTACAGCAGATGGTTGGCAAAGTAAACAAAAGAACCCAAAAATGGCTGTTTAAAGTCTTCTTACTTTCAGAAGCACAGCCTTTGATAGCAAGGTTGCCACCTTCCTTTTTGTCCTTGCTAATTTATTTAGAATTTTATTTATTATTTATTATTTTATTTAGAATACATTTGTATACCGCAGCTTCCAGCGATCAGCAGCGTTTTGATTACAGATTGAAAATTGCCAAATCAAGACAGAAATTTCATAGTAACATTACATTGATTTGAAAGGAAAGCACGGCACACAGTAATAAGGTCATAGGAGAGGAGACAGAGATTTACATATGTACATTTTTCCTAACAGGATTACAGCATAAAGTCCAAACAAGCTTAATCTTCTGTGGCAGTTTGGCTTCTATCAGCCTCAATTCCTTCTAGGCTGCATTTCAGGTACAACTGAACTCAAAACAAGAAGTAAACATTCAGACTGCCATCAAAAACTCTCAACAGGCTTTTCACATAACAGAGGAGCAAAGAAAAACTCTTCTAGCAGGTAAATTGGCTTCTTGCCGTTTCACAGTTTCAAACCACAGGTGGATAACAAGCATGAATCACAGCTCCCTGCTTATCCTTATACTTCAGTAAACTTCCCTTTTAAAAACATATGGGGAATTTACCACCACACTGCCTGTTTCTTATGGTTACCTTTTCAAGGAGGATAATTCTTTCAGGGCTGGCTTTTCCTCAAGACTTCATGTCTAAAGCTTGGCACAGAGAGCAATCCATAAGGATGTCTTCTTCCCCCAACTCTGCACTGGCTCTCCCAGCTGCATGGGTTCTGGCTCACCCACCTGGTCAGACTGCTCAGCTGACAACCTCTCCGGTGCTCTGAGAGCTTCTCTACTTCCTGGCTCCAAGCTCTGCTGCCAACCTGTTGCAGGGAATTCAGCCCTCTCAGCTCCTGGTAGCTCGGCTCTTCTACATGAGTCAGCACCTTCTCTGCCTCCTTCTCTTCTCCAGTCTCTGCCTTCTCCTCCCTCTCCTTCTTTCTCCCTTCCTTTCTCCCTGTCTGTATACTTTAGCATAGGCTTATACCTCCAGGGTTCTAGCCCCACCTCCTTCCTTCCCAGGTGTTGGCAATCCCCCTGCCTTCTGGTATTTGAGTAATCAGGGAACTTGTTGAAGTAAGAGTTTTGGACCTCGTGCCCATAATCTCTCTCTCTTACTCTATTAGACACTGCATGAAACCTGTTCCAGCTGGTGTTTTCCTGGTTCTTAGGTGTGGCTGTGGCTTTCTCACCCTGCACTCCTAAAAGGGGACCCTTTACTAGGGTGAATTCTTTACATTTCTCACCTCCCCCATACTCAGGATAGATGACCTTGCCACACTATGTTCTCCTGTGCTAAATGCCATATGCCCTCCAGCCCACTCTCCACCCCTAACTCGCCCATTCCCGCCCCACCATGCAATTTGCGATTGCCACAAGAATTAGTGTGTGGTGAGTGTCATTCCTTCAAGGTAACAGTTGCTATGGCCCTAAACTGGCAGTTACCACACACTAAAATTGCATTTTAACCATTTAGCACACTTTAGTAAAAGGGCCCCTAAGACAGAGGAATGCATTTTATATAGATTAATACAGGGATTAGTGAAGGCTAAAGCAGGGACTGTCTCTTACATGTCTGTGCAGCTCTGCGTACGTCTTGAAGCGCTATACAAATGCTCAGTAATAGTAAAGCAGTTTTTAAAGCATGAGTATCACTATCTCTGATGAAAAAAGTAGCAGTAGCTCTTTAAAAACAGCTTTTGCAAGAGAAACATTTAGCCAGTGTTTAAAAGGCTCTTGTAAGATGTTTTGGATTGTTATCTAATTGAGTTGAAAAGGAGATTTTTCTATTGTGAATTCTCCTATTTTTCAGCAACTGTAAAGTAGCGATAAACTTGTCAAATTACTTGTATATGTAGCAGGACACCAAAATGTTCTCTCTGTACTAGGAAAGAGAAAAATGTGGAACCCCTGCTCCTGTACTTACAGTAATGTAATGGAAGATAGGCCTGCATGTCTATGATTGAACCGTGAACGTATCACTGTAAGGTTTTGGGGATAAGCTATTAAGTTGCAGTAAAATATCACAGTTTACTGCAGCTTTGTTTACCACAGGAGTCAATACCTGCAGGTTAGTAACGCTGGTAGTAATGGAATAATGCAGTTTGCTTTGAACTTCTCAAGCCAGTGTTATTTTTCCTGTCTGGTTTCATCAGCTACTGACATGCGGCCCTGATGCTCCCAGCCATCACTATAAAGATCCCCATTCAAGACGCCTCCTACCCTGGACTGCCGTTCAAGCTCTCTGAAGTCATCCCTGCCTCTATCCCCCTCCCGCCATCAAGTCCCCTCATCTGTGACCTCCTCCCTTAGACAGCCCAAAGACCCTTCACTCCTCTCCCTACGGCTGCTCAATCCCTCATCAGTGGTACAGGGTAAGAGGATAACGAGGCAGGTGCTGTCCCCAGTCACCCATGCCCTTTCTGGTGCCAGCTTCAAAATGGCTCCACATGAACCCTAGCAGTACTCTTGCAGTACTACCCCTACAGGTCACGCTGCCATATAAGGGCAAGGACTCACTGCAGCCTGGAGCAGGAATAAATACAGGGTCAGGAAGCTTCTAGAAAGGCGCTTATGTATTTGAGTGAAGCTTTCTTTGTGCAGTGTCTATGGGCTGAGTAAAGGGTGTCAATGGAGATCTGTACTGGCTCCACTCAAGCTTTAATGAAGATATTTCTGTTCTTTCTTTTTTCTTCTTTTGGAGAGGAAGGACCTGCCAAACATCAAATAAACACTTTACAGCAGTAGCTATTTGTTTGGTTTTCTTGCAGTTCAAAACAGTGCAAATAGTAAATATGTTCATTGTTACAGTTTACCATTATAATATTGTCATCCCTTTGCAATAAATGTCAGTCTAACCGAAGGCACACATTGCATTGCAACCCTAGCAGTACAAAGCCAGCCATGAGTAATAATGAGTAAGAGATTACCGAAGGCTCCAAGTCACTGCCTTAACTCTGTGTTTGGACAATAAAGTTCAGAGGTACAGAGGACAAACACATCATAGAGACAGGATGACCAACTACCACTTATCAGTTCATTGTTTACTTCCTTTTTAGCTAATTAAATCTTGATTCTTCACAGGAAACGATTCTTATGGACTCTGCCATAGCTGGGGTCGTTATTATTATGCATTTTTCATCGGATTTATCTAAAAGAACAGGAAAAGCTGAGCTCCAACTCTTAGGACTGTACAATCTTCCTTCAACATTTGTCGGTAGGATAAGTGCTCTCCTTGGCCAGCTCTGCAACTTCAATCATTAAGGCTAAGTCATAGTTGCAGTCTACACATCTGTCATCTTCTTGCCACCTCATAGGAAAAAAAATTCCAGCCATGGGTATTTTTTTTATTTTTAATTAAGTGCTTTTAGAACATTCAGTACTATAGAAAGAAATCGAATACATAATCTAAAATTCTAAACTCCATCTACTTAAATTAGAATTGTCCACAGTGGGAGCTTGCTACAGTTGCTGAAGAGTTTCTGGGTTGAACGCAAACACTGTGTTTCCAGGAGAGTTCCTGGCTTTTCAGACCTGGAGATCTAAACATGAAGATGTTTTTAAAACGTGCTGTAGAACTACATAAGTGCCATTTTAAAAGCGCTGCAGGAAAAAGAGGCCTCTTTCTCTCCAGCAGGCATAATGCCATGTCCCCTCTAGGTGCTGCCGCCTTCAACGTTTTTTCGTTCAGTGGAAGGGAGAGGGAATGAAGGGTTACAATGTGAGTGGAGATTAGACAGGGGATAGGAGAGTGGGGGGGGGAGGGGGATGGAACAGAGATTGAAGAAGACTGTGAGAGGTTACAGAGAAAATGAAAGAGAGAGAGAGAGGTACAAAGGACATGAGGAACTAAAAGAGAGATATAGGGGAAGAGGAAAATGGAAGAGAGCGAAGTAGGAGCACAGAAATTTGAATAAATACTGAGAGATGTACAAGGGATATAGAAGGACAGCAAGAATGTTACAAGGAGATATAAAAGTTAGCAGGTACACAGATAGTGATGAGATTGCCCAAAAAAAAACATCTACATCTTGCTGAGGCCTTCCTTGCAACCAGAGGCTGCCAGGAATGCCAAGTGAGGTGAAAGAAACTTGGGAAGTATAAGCAATTACACACGCAGAAAACAAGTTACTTCATTATCTAGATAAACTGAATTATTCACTATTGACCATAGATTTTCAAGGTCCATACCTGTCTGCAAAGGTAGATGACATTTGGTGCAGAGTATAGCAGATTATTTTCAATCCAAGATAGCAGAATTACCTGCCCTTGTGAGTAACACAGCATGTACAAGTTTAATTGTAGATAACGGCATGCTACGATTGGAATCTTTTGATTTGGTGTTCCTAACTATTGCAAAGTTATTCAAAGGATAAAAACTGTTACGTGTCCTTTAGATGTAATATCGATGTCTACACTAAAATTAGTGAGACAGTCTGTTGTGGGTCTTTTTGCAAGGTTTAGTGAATGCCTCTTTGCAAGAGGGACTGATGCTTTCTGTTTTGAAATGCTCTTCAGTTTGACCATTTCCTAAAACAATAAGACTCTTGATGACACTGTGAACCTGAGTCCGCTCTCTAGCATCTTGTTGAGCAAGTAGTTCACTCACGGCTTGCTGACTGTGCAAGTAAACATGCTATTCCTGACATATGGCAGCAGGGCTTCAGGCCCCCAGTCCAGCGGCTTTAATTTTTTCACTTTTAAGTGCTGCCTTATATAGTTTAGAGTCTTCTGATACATCATATGGTTTTTTTTTCTGTGGCAGCATTTGACTCAGTGTTTCACTCAGTTATGTTACACCATTTGTCTGAAATTGGTTTAGGAAGAACAGTTTTAAGATGATTTTGATCCTACTTATCTTACTAAAGACAACACGTTTGTATTGGACCTTAGGTTTCACATCAGTACAGTTTAGAAAGAGGAGTCCCAGAAGGCTCAGCACTCTCATCCACTTCGCTTAATATTTATATGGCACTATTATGCAGGATGTTACAATCACTGCATATACAATTTAGATTGTATGCTTATGATATCTTGTTGTTTTTGCCATTGAAATGGAAGGAACACTTAGGAGTATGTTTACTAGAATGAGGTAGGCTACTGCGTGTTCAGCTTCCGAACAGTGTGGGGGCAGCGCCGGTCCCATGCTAACGAATGGGGGAAGGCACAGCATATCCTCATGCAGTTAGGACAGGCCCAGCACCATTCCTAAGCTAAGCTGTTGGCCACGATTACTGTGGGCGCAGCTGTTGCCACCCATCAAGGTGGTGGTAATTGTACCATGCGAACTGTGTAACATTACAGTGCACTGAAGACGCCTGTGCTAAATGCAATGTGCAGTGTCTACACCCCATCCCCACTCAGTCTCTGCCCTGAACCTACCCAGTCTCCACCCCACCCCACCCAGTGTCTGCCTTGACTCCACCCAGTCTATGCCCTAAACCACCCAGTCTCCACTCCAACCCATGCTAAGCACTTAGTGTAGGATTTGTACCGCAGCCGCATTTATTGTACACACTAATTTGTTTCTGCAGCAGGCTTAGCTCTGGTAAACCCTAGACCAGTGATGGCTAACCTTTTTGAGCCCGAGTGCCCAAACTGCCGCACAAAACCAAAGAATTTCCTCAAAGTGCCAGCACGTCATTTGCATAAGTGGTCTTATTTGCATAAATATTTGCATAATGTTACCATACACTAACTTTTAGTAAACATGTCTCTTAATGAGTGTATGGATAAAGAAAGACTAAAAGATTTCTACATTACTATAATCCAGTGCCAACCGCCAGGCACATTAGGAACTACTACAAACGCTGCCCATTTAGAACCCATAGCAAACCCGCCGTATCCTGACAGCATTACCAGGACTCACAAAGCACCATACCCTACCTATCAAAAGGCAACACTGCAAATATTAAACCAATACATTTCAGAGAATACTGGGGAAAGAGAACAAGTGGCAACGTCAAATAGGAATTTCCTCTTGTACCAAACAAAGCGCAGATGTTAATGATGCACATTTCCCAGAGCTGACATATTCCAGTTAATAAATTCAAAATAAAGAGATATCTTTCTACCTTTTGTGCATTTTCTTTTTCAGTTGCAATTGGTCCAGCCACTTTCTTCTGGTTTCTTCATGTTTTCTGCTAACTCTCCATCGTCTGCTGTCCATTTGTCCTTTCTTCTCTCTCTTCTAGTTTTTTTTCCATTCTCTCTCTCTCTACATCTGCTTTAACATACTAATCTTTCTCCTTTTGCTCTTTCCTCATTCCTATTTCATCCACACAAATTTTACCCCTCCATCCTCAATCCCCAATTACTCTCCCAATACCTGGCCAATTGTAGATTTTTCATCCCTCCTACACAAAATATTTTTCCCCTCTCCATTTTACTCTCCCAGCCCCATCCCATTCTAATCCTCCCCCAACATCAGCTCCCTTCTAGTTCCAGTCTCACCCAGCATCCATTCCCTTCTAGTCCCTGCATCAGCCCATTTCCAGTCCTAGCCCCCCATCCATTTCCAGTCCAAGTCCCTTCATCAGCTCATTTTCAATCCTAGCCCCCCCATCAGCCCATTTCTAGTCATTTCCTAGCCCCACCATCAGCCCATGTCAAATCATAGCTCCCCTCCACTCAGCCCAATTCCAGTCCAAGCCCCCCCATGAGCCTACTTCCAGTTCTAGCCCCTCCATGAGTCCATTTCAATTCAAGCCCCCACCACAGCCCATTTCCAATCTTAGCTCCCCCAACAGCCCATTTCCAGTCCTATCCTAGCTGTTCCATCAGCCCATTTTCAGTCCTAGCTCCCTTCCCTCACAGCCCATTTCCATTCCAAGCCCCCTCCCCATCAGCTATTTGCAGTTCAAGCCTCCCCTTCCACTCAGCCCATTTACAGTCCTAGCAACACCCCAACCCATTACCAGTCCTAGCCCCCCGTCAATCAACTTCCAGTCCTAACCCCCATCACCCCATTTTCAGTTTAAGCCCCCCCCCTATAACCCATTACCAGTCCTAACCCCCCCATCAGCCCATTTCCAGTCAGCCCCCCATAGCCCATTGACAGTCCTAACCCCCCCCCATCAGCCCACAGCCCATTACCAGTCCTAACCACATCAGCCCACCTCAAGTCCTAACCCCTCCCCATCAGCCCATTTCCTGTCCTAGCCCACCCATAACCCATTATCAGTCCTACCCCCCAACAGCCCACTACCAGTCTTAACCCCCTCCCATAGCCCATTACCAGTCCTAACCCCCCCATCACCCCATTTCCAGACAGCCCTCATCAGCCCACAGCCCATTGCCAGTCTTAACCCCCCCCCCATAGCCCATTGCCAGTCTTAACCCCCCCCCATAGCCCATTGCCAGCCCTCATCAGCCCACAGCCCATTGCTAGTCTTAACCCCCCCCATAGCCCACGGCCAGTCTTAACCCCACCAGCCCACTGCCAGTCTTAACCCCCCTCCCTAGCCCATTGCCAGTCTCAACCCCTCTCCCTCCCTCCCTAGCCCATTGCCAGTCTCAACCCCCCTCCCTCCCTCCCTAGCCCATTACCAGTCTCAACCCCCCTCCCTCCCTCCCTCCCTAGCCCATTGCCAGTCTCAACCCCCCCCTCCCTCCCTCCCTAGCCCATTGCCAGTCTCAACCCCCCTCCCTCCCTCCCTCCCTCCCTAGCCCATTGCCAGTCTCAACCTCCCTCCCTCCCTCCCTAGCCCATTGCCAGTCTCAACCCCCCCCTCCCTCCCTAGCCCATTGCCAGTCTCAACCCCCCTCCCTCCCTCCCTCCCTCCCTCCCTAGCCCATTGCCAGTCTCAACCTCCCTCCCTCCCTAGCCCATTGCCAGTCTCAACCTCCCTCCCTCCCTCCCCCATTGCCAGTCTCAACCTCCCTCCCTCCCTAGCCCATTGCCAGTCTCAACCCCCCTCCCTCCCTCCCTCCCTAGCCCATTGCCAGTCTCAACCTCCCTCCCTCCCTCCCCCATTGCCAGTCTCAACCTCCCTCCCTTCCTCCCTAGCCAATTGCCAGTCTCAACCTCCCTCCCTCCCTCCCTAGCCCATTGCCAGTCTCAACCCCCCTCCCTCCCTCCCTCCCTAGCCCATTGCCCGTCTCTACCCGCGTCCCTCCCTCCCTCCCTAGCCCATTGCGAGTCTCCACCCCCCTCCCTCCCTCCCTCCCTAGCCCATTGCCAGTCTCAACCCCCCTCCCTCCCTCCCTCCCTAGCCCATTGCCAGTCTTAACCTCCCTCCCTCCCTAGCCCATTGCCAGTCTTAACCTCCCTCCCTCCCTCCCTAGCCCATTGCCAGTCTTAACCTCCCTCCCTCCCTCCCTAGCCCATTGCCAGTCTTAACCCCCCTCCCTCCCTCGCCCATTGCCAGTCTTAACCCCCCCCCCCCCTAGCCCTTTGCCAATCCTACCCGCCCCCCCTCGGCTCATGGCAATTAAAAAAAAAAAAAAAAGCTGGCCGCCGCGGCGGCATGGAGTGTCCCGCGGGGCTTCCTCTGCCCGGCGGGACTCTCCCGGCGCAGCTCAGCCCCTCTCTGCCGGCTTGCAGATACGCGAAGGGAGAGAGAGTCTCCCTCGCATCTCTGTTATGCCCGCAGGGGCAGATGGGAAATTTCCCATCAGCCCCTGCGGGCTTAACAGAGACGCGAGGGAGACTTTCCCTTCGCGTATCTGCAAGCCGGCAGAGAGGGGCTGAGCTGCGCCGGGAGAGTCCCGCCGGGCAGAGGAAGCCCCGCGGGACACTCCATGCCGCCGCGGCGGCCAGCTTTTTTTTTTTTTTTAATTGCCATGAGCCGGCATATATTAATTTGCGACCTTCCCGCGTGCCAGCTGCAAGGCCTTCGCGTGCCACAGCTGGCACGCGTGCCATAGGTTCGCCATCGCTGCCCTAGACTGTAAGGGCAGTTTAGGAACATTGTCCTTTAGTTTCTAGTCCTCTGATCGCTAACTTTTCATATGCCATGTATGGTTTGAGGATAACTGCTTGACTGTCATTTTTAAAATGACAAACATTAACTGCCCCAAAGGATGTTGGATACTCTCCACCTAATAACGTGACTATATCAGGACGATATTTAGTTTTGGACAAGTTCCTGGAGGAAAAGTCCATAAACCATTATTAAAAGGGACCTAGGATATCAATGCTTGACCCAATACAAGCATTGTGGAATCTGTGTCTCTTGTGGAAACTGCTAGGTACGTATGACCTAGATTGGCCACTGTTGGAAACAGGATACTGGGCTTCATGGACCTTGGTCTGACCCAGTATGGCATATCTTATGTTCTTATGATATTACTATTTCTTCTGATGTAGCGTCTTCATGGCTAGTGCAAGGGTATTGGGCACCTTAGGCCTTATGCTCCCTCACCCGCCCCCCGCCGCAAGATTTCGATACTTAAACTCAACAAACATGATCATCCCAATACCACCCCTCCCACAACAAATGTACAACTGGACATCATACTTTTAAGTATTGAACTTTGCTCTATATGTGCATGCCTGCTCGTTCTCCCTGCAAGTAAAAGAATGTGCTGGGGGACTCTTGTGGAAGGGTAGCCTAGTGGTTAGAGCACTATAACCAAAAGCCCACGATTTGATTTCCAATAGCAATCCTTGTGGCCTTGGGCAAGTCATGTATCCCTCCATTGCCTCAGAAGAAAGGCCTGGCAATCTACTTCTGGTCACGCTGCCAAGAAACCCAAGAGCTGCTGGTCACCAGGAGTCAGCAGTGACTAGAAGGCTCACTTTGCAGCCTCTAGTGGTTTGCTTTGCCACCCCTCAGAAGCTGCTGCCCTGGGCAATTTCCTAGTCATGCCTAATGGTCACACTGGCCCTGAACATATTTTAGATACTCTCCTATCTGTGCTGAAACAAAGTATCAACGTGGAATGCAATTTTTTTTAAATTGTAGCTAGTACGCAAGCTACGTGTTGTTGTTTTTTTAAGTGTAGAAGATTTCTGAAGGGTTGTACAGGCAATACTGTATCCCTGTTTGGATTATTGTTACATGTTGTGTCTTGGATTACCAGATTCATAGATTAAACCACTTCAGTTAATACAAAATACCACAGCATGATTGATTACAGCAAGCAAGAGAACAGATCTTATTGCACTGATTTTATGTAAGTTATACTGGTTACCAATTAAGGGTAGAGTTTAATTGAAATGTCTGTTTGGTTTATATACTATGAGGGGACCATCCGGATGTCCAGAATCTGGACGGGCCAGATTGGCATCCGATTCTGAACCCACAGGCGCTATACTTTCCCATGAGTTCAGAATCAAGTGCAATAGGCCTGGACGTGCAGGACATGCCCCGATTATGAGCCGCTGCATGTCCAGCCTGTTTTCCATACAATCCACCCAAGGCCCCTGCATGGAGCCTTGGTGCCATGGTGCCCCATCGCCATGGCACTGGGATGCCATGCAGGAGCCCTTATCGGCTGCAGGTGTGGTACAATTACCCTTTCCCCGCCGCCTGACCCTTGATTGGGCCTGTTTAGTCTTGGATTGGGAGGCAGGACTCCCCCTGCACCACTCACCTGGTTGGTGCTGGCCCCACCGCATTGTCTTCCCACATCAGGGGAACTTATTCCACCTCTGAGATGGGATAAGTCCCCCGTCTAAGACGGCAACCCCGGATGTACAGGGCCGTACCCATAATCGGCCCTGTATGTCCGGGGTCAGGGTCCCGCCTCTGTCCCATCCTCACTCCTCCACCAGCCCTTCCCCACAGGCCCCTGTCCAGAGCTCTCCGCACAACATCAATGTGCATGCGGGAAGTCTAGTGTTCGGCATTCACAGTTTGCAATAACCCCCTTAGCATATACCCCTTCTTGTATACTAAGATCAAATCATCAAAAGATACCGTTTCTATTGTAAAGACATCTACCCATAAAAAATTCATTCAGTTATGTATGTTATTGATTTATCTGGTTCTTTTATGTAAATTAATTGATGTAAGCTTATGTATGTTCTATTGTACACCACTTAGATGCGTAATGATGAGTGGTTTATAAATCTAATAAAATGAAAATGAAAGAAAACAAAAATGATAGCAGAGAAGGGGCTTTCTGAAAATTGATCTGCTTGTTTAAGTAGATATTTTAGCTCAGATGGAAAACATCAATTTCATAATTATTGCTATTTTATTATTATTATTCAGTCTTTGATTTGAGCTGTTATTATGAAAAGCATGTAGAAAGGATGTCAGTTTCAAGTAATTTATAATAAAAACTGAAGAAAACTGGTGAGTTGGACCAATTATGGTCAACCAGGAATCTAGCTAGGTATTGGGGCTGGTTTGGAAGTGTTTAAAAGCTGAAGCATGGCAAACATTTTCAGGGAGAACATTTGAGAGAATAAAAATGCTGAAAAAGAATGGAAATGTGAGAAGAGATCAAAGAAATGAAGAAGAAGAGTATGAGAAGAACAAAGGGATCAGAAAAAGAGAAGGATGGGAATAGTGGACTGCAACGAGGAAGGAACAAAGACGTGAAGAGCAGAAATCATTAAACTGAAAATTGGGCCAGATATGAATATGTGAAGACACATTTTAGATAGTACATGGAGATCAACATTGAGACGTATGGTCATGCTGTACACAAGTCTGATGGTATTTCAGAAGGGGCTTTGCCAGACATGTGGCACCTACACATTGAAGATGTTGAGTTGCTGCTGTTGATTTTTCTCACAAGAATGTGTAAAGTATCTCTTCTGTATGCACAGATTCATGGAGCCAGAAGAGATATTTTACAGATTTTTATGTGAGAAAAATCAACAGCGGCAACTCGCATCTTCAATATGTAAGTTTAGGCACCTGCTCATGTAGGTTGCAAACTACACATATAAATAATGCCAGTTAACTACCGAGGTTGCCATCTTTATATAAGTACTGGGCTTATATGCACCAAGGATTTTCAGGCTTGTTTTTGTTCCTCAGAATATACCCATTCAGTTATTCATCAGGAACCAAACTATTTGTGTATTTGTCCTATTTGTCCCCATTAAAATCTATGACGGAAGCTATTTTGCAATGAAACTGTGAGGTCAGCCATCTAGTTTCAAACAGACTTGCTTCAAACCTGATGGCAGGCATCTGTAACAGCACCGCAAGCCATCAAGAAGGTCACAACCCGCTCTCCCAGGGGCACCAGAAGAAGGACAAAGCATAAGGACAGTGGCAGAATGAGTAGCAGAAACCACCATCAGAAGGGTGAAGCAGTACAAAGAGCAGAGTGAACACCTGATAGGGAAAGAGAGCAAAGCAGCTCCATAATTGCTGCAAGCACCCCAAGGCAAGGAGACCAGCACAGTATCCAGATCAGCTGCAGGGCCCTAAATTATCCTAGGAGGATGAGCACAGCATAGCACCCAGACTGACTGGAAACCCCCACATTTTTGCCAAGAGGACCAGTACAGCACCCGGATTGGCCGAACAGCAGAGGAGAGCCAACACTTCATGTTTATTGAAAATGGTTAGTAATTTTCATTATAACTCATTCATTGTATCAACTCAATTCCATGTAAACCATTTTGACTGGTAGAAAAATGGTATATCAAAATGTGTTAAATAAATAAATAAACATAAGAGCAGAAGAGGCAGCAGGAGTGGGCT
Source organism: Ichthyophis bannanicus (assembly GCA_033557465.1). Taxonomy (NCBI): domain Eukaryota; kingdom Metazoa; phylum Chordata; class Amphibia; order Gymnophiona; family Ichthyophiidae; genus Ichthyophis; species Ichthyophis bannanicus. Next base: position 784,859,645 of record CM066033.1, read on the forward strand.
GAGTTCAGCTAAGCTTCATGCCTACAAGTTGAGTTGTAGCACTGAGGACTTCGGTCCCAGCATTGGAACATTAACATAGAAAGAACCCCCCATGGTGGAAGAAGCATCCATGCAGTGCACTCTAGTCATTCTGAATACTGTAAAGGATGGTGGATGTGAGGACAATCAATCACCCCATGATAGCTTGGAGTGGTTCAGCTATCAGGCTAGCTAGGCAAGTGCCCCCTTCCTCCATCCCTCCTGACAGAAATACTGTTTTTTGGTCAGTGGTATAGCAGAAGCTGTGCTCCCCTGCTAGAAGCTCCAAACAAGTTCAGTAATGGAGATTTGAAAAGAACTCTGAAGAGAGAGTTCAAGGCATATTGATGATGGTAGGCTGATAGTGTCTGCCATCGTTCAGTTTCTCCGGAACTTGGGTTATTAGGAAGTGCATGTCAAAGCAGGTAGTAGAACAGAAGCATATAATAACAAAGGTAAAAAGCTGGAGCATGAGGAAGAGCTGCCCAGGAAAAGTCAAAGCAGATTGGTAATAGAGCCATGCAGCTAGAACGGTGGTGACAAACCAGCATAGCGTTTAAGGAGGGTCAAAGTTATACAATGACAAGCCTAACGCACCCACAGATCAGCAAAGCAGGAAAAAACAAAGCACTGAGGGCATAGAGGCAGAGAGCCACTGTGCCCCTGATTGAAGAAGAGCCAGAACACTTCAACATGGGAGTCATCTGCTGGATCCTGACTGTCACATCTGCATTAAGCATCTGTCCCTGCACAGCCAACAAAGAAATAAGGGCAGATCAAGAAGGATGATAGCCACCACTTTCAGGAGAATCTTTACCCCTTATCCAAAGAGGAGAGAAACCTGGACCAGAGACAGAGCTGCTCCCTGGACAGGCATTCAGGAAAAGCAACAGGTGGCAGTACTGTGGGAAGACTTCATCCAGATGTTCAGCATTAAGAAGTTTAGGGTGAAAGCATATCTTATTTCTGGCTATGGAAGTCTCCTCTGCTAGGGCTTTAGTCTTCTTGAGACTGGGATTAAATGAATCATATCCAAGGCTATGGGCTTGATCCAGTTTAACAGCAGCAGCAACAGCAGGGATTCACATTGTACTCATAGCTGAACGTCAAGCAGAGATACAGCACTGTAAACAGCAGCAGGATGGAGTGTACATTATATCTCTGACAGCCTTCCAACCAGTCTCTCTAAACTGCATTTACTTAGATGGTCATGGCTAGAAGCAATACTGACACTCATCCTGACTCAGAGCTCCTCCTTGGCTCCTACTGCAGACTATAGGGCTTGGCAATCTGAGAAAGAGAAGGGTCATCACATTTGAAGAGGAGACCATGAGGAAACATTGCATCTCATCTCCTGTCCAGAAGTCCCAAAACAGTAAACCAAAATAGCTGTTACACACCCATTTCTCCTCCAGACTTCTGTCCCTTTCAGGAAGAGCACCCTGGCTCTGAGGGAGGAGCGAACTTCCCATACCGGGCTCTTCTCTGGTACGCTTTCCCCCTAATACAGAGATAGCCTGTGAATTCTCTACCTTTTTTTGGGATCTTGAAGAGTATCTGGCCAGTGAGAGCGCAACAGAGCCAGTCAGCAAGTCAGGTTTACATGATAGCACACTAACTACCTTTTCAACAGCCTCTTCAGCCAGTGATGATCCAGATATAAATCCCACCCATGTGAGGAATAAAGTAGGAAATACAGGGTGCATTCTACAAGGCTGATTTGCCTTCACCTGCTGCTTCTCTCATGTCCCCCTAGCCTGCACCATGGAATACTTCCTTTGGCCATCTGTGGAGATGACACCAGACATGGAGACGTGCCCTTCCACAACTGCACCAGAAACTGCAGCTCTTTCTACTCTCCTTGTGAAGATATACCTCTTAGCATGGGCGGCGGACTAGAGGAGCCCATATTGGGAATGCCCAGTCTCTTTCTACACACTCATTCCAGTATTACTTTCACCTTCCCTTCCTTCTTTCTTTCTATGACTATTTAATTTTCCAGATGTACTTTATGTGAGCATTATGATATGACACGGCTCAACCCTGCAGTGCTCACTAAGTAGCATGCCTCTTCTTTCACTCTTGATGGGCAGTGGGTTATGTGTTTGCCCATTGCTCATCAGCTATGCAGCACTTGCTACTATAAGCTCCAATGTCACTGGTGGATTCCCAGGGACTGCTCCTCTACTGCAGCCTCTTACTTTTAAATGTATATCTTTTAGTTTCAAAGTTTACTATTCTGTGAACAATGAGAAGGAACAGATGTACTACATTAAGGTGCCCTGTGCACTGCCAACCTCACAGCTGTCACAGACACAATACATAAGAAATATTGTTGTACTATATCTTATGCTTCTGCAGTGAATACATTTTGATACAGTAACTTCTACCACCTACTCTGCATCATTTCAAAGTGTAAAGGTACTACCCTTTGAAGCCCCTAGTGTGGTACATTGCCTTCCATAAGGAAAAAGCTTCCTTGAGCTTAAATCTCTTCTTAGATTTAGAATCCAGCAAGACAGCTTGTAGTTTAAATTTAATACTCACTCAAGGCCTAGTAGCAGCAAAGAGCTTTAATTTAAATCAAATCAGAAAATAACTTAGCATAAAAGGAAAAACAGGGTCAGTATTCTTTGAGCAACAAATAAAGTCTTCTAGAGACCTTTACAAAGAGGCCTTCTACCTAGGGGCCAAGAGATATGTGAAACTTTTTAAATAGGTGTTAAAGTCAGGTGGCAGGTCAAAAGGCCATTTTGAAAGACGCCTTCTATCCAAGCAAGGACTGTTAATCACCCAGGAAGTTGGTCACAGCTTACCTTAGAAGCACAAGACAGGGTACTGTGTAGCAGCCCTCTTTTAATTAGTGTTATTTCCCTCCCTCCCTCCCCAACACCCACCCACACCTGGGATAATCGTAGCTTTATAGGTACTTACACATCTTAAAGGAAAGGAGGTGCTCTCAGGTGCAGTTCATTATCCAAATCAGTCATACACTAAGGACCTGAGATTAATTAAACTTCAGGCGAACAAGGTATTAAACATATTAGGTACACTTTTATTAGTTTAAGTATCCACAGCAACCCTTAGTAAGTAAAGAACTTAAAGATCGAAACACAAGCTTAAAACTAAGATGTAGACAGCAGTCCAACAGCGAGATGGGGGCTTTCCAGTCTTTTGCATTGAGTGTCACATGTATGATTTTCTCCCAGTTGGTGAGAGGTCTTATGTGTGCACTAGGTGCAAGGAGCTCTTTGCTCTCAGGGAACGAGTCCGTTCTCTAGAGGCTAGAGTAGCAGACTTGGAAGACATAAGAAAGACAGAGAGGTACATAGATGAGACCTACAGTAATATAGTTCTAAAGTCCCACCTCCAGTCTAGCAGCATCCCTGTTGCCATGGAGGAGAGAGGTCACGTGACAGGAGAGCATCGCCCTGGTGTGACAGGAAGTGATCCTGTAACTAGGACCTGTCCTCCAGCTGATGTAAAACCCTCTCGAACTGAGGAGTTTCTCCAGGCCATATGCCCATGAGAGAAGGGTTAGGACTGCCGTTATAGTTGCTGATTCAATCATTAGGCATGTAGATAGCTGGGTGGCTGGGTGAGGATCGCCTAGTAACATGCCTGCCTGGTGCGAAGGTAGCGGACCTCACGTGCCACCTAGATAAGGTCTTAGATAGTGCTGGGGAGGAGTCTGCTGTCTTGGTACATGTCGGTATCAATTACGTAGGAAAATGTGGTAGGGAGGTTCTGGAGACTACATTTAGGCTTTTAGGTAGGAAGTTAAATCCAGAACTTCCAAGGTAGTGTTCTCCGAAATGCTTCCCCTTCCACGCGCAGGACCCGAAAGGCAGGCAGAGCTCCGGAGTCTCAATGCGTGGATGAGACAATGGTGCAAGGATGAGGGATTTGGATTTGTTAGGAACTGGGGAACATTCTGGGGAAAGGAGGGGCTCTTCCGAAGGGATGGGCTTCACCTTAACCGGGATGGAACCAGGCTGCTGGCATTAACCTTTAAAAAGGAGATAGAGCAGCTTTTAAACTAGATAATAGGGGAAAGCCGACAGTCACCCAAGAGCGCATGGTTCGGAAGAATGTATCCTTGAAGGATACCACCAAAAGCAGAGAGGTTCCAAAAAAGAGTAAAGTAGCCCAAATACCCTTGAGTATGGAGCAGACAGAGCTTAACGATTCTTAATTACCCATGCCTACCAATAGACAAATTAATATGAATAAAATACAGTCTCTAAAATGCTTGTATGCAAATGCTAGAAGTCCAAAATATAAGATGGGAGAGTTAGAATATATAGCACTAAATGAGAGGTTAGATATGATTGGAATCTCAGAGACATGGTGGAAGGAGGACAACCAGTGGGACACTGTGATACCTGGGTACAAACTATATCATAATGATAGAGCTGATCAAATTGGTGGAGGGGTTGCGCTCTATGTTAGAGAGGGCATTGAGTCAGAAAGGATTAAAATTTTGCAGGAAACAAAATTTGCTGAGGAATCTCTATGGCTTACAATACCATGTAAAAAGGGAAAGGCGATGGCAGTGGGGGTGTACTATCGACAACCTGGCCAGAATGAACAAATGGATGATGAAATGCACAAAGAAATCAAGGACGCTAACAAAAGTTTTAACACAGTAATAATAATGGGTGATTTCAATTACCCCGTTATCGACTGGGTCAGTGTCATGGCAGGACATGCTAGGGAGATAAAGATTCTAGATGAAATAAATGACTGCTTCTTTGAGCAGCTGGTTCATGAACCGACCAGAGGGGAAGCCATATTGGACCTAGTCCTTAGTGGAACACCAGATCTGGTGCAAGAGATAAGGGTGTTGGGGCCACTTGGCAATAGTGATCATAGCATGATCACATTTGGTTTAATTAGTGGAGAAGGGATGGTAAGGAAATCCACAGTACTACCTTTTAACTTTCAAAAGGGAGACTATGATAAAATGAGGAAAACAGTAAAGAAAAAACTAAAAGGAGCAGTTGATTGGGTGTTGTTTAAAAATACTATCTTGGAAGCCCAGACCACTGTATTCCACGCTTTAAGAAAAACTGCCAGCATGGTTTAAAGGTGAGGTCAGAGAGGCTGTTTTTGCCAAAAAAGCATCTTTCAGGAAATGGAAAAAAAGAGCCAAACGACGAAAACTGGAAACAGCACAAGCACTGGCAAGTTAAATGCAAGGCATTGATAAGGCAGGCAAAGGGAGAATTTGAGAAGAAGCTTGCTGCGGAAGCAAAAACGCATAAAGAAGACTTTTTCAAGTACATTCGTAGCAAAAATCCTGTGAGTCAGTTGGTCCATTAGATGATAGAGGGGTTAAAGGGGCACTAAGAGCTAACAAGGCGATAGCGGAGAAACTGAATGAATTCTTTGCTTCGGTCCCTACTGAGGAAAATGTAAGGATGTTACCCATGACTGAAGTGGTATTTAAAGGTGCAGAAAAATTGAAGGAAATTTCAATACATCAGAAAGATGTATTACAACTATTTAATAAACTGAAGAGTAGCAAATCACCTGGACCGGATGATATATATCCAAGGGTGTTGAAAGAACTGAAATATGAGATAGCAGACCTGCTATTAGTAATCTGTGAACTATCATTAAAATCATCTGTAATACCTGAAGATTGGAGGATGGTGAACGTAACGCCAATTTTTAAAAAGGGTTCCAAGGGTGATCCGGGAAACTACAGACCGGTGAGCCTGATGTCAGTACCAGGAAAAATGGTAGAAACCATCATAAAGAACAAAACTGCTGAACATGTAGATGGTTATGGCTTAATGGGAGACAGCCAACATGGCTATAGACAAGGAAGATCTTGTCTTACTAATCTATTATGTTTTTTTGAAGGTGTGAATAAACAGACAAAGGTGAGTCGGTTGATATAGTGTATTTGGACTTTCAGAAAGCCTTTGACAAGGTCCCTCATCAGAGACTTTTGGCAAAACTAAAAAGTCATGGGATAGGAGGCAGTGTGCTATTGTGGATCAGGAACTGGTTAAAAGTTAGAAAGCAGAGGGTAGGGCTAAATGGCCAATTTTCCCAATGGAGAAAGGTGAATAGTGGTGTACCCCAGGGATCTGTGCTGGTTCCGCTGCTTTTTGACGTATTCGTAAATGACCTGGAAAAGGGAATAACGAGTGAGGTTATCAAATTTGCAGATTTATTATTATTTATTATTATTAACATTTCTTATATACCGCACTCTTTGTCATCAGTGCGGTTTACATTGAACCAAATAACACTTAGTCAATTACATTAGACCATCGTCTACATAGAACAGGGATTTAACATGGAGGTAACTCAGGGGAAACTATTTACATTCTTAGTATGATATATTTAGGTCTCAATTCGCTGTAGTTTTTAGTCTCATATCACTGCAGTTTGGTGTTGGGAGGTTGGGGATGGGTGTGAGGGGGGGGGGAATATCCCGATGTGTAAAATACATGAGAAAAAGATGGTATTTAAGGACTTTTCTGAACAGTCTAAGATCCTTGATTGCTCTAATGGTGGGAGGGAGCTTGTTCCAACATCTGGATGACACAAAACTATTTAAATTTGTTAAAACCCATGAGGATTGTGGAAAATTGCAAGAGGATCTTGATAAATTGGAAGACTGGGCATCCAAATGACAGATGAAATTTAATGTGGACAAGTGCAAAGTTATGCACCTAAGGAAGAACAACCCAAACTATGGTTACATGATGCAATATTCCACATTAGGAACCACCATCCAGGAAAAAGATTTAGGTGTCATTGTGGATAACATGTTAAAAGCCTCCGCCCATTGTGCAGCGGCAGCCAAGAGAGCAAATAGAATGCTAGGTATCATAAGGAAAAGAATGGAAAATGTATTTATTTATTTATTTAACTGCATTTATATCCCGATTTTCACTGGGTCAAAGCGGTTTAAAATAAAAAGGGGGAGGACAGTAATCAAGTTGGGGGATAACATAGCTGATCTTCACAGAAAGTAACAGTACTAGACAGTTGACGTTTTACAGAAGTCTCTTAGATGGTTGCTGCCTGCTCGCTGCCCGCACATAGGTCAGAGGGTTCGGGTGGACAGTTATTGAGAGATGTCTGCTTCAATTCCAAGATATTCACGAAACAGGATGGTTTTTAGCTGTTTCCGGAATGCAGGTCTTTGGTGCTTTGGATCTGGTTCGCGAGAGAGTTCCCGAGGGAGTGTGCATACAGTTCGAATGCTCTGTTGCATGTTTGCTGGTTGAACTTAGTTTGTTCATGGGGAATAGTGAGAGTGTTGTGGGTGGTCTGACAGGTTGGTCTGTTGAGAGTTGGGTGAGGTAGTAGAGTCTGCAGTTGTGTGGTCTGGGTTTGATGGAGGGCTTTGTGTGGTCTGGGTTTAATGGAGGGCTTGGTGGATAAGTAGGAGGGAAAATAAAACAAAGGATATTATAATACCTCTGTATCGTTCCATGGTGAGACCGCACCTTGAATATTGTGTGAAATTCTGGTCGCCGTATCTTAAAAAGGATATAGCATTATTAGAAAAGGTTCAGAGAAGAGCCAGCAAAATGGTAAAGGGGATGGAAGGATACCCCTATGAAGAAAGGCTAAAAAGGTTAGGGCTCTTTAACCTGGAAAAGAGACGGCTATGGGGAGATATGATAGAAGTCTATAAATTAATGAACGGAGTGGAACGGGTAAACGTAGGTCGATTGTTTACGTTATCAGCATATAGAAAGACTAGGGGACATGCAATGAAGCTACAGAGTAAACTATTTAAGACTAATAAGAGAAAATATGTTCTCACTCACAAATAAGCCTTCTAAAAGAAGCCCCTCATTGTTATGTTCATGTTTATGTTTAATTCAAAATTTGCTATGCCACCTGTCAGTGGTCAAGTAACGAGATAGTTTGTAAAAGAAAATCAACTATACAAGAAGGAAGGAAGGAATTACAATCATGAGATAGAAAAGTGACAGCATAGAGAGAAAAGAATTGGAGTCAACCCAGTGGGAACCACCATCTGATCTCATTCTTTTGTCTTTTCAAAGATCCATATCACATCCACGCCTTTTCTGAATCTGGCTTGCATTTCAGGCAGTTCTCATTCCAAGTATGGGTGTAGTCTGCACGGAACGATCTTGAGTAGAATCTTTCTGGCATGTGGGATCAGGGTGATTGTGCAATAATTTCCACAACCAGTCTGATCACCTTTCTTCAGTATTGGTATGAACACAGATCTTTTCCAGTCAGTTGGCCATGATGCTGTCTTTCAAATTTCCTGGAAGACCTTATAATTTTTGTAACAACTGCATCTGATTGCTGTAATATTTCAATGGGAATGCCATCAATGCCCAGTGCTTTATTTTTTGCTAATGGTTTCAATGCTGCTTCTACTTCTTCTTTCATCTTTAACAGTTCCTGATCATGGCATACAGGTTATTGATCCACTTGATATTTATGGTATAATGACTCTGTATATTCTTTTCACCTTTTCTTGATCTTCTCAAAATCATTTAACATGGCTCCTTGAGCATCTTTTAGAACAGTACTTTTCAACCACTGTGCTGCAGTACACTGGTGTGTAGCAGTAAACTTCCTGGTTGGCGTGCCACAAGAGCCAGCCTCTGCTCCATCTCATTGGCCTGCTCTGTTGGACACAGATGCAGTAACAGACTGGTTTGCACATGCTTGTGCCGCAAAGTAGTCTGTTAGTTCAGCGCCATTGCAGATCTGCTTTCAACACTGACTCTTGGAACTCCCTTACCACCACCGTGCCGATTTAGTGAAGGTTCCCACCCTGTCTGCCACTGCTGCTGACACCAATCCTCCCTCCACCATTACCACCACTGCCAGGGTCCTCGTCTAAGTCAAAGGGAAACTGAGAACCTCTTCTGCTACTATTGCTGGGATACTCCAGGTCTCTTCCACCACTGACAAGTAATAATGATGGCTGCTGCTCATTCACACTGCCAGCCACCTCCCTACTGACACAACCAATAATAGCCTCCACCACCAAACTGTTAGTTGATACCCCTGCACCCCCACCCTCACTGCTGCTCTAAAATCTGAAGAGGCCTCTCCACTGATTCTACCACTATGGCCTGCCTGCTTAGGGAGCTGTGGAGTGGAGGAGTCCTGGCCAGATCAATTGGACAGGTAAAAATGGTGAGAGCCAGTTTTAGGGGAAAAATGTGGAGAGTGAAAATAAAAGACTATCTGTGGGGGGACCAAAAGAAGTGCTGCCTGTGAGTAGAGGGGTAAGAAAAAAGGGCTGAGGTGCTGCCGCTGGGGATGAGGGGGAGGGGTGCAGAAAAGAAAATGCTGTTTATTAGGCCAAAAGAAAAGTGCTTCTTCTGGGGTGAGGGGAGTTAAAAAAAATATATACTGCCAATGGGTGAGTGAAAAGTAAAAATACTGTCCCTGGAGAAGTCTGTGTGTGTCTTTACAAAAACAAAAAAAAGTGGGAAGGGTCGAGAGAGAGAAATTTTTCAATTTTAATTTTAATATATACTGCAACTTTGCCACACTTCAGAGTGGTTTACAATAAACTGTGTATGTGCATTTGGGACAGAGAGAAGGACAGGCTACTGTGCTCACTGAAGGGGGCAGAGAGAGACAGAGAGAAATGTGATGCAGTGTGTGTTGCGGGGGATAGGGAGAAGGACAGGTTGACTATGTGCTTATGGAGGACAAAGAGAGGACGAGAATGGCCATGACCATGTGCATGGGTTGTAGACGGGGTAGAGAGAGAGAGAGGGATGTATCACAGTGTTGGGGGGGGGGGGGAATAGAAAGAGAGACAGGCTGACCATGCATGTTGGTGGGGACAGAGAGGGGACAGACTGGCAATGTGCATATGTGCATGGGGGGAATAGGGGCAGAGAGTGGGGAGGGGGAAGAGTGTTGGGTAGGTTGCTATATGTGTGTGTGAGGATGCAGCAAGAGGGACAACTGGCTGTGCACGCTAGGTGGGGGGGGGGGAGAGATAGAGAGCGATGTGCCACAGTGTATGTTGGGGAGACAGAGAAAAGGACAGGCTAGCAAATACAATGACTTCACAAAATTTGGTTTGGTGTGCCACAAAGCTCAAGCTAGCTTGAAAGTGTGCCCTGAAACAAAAAAGATTGAGAAGCACTGCTTTAGAATTCCACTCCGAGGCTGGAATTTTTTTCATTAACCCGTTTTGGACAGCTCGCATATTCTTTCTCTGTTCTGGATGATTTATTAGATTTGTTACACTCAAACACCTATGAAATACTGGCAATAATAAAAAATATTAAAACTTTGCAGAAAATAGAAGTTTCACATAGTGTATGTTTTTCATACACTGGTCCAATATAGTATATTGTCCGTCTTCAGAAAAGATAGGACTCAGTTCAAATATTCATTGACATAAACATACTGTATGATACTACTGAAACTGCTAAACACTAAGTAACTTACATTTATCTAAACCTATTTTCTAAAGTCTACAAATACTTTTATTTGCAAAATAGTAGCTGTTACAGCATTATAAGCTACTTACTATTTTTTGTGATCTTTTTATGTTGAGCCGCCAGTACCGTCAAAATCAGCAAACTTCGAATACCTATTAAACTAACTAGATCTCAGATAAAAAATCTGTATATAATGCTTTTTGACATAACGATAATAGCTAAACATAGTTCCATTGAATTTATAACCATTAATTAGTAAACAGTTGAGCAGTAAGTATGGATACCTTATGTATGTAAAACATACGCTGGCCCAAAACGGGTTTAACTATTGTAGTTTTAAGAAAACTGATCTTCTTCTTCTTCTTCTTTTTTTTAATTTTTATAGCTTTTCCAAACATCGAAAACAAAAGTAATAACAATAACAAAATGCCCAACTGCCCCTGCACCCACCCTCTCCTCCCATCTCCTTGCTGGTTCATACAGTAGATGGATTTTACCTATAAGGGTTCCCGGTGATATATATGTGCAGTAATACAGTGTGATACAGTGGCCAGTACAGAACCCATGGATACAGGAGAAAAGGAAGAGCTTACCTTACAGTCACCTGGGCAGAAAGCATATTCAGGTTATAAGGAGCCAGAGAATAGTGGAACAAACTTTCCCTACACTGGGTGTGACGCAGTAGAAAGCCAGAAAGCTAATCACGTCCACCTGGGCAAGGAAGCATGTACAACATGCAGGAGCCAGGAGGATAAAAGTGGCTGGGAAATCCCAGTGGAGGGAGGTGCCATAGAGGAAGGTGCAGCCAAGGGAGGTGCTACAGAGGAAGGTGCAGCAAAGGGAAGAGCAGCTGACACAGAGAGAGCTGGAAGTGCTCATGCACAAGTCTCCCAAGCCAGAGGGGGCATCGTCCCGAGGAGAGTGAGTAAGCAGCTGGAGGGCAGAGGTCACAAGCAGGAGAGCTTGCTGGGTCCAGGAAGCACAGCTGGGTCCCGACAGCAAGTAGCAGTAGAAGGGAAACCTTGCCTGGAAGTTACTACAGCCCAGACCAGACAACTGCTGAGTGGAACTCTCGGGGAAAAGCAGGCTACAGCCCAAATAAAGGAGCCTGGTTTACAGAGGAAGGAGTGGAAGCCAGCCACCCCAGAAGCAGAGCTAAGTACACCAATTTCTCTAGAGGGCAAGAGGTGGGCTCGACTAGGAATGTAAAAGCTAATACTTGGGAGGATAATCCTTGGTGGAGAGAAAGGTGAAGCCTCAGAGAAACAGGCTTCAGTACAGGTCTCCAGGACCCTCCTTATGCAGAACTGTTTCTTGCCTTAAGAACTGCTGCCTCTCGAGAGAGTTGTGTAAATAATAGCTGTGGTGAATGTTACCCATTTACAATTTCTGACGGTGAGCAAATGCAATGGGAAAACACTGACCAGGACATTGATTCCAGTGCTATGGATTGCACGCTATGTATCTCGGATGAGATTACATCTCTTTGTTAATTAAGGAAGCGAGAGCCTTGTTATACCTGTTTGAAAAAGGTACATTTCATTTTGCTGTGAAGAAACAGTTTTGTTTAAGTTCTTTGTTGCTGTATGAGAAAAACAGAAATCCACAAGGGAAGGGGAATAAAACCTCATCATTATATTTTGCCTTTAACACACGGCTACAGACTATTCTTTATAAAGGCAACCCGCACCTCACGCCCCTAGGCAACCGCCTAATAGGGACGGTGGTAGCAGTACCTTGACAACAGCAAGTGATAATGTATTATAAATCTACCTTACGGCTGCCAAAGCAGCATACTTGTCTAGAGAGCGCCATTTATTTGATTTCAGGCCCCCTCCCCCGAGCCATGGCTCTTTCATGCGCTTTTTCATATCTAGAGTAGAAACATAGGAGATTCCACCAGAGATGCCAGTCCAGTTTGAGAAGATTTTTCCAACATAAACTACATGTTTTAAGGCAACAGCCATCATAAAGTTAAAAAGAAACAAAATTTTCCTTATCTAGGGCTGGAATTTCCGCTGTGGAATGCAAAATGATTATCCGCCATGTCAAGGGGGCCTGGAAGCACAATACTCTGTATCTTATCCCATATTTGTACTGAAAAGCTCTGAATGTTTGGGCAGCAGAATATTACATGCACCAAGGTACCTGCTTCTTTATGATACGACCAGCATTTATTGCCTGTGCTTGGATCCCATTTACTCAGTCGGACTGGGATGATATACGCACAGTGGGCTAGGAAATACAACATTTGGGTGAGGGCGGCAGATCTCAATATTCTAGTCGAGTGTCCCCAGAGCAGTGGCCAAGTCTATGACAAGGTAGGGGGCCCGAGTTCATTTCCCCACGTTTTTTCTAATCCCAAAAGGATTAGAAAAAATGTGGTCCTGTCCCTGATCAGAGCATAGAATGCAGAGACCGCTCCCTTTGCACTTAAACTAGCGTTGGCCACTCTTCTGAGGCTCCTCTCCTCTGACAGATTCTTGATGTCGATCTTGGTTTTTGAAATACAATGTCTCAATTAAAGCTACTGGATGTGACAAGTAGAGGGCAGTCCAAACTCTGACAATTATTTCCATGCCTGAGATTTTAGTAATCGACCTACTGACCAAATACCGCACGCTTGCCATTGTTTCCTTGAGACTGATTTATGTTGGATTTTAATCATGGGGTTATGCCATAATGGAATTGAGGATGAAAGGAGGTTCCCCTCACCTAAGATCGATGCGAGGGTTTGGAAATCTTCCTGTCGAGGTTACTATCCTTCCAGCTCCAGAGGAGTCAGTATGTCGCATGCCTATCAGTAATGATATCAAAGTAGGCGCTACCAGATGTTTCTCGACCTCTAGCCAGATTGGCTTCTGACAACTTTCCTCAAAGGATATCCACAAAGCACCTGTTTGAGGAGAAATGCCTGGTGATACCATCTAAAGTCAGAAAATTGTACTCTCCTATTTACTTTGTTCACCTTTAGTTTCTTTGTCGCTATCCTAGGTGTTTTGCCTTTCCATAAGAAAGTGACAAGCATATGTTCTAGGGTTTTATAAGTTGTAAGCGACAAGGAGAAAGGAAGCATCTCCAGGATATAGTTTATTTTAGGTGTAAGTACCATTTTTAATTACTCTAATCAGCCCCACCAGGACAAGTGGAGGGGCGACCATTTCAGGGTAAAGGATTGAATTAATTCAGTTAGGGTTTTAACATTTAATTGCAGCATTTCTTCTAGAGTGGGATAATATCTTATCTCTAAGTATTTAACTGCCTGCGATTCTCATATGAAGGGAAAGGAAGATACTGCTAGAGCATGAGTTAGCTTGTTAAGTGGAAAAGCTTCTGACTTTGACCAATTTATTTTATACCCTGACAGTTTGGAATACTTTTCAATTACCTCGAGTACTGCCGAGACAGATAGAGGCTAGACAAATAATAGGTGATCGTCTGCATATGCTGAGAGTTTAATTTATAGACTGGTGAGTTCAATACCTTGAATCTCGTTGGATTGGCACAACAGTAGAGCTATGGGCTCTAACGCAATATTGAAGAGCAGTGGCAAAAGAGGGCAGCCTTATCAGGTACCTCAGTGGAGAGAAAAGGAATCTGAGAGTACCCCATTAGCGAGGATACAGGCTGACGGATCATACGTATGAAGCTGTTGCCAAACCCAAACCAGTGAAGGGCCTGAAACAAGAAGGACCACTCTAGCCAGTCAAAGGCTTTTTTAGCATCTAATGAAAGCCCTACTACAGGAATGTTTAGATGTTCGGATATCGAGAGAAGATTCGTGAACAGACGAGCATTGTCTGCCATAAACCGACCTGCCATAAAACCACATTGATCAGGATAAATTATAGAGGGGGGTTACTTTTGCCAACCTTCATGCCAAAATCGATGAAAAGAGTTTGTAGTCTGAGTTAAGTAGGGAAATTGGATGGTAGTTTTCTACCTTTTGGGGGTCTCTGCCAGCTTTTTCTAGATCTATAATTGTTGCCCCAGGAGAGGAACCAACGGAGGATTATTTCAAATAGAGAAGTTGGAAATATTTCAACAGATAAAGAGAGAGGTCTGCGGCAAAGGTTTGATAGAATTCGATGGAGAGTCCATCTGGGCCTGCAGCTTTACCCAGATGCATAGCTTTTAGGGTATCTCGGAGCTCATTTCCTGTACCTGTTGGTCGAGGTCTTCAACAGATGAGAGGACCAGGTAGGATAGGTGCCTTGTGAGTTTACGGAAGGCCTCTAAGTCAAAAGAAACTTCAGAGGAATACAGAAGAGAATAATAAGACCAAAATGAGTCTGCTTTTTCATCATTCTTTGTAAGGAGCCATAGCTGGTCATTTAGGATAGCTTCTATTTTAGATTTGCCAGTGCGGGCCTTAAGAGTATTGACCTGCTTTGTTTTGCTCTATGTAATATCACGCTTGCTGTGAATGTATGAATTGCTCAACCTCCATGCTGAGTATATCATTGATATATTAATGATATCTCAGTCGCTGTAAGCGGAGCAAGACACAGGGATCTGACCTGGTAAGCAACAGTCTCTCACCCGCCTGGATCTGCTCCTCTAAGGTGGAAAGCTGAAGCTTTTTCTGGCGAGCGGTTTTAATTACATAGCTAGTGATCGTTGCATGGATGGAGACTTTAAAGGCTTCCCACCATGCCCAACCAGAAGTGTCCTCAGGTAAGTTGCCAGTGAAATGGTCTTTTATTGCCTGTCGAATGGTGTCACAAAACGATTCATCTGCTAGGAAGGCCCTTCAAAAGGATCAAGCTGGTGAGGATGCAGAATCTTTTGTGGAGGAGAGGGATAGCATTATTGCTGCATGATCAGATATATGGGTACTATGAATCTCTGCTGCAGTAACAGATGAAACTAAAGATTTGGAAATAAGGACAAAATCTATGCTTGAGTGGGAACCATGGGTAGGGAGAAAAAAGTATAATCTCTCTCAGTAGGGTGCCGTAGGGGCAAGATATCAGTTAGCCCAAGAGATTGCATAATGGAGTGTGCACTACTACTGAGGTCTTAAGTTGTCCATTATGCCTACAAGGTTGGCAGTCTAACATGGGCTCGAGAGCTAAATTGAAATCGCTCCCATGACAATCTCATGTAAAGCAATGTCATGCACCTCCTCTGCGATTACCTGGAAAAAGCGTGGGTTATCACAATTGGGAGCATAGATATTGATTATTGCTAGCGTGTGGTCACTCAGCCAGAGAAGAACCTTGGTGAATCTACCCTCTAAATCTGCCCGAGTTTGCTTGATTACTGGCACCAGAGACTTGAGGGCCAGAAATGTAACTCCATTTTTTTTTGTGGCATGCCGCTGAGTGTCCTACTAGGATAAAATGACCATCCCCAAACGTTTTTGTTTCTTCTGTAGAGAGATGTGTTTCTTGAAGTAGAATCACATCTGCCTGTTCTTTTTGATACCCTTGATGTTCAGAGACAAGAATTTAACAGGACCCATAGGATAAGCAAGATAAACAACCAATCAAAAGAGCAAAGCGCCCAGAGAGTTGCCAAAGGTAGAGTCTTATCCAAATCCACTTGCATAGAAAAAGCAAACAGCAAAGAGACAAACCCGCCTTACGAAAAACATAAATGGGTAAACTAGTGCTTCTGCAAGACTACCTACATAGGAATCCAACCTCCTGTGCGTGATATCACTCTTCCCCACCATTGTTTCCAATCCAGTATTTCTTTAACCCTTAATCTCCCCCTCATTCTACAATCTTGTTTAAAATTCACTAGAGCTCTCATTCAGTTACTCCAGCCTGATCCCCCCTGTGTACCACCTATTATAAACTTTATCATTGTTAGGTACCTGTGTTCCAGGGCATTGCAGAACAACAGATCCCATAATTTTTCTCTCAGCTCCTCTTTAGGCTACTTGCAAAGGGCAAATAAATCCAGAGTTAACCCCAATTGCCTACAGCCTTCGCTTTCTTATCAGTCGTCAGATTTCTCCCAGACTCATCAGAGCTCATCTTTTCTCGGACGACCATTCCTTTTCTCTGACATACCATTTCCTTTTAACTCAAGAGCTTACTCTTCCAAAGGGACCATTGTACCGGACCCTTAGGAATGGATTTCCTAACTTCTTTAAGGTCCACATGCACTCATCAGCCATTCATACATTTTTCCCTCTCCATTTTAATATCATGCGACCCCCGGAAGAGGGAAGCGCGCACATAGCTATATTTTCGTCCAAAACAACAAATACAATAATGTGGCCTTAGGACTAAGGTTCTGTCTCTGACACAAATTATATGTCCAAAGCTGGAGCTAGTTGCTACTGCCAGAGAGGTCACATGAGTAGTTTCTTCGGACTGAAGGAACTAAACTTTGACAAAGGGTGTTTCTTATTATCACATCACCACTGCTTCTTGTTCCTCCAGGAACGCCTGAAACACAGAAGGGTCTTCAAAGGTCCTTGTTTGATTGTGAAGTGTTACCCAGAACCTTGCAGGAAAAAATAAATCATACCGAGCCTGCAGATGCTGCAGGCGTGGTCTGAAGGACAGGAATTGTTTGCGCTTCTCGACTGTGGCCTTGTTAAAATCACAGTAGAAGGTGATGTTGTGGCCTTCAAACTTCACCAGAGCCTGGGTTTTAGCAGATGACATTATCTGAACCATATGCTGGTACTGGAGGGCACACGTAATCATAGGCCATGGCTGTCGGGTGTGTGGGCCTGCTTGTGCTGGAACGCAATGGCTCTCTCAATTTCAAACGGGCGCAAACTCCAAGCGCAGCAGTTTAGGCAGTATATTCTCCAAAAATGCCACTGCAATAGTGCCCTCTGCACCCTCTGGGATTCCGACAATATGGATATTGTTTCTTCGTGATCTGTTGTTAAGCTCTTCCAAATTGAGCTCCAAAAGAGCAATTTGTTTGCAGGCTCATTCTGAGCCATGAATAGCGGGGATGGATGTCCCAACGGGACATCGATCCCCGCTATTCATGCCCCCTCCCGCCAGCATATAGCTTTCCTGCCGGTTGATTGGGGAAGCTAGATGGGGGCAGGAAAGGAGAGGATTCAGAGCGGTGTTAAGGTGGGCAGTGGGCGGTCGCCAGCCCCAGATGTACAGGGCCAATTCTAATGTTGGCCCTGTATGTCCGGGGCCGGCGACTTGTACGGGGAAGTTGCTGGTGTTGTTCCATCATCCTGGAAGCATGCACTAGTGCGTCCCATCACTAAGAATCCTTCCCTCAGCCCTGGGGACCCAGCCCTTTACCATCCAGTTTCTCACCTCCCATTCGTCTCCAAACTCCTTGAAAAGGCCATCTTTGCACAACTCTCCGCTCACCTGGACTCCACTCATTTCCTGCACCCTCGTCAGTCTGGTTTCAGTTCGGGCCATAGCACCGAGACCATCCTTCTGTCCTTCTTTAATGAACTCCACATCTCTCACGACTGTGGTGACATTTCTTTAGCTGTCTCTCTGGATCTGTCTGCTGCTTTCGATCTTGTCTACCACTCCATTCTCTTCTCATGCCTTAGAACTGCAGGTCTTCGGGGGACGGTTTTCCAATGGTTCCACTCCTTCCTCTATTCCCGCTCCATCTCTGTGGTTTCTAATGCCCACACCTCCTCTCTACCACTTAGGTGCAGGGTTCCCCAGGGCTCTGTTCTGGCCCCCCCCCCCTTCTTATTTAACATTTTCCTGGTTTCCCTCAACCTCCTAGTGCAACAATCTGGGATCTCAGCTTACTATTATGCTGATGATATTATTCTCCTACACCACACATCCTCCGAGAATCCAGATCTCTCCCCCATCAATGCCTGTCTCACACTTGTCATCACCTGGCTGTCTTCTAATTTACTCCACCTCAGCCCAGTCAAAACATCTGCAATGTGGTTCGCCCACGGTGGTCCCCAACCGGCCCGCTCCCCTCTTCTTTTGGATGTTCTAATCCCCCTTGTAACCTCACTCCGGTACCTGGGGGTTATCCTGGATCCTGATCTCTCCTTCCACACTCACATCTCCTACCTTGTGCGCTGCTCCCACATTTTTCTTCATCAGATTCGAGCTATTAGTCCTGTGCTCTCCCCAGCATCCCTCACAACTCTTCTCTCTCCAGTAATTTCACATCTCAAGTATGGTAATGTTATTTTTGCCGGTATCCCGCACCATCAACTTTACCGTCTACAGCTAATTCGGAACACCGCCAATCATCTCCTCACTCTTACTCCTCTCTTCAATCACATCACTTCCTCCTTGATCCACCTGCACTGACTCCCCTTCCCCTACTGCATTACCTTCAAACTCCTAATCCTAACACACAGCACACCCCTCAGTATTTCGCAGACTCAATACACTTTCATACAGTACCTTGTAGCCTCCGGTCACTGCACACCAACTGCCTTCACCTCCCCTCTCCTGCTTGTGCCCGCCTCGAGCAAATCTGGCATTCCGCTTTCTTTTTTCTAGCCCCATCACTGTGGAATTCCCTTCCTCCCTTAATCCGTCAAGAAGAATCATTTCCCAAATTCAAGTCTCTCCTGAAAACCCACCACTTCTGTACTGCCTATGACCTCCCTTTCCCTGACCCCCCTCCCCCCCCCCCCCCCGCTTCCTCTTCTCCTTCCACTTAGGCTCTTCTCTCTTTAGTCCTGTATGGGTGTGCACTTTCCTGTCCAGCACTGTAGTTTCTTTTCTGTTTCTGGCTTTTCTAATATATATTATTGTTCTTGTAAACCGCCCAGATGATTCCCAATGGGTAGTCTATCAAATGTTTTAATAAAGATAATGAAAGATAAAGATTCCACCTCCAAGGTGGATTAATATCTCTGGATGTCGGGGATTGGTGGGCCTGGGGCTGGGAAAGGGGTCAGGGGTCAGAGAGCATTCCCCGCAGCCCGACCCTGACCCTGGGAGGCCAAATCGGGGGTTGGGCTGTGGGAAATAAACTGTTCTGGCGGCCGGGATCACGGATTTTAAATGGAGCCACAGTGCCATGGCAACCGGATGCCGTGTCGCCACAGCTCCATTTAAAAGCCCTGATTGAGTTAGTCGGGCAGTGCCTGTACATGCACATTTAGCCCTGCGTGATCACAATTCTGATCCTGCATGGCTAAATGTGCCCCACGGGATCAGAATCGCGACGCCCTCTGTACATCTGGTTCAGACTGGACGTACAGAGGATTCTACGTCTGGAACAGAATCAGGCTGTTAGCGTTTATTGGAATTTGTTTGATACGCTCCTCATGCATTGTAATTTTGGCGTCCAGATTATTCATTCTGTCTGTAAATCCATTCATCTGCTCTTTTAATTCCGAGATGTCAGTTTGAACTCCACTGAGGTCATTGCCGTTCGTCACCACCATTGCCTGTACCATCCGGATTTCTGCTAACAATTCTTGCCTACCCTCTGCAGTTTCATGGCTATTTGCCCTTTAGTATGGAAATGGTGGATCAGACTTTGCTCTCTTTGCCCTGGCGTTTTGAGCAAACGTGTATTCGAGGCAGGTAAGTTTGCTACCAAACATGCTCTAGATCACAGTAATCACCACGGGGGAGGTTAGATCATCGTAAAACAGGGAGGAGAAGGTAGGATTATCTCTAGGATTCAGAGGAGATGAAAATTATGCGGCCATCTTGCTCCATTGCTGGCTCCACCCAATCTTCTTCTTCTGATAGTTTCTGATTTTATTTCCTTGCATGTCATTTATTTTCTTTATTTATTTTATTCATTTAAAGTGTTTCTATACCACCTTACTATACATTCAAAGTAGTTTACATTGTAACTTTCATAACAAACTTACATTATAACATTGCATTACAACAGGAATTGTGAACTTGGATAAGAACTTGGGCAACAAAGTAGCAGCAGTTAAGAGAGTGAATCGCACTATTGTGCATAGATTGTTTCGTGTCAATGGAGTATAGGTGCATTACGGTGGGGGCACATTGTTTCATGGTTAAAAGATATGAGTACATTAGGGTGGGGGATGGGAGGTAGTATGACAGCGGAGATAGAGGTATTATTCGATGAGTGTTATCATTCTGACTGTCCATAGTGTTCTATGATTCAATGAGTGTTATCATTCTGACTGTCTGTAGTGTTTTATGATTCGATGAGTGCTATCATTCTGACTGTCTGTAGTGTTTTATGATTCGATGAGTGCTATCATTCTGACTGTCTGTAGTGTTCTATGAAAAAGAATGTTTTTAGTGCCTTTCTGAAGTTCAATAGATTCTTTATGACACTGATGTTTTCCAGGAGGGAGTTCCATGTTGTCGGAGTGTATATAGTGAATGCTCTCTTACAAGTTGATTGATTGGATTTTTTCATGATTATTGGAATAGACAACAGATTTCTTTGGTTAGTTCTTCCTATTCTATTTTCCAGGTCCTTGCAAATTAGTGATTGAAAGCTGTCGGGGGATAAGTCGTGCAAGATCTTGAATGTGATAAGCAGTATTTTGTATCTAGTGTGTACATGTTTCGGGAGCCAGTGTAGTTGTATCAGTGTAGGTGTTATATGTTCGTATCATCTGATTCCAGAGATTATTCGTGCTGCAGTATTTTGTACCATTTCAAAGAGGAGTGTTGTGTGTTTGGGGAGGCTTTGGTAAACTACGTTACAGTAATCCAGGATTGGTGTAATCATTGCCTGAAATACTGTTCTAAAGTCATTGTTGTTGAGAAGGGCTTTGAGTATCTGTATAATTTTCAATTTATGATAAACTGCTTTGGTTGTTTTTTTTGATGTGTGGTTGGAAGCTGAGTTTTTGATCCAAAATAACACTTAGGTACTTCACCTCAGATTTCACTGTGAAGTCATTGTTTTTCAGTTTTATGACTGTGGGTGCAGAGAATGCTGAGTTCCTGGTGATGTGGAGGATTTCTGTTTTATTGTAGTTTATGGATAGGTTTTGTTTCCTTAACCACTGTTTCATGGCTTCCAGGCAGTTTATTATCTGTGAGTATTTGGGATGTTGAGTGTTGAAGGGGGTATAAATCATAATGGGCCCAATTTTTGAAGGCATTTACATGGGTAACTGCCCTAGTTACCCGTGTAAATGCCTTATCTGGGATTTTCAAAGGGCACCTTCACAGATAGTGTCCTTCGAAAATCCTGGATATGTCCCTAACGTGCCCAGATGCTATGGTTTTTCCTCGCCTATCTTTAAGGCACAGGGGCTAAGCGGGTAGCATTGAAAATCAGTGCTACCTGGCTAGCTCCTGCGGCTTCCAGGTTGTGTGGCAAGACCCGGCATTGAAAATCTGGGTTATGTGGAAGGGGGGAGGGCTATGTGTCAATGCATAGCACCGCCCAGTTCAAAATTGGACCCAATATTGTCAGCATAGATGTTATAGAGTATATTGTATCTCCTTATTAAGTTGCATAGTTGTTGCAGATATATGTTAAATGGGATTGCTGATAGGGCTGAATCTTGTGGGATGCCTTGGAGTTAGTTCATTGTTCTTGATATCTGTAGGTCACATTTGATTTGCTGTTTTTGGTGGGAAAGATAGGAAGTGAACCATTTGATGGTAGTGCCACCGAGACCTTTTTTTTAAGGCTTTGTAACAAAGTGTGGTATTAACTGTTATCAAAAGCTGCAGTGATGTTAAGGAAGATTAAAAAGAATCCTTGCTTCATGTTGTCTATGCCTGTAATTAATCTGTTGAAGAGTGGTATGAAGAGTGTTTCCACACTGTGGTTAGGTTTGAATCCATAGGGCATGTTGATCTAGATGGTCCTGTATTTGCTGCTGAACTATTTTTTCAGTGGCCTTGGAAATGAATGGTAAACTGGTTATGGGCCTATATGCGTTTGGATCCTTAGGGTCAAGTTTGCAGTTCTTCAATACTGCTCTTATAGAAGTCGGTTTTAGGTTATTGAGCAAGTGACCTTGAGTGAGGGATAGCTGCGTGATGTTGAGTATGACTGGTCCTAATTCTTTTCTTGTGAGCTTTATCCACGAGACTGGGGATGAATCCATGGGGGATGTAGTTGGTTTTTCTGAGCTATGATACTGTCTAGATGTTTTGCAGTAGGTATATAGAAAGAGTCCCATTTTACTTCACTGTGATACTTGTAAAAGGGGGTGCTTGTTATGAAGGTTCCACCATCTTGGCAAGTATGTAAATTAACTGTCTTGCAAAGGATTGTGGTTATTGAAGTCCATTCACACAAAGCTTGCCTTTTAAAAATAAATGAAAACTCTTGTAGTTGGTCGAGTGTAAGGCAAAATTAGAGTTCATTTATGGGGTGAATATCCCACACACAGATATGCTTGGTAACACCATCCAGATAACTTCTCCAGGGTTTATTCAACACAAAATAAGGCAACTGAAAAACTTATGCAAATAAGTATCAAAGTCCTTTATGGAACAGAAAGGCTTTCTTACAGCCACTGCTAATAAACTCCTTAGCAGTGCTGAGGTAGAAATAAATCAAAGAGAAAAACTTCTTTATACAAAAACATAGCTCACTTTCTCCATACAGAAAAGAACTTTTAAATCCCATGTGTGCACGGCTTGTGCTGGGCTCTCCTCCACCAACAGGTGACAATTAACTGCAATCAGTAGCTTGATTTCAGCACACGTGCAAACTTTCCAACAAAGCTTTTCTCTTTTCAACAAAACTTTATGGGAAGCCAATATTTAGAATGTTTCCTTTTGATGTTTGCTCGTATATTTAGGATTTTCCTAAAATAACAACCTACTCAAAGAACAGTCCATATAAACATCCTCTGCATCAGATGTTAAACCTTGCTCCTGAAATTGCATAGATTCAGTTTCTCCGTCTGGTTCAGAGGGCTTTAGGAATTGACCTCTATACGGGGAAAAACTGTTTCCCTGCTGTTTGCATTGCTCAAAGCTAGAGAAACGTTCACAGTTCATACCTGAATCCAGGCAAGCGTCAGGCTGCTTCTTCTGGTATTCTGGCCAGTATGCAATAGAGCTTCTGTGTCCTGTCCTCCAGTTGGTATCTCTGGACCTCAGGATCTTTTCTCCAGACGTCCTCCAAGAGGTATTTGGGCTCCTTTTCCCCTTAGCTGCAACATACCTCTTCCTAGGTGCTACTTGAAGGTCCCTGGCTGTGGATCTCCAGACCTCTGGCTTTCTCCAGTCCTCTGAAGGTTCTTTCCCCCAGGTATCTCTCCAGGCATACGTACTGCTCTGAGCTCCTCTCTTGGACCGTCTGCTTCCTTGTCCTTGTTCCTTCAGGTTCTGGTTGTTCTTCCTTCTGTTCTCATTCTCCTTCTCATTCCCCTTCTCCTTCTGTCTTCCTGAAGATTCCCCTCTAGCTTTAAAGGGCTTAGATTGCAACTCCTCCCTTGCATTCTTCAGGTGTTGTGGATTAAGCAGTCTCCTAGAGGCTGATTGATTAGGGATGACATAATTCTTTCTCTGATTAGACTCATGCTTTTCCACTCTAGCTCCCCTAGGGACTTTCTGCAAACTGGTGCATTCTGGAACATGTAGTCTTTTAGGGAAACAAGCTGTCTTATTTCTGTACCTGCCAGCACAGGTCCCTTGATCAGAGTAAATTCTCCTCTTTTGTCATTACTCCCTGAGCTTTGATAAGCTTCCTTATCACATACTTTGCAGGAATATCGTCCGGTTGTCTATGTGTTTATGTTGCTGTGTGTTTGAATCGGGATTCCAGTAAGTTGGCTATGGCTTGCGGGTTGCTTGTACTAAAGTCGTTCATCTGGTTTGATTCTTTTATGAGTGTGTGTACTATTTTGAATAATTCTTTTGGTTTGTTGAGGGATTTCATTATGAGATTTGTATTTGTATTCTTTTCTACAACTCTGTATTAGGTGGTTAGATTGTTGAAGCATAGTATTATATTTTGTTAGGTCTTCTTAATCCATCTACGTGGCTTACTATGCCCCCATTCTGCCCCTTCCAACCCACATTCTGAGTCCCTGTTTTAGTGGCATGCATGTACAGGGTTACGTCATTGCATAATACGGGTCAAGACGTTTTCACAAGCAAAATGTCTAGGCGGCTTATTTGCATTTCGGAATGACCCCCATAATGTCTATCTGTTCATCGTTGATGCAGTCAGAGAGTGCATGGATTTTGTTACGGATAGAGTGTGCATTTATTAGGGCACAGTTTACTATGTGTTGAGAGGTATGTTGCCACTTATATGCTGGCGTAGAGAGGTTTATTTGTATGAGCCTATGTGGCCTTCTATGTTCTGTTTGGTGGAAGTAGTACCACTGTGTTTGGGTTTCTTTTCCTTGAAGAATAGGTATTGTTTTATTATTTGTTGTTGTGTGATGTCTCCAATGTCTATTTGCATAAGGTGAAGCAATATTGTTATAGCCAATAGGCTGTAGATAGTTATCCTGTAATCCATGTTATATCTGGTTAAATATGTTTGTGATTTGTTTGCTAGTGAATGTGTGTGTTCTTTCATTATACTGTGCCTCTGTCGATTCTTTTGAGCTGGATTTACCTTCGAGTGTTGTGACCTTGGATGTTTTGTGGAAGCTGCCATTCCTGTGGTCCACTTCAAGGACCACATCTATGTGGCCCTTAGGTGCAGGCCTGCCAGGAACTGGCACACCTAGATATGTGGTATTTAAATGCATTCGCTGGTGCAGGGAGATGATGATCTCAGGTGGTGGGAGGTGCTTTCTCCCATGCATTTTGAGTGCCCTTGCTTCTCTGGCTATGGTATACCGTTCTGCCACCAAATTGATGATCAGAGGTCTGGTGTGTGGAGTGCTGCTTCTGGAGAGGTACTTCTCTGTCTCACCTTGCTGCATGTTGGAAATCTCTGTTAAGCTCTGTGATTTCCTCTCTGTTTTATCTGGCTTTAGCTTTTCTCTATATCTGAGCAATTTTCATAGTTTCTTCATCATCCATTTTGGCACTTTTTGTCTTTTCCCCTTTGGCAGAGACTTTTTGCTTTCTTCGAGCACACACATTCTTGATGTCATCCCATAGCTTTTGTCATTTGTATCCAAAGCAGCAAATCAATTTTGCAGGTAGTCTTTCAATTCTGATGGTATATTTTCAAGATTATATTTGCTACATTCATGAGTGGCTTGCTCTTTTTCAGCTTTAGCTTGAGTTTGCATACTAGTAGCTGGTGATCTATACTACAGTGAGCTCCAGGTTTTGTTGTTTTTATTGAGAACTGAGATTTTCCATCGTCTTCCACCAGGGTCGAACTGACGGTGAAAAGTGCCCTGTGCGAGTTGCACATCGGGCGCGTGCCCCACCTCCCGCACCTCCATCTAGCCACTTTATGGGGCGAGAGAGAAGAGGTGCGCACCTGATGTGCAACTCGCTGGCACACTAAGCAGGTCTGGACCCTCCCAGAGAGACCAGACCTTCTTAGTGTGCTGGCGAGAAGACTTAAGGGGTGCCTTTCGGCTCTCTGCTGCTGCCTGCCGCCGCTAAAGTGGCAGCGGCAGGCAACGGCAGAGAGCCGAAACGCGCCCCTTAATTCTTTGCACCCTGTGCGGCCACACTCTTCGCACAGGGCTCGGTACGGTCCTGTCTTCCACAGATGTAGTCAATTTGATTTTTCTACAATCTATTAGGGAAGTCCATATCTACAGTTGTCACTTCTGTTGCTGGAAGAAGGTCTTTGAGATGAATAGGTTGTTGGTCTTGCAGAATTTTATCAGTCTTTTTCCAGGTATGTTTCTGTTGCCAAGCCCATATTTTCCATCATTTTATCTTCTTCTTTGTTCCAGCTTTAGCATTCCAGTTGTCCATGACTATCATTATCTTGTTTGTGTGTTCAGTTGTGTGTTTGTGTGTTCACTTTCAGTACAAGCTGAAACTGGCAGGTCAACAGTCTCCTCTTCTGCATCTGTTGTTGGTGCATATCTCTGAATAGTAGTGCTGTTGATGAAAATTTCTCATAAACGAATAGACTGCATTGTATTTTATTATAGTTCTTGCAAGTTTTTTCTTAATTGCAAATGCAAAACCATTTCTTTGTTGTCTTTCATTTCCAGTGTAATATACCATGTAACCATCAGTTTCAAAGTGCCGATGCCAGTCCATTTCAGTTCAATGACTCCCAACAGATCAACTTGTACACATTCCATTTCATTCTTGGCAATCTCTAGCTTCCCTTGGTTCATGCTTTGTACATTCCATGCCTCAATATGTAAGACATCTTTTCAGTTTCTGATTCTCATTTCATGCACAGCTACATCAGCAGTCAGACGTCCCGAGAGCTTTGTTCCAGTCACATCATAAATACTGGCTTTCTCTGAAGAGTTTTCAGTTCCTCCCCAATAGTCCATTGAGTGCCTTCCAACATGTAGGAGCTTATCTTCCAGCACTATATTGCAATTTGTTTTGTTGTGACCATCCATTGGGTTTTCATGACAAGATATGTAACCAGACCTTCCACGCAGGGAATGCCAATATTGTTACTGTTTGTCACAGAAATGTGATCCTCTACCACCAACACCATCCCATACTTTTGCTGTCCAGATGGATAGTTTGTCTTAATTTGGCACCTCAGCTGAGAGTTAAACTACCAATAGCATAGCTCTCAGCATCACTAATGCACGCAAGCCCTCATGGCACAACAAGCACCAAACCTAGTGAGATAGCAAAATGGTTAGGGTTGTATAAAAATAAATATACATTTTATATTAGAAACCAGATGACAAACTAATAAAAGAACATCAATCTTTAGACAGTGAGGGGTGTTTTAATAAATAATCAATTATCTGTGGGATGCACTATATTCAATGAATGCACTCACACATTTGCTCCATTAACCTCTGTAATGCATGGAAAATATTAATATCACATGCAAAACAGCACATTAATATTAAAATGGGTTACCACATATTGTGTTAACACATAAAAAATTAACTATACTTCAAGATGTATAGTTATCCTTTTCCAAGGACATAGGTAGATTAATATATATGTCAATGTTTTCACTCCAATTCCTCTCCATCCCAGTGAAGAAAGAGCCCCCAGCAGTGCAATCACATCCCCTAAAGAGCTCTGAGGTCCAATGATCCCCTCCTCCTAAAGACTGACAAAAGACCCAATGACCCCCTTTCCTTCTCCCTAGGTTCCCAGATGGCTGCACAAAGTTTATAGGGGAAGGAATGATCCCAACTCTTTGCTTCCCCACTGGATTCTCTAAAGCCCACCAGAATCCATGGGCGAAAAACTATTGTGAATAATGAATAGTACCCAGACCCAACCAATACTAAAGCAAGGTGATCCAACTGACTGTGGAAATTATCGCACAATCGCTCTGATCCCACATGCCAGCAAGATTCTACTGAAGATTATTCAAAAGAGACTGCAACCATACCTGGAACAAGAACTACCTGAAATGCAAGCAGGGTTCAGGAAAGGGCGAGGAACGAGAGACATCATTGTGGATGTGAGATGGATCCTTGAAAAGACTAAAGAATACCAAAGGGATATCTATTTGTGCTTTATCGACTATAGTAAAGCTTTTGACTGTGTAAACCATGGGAAACTCTGGGCCACATTAAGAAGCATGGATATACCAGAACACCTGATCGTACTCTTGCACAATCTGTACATTGATCAAAAAGCAACAGTTTGAACGGAACAAGGAGAAACAGAATGGTTTAAAATAAGCAAAGGTGTTAGACAAGGCTGCATAATTTCCCCCTACCTGTTTAATTTATATGCAGAACAAATCATCAGAGAAGCAGGATTGTATGAAGACAACAGAGGTGTGAAGATTGGTGGAAGACTCATCAACAACCTTCGCTATGCTGATGATACCACATTACTGGCTTAAAGTGAAGATGATCTGAAACATTTGCTTCTCACAATCAAAGAACATAGTCTTAAAATGGGCCTGCACCTTAATGTAAAGAAGACAAAGATCATGACAACTGGCATAATCAACAGGTTCATCGTTGGAGGAGATGAAATTGAAATCGTGAACAACTTTAACCTACTTGGATCAACTATCAATAAAGAAGCAACAAGCAGTCAAGAAATCAGACGACGCATTGCTCTTGGCAGAATGGCTATGAAAGACCTAGATAAGATTCTCAAGAGCAGAGATGTCTCTCTCCATACAAAGATTCAACTTGTTCAAGCCATGATATTTTCAATAACATCATATGGATGTGAAAGCTGGACGGTGAAAAAGATAGACAGGAAGAAAATTGATGCCTTTGAATTATGGTGCTGGCAGCGAATATTGTGTATACCATGGACTGCCTGAAGAACAAACCAGTCAGTACTAGAGGAGATCAAACCTAAGCTTTCTTTAGAAGCTCAGATGACAAGACGTCAACTTTTATAATTTGGACACATCATGCGGAGAGAGAGATCATTAGAGAAAGACATCATGCTTGGCAAGATAGAAGGTCAACGCAAAAGAGGAAGGCCAGCAATGAGATGGATCGATACAATAACAGCAGCGACAGGTACCAGTCTGTCAACAATGAGCCGCCTGACTGAAGACCGAACACAATTTAGGATAGCTATCCAGAGGGTCGACATGAGTCGACTCCAACTCGACGGCACTTAATAACAACAACAACAACCCAGACCCACAAGGAGGATCCTTCTAGTTCAAATCTATATAGGTGACCCCATTAGGGGTGTTAGTTACCAGAGAGCCGAAGGACAGTTAGAGAGGTGCTGTATCTCTCCAGGCTCCAGGAGGAGAGAAGGCAGATTGTTTCTTCTTTCCACTGAGTTCCAGGAGGGATTCACCAGTTAATGATACATATGAAGGCATTTGTCCCTAGTCCCAAGGATACCAAAATCTCTGTTGGGGTTTGGGTTTTTATTCTTCCAGATGTTAAGGATATACTGTTGGGGTTTGCATTTACAAGTGTGCATTCAATTCATTTGGGCTCCTGAAAATTTTAAGTGTGCTCAAGTTACTTTCACGAATTAACATGTGTGTGTTTGATTTGCATGCTTAAGCAAGTTCTAGCATGCATACAATGCATATGAAAAGAATTAATAGGCAGAAAAAATCCATTTAAAACAGGCACAAATGGAATTTATTTTAGCTGTGCACACCCTGCTATAGCCAGCATGTGTGTAAACAATTCAGCCTCTTCTCTGGATGTGAGTAATGCCTATGAATCACCGCCATCAGAGGGTACTGACAATATGGGCTGTTTAGATGCCGATTTTAATGTGTTCTGTGAGTTTACTGTTCTTCCAGACTCCTTTATGAACCTAGACAGATTGGTGACAGCTTTTCCAATTTGCATCAAGTGAGAGGTTGTCAATGATGGTGGATCCCAGGTATGTGAACTTATTGATGACCTTTAGTGTATACTTGTTGATATTGATAGAAGAGGGCTTGTCAACATCTTGTCCCATCTCATTTGTCTTCTTCAGACTAATGGTGAGCTCCAAGACCTGGCATGTGTGGGAAAAATGATCTACGAGGCCTACAAGATGTTCCTCAGTGTGAAATCTGACAATAGAATAATGAGCAATTAGTGATTCACTAATAAGAATTGCAGACACCTTAGTTTTTACCCTGAAACATAAGAAATTGAATAGTTTATGGTTAGTTCTTGTAGATTCTCTCAACTGTAGAGTCAAAGGCACCAGTACTTGTGATCTGGATTGGCCACTGTCAAAGACAGATTTGGGTTCGATAGACCTTGGTCTGACCCACCATGGCTTTTCTTATGTTCTTATGTCAAAAGGAACCCAAAATAGAGACACGGACACATCTCTGTCCGGACTTGCTGTGTATTCTGAAAGTCTCTGAATTCCAGCCATCCTATTGCGTGGTGCCTTACATGTTATCACAGAAGAATGTAATCAAGGACAGCCAATCTTTCAGGAACTGGAACAAATCTCCTCAGGAGATCAAAGGTTTCATATGAATTTACACATTTATATTTAAGCAGTTAAAAATCCACTTAAGTGCATAGAGCAATCCCTTTTTTAAATCTGCACATCTTGACTAAACTTTTGAAAATTGTACCCCAAAGTAAAAGAAGCATAATATATCTGCTTCATTGTGTTCACTTCTGGCTGAAGATTCAGTTTGCAGAGGAATATCATGAATCTGTGAAAAATGTCAGATGTGTTTGGAGCTCTAATCTCATGCCATTCCTTTCTGTAAGCTTTAATGAACTCTTTCCTTGCAGTCACTCTGCCTCCAGCCCAGGCAGACAGTAGGAACGTACAACATCTTCCAGGCTGCTTAACGTTTTTCTTGCATCATCATGTTTTGACAGGCAAATGCCCTTTGGAACACTGAGTGCTGAAAAACTTGCACCTTGTTTCTTGGGGTTATGCTTCTGAGAAGAGCTCTCTATTATTCTAAATTTACCTGAATTGTAATTTAGCTTTGTTTTCAGATGAAGGAAAGAACTTTAAAATCATCAATCTATCATGAAACCTGGAAGGGTTCAAAGCCTTTGTTTGCATACCAGTGAACCAAACACAATAGTGTTTTAAAAGTGTCTTGCATCCAAAAAGAAGCAGCATTGCCCACAGCACTCAGTGTCAATTTCCTTGTCTCTTGGCACTTTTCATCTCCTTTCTATTTTGTCCAAAGCTAATTTATTTCATATGTTTCTTAACAAAAGATGATGTGCTTTTTTTCTAATGGCCATGCCCTTCTTTCTTAACATCTATTGTTCAGCAGTACATCAAAACTTTAACTAAACCAAATTTATTTTTGACAGCAGCATGCTACCCTGTTTCACTTAGAATTACAGTTTAAGATGCATAAAAAGTACATTTTCCCTTTGTGGAATATGTCATAGAGAAAATATAACATTTTCGGAGTAATTGTATAAAAAGCTACCTGGATTTCCACACGAAAAGAGCACGTAAACTTAGGTATTTTAGCCTTGTACTCGCATAAATGAATTTTATTTATTTATTCATCCATACTTATATATGGCTGTATCTTAGAGTCAAAGCAGTTTACATATAACAATAAGAACAAAGGCATAAAGTTACACTGAAAAATTAAGTAAGGGATATAAATAAAATTCACATTGACAACATCAAAAGGTTACATGCAAGGTTTTGAGAAGTTGCTAATATATAATATTAACATGGTTGTAAGGTTGTATATAGCATGTTTAAGAAGATGTGTGAATTAACAGGGTGGACGTGGTATGGTGTATGTGGGGTATGGGGGATTTAGGGAGATACATCACACTAATTGGTGTGATGTTGGGAATGTAGTTGTTACATTGCAAGTAGTCTTTAGTCTTTAAGGACTACCAAAAGGGACTGCTACAGCTGGAAAAAGATCTGCTCTTGTAGGTATTTATCTTCTGGAATATACTCTAAATCTTGTGGAAAAAGGAAATTCTTTGGGTTAAAGCTGATAAATCTATGCATTTTAGAATTCAGTGTTTTTGCTGAGTCAGTCAGGTCTTAGTACTACCACAGAGCTTTTCATTTAAATCAAATCAGAGTATAGCTTAGCATAGAAACTAAAATAGAGTAAATGGTCACTGAGCAGGTGTTAAGGGAATGCAGGCTGTCTCTGCTCACAATCCACCCAGTTGTACCTTAAAGCCTGATAACAGGCCATTAAGCCGGCGTTATCGACACTTTCTACTGTGTTAACCACTAGTGGGTGCTAATAATGGCCACTAATGACACCATTTCACCCTTAACAGCTTTTTAGTAACATAGTAAATGATGGCAGATAAAGACCTGTATGGTCCATCTAGTTTGCCCAGTAAGATGGCAAGGGTAGTGCACCTGCTGCTCCGTGCAGGTCACCCCTCCCCATGTCTTTGTTTAGGAGTGAACCCACCGCTCCATGTAGGACACCCCTATTTGTTAGGAAATTAGATAGTTACGTTTATTTTGATTTTATCCTGTTGCTGTAAAGGGATCCACTGTGTCTGTCCCATGCCATCTTGAATTCTCTCACTGTATTTGTTCTCACCACTTCCATCGGGAGGGCATTCCAAACATCCACCACCCTTTCAGTGAAAAAGTGTTTCCTGACATTTCCTTTCAATTTACTCCCTTGCAGCTTCATATTATGCCCTCTAGTTTTACAGCTTCCCCGTCTTTGGAAGAGGTTTGTTTGTTCATTATTTCTCTTTAAGTATTTAAAGGTCTGAATCATATTTATTTATTTAGACAGATTTGTATGCCACCTTATCCTTCAATGAAGGTGGTCACATCACATCACAATTGGAGGGTTACATTCCTCCAGAGTGTACATATTTGGGTCATTCCTCCAGAGTGTACATATTTAGGTCTTCAAGTCTCTTCTCATAAGACTTCTGATGCAGGCTCCAAATCATTTTGGTCGCCTTCCTTTGAACAGTCTCTAGTCTTTTTACATCCTTTGCAAGATATGGTCTCCAAAACTGAACACAGTATTCCAAGTGAGGCCTCACCAGTGACATACAGTGGCATTAGTACCTCTTCCTTTCTGCTGGTAATTCCTCTTTGTAAGCAGCCCAACATCCTCCTGGCTTTTGTCACTGCCTTGTCGCATTGTTTTGCCACCTTGAGATCCTCAGAAATAATCACACCAAGATCCTTCTACTGATCCATGCACAACAACCTCTCACCTCTTATCACGTACATTTCCCTTGGATTTCTGCTTCCCAAGTGCATGACACTGAAATTCTTCGCATTAAATCTTAATTGCCAAGCATTAGGGCATTCTTCCAGCTTTTGTAGATCTTTCCTCATGTTAACCACTCCCTCAGGGGAGTCCACTCTGTTGCAAATTTTCGTGTCATCTGCAAAAAGACAGACTTATCCATTCAGTCCTTCAGCAATATCACTCACAAATATATTGAACAGTGCCGGGCCAAGTACCGAACCCTGGGGCATCCCGCTAATCACCCTCCTTTCATTCAAGTGAGCTCCATTTACCATCACTTTCTGTTGTCTGTCAAAAAAAACAATTTCTGATCCAGTTCACCACCTTGGGACCCATCCCCAAACTACTGAGTTTATTGATAAGCCTCCTATGAGGAACAGTATCAAAGGCTTTGCTGAAATCCAGGTAGATGACATCCATTG
The DNA here is from genome assembly GCA_033557465.1 of Ichthyophis bannanicus. NCBI lineage: Eukaryota > Metazoa > Chordata > Amphibia > Gymnophiona > Ichthyophiidae > Ichthyophis > Ichthyophis bannanicus. The sequence goes on from CM066033.1 coordinate 784,893,054, forward strand.
CATGCCCCTGATCCAGTTCTCTGGTCACCCAGTCAAAGAACTCAATCAGGTTTGTTTGGCAAGATCGTCCTTTGGTAAAACCATGTTGCCTTGGATCATGCAACCTGTTGGTTTTGAGAAAGTCCACTATTCGCTCTTTCAGGAGCACCTCCATTACTTTTACCGCCACCGAGGTAAGGCTCACAGGCCTGTAGTTTATCACTTCTTCCCTGTCACTACTTTTGTGAAGAGGTACCACATCAGCCATTCTCCAGTCCTGAAGAACTTCTCCTGTTTCCAAGGATCTATTGAAAACATCCTTTAACGGCCCTGCAAGAACCTCTCTGAGTTCTTTCAGTATCCTGGGATGTATCCCATCCGGTCCCATTGCCTTGTCCACTTTCAGTTTTTCAAATTGTTCTAACACCACATCTTCTGTGAATGGTATGGTATCTACTTCATTCCCATTTTTATATTTGGGAGCCACAGGTGGTCCTTCTCCAGGAGTTTTTTCTTTAGTAAAAACAGAGTAGAAGTATCTGTTTAGCAATTTCGTTTTTTCAGTCACTTTCCCCATGAGTCCATTCCCAGCACTTTTGAGTCCTGCAATTCCACCTCTGATTTTCCTCCTTTCCCGAATATACCTGAAGAAAGTTTTATCGCCACACTTCACATCTTTAGCCAGCAACCTTGGACCGGAAGGACTGGGGTTTCTATTCCCACAGGTGCTCCTTGTGGTCTTGGGCAAGCCACTTAACCCTCCATAGCCCATGTTCCCTGTAAAATAGTTATCTCCAAGTTATAATGCCCTGTTCAATGTAATTTCAGTTTGTTCAATGTAAACCGCACTGATGCAGAATAGCACGGTATATAAGAGAATTTAAATAAATAAATAAATCTTTTCCTCTGCCTTTGATTTTGCTTTCCTTATTTCTCTTTTTGTCTCTTTAAGTTTGATCATGTATTCCTGTCTGTCTTCCTCTGTTTGCAAGCTTTTGAATTTTGCGAAAGCTGTGTTTTTTGCCTTTATTTGAGCAGACACTTCTTTGGAAAACCAAATAGGTTTCCTTCTCCTCTTGTTTTTATTTACTTTTCTGACATATTTATCTGTTGCCCCTTTTATTGCCACCTTTAGTTTAGCCCTTTGCAATTCCACTTCCCTTATCCCCTCCCACCCTACCAACTCCTCCTTCAGGTACTTGGCCATTTTACTGAAGTCAGTGTTTTTGAAATTTAGGACTTTGAGCTTGCTATGATTGGATTGCACCTTGGCTTTTATCTCAAACAACACCGTGTGATGATAGCTACTGCTCACAGGGGCACCCACCCAGACATTCGACATGCTACACCATTGGTGAGCACTAAATCCAGCATTGAGCTTTCCCTGATTGATTCCATCACCATTTGTCTAAGTAACGCCTCTTGGAAAGCATCCACAATTTTTTTTTTGCTTCTTTCCAGATTTGTAGAAGGAGTAATCCAATCCACATTGGGTAGATTAAAGTCGCCCAATATGATCACTTCCCCCTTTGTGGCTATCTTGACAATATCTATAATCATTTCATCATCTATCTCTTTGATTTGAGTTGGAGGTCTGTAGACTACAGCAGTATGGATGACAGTGCCATCTCCTCTTTCCAACACAATCTAGAGCGCTTCTTCTCTTCCCCATGCCCCCTGCATTTGAGTAGCTTTAATATTGGTTTTGACATACAAGGCTACTCCTCCTTTTCTGCTTTCTTTGTCTCTTCTGAATAGATTATAGCCAGCTATGGCTATATCCCAATCATGCGATTCATTAAACCATGTTTCTGTAATAGCCACAATGTCCAAGTCCATTTCCACCATTAGGGCTTCCAGGTCCGGAACTTTGTTGGCTAAGCTTCGAGCATTTGTGCTCATTGCTTTCCAGCATTTAACTGGCTTGGATGTATTTTGCATTGATTTTGTTTTGCCCACCTCTTCCACTTGTCTTTGATGTGTGGTTTAAAAGTGTGGCTGTTTCTGATGTTAATCTGCTTTTGCCGGGAGTGACGTCCTGAACTTGTCCTTCCCCATCTGTCACCCCCTTTTTCTAGTTTAAATGCATATCCACATACTGCTTGAATTTTTCACGTAGGATTCTTTTCCCTGCGACAGAGAGATGTAGTCCATCAGCACAGTATAGTCTCTTGTTGGTCCATCTGTTTCTCCAGTTGCCTATAAATCTGAATCCTTCTCGTTTGCACCAGGTATGGAGCCAGGTGTTAAAGCTGTTTATGTGATGTAGCCTTTCTGACCCCTTACCAAGAACAGGTAGAACTTCTGAGAATGCTACAGTGTTAACAGTGGGCTTCAGTTTCTCTCCCAGAGTTTGGAAGTCCCTTTGAACTGTAGAGGCACTGTTTCTAGCCAGGTCATTTGTACCCAAGTGGATGACAACATCAATTTTGGAGTGCTCACTTTCAGCACTAAGTACATCAAAAATTTGGTTTATATTCCTGCTGGCTGAGGAGCCTGGGAGGCATTTGACTATCTTCTCTCCTTTGAACTGTGTTCCCAAGTTGGTGCCTCTGATGATGGAATCACCAAGTAGTAGTAGTTTTCTGTTTTGTGAGTTTTTCTTCATATTTGTTGCTTTATCAGTAGATTGGGCATTGACTGTCGCATTTCAGGGCCCTTCAGTTTCCATGGATTGGGCATCCTCATTAACCAAAGCAGAGAAGGCATTATGCAGGGCTATCTCATGATGTATAGGGTGTCTCTGCATTACAGGTCGCAATCTACCAGAACCCACTGTGATCCATTTGTTCCTGGGATGTTTGATTCTTTGTGGGAATGGTGGTGGACTTTGTTTGGTTTGTATTCTAGAAGAGGTGCGCTTCATTGCAGCTAGTTCTTCCCTTAGTAGAGTCAATTCTTTATGCATGGCGGCTAACGAGGCATATAGGACAAGCTCTCAGGTTCCAGATGATTCTTCTCAGAATGAAGGCGCCACAGTTATTGCACTGAATACAAGACATGCTGATTAAGTGGTCCTAGAAGGAGAAGAAGAAAAAGGTGGGCTTAAAACCAAATTAAAAGGATAGATGCCTATATAGCGGTCGCATACATTGCATCGCATACATTGCATATTTTAGAATATACACAGGTACAAATGTAGAGTACACGTACACATTTAAACCTTTTTTGGAGTAGATGTAAATTTGCACATAGGCATTGCAGGGCATTTGACCTGGTTCTGGGGCCCTATTTTATAAAGTCATATAGAAACATGTCAGCAGAAAAAGACCATATGGCCTATCCAGTCTGCCCTTTCATACCAACTACTATAGTCCCTTTTTTCCCCTTTAGAGATCTTCTGTGTTTGCCGCATGCTTTCTTGAAGTCAGATACTGTCATGATCTCTACTACGACTACTATGAGACTGTTCCACGCACCTACCACTCTTTCCATAAAGAAATATTTTGGCATATTACTCTTCAGTCTATCCCCTTTCACCCTCATCCTATGGCCCCTCATTGCAGAGCTTGCTTTCAACTGAAAGAGATTCTCCTCCTGTGCATTTATGCCATGGAGGTATTTAAATGCCTCTATCATATCTCCTCTCTCTCACCTTCCCTCCAAAGTATACATATTGAAATCTTTAAGTCTGTCCCTATATGCCTTATCACAAAGTCCACTAACCATTTTGGTAGCCATCCTCTGCACAGACTCCATCCTGCTTATATTCTTTTGAAGGTGTGGTTTCCAGAATTGCATACTGCTCCAAATGAGGTCTCACCAAAGATTTATACAGAGGCACTAGCATCTCCTTCTTCCTACTGGCCATTCCTCTTCCTATGCACCCAAGCATCCTTCTGGATTTTGCTGGCAGCCTTTCTACCTGTTTAGCCAGCTTAAGATCATCAGAAACAATCACCTCCAGATCCTGTTCTTCTTTTGTGGACAGAAATACTGTACCACTACTCCCCATACTGTACCACTTCCTTGCATTTTTGCAGTCCAAATGTATGTTTATTAGGTTTGCTCAAATTGAAATTTATTTTATTTTATTTTATTTTATTTATTTATTTATGTATTGCTTTTATATACTGCACTATTTAAAATCAGTGTGGTTTACATATAACAGATTTGTGCATAACAGTCGCCTGCTGTGCATTTACAGTAAAACGGGAAGATACAACTTGGGCTTCAACTGGGGAACTTTACGCACAAAAAAGAAATTAGCACTTAAAAAAGATTAAGCAACTCCAAGAATAGGTCAAGAATAACCTCAAGGCCTCTCAAAAGATAAATGGAAGAGGATAATCCCAACATACAGATAATAATAAAAAACACAATAATCAACAGAAGAGCATCCATATAAGTAGCCTACTGCAATACAACAGCTATCTACTAAAACTGTAAGGAAAACATAATTCAATATTATTCATCATCTGACGTCTCATGAGACTAAATAAATGCCAACAACTGAGCTGGGTCCAGAAAGACATAATCTTTCCCTAAATATTTCACTAAACATTTTCTAGGCTATTTCAAAAAGAATATCATAACTAATGCTAATGCTCTAGGCTTCAGCTGACGAAAACCCTCCCTAATCTGTTGAGTCTTAAAAGAAACATTGGGATAGACATGTATAAGAGAACTATGAAAAGGTTGGACTCTCTCCTTAAGAAAGGATGAACCCTGCATTTTTTAGTGTTAAAGTTCAGCTTCCAAATTCTCAACTATCATGTTATCTACTCCTTCCTGGGTGTCTACTTTATTGCAGATTTTAGTATCATCTGCAAAGAGGCAAATCTTACCCAACAGCCCTTCTGCAATATCATTAACAAAAATGTTTAAAAGAATCAGATCACTGGTGGATTGAATGAGGAGAGGGGGTTAGGGTGTTGAGCATGGCCCGGTTCTGATCATTTGAGAGCTAAACAATTAAGGGATAAATTAGAGATGTAATGGTTGGGGAGGTATGGGTCTTTTTCAAATTTGACATTATCTGAAGACAGGGAAAGGCAGGAAGGATTTTGAGAGTGGGAAAACTTACTTTGAGGCTTTCTGTGAGGGTAGGTGGGGGCATAAGGGGATTATTTTGAGGATTTATAAAGTGCTAGGAAAGGGAGGGGAGAACTCCATCATTTATGAAACAATGGGAAAACAATCTGGGGGAGGACCTGGAGGATAGGGAGTGGGGGAAGATTTTTTAAATATGCACTGCGTTTTAGTGGCTTCTAATCTTGTGGAAAATGGCCTAAAACTCGTATATAGATGATACTTGACTCCTTATTGATTGAGGAAAGTTAAGGGAGTGGGAGAAGAGAATTATAGGAGGGTGTGTGTGGTGAATGGTATCCTTTTTCATGTGTGGTGGAAGTATGGGAAGGTTAAGGCTTATTGGGAGTGGTGTATAAGGGTTATTGAGGATGTGATTGGTTTCCAATTGGATCAGGACCAAAATATACCAGCACAATCCACTTTAAGTATTGGGCTTTCTTGCATTATGCTCCTTGTGCGAGCTCCTTGGGGCGGGAACCGGGGCAACGGAACTGGGGCTTGGACCTATCTAATTTCGTGCTCACATATGCTCTATCCTTTGCCCTCACCCCTGAGTCCTCCTATCTCGTTCCCCTCATACTTGCCGTCAAAACTGGTTTCCCCTACTGTTCTGCCCGTTCCAAAGCTAAGTCTCCTTCTGCTGCTCCTCTCCCCCCTCATTATGTCTGCCATCCCGGTGCATTGGGGCTGGCGTCCTGCCTCACCCTCTGATACCCTTCCCGGCCATCTCACCCGACAGCCCCTTAACCTAACCCACTGTATCTCTTCCTCTCAGCGTTCCCCCCCCTCCTCTGCGCCTCCCTACTCTCTCTTACATTTAGCCCTTTTAAACTGTCGCTCAATTCGAACCAAAACATCACTGATCCAAGACCTTATTGTACTACATAAGCTGGACATTTTCTTTCTGACTGAAACCTGGCTGAAAGAGGGCGATGAGCCCTTCCTCAACCGGTGTCTTCCACCTGGGTACTCTTTTCTGTCCACCTCCCGTCGAGGAAGAAGTGGCGGCGGTATCGCAGTTATCCATCGCTCCTCTATTTCACTGTCTGAACTCCCCCCCTTGGTCTCTCCCACCTACCCTGAGTCCCTTCTTATGCGACTGGACTCCTCTTCTTGCCCTCTCTATTTCCTTCTAATTTACGCCCCCCCTTCTCTCTCCTCTCCCTCCTGGGACTCTTTATTAACTACCATCTCGGAAGCTTCTCTCCGCTATCCCCGTCTCCTCACCTTAGGTGATTTCAATACTCACGTCGATGCTCCCTTCTCAGCAAGAGACCTTTCTTTTCTCACTTTCCTGTCCGACCACTCCCTCCGTCAATTTGTTTCCTTCCCCACTCATACTGCTGGTCACACTCTCGATCTCCTCATTGCTCCAGGTTCCTTCCCTCTCCTACCCCTATCCCTCTCCTCCTCCTCTCTTCCCTGGACCGATCATATATGTCTGTTCTTTGATATTGTCGTTTCGCCCACCCTCCCCTCCTCAAACTCTGGTACAAACTCCGCCCCTACATTCTCCCCGCCGAATTACTCCCGATATCCTTTCTCAGCTTCCCTCCCCAGCTGCATTACTTCCTACAGACTTCGGCACTCTCCCTCTCGACATCCAGGTCCACAAATTGCACTCATCACTCTCCGCCACTCTAGATCTTGCCGCTCCCCTACGCCCCTATCATTCTCGCCGTCGCCTCCCACACTACCCTTGGTTCCACCATGGCCTAGCCTTACACCGTAAGCATCTTCGCCGTGCAGAACGCCTTTGGCTGAAGCATCCATCTCCTGTTACTCTTGCTAACTTTCATACCTGCCACCGTCACTATCGCACTCTTCTCCACACCGAGAAGCATAACTATTATGCTGACCTCATTTCCTCCTCCTCAAACTCGTCCCGTCAACTATACTCAGTTCTTCGCTCTCTCACAGCCTCACACTCTGCGTCTATCCCCTCTCTCGCCATCAGCTCTACCTCCCCGGATCCCTCCTCCCTCGCCTCTTTCTTTGCTTCCAAAGTTAATACTCTCCGTCAAGCATTTCCCCAATGTCCTCCACCCCTCTCCCCTCCCTCTGAGCCTCCCCTTCCCCCTTCCCCTTCCTCACCATCCCTACTCCCTGTACTGTCACACTCCTGGTCCTCTTTCGACCCCATTACACTTGCAGTTCTGAATAAAACCTTCTCTACTGTCCGCAAAACAACATGCCCAGCTGACCCTATCCCCTCTCAATGGCTCCTAGAACCTTCCCTAGCCCTATCCCCATTCATCCTTTCTCTTTTTAACACAAGTCTATCCTCCGGCTCCTTCCCCTCTACCTGGAAGCATGCAACAGTCCGTCCCATCCTGAAATCTCACTCTTCCGATCCCTCTGTCCTCTCCAACTGGCGTCCCGTCTCTAATCTATCATTTCTCTCAAAACTCCTTGAAAAAATGGTTTTCTCTCAACTCTCCTCCCATCTTGAACTTTCTCTCACTCTTCACCCCCGTCAATCAGGTTTCCGCCCTGGCCATAGTACTGAATCTGTCCTCCTCTCTCTCCTCAACGATCTTCACACTGCTCATGATCGCGGTCTCATCACCTTGGCTGTCTCTCTTGATCTATCTGCGGCTTTTGATCTAGTGGATCACCATACCCTTCTCATCCGTCTTCAGGAAGCCGGCCTCTCAGGTGCGGTTCTCCGCTGGTTTCATTCCTTCCTATCCTGCCGTTCTTTCTCTGTCATCTCCGCATCTTCCTCCTCTGCCCCTACCCCCTTCCCTGTGGAGTCCCCCAGGGGTCTGTTCTTGCCCCACTCCTCTTTAATATTTTCCTAGCCCCTCTTGCCCTTCTAGTCCAACAATTCAGTATCTCTGCATATTATTATGCAGATGACATCATTCTTCTCCACCACACCGACCCGCTCTCTCCTGATATCACCCCTCTTAACCTCTGTCTCACTGCTGTGACTTCCTGGTTCTCCTCTAATTTTCTACACATCAATCCGGCAAAGTCCTTTGCAATCTGGTTCACCTTTGGCAGCCCTTCCCCTACCTGTGCCCCTTCTCTATCCTCCCAGCCTATCCCCCTGGTATCATCACTCCGCTACCTAGGCGTTATTCTTGATTCCAACCTTACTTTCAAGGACCATATCTCCTCAATTGTACAGCGCTCCTTTTTCTCTCTTCGCCAACTCAGAGCAGTCCGTCCCTTTCTCTCTGCCTCTGCCCTTACCACTCTCCTGCTTACCCTTGTGCTGTCTCGTCTCGACTACTGTAATGTTTCTTTCGCTGGCCTATCCCAGTCCCAATTGTCCCGTCTCCAACGTGTCCAAAATGCTGCCATCCGTTTGTTGACCCATGCATCACGTTTCGACCACGTTACTCCCCTTCTCTACCAGCATCACTGGTTACCTATCTCTTTCCGCATTCGGTATAAACTTCTCATTCTCACATTCAAAGTTATCCACACCGGCACTCCCCTCTACCTGGCGAATCAGATACAATTCCGTACCTCTCACCGTCTCCTCCGTTCCATACACATAAAACGTATGGTCCTCCCCTCCCCCGCACATGCTCGTCTAGAACAAACCCGCTCCTCTGCATTCTATTTTTTGGCTCCAAGTCTCTGGAACTCACTCCCCCCCTCCCTCCGTGCAGAAGACTCATACCCCTCATTTAAAACCCAACTCAAAACCCACCTTTTCTGCCTTGCGTTTGATCCCCCTCCCTAGCCTATTCTTCCCCCCCTCCTTCCCTCCATGTCTCTCGTGAATGTCTGCTCCCCCTTCCCTCTCCGCCTTGATAGTATGCGTGTAATGCTCTTTCCTATTTTAAACTTCTACTCTGCTCCCAGCTTTCTTTTCTTTCTCTCCTCACTTTTCTCACATTTAATGGCGTTCTTTTCCTTTTTCTTTTCTGCAGCCAAGAGCTTGTTTTAATTAACTTGCTTGATTTTAGCTATTGTAAACCGCTCAGACGCCTATGGTATTGAGCGGTATAACAAGTTTAAATAAACATAAACATAAACATAAACATGCTATTGTAGAAGCTCTTTGTGAAATAGCTGCCCATGGGAGGCAGCCTTGCTTGCCCTCTTTGGAAGAGTTTTATTTCAATTGCATCATTATTGTGAGTTGCAGAGGCACATCCTTGAAGCATGGTAAAAGATAAAGTTTGGAAGAGACTTGGGAATGGTTTTGGGGGGTGGGATAAGATTTGGCTGTGGCAGGGCGGGGATGGAGGGTCAGAGGTAGGGGTATATTTCCTATGAGGCCAATTCTGATCGGGGGATGTCCGGCCCATCCATACATCCAAAATATGTATAGGCTGGTTTTGCACCCAATTCTGCACCCACAGGAGCAGAATTGGAGCACTTGGACGGTCTGGATGGGTCTCAAATCTGACGCACTGGACATCCTACTCATTGCATGGCTAGCCCTCCATATGATCCTGCTGGAGCCCTGATGACGTGGCATCCCATTGCCATGGCACCGGGATATCTAGCAGGAGCCCCGATTTCCCGCACCACCTCATAACTGCTTTTCCCCGTCGCCCGACCCAGAGAGGAGCCTTCCAGGGCCAGGATCAGGTGGTGGCTGCCTACCTTCCTCTGTGCCATGTGTTGGGGTGGAATCCCTGTGCCAGCCTCTGCCATCCATTGGACTTATTCCTCCTTCAAGTGTTCCCCCGCTGGACGTACAGGGCCGTATCCTGGATTGGCTCTGTATGTCAGGGTTCTGCGGCCCGCCACTGCTCTGCCCATTCTCTGTCATGTCTCTGCCCTTTCCTGCCCCCGTCTGGAGCTCCCCGCACAAAGGCCCTATAAATGTGGGGCGCTATTGGGCCAGAATAGGCCCCCAGTGAATAGCGGGGGTTGTACATCCTCAGTGGACATACATCCCCCCTATTCGCTGTTTGGAATGACCCCCCAAGTGATTGTGAGATGAAATTTGTTTGCCAGATATGTGCCAGGGATTGTTGGCTATATTGTTTCCCAGTTTGAGAAATGTTGAATAAAAGCTAAGTTACAAAAAAAAAAAAGAATTGGACCAAGTGTAGATCCCCGCAGAATAACAAAGGACATAAAAAGGCTGGAAACAGTTCAGAGGAAGGTGACCAAAATGATTTGGAGTCTGCATCAAAAGACTGATGAGAAGAGACTTCAAGACCTAAATATGTGAAGGAGAGAAGAGACAAGGGAGATATGATTCAGACTTTTAAATACTTAAAGAGTATTAATGAACAAACAAACCTCTTCCAAAGACAGGGAAGCTGTAAAACTAGAGGGCATAACATGAAGCTGCAAGAGGGTAAACTAAAAGGCAATATCAGGAAATACTTTTTCACTGAAAGGGTAGTGGATGCTTGGAATACCCTCCCGATGGAAGAGGTGGGGGCAAATACAGTGACAGAATTCAAAATGGCATGGGACAGACACAGTGGATCCCTTTATAGCAACAGGATAAAATCAAAAGAAACATAACTATCTCTTATATCTCAGTAATTAGGGGTGAACTACACGGAGCGGTAGGTACACTCCTAAACAAAGGCATGGGGAGGGGTGACCTGCAAGGAACGGCAGGTGCACCTACTCTTGCCGCCTTGCTGGGCAGTTCAAGAGTTTCTGCTGCTTAGGCAGAATCCCCAACCATGCCGCCCTCCCCCCCCCCCCCCCCGAGCTGTGCCATGCTGCTCTCATGCTGAACCATGCCACTGCTGATTCTGGTGGCAGGGTCGGGAGGGTGCGGCACACATGGCTTGCTGATTCTGACGCCCCTCTGACATAACTTTGGGGATCAGAAGTGGCAGGCCATGTGTGTTGAGATGGAGAAGATCCTTAAGTACCAAGAAATGCAATCAGAGATCGAGAAAAAATGCAGAAATACAGTATGCAGAGATATTTCTCAACATGTTGGCTGCCACGATTTTTCACATCTTATGAATTCCAGAAGGAGGCTCTTTTTGGCAGAATGCAAATAGTATGTCGAGTGTTAGCAATAAATCTGAGAAACTGAGTTAACACTCCACATACCCGATTTAGGAGTGAGCCTCATTACTGTCATGGTATGTGCAAAACTGACCCATTTCGCGACATTCCTCCCCAGATGTTTGACTTGTAGCTGTCAACCTGGAATCAGCATTTTCAAGTAATATATTTAACTTATGGAAAATTACTGAAGGAATTCACTCCATGTCAGAAAGTAGTCTTAAAGGACAATATTAAAAATTGATGGATAGACAACCAAGTTACTGCTTTGAATGCATTGAAAGTAGGGATGGGTATCAATTAAAAATTGTAATCAAAATTTACCATGCGATTAAAAAATGTAATTATGTAATTAATTGTGATTAAATGCAGTGAAGTTAAAAGGCCCATCCTCATTCTTAACCCATATCGCTCAATGCCAGCATACCCCCTCCCTTCCCCCTATCAGATCAGCATCTTTTCCTCTCCCCCTGTGGGTCCAAGATCTCTTCCTCCCCCCTTTGCCTCTTCAGTCCAGCATCTCTTTCTCCCCCTCCCCTTTGTCTGTTCTATATGTGCTCTGTTCCTAGACTCTGTCCTCAAAATTATCCCTTAAAATGCACTTACTCCATCTGGCATTTCCTGAGCTGCAAACTGGACTCGTCTTCTTCCTCTCTCAAAGTGCTTTCATTCGCGTGCCTGATATGAAATATCTCCAGCAGAGGCAGAGGTGGTGGCAGCAAATCACTAAAACTCCCTTTTACTGGCCCTGATGCCTTCCCTCTGGCGTATGTCAGGAAGTTACCTTCGAGGGGGCGTGGCATGCCAAGGGAAGGCTTCAGGGCCAACAAGAGGGAGCATTAGTGATTTGCTGCTGTTGTCATGGATATTTCATATTAGGCAAGTGAATGAAAGCACTTCAGAGAAGGAAGAGGACAAGATGCAGGACCCACAGGAGGGGGAAGATTGGGAGAGTACATTAAAAAAAGTGGTGCAATAAAAACAAATTAATCACTTTACGGATAGTTAAATTTTTAATAGGTTAATCATGTTATTAGTGCACAGGGGCAGCCCAAGGGGGGTGCGGGGCCATGTGCGGAGACTCAGCGTGGGGCCTCATTTGCATAAATATTTGCATAATGTTACCATACACTAACTTTTAGTAAACATGCCTCTTCATGAGTGTATGGATAAAGAAAGACTAAAAGATTTCTATATTACTATAATCCAGTGCCAACCGCCAGGCACATTAGGAACTACTACAAACACTGCCCATTTAGAACCCATAGCAAACCCGCCATATCATAACAGCACTACCAGGACTCACAAAGCACCAGACCCTACCTGTCAAAAAGCAACACTGCAAATATTAAACCAATACATTTCAGAGAATAACAATACATGACCTACTGGGGAAAGAGAACAAGTGACAATGTCAAATAGGAATTACATAAACAGAATACCTCAGCTCAGTTACACATGCAGAACACAGACCATCACCAAACAAGGAATCACAATTTAGAAACAGGAAGACAATAATTAAACTTGGAACCCTAAAAAGCCAAACTTGGAATGTACAACAACAATGTAGAAATAAAACTATAAATTAATTTCCTCTTGTACTAAACAAAGCACAGACGTTAATGATGCACATTTCCCAGAGCTGTCATATTCCAGTTAATAAATTCAAAATAAGGAGATATCTTTGTACCTTTTGTGCATTTTTTTTTTTCAGTTGCAATTTCTCCAGACACTTTCTTCTGGTTTCTTTGTGTCTTCTGCTAACTCTCCATCGTCTGCTGTCCACTTGTCCTTTCTTCTCTCTTCTAGTTTTTTTTTCCATTCTCTTACATCTGCTTTAACATACTAATCTTTCTCCTTTTGCTCTTTCCTCATTCCTTTTTCATCCACTCAAATTTTACCCCTCCATCCTAAATCCCCACTTACTCTCCCAATACCCAGCCAATTGTAGATTTTTCTTCCCTCCCACACAAAATATTTTTCCCCTCTCCATTTCACTCTCCCAGCCCCATCCCATTCTAATCTCCCCCAACATCAGCTCCCTTCTAGTTCCAGCCCCACCCAGTATCCACTCCCTTCTAGTCCCCGCATCAGCCCATTTCCAGTCCTAGCCCCCCCCATCAGCCCATTTCCAGTCCTAGCTCCCCCATCCATTTCCAGTCCTATCCGAGTCCCTCCATCAGCTCATTTCCAATACCAGCCTCCCATCAGCCCATTTCTAGTCCATTCCTAGCCCCACCATCAGCCCATGTCAAATCCTAGCTCCCCTCCACTCAGCCCATTTCCAATCCAAGCCCCCCATGAGCCTACTTCCAGTTCCAGCCCCTTCATGAGTCCATTTCAATTCAAGCCCCCACCACAGCCCATTTCCAATCTTAGCTCTCCCCAACACCCAATTCCCAGTCCTATCCTAGCCCCTTCATCAGCCCATTTCCTGTCCTAGCTCCCTCCCCTCACAGCCCATTTCCATTCCAATCCCCCTCCCCATCAGCTATTTGCAGTTCAAGCCCCCCTTCCACTCATTCCATTTCCTTTCCAAGCCCCCTCGCCATCAGCTATTTGCAGTTCAAGGATCCCCTACCCCTCAGCCCATTTCCATTCCAAGCCCCTGTCCCCATCAGCTCTTTGCAGTTCAAGCCTTCCCTTCCACTCAGCCCATTTCCAGTCCTAGCAACCCCCCCAACCCATTACCAGTCCTAGCCATCCCATAGCCTATTTCCTGTCCTAAACCCCCATCAGCCCACTCCCACTCCTAATCCAATCAGCCCATTTCCAGTCCTAATCCCCATCACCCAATTTTCAGTTTAAGCCCCCCTAGCCCATTACCAATCCTAACCCCCCTTCAGCCCACTTCCATTCCAAGCCCCCGTCCCCATCAGCTATTTGCAGTTCAAGCCTTCCCTTCCACTCAGCCCATTACAGTCCTAGCCCCCCCATAGCCTATTACCAGTCCTAAACCCTCATCAGCCCACTCCAATCCTAATCCCATCAGCCCATTACCAGTCCTAACCCCCATCACCCAATTTTCAGTTTAAGCCCCCCCCCCATTGCCCATTACCAGTCCTAATCCCCATCAGCCCACTTCCAGCCCTAATCCCATCAGCCCATTTCCAGTATTAGCCCCCCATAGCCCATTACCAGTCCTAACTCCCCCATCACCCCATTTCCAGACTTAGCCCCCCCCCATAGCCCATTACCAGTCCTAACCCCCCATCACCCCATTTCCAGACTTAGCCCCCCCATAGCACATTACCAGTCCTAACCCCCCATCAGCCACCTTCCAGTCTTAACCCCATTAGTCCATTTCCAGCCCTAACCCCCCTCCCCCCCAGCCTAGGGAAAATTTAAAATAATAAAAAAGCTCTCTGCTGCCGGCCTGTCACTGCTGCCACGGCAGATTCGAGTGTCCCACGGGGCCCCCCCTGCCTGGCAGAGGCTGCCCTCCCTGCATCAGCTCCCTCTCCGCAGTCGAAACCGACTTTCAGAGCGCGAAGGGAGAGTTTCTCCCTTGCGGCTCTGTTAAGCCCACGGGCGCTGATGGGAAAGTTCCCATCAGCCCCTGCGGTCTTAACAGAGCCGCGAAAGGGAAACTCTCCCTTCGCGCTCTGAAAGCCGGTTTCGACTGCGAAGAGGGAGCTGATGCAGGGAGGGCAGCCTCTGCCGGGCAGGGGGGGCCCCACGGACACTAGAATCTGCCGCGGCGGCAGCGGCAGGCTGGCAGCAGACAACTTTTTTAAAAAAATGTAAAATTTACTTTTAAGCAGAATGTTCTTTGCGCGGGGCCTCCTGAAACGCGGGGCCCTGTGCAAAAAACATTCTTGCTCAATGGACGGGCTGGCCCTGATGCCTAATCTACTGAGCGCCCATACCACACACCGATCTATCAGACATACTAAAACATGTATCAGAGAGCGCCATCTCCACAAAAGAACAATTAATCCTAGGAGACTTCAACCTTCCCTCACTACAGAATAAACATGCCAAAGCCTTCATCAATGCTATGGAAGCAATGGACCTAACCCAGATCATACATGATCCAACACATGAAAAAGGGAACACACTTGATCTAATATTCCTGAACTCCCAAAGCACCTCTTCATGTATGAACCCAAAGATCACATGTGTGCCATGGTCTGACCATCATATCATCAACATTACCCACATATACAATCACATCCACGTCAGAGAGAACAACCAACTTAAAAGAAGATTCAAACCATTTAACAAAGAGGACTTCCTAGCACAAATATTACCCAAACTCCAATCAAGCTCCTTCAATATCGACGACCTCATCAACAACTGGGACACTACAATCGCTTCTGCATCCTGTGCAACAACAACCAGCACCAGAATCAGAACTGCTGTGACAAGAGCCAGATGGTATCCCAGACCTACGGAAGCTAAAGACCCAACTCAGAAGAACCAAAATAAAATGGAGAAAGACCAAAAACGAAGCAGATAAAGCAAAATACATGAGTGAACTTGACACCTACCACACAGAAACTGACCTCCCAGACATCAACTCCACTGTAAATCACTGGAACCTCACAATTCAAAAAGCAGCTGCCCCTACACACTCCACGCATAGACAGTTAAAAAAGACAGAAAAATGGTTCACGAAAGAACTAGTGAACCTAAAAAAACAACTGAGGAAAACAAGAAAAGAAATGGAGGAAAACTAAATCTGCCGAGAATAAATCCCAATACTTAAATACACTCAACGAATACAAGAATGCGATTAACAAATCAAAAAAGGATTACCACTCCAAGGTAATAAACCTAGCTATCAATCGCCCTAGAGAACTATTTGCAATTATAAAACACTGACAAAAACCAAAAACCCAGAGCCAAAACAATCAGCAATAAGTATTCAAACCCTAGCAACCCACTTTGCAGAAAAACTAAAATGCAAACTAAATACTGCACCAACACTACTCCCCACAAACACCGAAACCAATAACAACTGGACAACCTTTCACACGATAGATCAAAAACACCTCCTCAGGATCATAACAATTATCAACACCACAACTTCCCCACTCGATCCCTGCCCTGTGTCATGGATCAAAAGTACTAAGGAAGAACTAGCTGGAAAAATTCAATACATAGTAAATCAATCCCTCTCCCAAGGCATTATGCCTGATGCCCTAAAACACACATCGATCCGCCCAATAATAAAAAACAATAAACTCGACCCGAAAGACCCAAACTCATACAGACCGATAGCCAGCATTCCATTTATGGCTAAAATAATAGAAAAAACTGATGCCCTAAAACACACATCGATCCGCCCAATAATAAAAAACAATAAACTCGACCCGAAAGACCCAAACTCATACAGACCGATAGCCAGCATTCCATTTATGGCTAAAATAATAGAAAAAACTGTTCAACTACAATTGCAAGAACACATAGATGAGCACAATTCCCTTGACTCCCACCAATTTGGTTTCCGCCCCTTCCATGGTGTAGAAACCCTTTTAATTACTCTGATGGACTTCCTCATAAGACATACAGACGATAACACTCAGGGCCTACTACTCCTTTTCATAGACATTTCCGCCGCATTTGACAACATCAACCACCTTACACTGATTAATAGATTAGAAAACTTAGGAATAGGCGGGACTGTCCTCAATTGGTTCAAGTCATACATCACACACAGACTAATGCGAGTTCAAGTAAACCAGGAAGCATCAGAAACCTTCCCCCAAGGACAAGGAATACCCCAGGGATCGGCCCTTTCTGCTCTCCTCTTCAACCTATACCTTCAACCCATCACAAAAATATTTAAAAAACACAAAATCAGTCATTTTATCTATGCAGATGACATCATGCTCGCCCTCCCCATAACCACGAAAACCCCCACTTATAACACTCTATCCGAGTGCATGGCAGAAACCACATCCTGGATGGAAACCAACTACCTCAGCATCAATCCAAAAAAAACTGAGGCAATGTTCGTATCAAGATCACCTGTGGCTGAAGATACCTACCCAACAACAATCTCCATCAATAACACAACTATACCTGTTAAAAAAGAGGTAAAATACCTAGGTGTTATAATCGATCACACACTCACCATGCTACCACACATAAAGCAGACGGTAAAAACCATATTCTACAAACTCAAAACTATTCAACACTTAAGGCCCCTTCTTGACACGCATGACTTTAGATCAGTTGTCAGTTCACTCATAACCCCTCACTTTGACTATTGTAACAGTCTCCTAATTGGCCTCCCACAAAAGAATATCTACTTATTACAAAGAGCACAGAACATTTGTGCAAAAGTAGTCACTAAAGCCCGCCTAGCGGACCATGTAACCCCTATACTGCTAGAACTACACTGGCTCCCCATAAATAACCGAATCAAATACAAAACACTACTAACAACATTCAAACTACTAAACGATATTGCCCCCTCCCATCTATCCACACTCCTTCACGCACCAAATGATTCAAGAGCCCGAAGACTAAATGCAACCCTCTCACTGGAGTTACCAAAAACATTCACGAGGACTAAAAAATCCACCAGTGCCAGAGCCTTCACATTCACCGCTCCCACACTCTGGAATGACCTCCCAATAGACATCCGAATCATAAAGGACCTCTCTCAATTCAGGAAAGAACTCAAGACATACCTATTCTCCGAACACTTCGGAATCCCCTACCCTCCAAGCCCAGCCACACAGCGTCCACAGACACACAAACAAAAAAACCTGCAAAAACACAATTAACTGAACATACACAGCCCCCCTCAAACAGTTCTCCCAAAGACACACAAAAAAACCCACGAAAAATGGAAATAAATTCCATCACACACACACGCGCACGCACACACACACACACACACACACACACACTTGAATAGTGAATTCACTACACTGTATCCTAACCTTTTTGTAAATAACACCTGTAAATAGAAATGTCAGCACGCTGCCTATTCCCTGTAAAAAGTTAGAAACTTCTGATCAAGTTATACACCTTGTAAATAGTTTTAATAATTTACTGTTCTGTTATATGTAAAAAGTTAAAAAGTTCTTGTTCAATGTACTGTTATACGAACGTATACAAAACTGTTAAATTGTTCCATGTAAACCGCCCCTGATCTCTGGAAGGGGCGGTATAGAAGAAATAGATAAATAAATAAAATAAATAAAATAAATAAATAAAGCAAAAAGAACTTACCACTCAAAAATCATAAATACCTCAATAAACAAACCACGCAAGCTCTTTGAGATTGTCAAGAAGCTAACAAAAGCACCCAGCCACTCCGACCAGCTTCCGAACATCCCACCAGAACTACTAGCACGCCAATATAAACAGCTCCAACAACCAAATAACCCACAACTGAATGCAACATCAACAACCTACCATGCCACCAAAGTCACAGACTGGAGCACATTCGAAACAGTCACAAAAGAACAAATAGAATCCACTATCTCCTGCCTAAACACCACCACCTCTCCACTAGATCCCTGCTCTGCAGAGTGGATAAAGAAATCCAAAGAGGACATAAGTGCACCCCTAACCCACATTGACAATGAATCCCTCAAGCAAGGACACATACCAGACATCCTCAAGACATCCGTCCAACTCTAAAAAAAAACAACCTGGACCCACTCGACCCAGCCTCCTTTAGACCAATAGCAAGTCTCCCATTCACCACCAAAATCATGGAGAAGATAATTCAACAGCAACTCCAAGACCACCTAGATACCAACAACATACTGGCCCCGCAACAACACGGATTCCGTCCATACCATGGAGTCGAGACCCTCATGACAACGCTACTGAACACCCTTATCAAAGGTACGCAGACCAAACACTCTGTATATGCCATGCTCTTCCTGGACATATCCGCAGCCTTTGACACCATCTCCCACAGCATTCTCCTACACAGACTCCAGGAAATCGGCATTAAGGACATCGTACTACAATGGTTCCACTCCTACCTGACCAATAGACAACAAATGATCCGCACGAACATGGCAACCTCCCCCCCCCCCACACACTTTCAACAGCATCAAGGAGTACCACAGGGCTCCACACTATCCGCCATGCTCTTCAATATCTACCTGAAACCACTCTGCTCGATCATACGAGATCATAACATCAACAAGCTCTTCTCCCCCCCCCCCTGCATACCTCAAGGTACGGGACGCTGAGCTCCCAATCAAGAATACAATCCGTTACCTAGGCGTGATCCTTGATCAACGACTTGATTTTACCTCTCACATAAAAAGCACGGTAAAAACTATTTACTTCAAGATAAAAACATTACGCCACCTAAGACCCATGCTAGAATACAACGACTTCCGCTCAATATTCCAAGCAATAGTCACTCCACATTTTGACTATGCGAATATTGTATTACATGGTCTTCCAAAGAACACCATTAACCCCCTGCAACTAGCAATGAATGCTGCGGCCCCGCATCCTAGTTGGAGCATCAAAGAGAGACCATATCACGCCAATCCTTAGGGACCTTCACTGGCTCCCGATAGAATGTAGAATTAGCTATAAAGCTCTCCTCATCACATTCAAGGCCTTAAATAAATTATCACCAGCAACGACTTCAGACCTCATCAGTCTAACTCCCAAGACAAGATCTAGGAGACCACTCGCTGAAAATACCCTAGTCATTCCCAGTGAATCCACAAATTGGTCCCAATCAACGATTAACAGAGCATTTAAATCTTATGCGCCTAGATGCTGGAATAAACTTCATCCAGATATCAGAGCAATACGAGACATGAAGCAGTTCAGGAAGGCTATCAAGCACTACCTATTCACTGAGTACTTCCAGCCACCGTAATGCTATCTAATATGTCATAACACAGATTCATAGGCATAACCACTCCATAAGACATACCTTCTAGAACTAAGAAATTTTGATGTAATTACTCTGTACACTAAAATCTCGCTGCTAGTTGATTTTATGTAAATAGTTCAATCGTTATTGTAGATAGTTACCCTTGTTACCCAAGTTTATTGCCCTGTTATCTGTAACTCATACGTGTTTTCAAATGTACTGAGATTGTTTTGTTCCATGTAAACCGCGCTGATGCTGAATAGCGCGGTATATAAGAAACTTTAAATAAATAAATAAACTACCATATATACGCAGACGACATAATGCTCTATGGACCAATCACAACCACCAACCCAATAAACAACCGCCTGTCAGACTGCTTCATTGGGGTATCCGACTGGCTACAAATGAACAATCTATCCATCAACATCAAAAAAACTGAAACTCTCATAGTAACCAAGGACCCAAACTTCACCCCACCACCACACCTCATCTTGGGAACCACCCAAATACAGATTCAACTCCACATAAAATATTTGGGAATCACCATAGACCAGGCACTCACTTTTACTCCACAGATTAAAAAGACTACCAGAACAATATTCCACAAAGCAAAAATGATACAACGGCTCAGACCACTCATTGACAAGACTTCAGAACAGTCATGCAGGCTATGATGCTCCCCCACCTGGACTACTGCAATATAATCTATCATGGACTACCCACCACCCACACCAACCCACTACGAACTGCCTTGAACACCACTGCAAGAATCATCCAGAAAGCAAAAAAACACGATCACATCACTCCAGTCCTGAGAGAACTGCACATACTACCACTCGAAGCAAGGATCAAATACAAATCTGCCCTGCTTATCCACAAAGACCTCTATCAAACACAGACTTCCCACCTCTGCTCCCTACTACCCCAGCCCACCCACAACAAAACAACCCGACAGACCACCAACAACACCCTTACTATCCCCCATGAACGAACAAAATGCAATCAACGAATCTGCAACAGGGCTTTCGAACTGTACGCACCCTCCCTCTGGAACTCCCTACCGAGCCAAATCAGAAACAATGGTGACCTATCCACATTCCGGAAACAACTAAAAACCATCCTGTTACATGAATACCTTGGACCAGAAACAGACATCCATCACTGACAACCCCCAATCCTTCTGACATATCCCCAAAACTACCTACTAAGAGACTCATGTCAATTGTTTAAGTCATTACTATCTGTTCGGATCATCAATATTGGCCCCCTCGGTGACGGCACCCCCTCTGTAAATTGATTACTGTCCTCCTCCCCCCCCCTCTTTTTTTGTTAAACCGCTTTGACCCGGTGAAAAGCGGTATATAAATGCAGTTAAATAAATAAATAAATAAGTGCAGTTGAATATCCCGATTTAAGGCATTTACACGGTTTGCTTCCATGAGTTTGTTTAGGACAACACTGGGATCCCAGGGCAATAGCAGAGGTTTAATATTCATTAGGCTTCTCATGAACTAGGAGAAAAGCTGATGTGTGGTAGGGGTGTGCAGACAAAACATTTCATTTTATTTCCTGTGTCATCTACAGTTTGTTTTGTTTTATTTGTTTCGTTGTAATACATTTTTGTTTTGTTTCATTTCATTTTTTTAAATTTTAATTTCACAGCAGTTTTGTTAATTAAAGAAGTAGCTGTGGCTGCATCCCAAATGAAAAAGATAAAAATCAAACAAGCAGTACTCTATAACCTTTTCACAGTCACTTCATTAAATATGAGAGAGAACTTTTGCAAACGTCTCTTTTTTTTTTTTTACAGACAAGCATCTCTGAGTGGAGTTTACTCTTCTCCATCGTTCCAGCAATTATTCTTATACATAACTGTAGTGTAACATTGTCATTATCTCCCCCTACTCCTCCCTACCCCCTACCCTCCCCCCTCCCACCTCCCACCCCAGCACAGCTCCCTCCTGCCCTGCCTGCCCAGGGGCTCTCCCATACACCCTTCACCCAACCCATCAAGCGGTATTCCCTCAAATCCCCTCTTCCACACCCTTTCGCAGATACCTATCCCATACGGAAAACTTCATTCAGGGCATAAGGTCCCAGTTGTTGA
This sequence comes from Ichthyophis bannanicus, assembly GCA_033557465.1. Classification (NCBI taxonomy): domain Eukaryota; kingdom Metazoa; phylum Chordata; class Amphibia; order Gymnophiona; family Ichthyophiidae; genus Ichthyophis; species Ichthyophis bannanicus. Next base: position 784,914,950 of record CM066033.1, read on the forward strand.
ATGTAAGGTTCCCAGAGCAGTAAAAAGGAAGCCCAATGTTTAGCATTCCCCTTGGCTCCCCTTCTTTCAAACAGCATCAATTGATGGAAAATGTTATGCCATTCGCAGAAGGTAGGAGGCGATTGCTCTCTCCACCTGTGAAGTATCGGTCCCTTCCCCACCAGGAATGCCTTCCGCACTAGCAAGCGTTCCCAGCTCCCTTTTGGGTGGAGTGTTCCCAATTGATCCAACGCTACAAAGGCCCCGGTCCACTTGATTTGTTGATGCAACAGGTTACCCATATAGGTGCTAATCCACGTCCAATATCTTTGAACAGTCCCACCACATATGACCCAAGTCTGCGAGGGGACTCAAACATCTAGGGCAGCTCCCGTCACACGCCAAACCGCTCCGCAGTGCTCGTCTAGGGGAAATTGCACCCGTGTGATACGTTTAAATTGCACTTCCCTCCATTTAGTCCCTTCTACTACTCCCACAATCCGGCTTAGGACCTTACTAACTGAACCCGGTGGCACTCCTTGACCCAGTTCTTCTGTCCACCGACCTTCCTCTTGGGAATAGTCCGGCCGTGGAGAGTAGGGCATCAATCTTTTCTTCAAAGCTTTGAGGGTGGGGACTCTGCTCCCAATGCAAAGAATTCTAGAATCTGCGCAGAGCTTTCCGACGTTAGTTCACTTTTTGGGAGAGACGCCACATAGTGGGAAATCTGTAAACAAGCAAAATAGTGACTACCACTCAGTTCATAGACCCTGTGGGGAGTCTCAAACGACTGACATTTCCCATTAAGATCCACCACATGCCCAACATAATGAATACCAACTGCCCTCCATTTCTGAAAAACTGCCATTGTGGAACCCGTAATGAATCTAGTATTGCCCTGCAAGGGCAACCACCTTGAGACAACCGAAGAGCTACCCCAATAACAACACAACTGTATCTATGTCCGTCGCACCAGGTCCACTAGTATACTTCTCTGTACCCGCCCAGGCAATTGCGAGCCATCTAAATGCAAGGTTGCCAACAAAGTCTGAGGGGCTACCAAGGCTTCCTCAAGAGCCCTAGGGGTATAGGTTTCCATGTCCCCTAACCAATCTCCTAAGTGCCGGGCTTGACACGCCAGAGCGTAGAGCCGCAAATCTGGGATTCCCATCCCTCCAGCTCGCCAACTTCCACGCAGGCGGTGTATCGGGATCCGCACCCTCGCCCCTTTCTATCGGAATCCCTTATCTATCGCTCTAAACATGCAATATCTCATTGTAACAACCACACTGGGAGCGTCTGCATCCAGTTAGCACTCGAGGCAAGATCACCATCCCCACCGCCGCCACTCTGCCCCCCAACAACAGGCCCGCAGCTGCGCTCGAAGTCCACGAGAAACCCTTTCAAAATTCCACTTATGTAACTCTTTCGGGTCTCCAGTTAGGAGAATTCCCAGATAGAGAAAGGAGTCTCCAGCCCACTGAAGTGGAAAGGAATTTCCCCAATTCCCCCTCACATCACCCAATACATCCAGGGCTTCTGATATGTCCATATTAATATGCAATCCCGCAAGTTTCCAAAATACTGAGAATTCCTCCAACAGTCTAGGTAGCGATTGCTGCGGTTGATGTAAATGTACAAGAATGTCATCCGCAAAAGCCGCTATCTTAAACCCACACCGTCCTATACGTATCCCTCGTATTCCTTTAGAGAGATCTATTTTACGTATAAAGGGATCTAAAGACAGCACAAATAACAAAGGTGAAAGCGGGTACCCCTGCCTTGTGCCTCTTTCCAATTGAAACGTGTCGGACAGCATACCATTACAAAGCACACTCGCGGTCGGACCCGTGTAGAGGAGTCGGATCATATTACAAAAGACATTCCCAAGCCCATAGTGGGGCAAAAGAGCCTGTAAATACCCCCAATCCATCCGGTCAAATGCCTTTTCCGCGTCAAAGCTAATTAATAGGGACTGACACTCCCGCTCCCGAGCCCATTCCAAAGATGCCAGAATCTTACGTAAACTGCGCACAGCGTAGTGGCCTCTCACAAAGCCCACTTGTGAATTCATGGATCAATTCTGCCAACATCGGGGCCAAATGCTCTGCCAACACCTTAGCCATTACCTTTAGATCAAAGTTCAACAATGATATTGGTCTGTAAGAGAAGGCCTGCATGTGATCTTTATTCGGTTTAGGTAGTATTATGATGTGGGCACGGTTCTCCCCCCAATTAAACATGCCCTGCTCCACCCTTTGATGGTATACCGCAACCAAGGGGGGGGGAACCAACTCCCCCAATAGCTTGCAAAATTCAGCCCCAGACCATCTGGTCCCAGCGCTCTATGACACTTAGCCTTTAGTGTGACTTGGTGCACTTCCGCAAGCATAATTGGCTGGTCTAATTGGGCCCTTCGCTCCGCCCCCAGACTTGGCACCCCTATCCCTCTCAAGTAATCCTCCAGGGGAGGTCCAGCATCACTCTCTCTCTCATACAATTTTTTATAAAAAGAATAAAACACCTGAATGATCTCCCGCTTCCCTTTCTGTAAATTGCCCTGGGCATCTTTTATTGCCGCAACAGTCTTAGCCCCTCTACTACCCTGTAGGCAGCGTGTCAGTAATTTCCCCGGCTTATCTCCAAACCGATACAACTGGTAGTGGTAGTACATAAAGGATTTTTTGGCTCTCTTGTGGAGTAGCTCATTAAGGGTTGTCTGTGTTTCCCATAACAACTTTTTATTTTCTGTGCTAGGGTAACCCGCATATTTACGCCGGTCCTTGACCGACTGTTTCTCAAGGCGAATTATCTGTTCTGTTAACAATCTCTTTTTTCATGCTGACTATCCAATGATGTCTCCACGTAGAACAACTTTAGCCGTTTCCCAAAAAGGTTTGGGGTCAACCTTATGACGCTCATTGTTACACGCGAAGTTTTGCCAACGTTGTTTAAGATATAAATGAAATTCAGCATCCCTATACAATTCCAATGGGAACCGCCAAATTCTGGACTGCGGGTTGGCGTGGACCCACTCTAACTCCAGCCAGATCAGGGCATGGTCCGATATCTCGGATGGGCCAATTTTTGCGTCAACCACTTGTGCAAAGATTCCCCCTGAGACAAAAATATAGTCAATCCGGGCACTTGAGCCATGCACCCGTGACTAGTGGGAATAATCTCTCTCCATCGGATGGAGCAGATGCCAGGCGTCAACCGCCCCTAATTGGTCTCGACGGTCTTGCAAAGCTTTAGCTGCAGATCGACACGTTCGGTCCTTTACCCCTCTGGATGTGTATAGCTCCAAATTGAGCACCCCATTAAAGTCCCCCCCTAGTATCAAAGGGACGTCAGGCAGCTGTTCGATGTTGGAGGCCAAACGCGCATATAACTCACGATCCAATGTATTGGGGCTGTAGATGTTACCCATCACTATCGGTTTCCCCTCTAATATACCATATAGTAACACATACCTGCCGTTGGGGTCTGAATATTCCTTTTCCAAGACAAACCTTATGAGTTTATGAATCAAGGTGACCACTGCACCCTTTTTCCCATCTGCAGGAGCCCCCCACCCCTGGCCCACCCACTCTCTCTGCAGTTTCAAATGTTCCTCAGCAGATTGATGCATTTCTTGTAATAGGGCTACGTCACATTTTTGTCTAGCCAGGGCCTGCAATATTTTGGATCTCTTAACTGGATTCCCAATCCTACATACATTCCATGAAATGATCTTCAGAATACCACATATTGTGGCAGCCCCCGGGGCTGCCCCCATAAATCTATCCTAGTTCCAGGTCTCACCATTCACATCCAGAGTTGGCTGTGCTGTTCCTCCCACCCCTTCCCCCCTACTATCCTGCCCCCTCCTGTGAGTCTCCCCCCATATCCCAGCTCCCCCTTCTTCCTTCTCCTCACTCTCCTTACCCTACCCCTCCGCTCTTTCATAGTCACTGAAATGTGTGCGTGTACCCCCCTCTTCCCACCACTGCACAATATATAGTTATAACTCCCTCCCCAATATTACTTTCCCTGCTCATAACAACTTTGACATTAAAATGTTACATTTGTCTTTTTTTTTCTCCCACACTACACCACAGAACTACAAACACCTATCCCCCGTCTCACAAGATCCTCTTCCAATGCAAGAAAACACATGCAATAAGTTTCAAAGAACCCACATCCCGCCACTCCAAACAGTTCAGCTATGGTATTTCCCCCAGGGTCCTCTCAGGCATACACATAGATGCATCTTACCAGGGTAATCAGGAAGCCAACATTACGTTTGCTACCCGCATAGCATATCACAGCTCCCCAAACTGTCCTGGGCTGCTAGTCCAGTTCTCGCCCTCCTCGGGCCAAAAATCCTCTAAGAACATAAAAATATACATTCAAGGCTCATCTTCCGTCTCCTCAGTCTGGGAAGTCTGCTGTCGTGTTAGCTCCTCCACATATTTAGTTGCATCCGCCGCAGTGGCAAAGCTCCATTGTGTACCACCATGCATAATATGGAGCCGAGCTGGATACTGCACAATGAATCTGATGTCTATAACAAAATCCAAATCAAAACATTTTTTAAGTTTCTTCCCACAAAAATAGCTCAAGAAGATGCTTCACTACCAGTTCTCACTAAAGCTGAAATATATATTTTTGGGGGGTATCAAACCAGCATTACAAGGTATTAGTCAAAGACCCTGTACTGTAAATGTATAATGCATTTGTTGGTCCAGATACACCTTAGTATCATCCTCGTCATTTACCCCACATTTATTTGTTCTTATTGCACTTAAAATCAACATTTACCACTGAATAATTTTACAGCACCAAAGTTTTCATCGCTTGCTTCAAATCATCCCCCAATTTTTTCATTGGCTGAATTCCTGTGATGGGAACATGATATTTGTGTGCACTTTTCATCAAAATGCCATTAATGTTTTGGATATGACCATTTTTATGGTTTCATTTTTCAATTTTCCAGAAATCAACAGACAGGAATACATTGCTGAGGTTCAATAGTTGCCACCCTAGAAGATTACAGGAGAATACAATATTCCTATAGGTAGGGTCAGCCCTAGACATGTTCAGACATGTTGCCCACACATGGCCCCGCTCAACCAGAGTCCCCGCATCTTTGGTGTTCCTGTGGCTCACTGCCTCACTCCCTCTCCCCAACAGATTTCACAAGCTGCACACCCTGCCCACTCCCCTTCCCTTAAACCTTCAGGGCAGAGTCAGCTCTAAAATGAAAGCAAATCGTGACAGAACCTCATAATCAAATGCGCTGCTAGTCTCTGCCGGTTCTGCCCCCTCTGAGGTACACTTCCTGTTGTCTTGGGGCAGAACCGGCAGAGATTCTAGCAATGCATTTGAGCACAAGGCTCCGCTGCGGCTTGCTTTAATTTTATTGTGGAACCTGCCTGAAAGATTTTGAGTGAGTGAGAGGGGATCAACTAAGAGGGATAGATTACGAATGAACTGAAATGGAGAAGGCTGGATCGTGTAGGGGGGGGGGGGTTGATGAAAGGCTCTTGCTGTCTTTTTTGAGTGCGCTGAGGGTATGGAGATATGCAGGAACTGAGATTGTACTGGCAGGTAAAGCTTTTGCAGAGGTTGTGCTGTGGAGAGAATGCAGGGTATGGCAGAGAGCAAAACTGCTGTGCTGGGATAGAAAGAGCGCAGATTCTGTGCTGAGTAGGGGTGGGGGATATGCAGGGAGTCAGGGCTATACTGAGCCAGAATTGCGCCCTGTGCAACTTGCACATCAGGCATGTGACCCCCCCCCCCCCACTCCTTGAACCTCCATCCAGCCACTCTCTGCTCTTACCTTGCTACTGCCGCCCTCTGTTTTCTCCAGAGCAGCACCAGCAGAAAGTGGATGGACATAGGTGGTGGAGAGGGTGCACGCCTGATGTGCTAGTTGCCGGCACGTTAAGCAGATCTGTCCCTCCCTGCTCTGATATTGTGTCAGAGGAGGGAAGGACCGGACCTTCTGAAAGTGCCACGAAAAGGCTTAAGGGATGCATTTTGGCTGCCTGCTGTTGCCCTGCCGCCGCTGAGAGAAGAAAAAGTGGCGGCGGCAGGGCAACAGCAGGCAGCCTAAATGCGCCTCTTAAGCCTTTGCGCCCTGTGCGGCCGCACCGCTCGCACAGGGCTAGGTATGGTCCTGCAGGGAGTGGAGACTGTACTGGAGGAAGGGTGTAGAGACTGTACTGGGGAGCGAGTAAAGGGTTTGTTGTAATAGGAGGGAATAAGACTGCTGTGTAGGGTGATGTTTAGGATGGCCAACTGTGGATCTGAGTAAAAAATGGATCCAGCGATTACCACCTTAAATAGGATCCCCGGAGGATCTGGCTTTACCTACTAAAGGGCAGGGATTTCAGCCTACCCTGGTGCTAGTGTGCAGTGTTGTTCATGTTTCTATGCTCAAAGCTAGATCCAGCGGATCCGGACCTGTATCCAGCAGATCCAAAGATGGATCCCCCAGATCTGATTTGATTCTTTCACTGCTGGAATAGAAACCTGGCAGACTATGCACACTAGCACAGCTGGAGATTTTTCTAGCTGACTCTTTTCTTTCTCCCTCTGCTGCCAAGATCTCCCGGATCCGGATCCAGGTCCGCATCCTCTGGATCTTCAGCTAACAGATCTAGATCCTGGAGGGAGGAAATAAATAGTAAATATCCTGCAGCTGGAAAAACCTTCGGCATGCAAGTATGCAGAGAGGCGGAAGGCACACATGGCTGGACAGAACCACAGCCCCAGCCTCAGGAGTTTACAGGTGCACTACTGGTCAAGAAAGAGAGATGGAGGAGAGAAGTTAAAACAGGAACTTGGGTGAGGCAGAGTGGAAGGACAGGACTCTGGGGATTCTAGAAAGAACAGGGACATAGTGACTGAGTTGGGGGGGGGGGACAGAAGCAGAACAGGAAGCTAGATGTGGGAGAGACTGAGTGGAAATTTGGAGGGGACAGCAAGGGCCTGGCAGTTGGTATGTATGTGCAACAAAGACGATTAGACAAATAAAATGGGAGGACAAGAAAGCTAGAGGAAAGAATTTTATTTTACATTTAGTGATTGGAATGTCAGCTTTCCTAATTTATATGTGCTGTCTTTGTCTATATGCATCTCTTTCTAGTTATCTAGTATTACACAAGTATTTTTTTCCTAGCAAAAAAGATGCTGGTAGTGATATGCAGGGCTCTTTTATTAATACGTACAATTTTAGTAGGCAATAAAAAGGTGCTGGTGCTCAGTACCACTGAGTACGCCCTCAAAAAAGCCCTATCTTATACTATACACAAAGGTCCTGATATTCGAACGTTTACGTTTACGTTTATTCAGACTTTATATACCGCCCAACACTTAGTAGTACCTGGGCGGTTTACAATACAAGTTTAAAACAAACTTAAAAACAGTATTCTAAAACCGTTTAAAATGGCTGAGAAGGAAGAAAGGAACGCCAGTAAAACAAATAGGAAAGAGGAGGAAAGGAAAGGCAAGGAAAGGCATTTACATGGTTTACAGCCCTTTAAACTGTGTAAATGCCACCAGCAGGATATTCAATTTCACTAAGACAGGTAGTGCCGATGTATATCCCCGATCTTCTCCCCTACATGCCCCAAAGCTAACCACTTAGCATCGGGGGCATATCAAGGGCATTCCTCTGATCCTATCCCCACCCATCTCCTAAGCCCCATCTCCTACACCGTTGTCCCTTCCATCTCTCATATTCACAACCTATCGCTCTCCACTGCAACAGTCCCTGCAGACTTCAAGCATGCTGTGGTCACACCTCTCCTCAAAAAACCCTCACTTGATCCCACCTGTCCTTCTAATTGACCCATCTCTCTCCTTCCCTTCATTTCTAAACTACTTGAACATGTGGTTCACCGCTGCTGCCTCAACTTCCTCTCCTCTCATGCCCTCCTGGATCCCTTACAGTTTGGCTTTCATCCCTTACACTCTACTGAAACGGTTCTTGCCAAAGTCTCCAGCGACTTGTTCCTGGCAAAATCCAAGGGCCTTTACTCTGTCCTCATCCTTCTTGACTTCTCTGCTGCTTTCGACACTGTTGACCACAACCTTCTCCTCGATACCCTGTCCTCACTTGGTTTTAGGGGCTCTGTACTATCCTGGTTCTCCTCCTATCTCTCCCATCACTCTTTTTGTGTGTGTTCTGGTGGCTCCTCCTCCTCTCCTACCCCGCTCCCAGTTGGTGTACCCCAAGGATCTGTCTTGGGTCCTCTCCTTTTCTTTCTCCATTACCAGTCCCTTGGTGCGCTTATCTCTTCCCATTGCTTTCAGTACCATCTGTATGCTGATGACTCCCAGATCTACCTCTCCACGCCTGAAATCTCTCTGGCAATCCAGACCCGGATGTCTGCCTGCCTCTCTGACATTGCTGCCTGGATGTCTCACCGCCGCTTGAAATTGAACATGGCCAAGACTGAACTTCTTATCTTTCCCACTAAAACCTCCCCTCCTCTTCCTCCTTTCTCAGTCTCTGTGGATAACTCTGTACTCCTTCCTGTTTCCTCAGCCCGCAATCTGGGGGTTGTCTTTGACTCCTCGCTCTCTTTCTCCACACATATTCATCTGATAGCTAAGACCTGCAGTTTCTTTCTCTATAACATCAGCAAAATCCGCCCTTTCCTTTCTGAACACACTGCTAAAATGCTTATCCACTCCTTAATCACCTCCCGTCTTGACTACTGTAACCTACTCCTTGCTGATCTCCCTTTGAATCATCTCTCTCCCCTTCAATCTGTTCAACACTCTGCTGCACGCCAGGCTCGTCATGCCCTTATTACTCCTCTTCTCAAGTCACTTCACTGGCTCCCTATCCATTTCCGCATCCAGTTCAAACTTCTCCTGCTGACCTATAAATACATTCACTCTGTGGCTCCTCACTACCTTTCTTCTCTTATCTCTCCTTACAACCCTCCTTGGGAACTCCGCTCTTCTAGCAAACTACTTCTATCTGTGCCCTTCTCTTCTACTGCTAACTCCAGACTTTGCTCCTTTCACCTTGTTGCACCTTACGCCTGGAACAAACTACCTGTGTCTGTATGCCAGGCACCTTCTCTAACCCTCTTCAAATCCAGGCTGAAAACTCACCTCTTCGCTGCTGCTTTTGGTTCTTGACTCACCTGATCTCATTTTTCTTTCACCCTTGTTTTATCCCTTCCTACACCTTCTGTGTTTGTCTTGACTAGATTGTAAGCTCTGATGAGCAGGGACTGTCTCTTACATGTCTGTGCAGCGCTGCGTATGACTTGTAGCGCTATACAAATGCTCAGTAGTAGTAGTAGTAGTAGTGACAGAGGCCAACCGGGTAGCGGCAATACTGCACCATTACCCATTAGCTTCTGCGGGTAAAAGATAGGCACTGCAAAAGGTGGCCTATCTTAACACATAGAAGTTAACCAGGCAGCGGTGCAACATCGCCATTAAATGGTTAGCCTCTGCGGATTCAAGGCACGTGTGACAACCCCACTTATTCAATGCCAGGGCCGCATATGACCCTGGCATTGAATATCCAGGGTTAGAGGATGGTGGCAATGGCTAGGCACTGTACTTGGGCCTAGCTGTCCTAACTAAATATCAGGCCCAAAGTCTGGCTTCTTGGGGTTTTAGTTTAATTTTTGTCTACAATTTTTTCTATTTTTATCTAATGATCATTTATATACACCCTCACTAAGTACAGAATATGTTTTAAGTGTGTGAGTGAGGCCAGATATTCTGTTAGCATGAGGTTTCTATGTAGGGATCTGTAGTAATTCAGTTTTCCCAGTAGGTATATGGATGTTCTAGGGCCCACTGCAATATGGGCTAGGCTCCTCATTGAGTGAGTTTTGAAAGTTAGTGCTATTATAGAATGGTAGGTTTGCTTTATAGGTCCTGTACTGTGGTTTTCACTTTTTTTTGTTGTTGTTCCTTGTGTGGCATCAACTGTAGAGTGTTGGTGGAGAGTGATGGAATATGGATCGTCTTTGAGAGTCACAGTTTTGTGTCAATACTGTCACTCTGACATTTAAAATATTTTTTAGTTCAGATTCAAGGAAATAAATTTTCAGGGAACATCTGTTTAATTTTATTGTGTGGCCGAACAGCTTTACTGTTCTTGATTTATGGTATGTTCCAATCCAGCCTGTGCACTGTGATCTTGAATTCACAGCTACCAGGATTATTTTCTGGTATAAAAATATTTATGCAAATAAGGCACTGCAACAATTCTCCGCACATGGCACCACATTACCCTAGGGCTGCCCCTGCCTATAAGATAATTCCTTTGGTTGAGCAGGATTTGATCCACATTAGATAAATTTAAACAACAAGCATTGGCAATGAAGGCCATTTCGGAGCTCAGGGGTATCTGGATGCTGTTATTCAACATGCATTTGCTTGAACCCGGTGGGCACAATGGGATCACCCGTCCAAGCTGGTCTGTGTACTTTCATAAGATGCAATTAGTGATTTTACAGCATTGGCATGTCCTGAGTCTTCACCAATGTTTTGTGCAACTCCCTATTTTGATTTTTAAAAGGGGCAGAAATATCAGAGATCTAGTGGTCCATTCTAATTTAGTGGATGTAAGTAAATGTATGGTGCCCGTGTCCACTTCTTTATATTGATAAGACCAAGTGGAAATTAAATGTGCGAATCATGGAGCATAGAAGTCGATTGCATAATAAAGATATGAATACCCCCATTGCGTCCCATTGGATACAAAAGGCACGTGTTTTTGAAGATTTATTTTTTATGGCTGTTCAGGTCTTAAGGCAGGATTCACGTGGGATAACTTGTACAGCTACCTGGTACAGACTGAGCAATGTTGGATTTTTAAATTGAAAAGCATAGCACCACAAGGTCTCAGTAGATTGATTGGTCTGAGTTTTATTAAAATGTTTGTCTTTTATGTTTGACAGTGGTGTTGGTGCAGCTGTCTTTTTAAGGCAATGATGTAGCATGTTTGTTTTGCTGTGATGTCATGTCAGATGAGTTAAGAGCCATGTTTTTAGGCTGTAAGATGCTGGGGAGTTTTCCTTTGGCGTTCGTTGAGAGTGTGGCTCAACTGTTTGCTGTACGTTTTGTTGTTTCTGAGAGATTTTTACAAGTTTCTTGATCGCACATTGTTTATGTTTTCTTCTCTTTAGCTTTTTGAGCCCCTGAAGCAGACGAGAGTGGCCGAAACACCGCAGTACTGTTTTTTTGGTGTCAGGCTTTGGCTTAAGGAGGTGTCGCATGCAAAAGCTATGAAGGACATCTTGGACAACTGTGCGTTAACCATGGACAGATGCTGAGCCCCACAATAAACTAAGTATACTGCGGACATCTATTTGCAGTTTGAAAGAGCCTATGGAATACATGCAATATATGAATTGTTTGAACTGGGGATGATTTGAAGCAAGCGATGAAAATATTGGTGCTGTAAAATTATACAGTGGTAAATGTTGATTTTAAGTGCAATAAGAACAGAAAAATGTGGGGAGAGCATGACACTAAGGTATGTCTGGACCAATGAATGTGTTGTACATTTATAGTACATGGTCTTTGACTAGTACCTTGTAGTGTAATGCTGGTTTGCTACCCCCAAAAATGTATATTTCACCTTTAGTGAGTACTGGTAGTGGGGCATCTTCTTGAGCTATTTTTTGTGGGAAGAAACTTAATAAATGTTTTGATTTTGATATTAAAAAAAATTTGCAAAGGTTCTCTATCATATTTAATGAAGCAACTGTAAAAGGTTTTTGGGGTTCTGCTTGTTTGATTTTTGCATTGTGAAAGTTGTGCAGATCCCATTTTCATCTGGTTTTGTCTCTAATGATAAACATATTGTAGCTGAAAGGTTGCTAGATGTTTCAAGAAAAAAAAAGCCCAGGTTACTTTGCTCTCCCAGCAGTCAAAGGCTGGTTTTAAGCCAGTGACTATTGGGTCACAAGGCAGGTATCTTGCAGAAGAGCCATCATATGTCCGTAGAGGATCTGGCCCTAGCCAGCTGTTCTTGGATTGCTGATAATCCTTCCTTTCCCTTTGATTTTAATTGATCCATATGATCTGAATAAATAGGAAACTGAAACTGAAGTAAATGGATGATTGAACCAAATATGAACCGAATCAAACAAAAAATATTTTACATGCACATTCCTACTGTGCACCAATATCCACACTCTTGACTCTTACTGCCTTGTTTACTTGACACCTCTACTACTTGATGTGTCCCTCATTCACTGTCATGTTTCATAGCATTTGATATACTGCAGTTTACAGATATATTCTAACAGTCACTTGCTCACAAAATAAGCACACCTTAGGCAATGGAAGGTTAAGTGGCTTGCCCAAGGCCACAAGGAGTGGCCATGGGACTAGAGATCCCAGTCCTTCCAGCCTGAGGTTACTTGTCCCTATGTGGGAATTAAACCCCTGGCCCTCTGGTCTGAAATAACCTGTCCCAACCACAGAGTCACTCATGCCCTAGGTCTGGCACTAACAATCTATTGGGGGGGTCTCATTTGCTGCTACCCTGCCCATCACTCAGTGCCTTTGGTTGCTGTTATCTCTACAGCTGCTGCCTTGCCCCTCTTGTGGTGCCCTGGGGGGTTGTGTCTGCCCAAAGTACGTCATAATCGACCGCGTTCCAGTTATAGCGGCAGCATCCCGCTGCGCCTGTTCATGGCGTGTTTGCCAACCGGACTTATACTTGCGGTTTATGTCGTGCTCCCTTGAAGTCATGCCATTATATTAACTGTAGTTTTGTTATATAATCTGTAATATAAAATATATAAGCAAGTTAATATTATGGTAACCAGTAAAACTAACCACACAGACACGGTTAAATTAAACCAGCAAAACTTAGTAATAACAGACGACCGTGACAAAACTTGTGTTTACATTACATTTACAATAGGCAACCAACCACAACCTACTAACAAACACTCCATGGCATCCAGCACTGCTCTACACACACTCCCAGTATACACACTGGAACACACACAAGATACCCAAGCACAAGAGGCAAAGCAGGCACAAGTCCAACACGCACACAAACTCAAACAAAACAAAGAGACCAGTAAACACCCCAGCTACAATCCCAATAGAGCTTATCAATGCCAGATCCATATGAAACAAAATTAACACAATAGCAGACCACATAGAAGATCAGCGACCTGACATACTGTGCATCACAGCAACCTGGCTCACCCCCACCGATAATGTTCTACTTAATCAATTAATACCATCCACCTACTCAGCATTCAACTGCCCACGCGCACAATGGAGAGGAGGAGGGGTCTTGATTATCGCAAAAAACAGCCTAAGACTCAAGTCAATAAGTGCCTCAAACACAAACCAATGCAACACCATCACTGTGGAAAACAAACGGATGGCCCTATGCCTCACCTACAGAGCCCCAAATGCGCCACCAGATGAACTAGCCTCCACCCTAGAAGAGGTCTGTGCTGTCAACACAAATCACAAACCCCTGCTACTATTAGGAGACTTCAACTTAAAATCGACCAACACAAAGGATGCAGAAGCTTTCCTACGAGCTATGGGATCCTTACAATACACTCAACTGATCAATACCCCGACACACAGACACGAATCATCAACAGACCTCATATTCGCACCCAACTTTCTAATGGACAGCGGTAACATATCAACACCCGATGTCACACCTGTACCGTGGTCAGACCATCATATATTCATAATAAAGATTATGCCACAAGGGCAAAACCACGATGAGAGCCTGGACAACCCACCAGCACAAAGAAGATTTGAAAGCTTCAACAGGGACCAATTCCTACAGGACACGCTACCCCACCTGAACATGGAAGAAGAGGATCTATTCTAGACAAACAAATCAGAAAATGGAACAGCATCATCAGTGCTGCTGCCAAAGCCACAGAATACAGACCCAAGAAAGCTCGCCACACCAAAGCACATCACACACCCTGGTACTCAAAAATCATACGGAATGAGAAGAGGAAACTCAGGAAGATAGAACGGCAATGGAGACACACCAAGTCGCCCAACAATCAGGCACTATACTTAACAAAACAAAAAGAATACAACAAACTCAACAACCAAACGAAGAATGAATACCACACCAACATTATACTCAAATCAAACAACAAACTGAGAGAGCTCTTCGAAATTGTGAAAACCCTTACCAAGGAACAGAAAACCAAGAGCGAAGTGCAAATAGACCCACAAGCATTCGCAGACCATATCCAAGAAAAATTCCATTCAGCTTCACAACAGAAAACAGACACAAGCACCAAACCAGCCACCCCCTCAAGAAAAACTTGGGACAAATTCAGCAACCCATCCACAGAGCAGCTCTCACACATCATCACCGCACTCAACACAAGCACGGCCCCAACAGACCCATGCCCAGTTACATGGATTAAGGCGACAAAGTCAAACTTCATCCACACCATATACAACATGGTGAACAGTTCACTAACCCAAGGAATCATGCCTGACTAGCTAAAACTCGCCACAATAAGACTAATCCCAAAGAAATCACCACTCAACAAGAACAACCCAGCAGCCTACAGACCTATCTCAAGCATCCCTTTACTGGAAAAGATTATTGAGAAAGCGGTACAACATCAGCTACAAGAACATATCGACAACCACGCACAACTGGACCTCAACCAACACGGTTTCCGCCCCAACCACAGAGTTGAAACGTTCCTGCTATACCTATTTAACGACATACTACACCTCATAGACAACAGAAAGAAAGGAATACTCATGATCTTCATTGACATTTCATCAGCATTCAACACAGTGGACCACAGAACTCTACTAGCAAGACTACAGAACATCGGATTACACGGAGCCACACTGAGGTGGCTCCACTCCTACTTAACGGACAGACAAATACAGGTCAAGATTGGTCACAACACATCCCGACCCATAAAGGTCATGCAAGGTGTACCTCAAGGATCCGCCCTATCAGCACTATTATTTAATCTCTACATCCAGCCAATATGCAGCATCATAAAAGAACACAGGATAAAATACACAATCTATGCAGATGACATAATGATATACACACCAATCACCCTCGACAACCCCGACTACACCAAGATAACAGAATGTCTCATGCACATGAACAGCTGGTTTCAAGACAACAATCTGAACATAAACTACAGCAAGACCGAGGCTCTAATCATCACACAAAACTCCGACTTCATCCCTCCTCGCAACATCAAGATAGACAACACAACCATACCCATACAACCAGAAGTGAAATACCTCAGAGTGACCCTGGATAAAGAACTGAACCTTCAGTCCCACATCAGCAGAACCACCGAAAATGCATACCACAGGATGAGACTAGTCTGATGCCTCAAACCCCTCCTCTCTCAGGAACACTTCCGCACAGTCTGTCAGGCACTAATAACCCCAATCCTAGACTTCTGCAACCCAGTCTATCTTGGCCTAACAAAACAGACACTCAGGACACTGCAACTGGCTCAAAACACAGCAGCACGCATAATAACTGGTACCACAAGACAAGAACACATCACACCCACCCTAAAAGATCTCCACTGGCTACCAATCAGCTCCCGCATCAGATACAAGACAATCATAAACATATTCAAAATCAAGCAACAGTCATCAGCTTTCAGCCTACACACACTCATACAACCCGACAGCAGCACAAGACAGAGGAGGAGAGGCACATCCAACGGTGTCAAGACACCTAAAGACATCAACAAGTTAGGCAAGGACACCGAAAAACGAGCCTTATCAAAGGCGGCACCAACAATCTGGAACACCCTCCCTGATGAACTACGGTCAACAACGGACATTAAGGACTTTAGGAAACTGCTAAAGACGACCCTCTTCATAGAGCACTACGGTGACGTCACTTAAACTGTGCAACAGACAATACCCTAACTCAACACCCTACCCTAGCGACACGATTATAGTATTAAAGTCCTGATGTACATAGTATTGTAAATAGCGCACGTTGTAAATAGCTCACCAAGAATCAATGACCATCTACACACACACACACTCACTGCTCAAAGCATGCGCACACTAGACACTGTATTTTGTTGATTGTTTGCTGTGTAGACCACCTTGATTGTAGGAAAAGGCGGTATAGAAATCCGTTTAAATAAATGAACATTACAAAGAATAGCAAACATATATATTATATAACATATCAGACCTTCAGACTTCTTTGTAGTTTAATACTATTTAATATTATTTAAATTAAATGTTACACTGTCAAGTGAGGTGTCAGCATCTTTCAGTGTTTACAAGTTAAACCAGAAGTACATTATGATAGCCTAGTTCCCGGTCTACAGTCTACTGTTCAGGAACACCGACTTTTTGAGTGTAAAATAAAAATGTAAAAAAATAAACTGAAACTGGAATAAGTAAAGAAATAACATAATAAAAAAAATTAAACTTTAAATGTCTTAAACATAAAAGGGACTTATAAAACTAAAACATTACAACAAGCAGCTGCTGGAGCGCGCGGGACCCCTTAGACGCGCGAGTCCCCTGGCACAGTGCCATAGTGCCAACCCATAAAGACGGGTCAGACTACTACTACTGAGCATTTGTATAGTGCTACAAGACATACGCAGCACTGCACAGACACATGTAAAAGGCCGTCCCTGCTCATCAGAGCTTACAATCTAGTCAAGACAGACAACACAGTAGCTGCAGGCATGGGATACAGCTAGGGGGAATAGTAAGGAAAGACAAAGGAGATCAGGTGAGTCAAGATCCGAAAGCGACAGCAAAGAGGTGAGTTAAGCACCTGACATACAGACTCAGGTAGTTTGTTCCAGGCACAAGGAGCAGCAAGGTGAAAGGACCGAAGCCTGGAGTTAGCAATAGAAGAGAAGGGCACAGATAGAAGCGATAGAAGAAGGAAGTGGCTGTGAAAGGAAATACTGTCTGAGAAACGTTTATCAGAAATCAGGTTAGTTATGGAAGTTACAACACTGAAACCAAACTCATACCAGGGTAAAGTTAATAATGGTTGTTGTAGTGGACATGGGCACACACACAACCCCAAACAGCAGAATGAAATAAACATTTACTTCACAGCAATACCTAGAGGAATGTTTACTAAACCGCGTTAATTGATTTTGCAACTACTGCATGGCCATGAGCTAGCTAAAAGAACTGTGTGGTTTCAGCAGAGGGCATGACCAGCATCATCCCTGCCGATACCGTGGAGGCTTTTCACTTACTGCAGTGACCCATGATCCCTGCATTAGCAGGTAGTTCGGGAGCTCCCGAGGAGCCTGCCGATGCAAGGATCATGAGATACAGCACAGGAGCCAGGGGAGTACAGAGTAAGTAATTTCTCTTTCTGCCCAGTCGCCACCACAAGATACTGATCCCCTCTGTGACCTCCCCTTATTCCCCCCCCCCCCCCCACTACTCCACCTAAAGCCTGTCAGTGCCACAGAGGGAAGATCCCTAGCACCAACACTAGAAGAAGAAAGGCCTCCCCCCCTGCAGTATCCTAACCTAGACTGCTCCCAAACCCCTCCGGTAACTGTCTAGAGGGGGTAGGGCACCCCCCCCCCCCCTTTGAACTACCTGCCCAGCTAGTCAGTTAGCCCAAACCCCTCTCTCCAACAACCTCAAACTCCCAGCTAGCCAGTCAGGCTACTTGCCCCAGCCCCTCTCCTAAATCTAGAAAAGGCCCTTCCGGCCTTACATAAACCTCCCTGGTGGTCAAGCAGTAAGAGGGCAGGAGCAGTTCCCACCTGCTCCTGCCTCTTCTCTAGAACCTTAGAATATGGCGCTGGTTTCATGCTGCTGCCCCCTAGCAATCAGACTTCAGGCAGGGGTGTTCTGCCATGCCCCAGACAGTTACCCAAAGGGTTTAGGAGCTGTTCAGGGTCGGGGTGCTGCAAGGGGGCCTGTCTTCTTCTGGTGTTGGTACCATAGATTGCCCGATCTGTGGCACAAGCTGGCTTTAGATGGAGGCTTGGGGGGGGGGGGGGGGGTTAGTGGTTGCTGGCAGTGACTGCTGCCCGTAGACAGCTGCCACAATGCAGCACAAAGGTATCGGCAGCAGATAATGCCACCTCTTGAGATGGCATTATCTGCTGCTGTGATCACAGTAATTGAGGCAGCCAACGCGTGCTAGTTGCCTCATATTGCCACTCCTTTTCCACATCCTGATCCTGCCTCCCCACCCTGATCATGTGAAATGCAGACTTCACACACAATTGCCTGTGATATCTGCATTTCAGCTGCATTAGCTGTCACTGCTGCACTAACCTTCTGCACTAGTGTCGCGATGACACTAATGCACTTAGTAAACACCCCCCCCCCCCCCCCCTTGTGTTGCACTACATACAGAGTTTGAGTTTCTGGAGTTTTCAGTTCAGTTTTTGCCTGAACATTTCTATGATTTGTAGTCCTTTGTTCTTTATTTGGTGAGGGTCTGGTTACAATCTGCAGGGCTGCTTGTGTTTTTTTAAGTGCAATCGAGTCAATGCTGACTCCTGGTGAATCAGCAGCCCCTGGGTTTTCTTGGCAAGATGTGACTAGAAGTAGGTTGCCAGGCCTTTTCTTCCAAGGCAATGTCGGGTAAAGTGACTTGCCCAAGGTTAGGAAAAGTGCCAGTTGGAATCTAACCCAGATCTCTCAGCTGCTAAACTGTTGTCCTAACTGATAGGCTACTCCTCCACACAGACTGGCATTAGGGGGGTGCAAACAGGGCAATTACTCTGGGCCTCAGCGCTACCGGGGGCCCCCCAGCCTGCCTGAAGCTGACAGAGATATAGCCTGCTGAATAGGCTTTTGGCCTCTTGCGGATTTCTGCCCTGGGCCCCAGCATGTTTAACCCAAGCCCTGACTTAGGTGAGCTATTTGGGTATAGTTTCTTGTCTTGTTTTCCCCAGGGGCTATATTTCCAAATGGGTTAGTTTTATGCATACCATGACAGTAATGAACCTCAGTCCTTTGTCAACATATGTGAAGTAGAATCTCAGTCTCTCAAATTTACTGTTTACACTCAACCACAGTATTTGTACCGTGCCAAAGAGATCTTCCTGCTGGAGTTCCTAAGCTGTAATATATATACTGTAGGCAACCTCCACTGCATGGGAAAGTTTAGGTGGCCTATCTCAGCCCTTTCTCTCAAATGCTTACCGAGGGACTGGCAACATGTACCACCCTTCTCCTGACAGGGCAAGGGGAGGTGAGGGAAAGCATCAATGTCCCCTCTGGCAGGAAGAACTTCAGGGCATTACTCGTCAGAGGACGTGAGGTGCTGTAAGTACTGCCAGCCCAGACACATTCGTAGGGAGTGTCTGGAAAGAGTCTACAGATGTCATCAGGTAACACTGATTGAATTAATGCCACCACCTCCCTGCCGCCCCAGAGCCCCCTCTGCTGCCTTTCTTTGCTCTCCCATTTCTTCCCTCAAGAGAATGGGTGCTGCTACTGGTGCAGATGGGCAGCACATGCCACCCCTATTCCTGCCTGAAAAGGGATCAGCAGCTTCCCTTCTACCATCACTATCAGCTTCACTGGTACTTTCACTACTCTCCAGGGATAGTGAATACAGACAGGTATTAGGGAGCACAGGCACTCCAGCTCAGAAACTGGTCAAGGCCCAGCAGTGCCGAATTGATGACATCTTCAGCATTTCTGCTCCCTTTCTGCCAGTGCCTGCACTCCAGACGCTGAAAGGAAATCTATCTGCTAGTATAGAAACAAAAGCTGATTCTCCTAAAGGTAGAGAGGGTCCCATGGATTCCCCCCCTCCCCTCCCCTCCCTGCCCCAGAGCTTCCAAAACATCTCAGAGCTGCGAGAGAGGAAGGCGGCTCATGTGCTACCTCTTCCACTTTTTCAAATTAAGGATTCTCCTTTTCCCAGCATTTTTGGCAAGTGGAAGAGGGTGGAGGAATACCTGGCCCCTCTACAGGAACCAGAGGGTAGAGTGCTCAATATGGGCTGGACTTACAAGAGGGCAACCTCAAGGATCTGCATTATGCTTAATATTTGTTTTCCTTGTGTAAATTATTACGATCACTGAACACTGAATTTAGGCTGTACACAGATGTTATAGTGCTTCTATATCCATTTAAGGTTGGTGATATTTCAATCAGACAAATTTATTGAAACACTTTCCTTAGATACATCCCAGGCCAATACAATAAAGTGTGCTAGGATTGTGAAAAGGTTAGCTTGGCTTTTGCACACAGTTTCATGTGCTACCAATGCAGAAAGGAGTTTTGTGTAGGGGTTAACTGTGTGCAAAGCCTCAAGAAGACAGCAATGCCTAGCACATTTAAAACCATGATAATGAAGCAATTAGCCAATCTGCACAGAAGCAGAGAAGTGCACAGAAGACCAGAAGGTGAACCCAACACTAGGGTTTTAAAGGCAACGTCTCAGGGGGTATAAATGGTTAGCTGATTGTTGTGAGGTCAGTGCTAGTGAGGATGTTATTCCTGTTTCTTCTCTTTACCTCCAGCGCACAGGACCCACAACATTTTTTCTGACTTTGCTGAAGGAAATGGTAAAAAAATAGGCAGGTGAGGAGGAGGTGTGCTCAAACAGTATCATGCACATGTGCTGGAGTTCTATTTTGCACATAAATATTGATATTATTCTGCACAGAATAATATCGATGTTTATGCGAGAGCATTCCAATACAAGTGCCGATACAATTTTTTGAGAGCCGATGCAGAAATCTTGCTAGTTCAGACCCATGTGTGCATACATCCGGCATTCTCTTCTGGTTAAGTACAGACTCTTTGTGCACAACTTATTTGTGTGCTTTTTGCTTACAGCATTAGGATGACAAGTTTTTCGCATCTTCTTCTGAACTTGTTAAAAACAGAAGCCATGGCTTTGTGCCGCCTACTCCCATTACACTTCGTGAGGCTGCTATTCCAGTGAGGGCTGAAATTAGCTATTTAGAGATTTGTTGGTCACTGGGTGGCTGATATTCAATGGCATCAGACAGCCTGAGTAAAGCAGCGAAAGCGCCTATTGGGAAGGCTCCATCTGGATATCTGTCTGTTTATATGCATCTATTTGTTGGTGCGCGCAAGGCTATATCTGCTCCCAGGTAAGAATAGGCACCAAAAGGTGCTCACTTTGGCAATCTAATGTCTGCTGGAGTGGAGGAATAGCCTAGTGGTTAGAGCAGTGGCTTGATGTACAAGAGGCCAGCATTCAATTCCCACTGGCACCCCTTGTGTAAGCCACTTAACCCTCTGTTGCCTTGGAAGAAAAGGCCTAGTAATCTACTTCTGGTCACATCTTCCCAAGAAACCCCAGGGGCTGCTAGGTTATCACAAGTTAGCTTGACTCAATGGCACACATTGCATTTGCCTATCAATAGAAGAAGAAAAAGCCCTCTCATTTCCCCAGTACCTTTTGCTATTGGAAAATAAATGAAGAGACCTTTTTCCTGGCTTCCATGCAGCGGCATGTCTTCACTTGCAAAATAGCAGGCCGGGACGTTTACGTGGCATCAGATAAGCATGACTGTTCTGAAATACCATCGTGAGCATGTCTATGTTGTCTAGACGGCTACTGTCCATATCGGACACATGCAAGTTTTTAAAATCAGTCGACAGCATGTATGTTTCCAGCCCATAACTGAGCACATCTCCATTTCTTTATATTTTGATGGACACATCTATCTTTTCGGGTGGGGGCAAGTTGATTTTAGAAGGCACTTACATGTGCCCACCTTCACTGCTGCCCCCCCCCCACCCCCCATGGAACTTCAGACATTTTGACTTGGACATCCCAGATTTCACCTACATGGTCTTTCTAAAATGTGCATTCATGACAATGAAACACTATAGAGCATGTCAAAAAATGCTTGCAAACAAATGATAGTCTATTCCAGGCATATAGTGCAATTCTCCCTCTCATACTATTTCTCCTCCCTACCCTTTGTCACTCTTCCTACTTCACTGCCACCCAGCCATGTACTCTCTCTTCTCTCCTTTACCTGTGCATCCTTTCTCTCCCTCCCCCTTTCTCATTGTGCTTTCCCAATTTCCCCCCCCCCAAGCTTCCTTCTCTCTGCATCTGCCCACTTTCCTTCCCACCTCCTTCTAACCCACCCCTCCGCTAATGTTCTGTCCCTGTTCAGCCCCTTTTTTTTCTCCTCTAACCCACTCCTTTCCTTTTGCTCTGCACCTTCACTCATCCCCTATCTTTTCCATCCTTCATCTCTAGCCCCACCCCTCTCATGCCCTGCCCATCACCCTTTCCACCTCTGTTATTCCTCTCTAAGCCCACCCCCTCTCTTGTGTCCTGTCCCTCACTTTTTGTTCTTCCCTTCTCTGACAGGCCATGGCTCATTGAATCTCTTGTCCAAGCTTTGGTGGTGGTCTCCCCTCCCTTCACCAGTGGGAGCTCAGGACTCCTGCTAGCACTTTGATGGTGCTCTCTCTTCAATCTTCACTTGCGAGACATAGGAACTCCTACTGGCATTTCAACAGCACTGTTCTTCGGGAACTGCTCTCCTCTCTCTTTGCTGGTGGGAGCTGGAGCTGCTGACTCCCACTGACTTTTCTGGGACCTCAGGCCAGCAGGACCTGGGGCCTCCCATCAGCTGTTGATGTTTCACATTGCTCTGTAGAAGGCCTATGCATCTGTTTGTTGGCACATGCACCAACAAAGAGATGCATGGGGTAGACAGAAAGACAGACAGATGGACACACAGATGGAACTTCCCCAATAGGTGCCATTGTTTATGTGAAATACACTTAAAAAGGACTTATGTAATTGGCACCAGCACTGACCACATAAATGCTTTTCAATATTTCCTTGATGTTGTTTAGATTCTGTATAGTTCATGTTATTACAGAGGAACACTCAAAATTATTCACAAATGCATATGGTGGAAATTAAATTTGCACGAGGTAAAAAAATAAGAAAAGTAATAAGGCAATTAATAATTGTGCAGTCCTTGTCACAGGTTATTTAGTTCTTGCATAGTTTTGCTTCTAGATTATATATGTGAGCAACTCAGAATTTGGAAAAACATTACATCCTCCTTTAACCCTAGCAACTGAAATATACACAAAAGAAGACCAGGAATCCATTGAGTCCAGCCTTTTACTGATTGCCTAAAAAAAAACACATTTTGGGCAAGATCACATGGCATAAGAAATCTGTCTAATCAGTGGAAAGATTTTTAGCAGCATGGTCTTTCATTTGCAGTTTGGGGTTTTAAATACCAAAATACCCAAGGTGGAATGCTTTAGCTAAATCTCTGGAGATCTTGTTTAAATTCTAAGAAGACTCTTTCCAGATTTAGCTAAGGCATTCGATAACCTTCCTTTGATGAAGAAAGCAAGACATCTGAA
The DNA here is from genome assembly GCA_033557465.1 of Ichthyophis bannanicus. Lineage (NCBI taxonomy): Eukaryota > Metazoa > Chordata > Amphibia > Gymnophiona > Ichthyophiidae > Ichthyophis > Ichthyophis bannanicus. Next base: position 784,938,275 of record CM066033.1, read on the forward strand.
GCAAGATATGGTAGAGGTCTATAAAATCTTGAGTGGAATGAAATAGGTAAATGCAAATTGATTGTTTATTCACTTAAAAATATACAAGGACTAGGGGACTCGCCATGAAGCTATAAAGTAATACATTTAAAACAGGAGAAAATATTTTCTCTTTCAACATAATCATCAATTAGTCTTAGGAACTCATTGCCAGCAGATGTGATAAAAGCAGTATAGATGGGTTTAAAAAAAGGTTTGGACAAATTCCTGGAGGAAAGTTCATAAACTTTTATTAAGGTAAACCGAGAGAAAACGACTGTTTATCCCTAGGGATAAGTAGCATAGAAATGGCTACTTTAGGGGTAGGTCAGGTATCTGTGACTTGGATTGGTCACTGTTGGAAACAGGACACTGGGCTTGATGAATCTTTGTTCTGACCCAGAATGGCACTTCTAAAAGATTTATTTTCCTGTTCTAGGTGCGAAACAAAGTGGGGCATGATATTATCAAAGAATGTGAGAAACTGATTCCCATTTGTTCAAATGCTGATATTTACTAGTAGATCTCAGTTTCACAGCTTTCTCAGTGTATTTTGGTTATTTCAGAGTGATTCCATAAACATCAGCATTTAAACAGTCATCCAAAGGTTTTGGGAGGGATGGGTTTCCAAAAGATGCTGCAATGCATTTGTCTTGAAAATACCGGTGCTATAATCTAACATTATTAAGTTAAACGTAGGTAGCAGGGTTATCTCTGTGACTCAGAGAGTAAGTGCTGTGCATTTCCTTGCCAGGGTTAGGGATGCGGCTAAGACAGCGTTTCCATCCCAGGGAGTAGCTGCAGGTATCGCATTGAGTGACACCTTGACAAATGAACTAGGAGCTCATGGTTGCCAAGCATTAAAAATGATCACAGACACTTGGAAATAGGATCACATCAACCCTCTGCTGAGAGAGGAACACTGGTTGCCAGTCTCTTGCAGGATCCCATTTAAGAGCCTCATGATGGCACATTGGATTTTCTGTTCTGGATAACCCACTTTTATGGCTAGTTCACTCATTCGGCACACTTCAACATGTTCTTTGCAATCCACTCAACAAACCTTTATGATAATCCTTACATATTTGAGAGTAAGGCTGGAGACACTAGGCACGCCACCTTTGGAGTCATCATCCCTACCCTTTGAAATGATCTGCCCCTCAGGCTTTGACTTGAATCATCATATAAGAAAATTAAAACAGCCCTAGAAGCTTTCTACTTCAATCGTGCATTTTCATTGTGAGTCTCAGAACTGCTGTGTTCTCTATGTTGGACCCAGGTAGCCCTGGAATGAGCTGAATGAAGAATGATTTGATGCCCCATTTTCTCCCTGTACCTGCCCTCCTTCCTCCATTGTGATGCTCCATACCTGTGCCCTTGTCTTTCATGCTTGCCCAATTTAATCGTCTCATGTATGTATTCTGTATGCTTAGGCAGTCCTTTACTTGCTTTTAAACTGATTTGTGAAATGCTTAGTTGTCACTTGATAGTATATCAAAAAGGTTGTACCTTGAATCTCTGAAGTGAGTCAGGCTACATGTCCTCTAGTCGGGGACAGTCACTGCAATGATTTAACAAGAATGGGTGTGAGAGAAGGGAGTATAAAATGAGGGGGGGGGGAAATACCCAAGTAGCACAAATGAAGGCTCATGGTACCCGATGAAAGCCTGGTTCCAATTGATTTGGAAAAATAGGAATAGGAGAGAACTACCAGATCAAAAATATGGCAACAATATTGTTTTATATTTGATATCTGCCGTGAAGATAAACTGCACCGAGAATAATAAGAATGTGCAAGGTTGGGGAATAATTTTCTAAAGTGTTTTCCACATGCAAAGTATGTTTTACATTAGATGTTTTATACTAGGGATGTGCTTTTGTTTCAAAATGAATGCGTCAATGGTGTACCCTATTATGCAATAAGGAATAATAGTGCACAATAGCATGCATGATTGTGCATTACTGAGCAACAGTACAACTTATTGCATAATCGTGCACACTACTGTGTAATACTACAAACTTCACACATGTGTGATTAGTGCACAGTATTTGCACATGCGTGACCAGTATGTGCTGTTCTGCAATAGTGTGCACTATTGTGCAGTAGTGCACCCTATTGCATAATAGGGTGAACTATCGCAAAAAAATGATACGAAGACAAAAAAACCCCCACAATGTTTTGGCCTGTACATGCCTAATATATACATAGAAATTCACGCACTGACATGAGTAGGTATACAGTCACACAATTTACACGTAGGCATATAGTTTGGGTGGAGCTGGGGTGGAGTTCCAATTTGTCCATGTATTTTATAAAATTTGTGTGTACACGCATAAAGGGTAATTCTACAGAGAGGCATTTAAAGTCGCATGCCATTTCCATATGCAAATTATGGTATTTTAGCTATCGAGGTGCGTAAGTGAGCGCTTATAGCATGCATGTAAATTATGCGAGGCACAATTCAATAAATATGCGCATGGAGCCCATTGTACATGCTCTCACTGTTTGTGTGCACATAGGTGGAGCTTGGGCGGAGTACACACTTACGTGCATAATTCACAAAATAGGACCAAATGTGCATAAGAAACATGCCATCATTTATACCAGCTCTAGAGCCGGCAGAAGTGACCATGGCTTAAATTTACGCATGTTAGCAGTCACTTATGTCAATATTCTATGAAGTCACCTCCATGCATATTTGACTTTATAAAATAGGCATGATTAATGAACGTAAAAGCATGTTAGCTACACAGGAGTTTATGGAATTACCTTTATAGTGTACATGTGCCCATTTACACTTTTTTGGGAGCCAGTGCAAATTTTTGTGAATCTGTGTATTATGAACGGTATTTGATAAAGTACATAAGCACCTATATTTCCTTTGAGAAATAGGCATAAAATAGGCACTTTTCGGACCTTTCACAGAGGTGCCCTGTTCTGAAATCACCCTTATGGTGTCTTTTTTTATTTTTTTTATTTAATATTTATTCAAATTTTACAATTATTACATCCAAAAAAAAAATTCTTTGAATGATATGAACATGAGCATAGTCATCATAGAATATCCAAGGCAATAATCATCTCCCCGAAGGGTATACACAACATCATAAATATAACTAACGCTCATACTGTAGACCACAAAAAAGAAAAGGAAATAAGGGGAGGTCCTAGGAAACCGAAAAGGCAAAGGTTTAAACCCATAACCTAAACTACCTAATACAAAGGAAAATTATGGTGTCATTTTAAAAATCTTCTCTGCAGGTAAAATGCCTTATTCACAAAAATGGCCTTTTCTAAAATTTCTTTGGGCTTATGCACGTCCCCCTGTATATGAAGGGTGGAGGCTCGTCAAATCAATCATGCCAGCTGAGACTCTTTTTATAATGAGACTTGAACAAAACAAAGTGAACCGTGCCTTTGGGAAGATGCACCTGATCGTGAACGTCAGCTACTTCCTCTTTAGCCTGATCATGAACGTCAGCTAACTCCTCCGTAGCCTGTTCCTGATTCAATTTATGTTCACAAGCTACGGTTATTCCTGTCCTGGTGCCAGCGTCTCAAGTGAAACGAACCATAAATCTCTCCTGCTAGCTGCTAATATTATGGGAACACTACCACACTGGAATTCATTAACAGCATTAGCACATCTAATTGTTTTAGACATAGCAATGTGATTTGCTGAGGACAAGGTGAATTACTAGTCACATATATTTTGTTGATATTTTGTTGCTTTCTACTGGGAGGATATTTTCTAGAATTCCCTAGGAAATGCTTGAAAGACTTCTGAGCAAGCTCAAATGTTCCTATGCTGCTACTGACAGGCAAGCACGCCTTGATTGGTTTGGTTTTTTTTGTTTTCCACAAGGCAGAAAGGACATTTGTACCAAGGGTAGTGACTATCTGACAGATCTTGACTTTATTGATTCTTGCTAAGTCTTTTCTCAGCTGCAGTGTGCCTTACAAATTTAATTTTTTTTTCTCCTTATGGTTTTTCATCGTCAAGTTTTGTAGCAGATCCAAAGTTTATCGATTTCAACAATCCTTTCGCGAGCCTGCCATTAGGCTGAAACTCTGTGATAATTTATATAGTCAAAGCAATATTTTTTGAGTTCTCTCACTTTCAAAATGAAAAATTAATTGTTTTGATTTCATATGAACCATTTTTGGCAGCTTGTCAGAAAAGAAGGCCAGTGGCTTTAAATTTTGGCTGAATTGCAAGCAGAAGATTTCCTCTAGACCATCGTGAAGTCTAGTTCTTGTGCTTGAATAAGGAACATGATTCAAATCCTTGTAGCATATGATCAAGGATGTTACCAAGGACAATTAACTTCACAAGTTCTATCTTGCTGATTAAAAAAAGACCGTATTCACCAAACTGGTTCATGGCCTTCCCTACACTCTCTATTTCTCTAGAATTAGCATGGGGGAAAAGGTTAGGATTACTGTAGTTCTGGGTATGCTGGCAGTAACAATATAGTAAATATTACTACTTACATGTGGGCCATTTGATATAGTGCATCTGGGTTTTCAGAAAGCCTTGACAAAGTACTTCATGAAGGACTCCAGAGGAAATGAAAGAGCCATGGGATAGGAGGCAATATCCTATTGTGGAGTGTCAATTGGTTAAACGATAGAAAACAGAGAGGAGGTTTAAATAGCCGATTTTCTCAATGGAGGAAGGTGAGTGGAACACCTCAGGCATCTGTACTGGTACCACTGCATTTTAATATAGTCATAAATGATCTGGAAATGGGAACAAGTGAGATCATCAAATTTTGCAAATTTAGGATTGTAAAATCATCTTCAGATTATGAAAATGCAGGAGGATCTTGCAAGACTGGGGGACTCTGCGGTGGAAAAAGCAGGACGTGCAGGGTCGTGACCTGAATCGGCTCTGTATGTCCTGCCGCCATGGCCGCCCCCCACACTGCCCACTCCCACCCCCTCCAGCTCTGCACGCACTGCAGTACTGGCGGTGTGGGGTGGGTGTGTGGCTGAGTTTGGGCAGGATGGCGAGCGGCTGCACGTCCCACCAGGACATACAGCCCTGCTAGTTGCCTTGCAGAATCGGGCCCATGGTGTATGACAGCAGATAAAGACCAATATGATCCATCTAGTTTGCCCAGTAAGTTGGTTAGAGTGGTTATACCTGCCACTCCGTGCAGATCACCACCTTCTATTAGTTGAAGTATTAAAGATATTTAAGTGTGTTTTGATTTCATCCTATTGCTATAAATGGATCCACTGTGTTTGTCTCATGCCATTTTGAATTCTGTAACATTTTTGGCCCTACTATCTCCATCAGGGGGGCATTCCAAGCATCCACCACCCTTTCTGTGAAAAAAGTATTTCCTGATATTTCTTTTAAGTTTATCTCCATGCAGCTTCATTTTATGGCCTCTAATTTTGCAGTTTCCCTTCTTTCTTTGGTTATTTTTTGCTTTATTAATAATAAAGTAAGAAGTTACACAAAGTCCCCATCATGAGGGAAGCTCAACTGATAATAACATCGAAATCCAAGAAAACAGAGAAAAACAAAATAGTACACAATCTTCAGCGAAAATACACAATAAATCTCAGTACTCCTGAACAAACATGTTAATATACCCCCATTAATTTAAACCATGAGGCAGAAAATAAACAAAAAAGCAAATTAAGCATTTGATTTCTTCCCAGACAAAAAAACTTCCAGCTGAACTTGATCAAAAAATATATATTTATCATTCACATAGTTAACAAGGCACTTACATGGATATTTTAAATAGAATGAAGTCCCAAGGGCCAAGACCTGTGGTTTCAGTTTTAGAAGCACCTTACAGTGCTTTTGAATAAGTTTAGAAACATCAGGGAACACTTGGATTGCACTACCACAAAAGGGTATGTTTTCCTTAGAAAAATATAAATGCATCATCAGATTTTTATCTAACAAGGAAATAAAAGAAACAACTGAGGTAGCACGCATTGGAATAATGTCCTCTGAAGACTCTAAAAAAGCTGAAATATCTAGTGTCTCATTAGCGAACAAGTGCTCAAACTCCATATCACCCTATACCTTGGTATTGACCTCCTGGGGTATATAATACAAATGTGAAACTTTTATCACCTCCGCATCATTGATTAACAAAATCTTTTTTAAATACTTCTGAAACAAAATAAGGGGGGGGGATAATGATTACGAGGTAAATTAATAAATTTTATATGTCTTGCCAGCACTGCAATCTCAAGCGAATCTAAATGGTGATGAACCATCAAACTATCACGAACAGACGATGAGAGAGCAGCTTGGGCAAGAGCCATTTGCCCCTCCAATTTCAAAACATCAGAATTGCACCAAATGTCTTGTTCAGAAAACTTAGTTACAACATCAGCAGAAAACTGCAATCTGGGATAGGGATGACCGCAAAGAGACTTCAGTGCGAGTCACTGTCCCGTAATGAAATGTCTTTTGGCTCTTATTTCCTCTAAGAGAGCCAAGAAACTTAAAGGTTCAGGAATCTTATAAGCAACAGTAACACCACAGTCCAGCTTAGAAGACATTGTCTGGGAAAGGGACGATACTTCCTCCAGTTCCAACATATCGGAGGAAGGAGCTGCCCCTTTATTCTCCTCAAGGCTGGGCAGGATAGAACCCAAATTCATCAGAGGGAACACAACTGAGAATGTCCTCACAGTTCCAGATGATAGTTCTGCACTGGGGATAGAAGCATCCAAGGCAGTTAGCTGAAGATGGCGATCCACAGGACCAAAGATTTTAACAGACTTGGCTGAAGCTGCCAGCTATACCCTCTTCTTCTTTTTCCCCATGCCAGCCCTTCTCAGATATGAGGCACCTTTGGACTCCAAAGGTGCACCAAAGGGGCAAATGTGCCCCTTTGATCATGCCCCTTCGGTCACGCGCCCGTGGGCATGCACCCGTGGCTGTGTTCCACGGTGTGCTAGAGAATTTAAACTGCCTGTGGATGATGTTGGCTGCTCAGCCCCTTTTCCTCAATCCATGACAGGCAGGAACAATGAGATTGCAGGCAAAGAGCACAGGAGAGCTTCCTCGATTCACCTGCAGCATGCCAGAGATTTTAAACTGGTTGTGGATGATGTCGGCTGTTCAACCCCTCCTCCTCAATCTGCAGCAGACAGGAACAATGAGATTGCAAGCAAAGAGCACAGGAGAGCTTCCTCCGCAGCTTCCCCTTTTTTGAAAAAGGTATTCAAATGTCTGCCTCATAATTTATTTATTTAATGGGTTTTATATACCGCCTTATCTTAGATTCAAGGCAGTTTACATTACAACTCAATGTTACATTGAACAAGGTCAACCTCAACCCCCTGGTCAGAACATATGTATTTAGTTCCCCTGGTTTCCTTCCCATGTTCAATTTCCTGTTCTTTGTAAAACTCAATGTTGTTTGTATACATTGTAGTATGCTTGTTTGATGTACACCGCGCTGATTTTAATAGCGCGGTATAGAAGCAAATGTTAAATAAAATAAATAAACATCACCTCATTAACTTTCAAATTACTATCAATAACACAACAGTTAAACGAACCCCACCTACTGTTCCTCCCTACAGATTTAAAAAATATAACGAAGAGGAGTTCTTAGACATGACAATCCCCAAATTAGCTATTTCACCACAAAATCTTGATGTAGCAGTAAGGAACTGGCACGAAATCATTAACAATGCAGCTGCCAATAAGCAAGCCACGAAGAAAATCACTCACCCTAAAGCTGACCAAGCCCCATGGTACAATAAAACACTAAACCTAATGAAAAGAAACTTAAGGAAAGCGGAATGCAAATGGAGAAAAAACAAAAACCCGATTAATAAAGATTCATAGATCACTCTCCTTAATGCATATAAAGATGCAATTAACAATGCCAAGAAAAATTACCATTCCTCTATACTCAACAATGCAATAAACAGACCTAAAGAACTATTCTCAATAGCCCAAAGGTTAACAAATAACACCCACAACTCCAACAATGAAATTACTGAAATTTCCCCACAGAACTTGGCCAACTACTACATGAACAAAGTCATGTCCCTCCCCCAGTTACCAAAACCTAAACACATACCTCAAACCTATTTTACAGATGAATGGACTGATTTCCAACCTCTATCTAACATTGCACTCAAGAACATCATAACAAACATTAATACAATAACCTCACTCCTTGACCCTTGTCCAGTAACATGGATAAAGAGCTCTTTACCTATCCTCTCACAATTCATCCTCCCCATAATAAATCTTTCGCTAAAAAATGGGTACTTACCCCCTTCATTAAAACATGCACAGATTCGCCCAATATTAAAAAAACCCACCTTTGACAAAGCATCACCCAAATCCTACAGACCCATATCAAGCATCCCGTTCATGGCTAAATTAATCGAAAAAGCAGTACAAATTCAGACCCAAGAATACATTGATAGTTCAGCCCCTCTTGATGATCAACAGTATGGGTTTCGCCCTCATCACGGGGTGGAGTCACTACTAACAGTTCTAATCGATACCCTAGTAAGAGGTATTGATAATTCAAAACAGGCATTCCTACTCATATTCATTGACATCTCCGCAGCCTTTGACAGTGTCCACCACTCAACAATGATTAACAAACTAAGACAAATTGGAATAAAATCCACGGTTCTTAACTGGTTCTCATCTTATTTAAGTGATCGAACTCAAACGGTACGAATTGGTAACCTCCCTTCAAAAACTTATAACCAGGAACTAGGCCTCCCCCAGGGCTCTGCACTGTCAGCGCTACTATTTAATATTTACTTAAAACACATCTGTCAAATATTTAAAAAATTCAATGTTTATTATCACCTTTATGCGGACGACATAATGATGTATGTCCCATTCACAATTCCTAATATTCCCACACTTCTTATTAATACCTGCCTCAATGAAATAACCAATTGGCTAATTGAAAATAACTTATACATAAATCACACTAAAACAGAAGCCCTAATAGTAACTAAAAATACAACTTTCATCCCCCCAACACATATCACATTGCAAAATAACGATATCAAAATAAAAACTGAAATACGTTACCTAGGCGTAATACTAGACAAACACCTCAGTATGGACATGCATATAAGGAATATAACAAAAAAAGTTTATTTTAAACTTAAAGTATTAAAACAACTCCGCCCCCTACTGCACCTACAGGATTTTCAACGTATAATACAAGCGATAATAACCCCCCATTTCGACTTTGCGAACCTAACCCTAATAGGCGTAACAAAACATAACCTAAAAAAACTCCAACTAGCACAAAATGCAGCAGCCAGGACTATAATGAATGCCCCACCATTCCAACATATAACACCTATCTTAGAGTATTTACACTGGCTCCCGATTCAATGCCGAATACAGTATAAAACTCTCCTAACCACATACAAAGTCCTAAATAATACAGCACCTCCTTCATTAAACAACCTTATCAATAAAGAACCTAATCATAATCTTCAAAGGAGAGACCAAATAAACAAACTAAAAACACCAAAGGAATTTATAAAGGCTAAAAAATCAACAAACATGAAAGCATTCTCCCATGGTGCCCCTATAATTTGGAACAACATTCCATCAGAACTCAGATCCTTACCTCAAATCATGGAGTTCAGGAAAAAACTCAAAACACATTTTTTCTCAACATACTATGGTTCTTTGACGAATTCACCTTTTCAACAAGAGAAAGGATAGTTTCACCAGCTAACTTTATCCATCTCTGAACTGGAATAAGTACCAAAACCCCAAACCGATGTTTTTGAATCATACATACCTTGTACATAGTTATAATCCTGTTCCTTGTACTTAGTTTACAACTGTTAATTGTAAGTTTGATCTGAATTTTTGTAGTTTCACATTGTTATATGTAAAAACAGCATTGCCTTGTTTACTGTTGTTCAATGTAAACCGCAACTGATCATTGGAAGGTGCGGTATATAAAAACTTGTTAAATAAATAAATAAATGAATAAATAAAGGTCAGACAACTTGGAGGAATCAGTTTAACAAGGGGAACAGAACTTGGATCAGGAGGGTTATCTATGTTTTCTTTTGTTGGGGGGGGGAGACATCAGGTGTTAGGTATGTCCATATGGTTACTGTTATTAATAAGTCCATAGTGCTCTGTGAAAAGGAGTGTTTTTAGTATTCTCCTTCATGGCTCTCACATTTCCCCTGTCCCTCCTCTCCTCTAGGGTATACATATTTAGGTCTTCAAGTATCTTCACATGGATCTTCTGGTACAGGCTTCAAATCATTTTGATCACCTCCCTCTGAACCATGAAATGCTACAGCATTTAAAGGTGATGTATCAGAAGAATTGAAAGAAATATTGATAAATCAGGAAGATGCATTACAACTATTTGTTACACTGAAGAGTAGCAAACTACCTGGACCAGGTGGTTTAATTCCAAAGATGCTGAATGAATGGAAATATGAAATTGCAAACCTACTATTTGTAATCTGTGAACTATCATTAAAATCATCTGTTGTACCCGAAGATTGGAGAATGGCCAATATAATGTCATTTTTTAAGAAGGGTTCGAGAGGTGATCCAGGAAACTACAGACTGGTGAACCTGATGTCAGTACTGGGCAAAATGATAGAAACCATAACCGGGTAAGGCGGACCGGCCTCCGCCACACCCCCCCCCCCCCCACCATCATAACAAAGGTAGACCACACATATATGGGAATTCAACTGGTCGCAGCTTTATTGCCATAAACCATAACATCAATAATCCAAACCTTAAATTGTATTCCCCCCCTCCCCAGCAGCGCGAGCCCTCACCAGCCATGTGAGTAGCAAAGTGATGCCGCTTCCGCTTCCGCCTTGTCCAGGCCCCGGCAAATTGCCTAGCCTCCCTCATCCGGCTTCGCCATATTATTAGCAAAAGCCTGAGGGACCGCCCGGGCGGGGGTACCCCACCCCCGCCCTACTGCTTGGCTCCGGCTCCGGACCCCGGAAACCTCCGGGCTCCCGCCACCGGCTCAGGCCCTCACCGTTCGGAGCCGCCCCCCCCCCCCCCCCGGCAAAGCTGCGACCAGCGCCCCTCCAGTTCAGCCTATCCTCCAAGGCCTCCTGCCAATCGTTGCGGAGCAATTCCATCCCCCCGGGGATAGGTGGACCCCATCAGCCCGAAACAGGCCCGCGCAATCCACACCAGCCCAGGGGTGCAAAAGCGGGCCCTCACACTGCTCCCCCACCCATCTGCCAATTCGGCAATGGATCTTCGCTAGACCCCGCGACCCCCGCCGCTGAGCCGTGCAAGCAGGCCTTGGAACGATAGCTGACCACAGGAAAATCACAACCATGAAACATCTCCAACAGCGCTTCCATGTCCCGAATCCCGGCCCGACGCCATGCCGGCCCAGGACACCAGATCGTTGCCAACCCAGTGGATCATTAAGGCATCCGGTGGCCCCGCAGCCCCTCGTGGTGCCGCAGCAAAGGCAAGCTGAAGCCATCGCAGACGCGCTCACCCAGCCATGAAACGGGCACCCCGAACTGGTCCAGAACCAATCTTCCGCTCATCCGGCGTGTTGCTGCTTGCCAACCGGCCCAACTCAAACGAGTGGCCAAGCACCCAACAGCGACACGAGCCAGGAACAACTTCTACAAAATAAACAGATCCACAGTTAGCCAGCCCCCCCAGCGCCCCTACTGACGCACATATCCCCGATACGCGCAGGAATTCCATCTTCCGATCCGCCTGATATCCCGCTCAGGTAAGCCCACCGCCACCGCACTAGTAGCTGCTCAAATACGAACCCGCCCGGAAGCAGACGCCCTTGTAGCTGGACGACACCACCGATGGCAAAACAGCACACAAGCGTTGCAGCAACTCAGGCGTAATGGGCCTCCTGCTGTCCCTGGGCGATGGACCAGAGCGCTCCCAGCCCTAGCAAAGAACGAGAACCCTGCCAAATTCCTACTCGCCGTAGCCCGAGACACTCCTGCGGCCTGCCCGGCCAGACCACCAACACCAACAGTAGCGGAAACCACTCCCAGAAGGTGAAATGGGCCTTGAGACCGACTGCCTTACAAGAATCGGGCAAGAATCGGGCCACCGCACTGCACCCTACGAGCCGCCAAAGAACCCCCCAAGGCCCAACCCTCCGGCCGTGTCGATAACCACTGCAGGTCCCGACTGGAGATCTCCCGATCTCGGAGCACAGTAGTGCCGTCGAACTCCGGCAAGAACTCATCCCATATGCTATCGCGGCCCGAATACTCCGCGACCCTCAGACGATGATGCGGGCTGTAGAGACCTGCCCTAGCGGCTGCCAAATGCCTCATAAACCTCACCCCTCCGGGATAACTCCACAGGCAAAAGTCAAAGAGCCAATTAACACCTGTGGCACCCGCGATGTCATCCTCCTAGCACCCCAGGCGATCGCCACCTGAACCCGGAGCCTCTGGATCCGACCCACCATCAGGCGTGCCACTACCTCCCCAGAATCCAGCTCGATCCCTAAAAAGGTCAACCGAGTCGTGGGGCCCTCCGTCTTCCCCTCCACCACCGGAACTCCCCACTCCCCCTCCATCTGCACGAGCCCGACCAACAAGGCGGCGACGTGCCCAGTCCACGCCTCCCCCACTACCAGAAAATCCTCCAGGTAATGCACCACTTGAGCACCCCGCACCCGGTCTACCAACGCCCAATGCAGGAACGTACTAAATCGTTCAAAGTGCGCACACCTATCAAATCATTAACAAAAAAACCCCAACAACGAGAATGCCTAAGGGTGCACCGGCAATAGCCAACAAAACAAGATGCAATGTCCGCCTTGGCCATCCGGCACCCCCGCACGGACCCCCGCACCAACTCCACCGCCTCGTCGAAGGAAGCCTACCGCACGTCACTGAATTCCGTGGGGAGATGATCATGCACTGAACCCCCGATGGGGTGGGACAGGTGACGGATCAACCGCTATGCACCTGGCCCCCCGGGAAGGGTGGCACCCTGAAAGGGCCCGCTACCCCCCCCCAACAGGATATCCACAGCTAGCTTATCCCGGACCCCACTGGCAAAACGCTGCACCGACAGGGCCTCCCGCACCCTGAGAGGCCTCCGGGATGGAGTCTGCATACGCCCGCCGCATCCCGCACTGGCCCTAATGCGCCCTCCCCCACACCCTAGCCAGCCGCAGCAATGCCCGCGGGTTGCGCACCCCTTCCGCACCCTACCCGCCGTGCCATCCACCGTCCGCTACTTCCTACTGTCCCCAAAACGCTTCCGACCCACCAGCGCCTCTCCGCAAGTTTACGCCGCAGCGTCCTCGGCACGCCGTCCCACGACTCCGAGAACGCTACCACCGACGACGGTGCCCCCGCCGAACCAACCAACCCCGTCCTCGCCCCCCCCCCGCCCGCCCTCAACCCCCCCCCCCACCCGCCCGCCCGCCCTCGACCCTGCTCCCATCCGACCCGGACGAGAACAACGACGGCACCAAGGACGTAGATGACCAGGAACCCGAAGCCCGACGCTTACCTGAACGCCACCGTTTTCGGGCCGCCGTGATTCCCCCCGAAGACCCCGCCCCCACAGACTCACCTGCCGCAGCCGTCGCCTGCTCAGGCACCACTCCTGCCTCCGACCGATCTCTGCTGACCCAGCAGCAGGCTTGCTCTCCTCCCCGCTCTGCGCTGCGCCGGCCCGTGTCAGCGGACTCTCGCGCCTCGGGGACTGCCATCCCGAAGTGCCCTGTGGGGAGAAACAAGGGAAAGACGTCACAGCACCCGCCCCCGCCCAAGGCAGCTGCCACGCCCCCAGCCAAGCCGCCCGGGAAGGGCCTTGCCCCCCACCCTGCAAAGTTCCCAACCAGGAGAGCCGCCTCCCCCCATCCACCCCCACCCGTATTTAATAAGCCATTTGATATGACAAATAGCTGGAAAATAAGTCAGTGACAGTACAATAGACCAAAAAGTTAGTGATATGACCATAGCGCTGGCCCTGAATGAAAGCACCCGCTATGGCCTTGAGGGATGCGCTTAATGAAACGGCAACCACCTAACACGCACACCTAAGTGCCGATTTAGATGGAGCCTAATAACATATTGACTTATGCACGTACATGGTGCACCTCTGTAGGAGGTTCCCACAGGAAAACAGCCCCATTACTGGTAATACATTGAAACTGTGACCGTGCCCTTGCCAATGCACATCGGCCTCATTGCCCTTTGTGATTTGCGTTACGACACTCTAATGCGTGCAAACTATCACATGGCTAGAGCAAGTGTGCGAGGAACCCAGCAACTATAGAATAGGCATTCAGTCCCAGCCATCTTGTCCAAAGAACCTCGGAATATGGCTGTGTTCAGTCTTAAACATAGGCATCTAAACCCCAGCAAATATTACTATTATCCCTACAGCTCGTCATTTGTATAGAGCTACAAGGCATATGCAGCACTATGTATGTAGACAGAACCCGCTCAAAAAAGATCCTCATCTATCCAAGACAGACAAATACCACAAGCAGGGGATTAGGGTAGAAACCAGGAGAAATGGTGCAACACACATGGACAATAAACAGGAGAATAAAGGAGGAGGGGGGGGGCAGGTTCAAAAGCAACCTCGAAGAGGTCAGTTTTTTTTTTGTTTTTTTTTATTAGCCCCATGCTGAAGAGATCAGAGCTGATATATATGCATGGATAATGTGAACTCAGCTCCTACCTACAAGGATGCCTGTGTGGTACCATTCCTTTCTTGCAAGTTAGCTTTTGAAATAGATGCTCCAGGTGGAAGGGCTGGCAAATCCACTTCGTCTCCCTCTCATCCTTATAGGTGTTTTAAAAAAGATTCCTATGTGTGTTGAAGCCTTGGTAAAATACATGGGGAAATGTGAACGTCCCACCTCCCACCTACAGCCCCTGTGCAACATGGACCTTCATGTCCAGCAAAAGAAGCCCCAGTACCGGAGGCCTGCCCCCTTATCTGAAGGAAGGCTTTCTGGCACTTCTGGGCGTTGTTTGGGATAGGGCGGAGGAGTGGGCTGACCGTTCCCACGGGATATTTTGTGCGACAGCAGTACTGCTTGCAATGGGCTGCAAACCTCACAAAGCATGTCGGCGTTCGCAAAAGCCAGGAGGGGCCAAAGGCCTCTCGACAGAGCGGATGACCCTGCAGTCCTGCAGGCGTGAGCACCGCACACAGAAAAACGGTCCCCCGATACTGCGCTATTCATCAACAGTGCGGTTCACAGGAAACATAATTGTGTAATGTAGGAATCTACAATGCCCTGACAATAAACAGGGTGTTTAACAGGGTTAACAGGTTAAACTATGTACAAGTTGGTAGGCAAGATTCTACATGAAATTCCGCAATATGTACAGATCAAACAACAAAGAATTTGTGCTTTCGGCTCTATAAGAACCAGCCTCTTTCAGGCTACAATATCTTTGACTTTAATTTGCAATTAGCTAGGGCTTTTCTTCCTGTTTTATATCACCCTAAAGCACCCCAGGCACTGCAGGAAGAGTCCTTGGCCAGAGGTTACAAGCCATGGCACCTTCAGGAATCTGGCTAATGTGGACTAAAGGTTTAACTGCTAGATATGGTTGTTGTATAGTGCCTGAGGCACCCTCAGGGGCTGTGAACCCTCCCTCTGAGGAATCTGCAATTCTGGATTCCCTGGGGGTAGGTGAGGTAAAAAGAAAACAAAGGTAAGCAGGTGCAGCACCCTCTCGATGCGAACATGCCCGCACCGCAGATGGACTGCAGCCACAGCCTTGCCGCCCTTCCCCCCTGCTTCAACCACTCTCCCGGGCATCGGTCGCTGCACCTCTCCCAGACCCAAGCCCCGCAAAGGACCCCATGTGTGAGGTGGCGGGAAGCCGAGAGACGTCCGGCACCTCCGGCCACCTCGAGGGAAAGGCCGGAGGGCACCGCAACGCTCCCCTTACTCTCCCCCCGAAACTCCTCCACTCCTCCCATTGGCTCCCGCGCACTGCCCTGTGCCGCGGGAGCCAATGGGAGCCCTCCACGCACTGCGGGCCCCAACCGCGAAGCCGTGCAGCCACGCCGCGGCGGGCACGCGGCCGGCCGCCCCCCCCCGGTTAACGCCGGCCGCTCACACGCCCCGGGGAGGGCCATGCGGCCTCGCCATTATAACAAATAAAATTACTAAACATGTAGATAGTTATGGTTTAATGGGAAAAAGTCAATCTGGATTTAGCCAAAACCACAAAGAACACATATTACAAGATGAATATCATCCAAAAATTCAAACAGCTGCTCAGCTAAAATGACTTCTGGACCGACTTCCAAGCTACCATAATACTAATCCTGGACTATTGCAATATAATATATCAAGGCCTCCCAAAGCAGACCATTCACTCACTGTAAATGGCTCAAAACACAGCAGCCCACATCATCACAGGATCAGCAAGACACAATCGCATAACACCCCTTCTGAATCAACTACACTGGCTCCCAATACATTCACGATACAGAAGCATTATAATATACTTGGTTTTATTCTCCATTCCTTTCCTTATGATTCCTAGCATTTTATTTGTTTTTTTGGCTGCCGCTGCACACTGGGTGGAGGGTTTCATAGTGTTATCCATGATGATGCCTAAATCTTTTTCCTGGGTGGAGGTTCCTAATGTGGAATCTTGCATCGTATAAACATAGTTCGGGTTGTTCTTTCCTAGGTGCATAACTTTGCACTTGTCCACATTAAATTTCATCTGCCATTTGAATGTCCAGTTTTCCAATTTATCAAGGTCCTCTTGCAATTTTTTACAATCCTCTTGCGTTTTAACGGCTTTGAATAATTTTGTGTCATCTGCAAATTTGACTACCTCACTCAGTATTCCCATTTCCAGGTCATTAATGAATATGCTGAAAAGCAGCGGACCCAGCACAGGTCCCTGGGGTACTCCACTATTCACCTTTCTCCGCTGGGAAAATTGGCCATTCACCCCTACCCTCTGCTTTCTATCTTTTAACCAGTTCCTGATCCATAGTTGTACACTGCTTCCTATCCGATGACTTTTTAACTTCGCCAAGAGTCTCTCATGAGGGACCTTGTCAAAGGCTTTCTGAAAATCTTGATACACTATATCGATTGGCTTGTCTTTGTCTACCTGTTTATTCACACCTTCAAAAAAATATAACAGATTAGTAAGACAAGACCTTCCTTGGCTAAAGCCATGCTGGCTTTCTCCCATTAAACCATGACTATCTACATGTTCAGTAATTTTGTTCTTTATAATGGTTTCTACCATTTTGCCCAGTACTGATGTCAGACTCACCAACCTGTAGTTTCCCGGATCACCCACAGAAACCTTTTTAAAAATTGGAGTTACAATGGCCATTCACCACTCTTCAGGTACTACAGATGATTTTAATGATAGTTCACAGATTACTAATAGTAGGTCTGCAATCTCAGACCTTCAGTTTTTTCAACTCCCTTGGGTGTATACCATCTGTTCCAGGTGATTTGCTATTGTTTAGTTTATCAAATAGTTTTAATATATCTTCCCAGTTTATCGATATTTCTTTCAATTCTTCTGATGCATTACCTTTAAATACCATTTCAGTCAAGGCTAACTTTCCTACATCTTCTTCAGTAAAAATCGAAGCCAAGAATTCATTTAATCTCTCCACTATGGACTTGTCTCCTCTTAGTGCCCCTTTTACCCTTCTATCATCTAATACTGCAACTGACTCTCTCACAGGTTCTTTGCTACAAATGTACTTGAAAATGTCTTTGTTATGCATTTTTGCTTCCACAACAAGCTTCTTCTCAAATTCTCTCTTTGTTTTCCTTATCAATGCCTTACATCTAACTTGCCATTGCTTATGTTGTTTCCAGTTTTTGTCATTTGGCTCCTTTTTCCATTTCCTGAAAGATGCTTTTTTGGCTACAGCAGCCTCTCTGACCTCACCTTTGAACCATGCTGGCAGTTTTTTGGACTTACTTCCACCTTTCTTAAAGCATGGAATACAGCTGGTCTGGGCTTCCAAGATAGTATTTTTAAATAACGTCCATGCTTGATATAAATCTTTAACCTTTGCAACTGCTCCTTTTAGTTTTTTTCTTAACTGTTTTCCTCATTTTATCATAGTCTCCCTTTTGAAAGCTAAAAGGCAGTACTGTGGATTTCCTTGCCATCCTTCCTCCATTTATGAAATCAAATGCTATTATGCTATTATCACTATGCCAAGTGGCCCCAAAACCCTTATCTCTTGCCCAAGATCTTGTATACCAATAAGGACTAGGTCCAAGATGGCTTCCCCTCTTGTCGGTTCATGAACTAGCTGCTCCAAGAAGCAGTCATTTATTTCATCTAGAAACCTTATCTCCCTATCACACGGGTGGGCAATTCTGGCCCTCGTGCACCACAGTCCAGCCTGATTTTCATGATGTCCCTAATGAATATTCATGAGATCTATTTACATCCACTGCCTTCCATTGTATGGAAATAGAACCATGAATATTCATTAGGGACATCATGAAAACCAGTCTGGATTGTGGTGCACGAGGGCCGGAATTGCCCACCCCTGCCCTAGCATATCCTGCCATGACACTGACCCAGTTGATACCGTGGTAATATAACTTGCCCGTTATTATTACTGTATTGTAACTTTTGTTTGTTGTTGTTAAGTGCCGTCAAGTTGGAGTCGACTCATGGCGACCCTCTGGATAGCTATCCTAAATTGTGTTCGGTCTTCAGTCAGGCGGCTCATTGTTGACAGACTGGTACCCGTAACTGCTGTTATTGTATTGATCCATCTCATTGCTGGCCTTCCTCTTTTGCGTTGACCTTCTATCTTGCCAAGCATGATGTCTTTCTCTAATGATCAATCTCTTCGCATGATGTGTCCAAAGTATGAAAGTCAAAGTCTTGTCATCTGAGCTTCTAAAGAAAGCTTAGGTTTGATCTCCTCTAGTACCGACTGGTTTGTTCTTCGGGCAGTCCATGGTATACACAGTATTCGCCGCCAGCACCATAATTCAAAGGCATCAATTTTCTTCCTGTCTGTCTTTTTCACTGTCCAGCTTTCACATCCATATGATGTCATTGAAAATACCATGGGTTGAACAAGTCAAATCTTTGTATGGAGAGAGACATCTCTGCTCTTGAGAATCTTATCTAGGTGTTTCATAGCCATTCTGCCAAGAGCAATACGTCGTCTGATTTCTTGACTGCTTGTTGCTTCTTTATTGATAGTTGATCCAAGTAGGTTAAAGTTGTTCACGATTTCAATTTCTTCTCCTTCAACGATGAACCTGTTGATTATGCCAGTTGTCATGATCTTTGTCTTCTTTACATTAAGGTGCAGGCCCATTTTGAGACTATGTTCTTTGATTGTGAGGAGCACATGTTTCAGATCATCTTCACTTTCAGCCAGTAATGTGGTATCATCAGCATAGCAAATGTTGTTGATGAGTCTTAAACCAATCTTCACACCTCTGTTGTCTTCATACAATCCTGCTTTTCTGATGATTTGTTCTGCATATAAATTAAACAGGTAGGGGGAAAGTATGCAGCCTTGTCTTACACCTTTGCTTATTTTAAACCATTCTGTTTCTCCTTGTTCCGTTCAAACTGTTGCTTCTTGATCAATGTACAGATTGTGCAAGAATACAATCAGGTGTTCTGGTATACCCATGCTTCTTAATGTGGCCCAGAGTTTCTCATGGTTTACACAGTCAAAAGCCTTGCTATAGTCGATAAAGCACAAATAGATCTCCTTTTGGTATTCTTTAGTCTTTGCAAGGATCCATCTCACACCCGCAATGATGTCTCTCGTTGCTCGCCCTTTCCTAAACCCAGCTTGTACTTCAGGTAGTTCTTGTTCCAGGTATGGTTGTAGTCTCTTTTGAATAATCTTCAGTAGAATTGTGCTGGCATGTGGGATCAGAGCGATTGTGTAATAATTTCCACAGTCTGTTGGATCATCTTTCTTTAGTATTGGTATAAACACAGATCTTTTCCAGTCAAAGTTGGCCATGATGTTGTCTTCCATATTTCTTGGCAGAGCCTTGTAAGTACGCTAACAGCTGCATCAGATTGCTGTAATACTTCTATGGGAATGTTATTAATGCCTGGTGCTTTGTTCTTTGATAAGGCGTTCAATGCTGCTTCAACTTCTTCTTTCATCACCAATGGTTCCCAATCATAAGGTACATGTTGAAACGGCTGTTGGTCCACTTGATCTTTATCATATAAAAACTCTGTATATTCCTTCCACCTTTTCTTGATCTTCTCAGCATCATTCAACATAGAACCTTGAGCATTTTGTAACATTCCAATTCGAGGCTGGATCTTTTTCTTTAACTCTCGTAGCTTTAGGAAAGCCGAACTTGTTCTTCCTCTAATAGTTTCTGCTTTTATTTCCTTGCATGCATCATTGTAGTACTTTTCCTTGTTCTGTCTTGCTGCACGTTGGAAATCTCTGTTGAGTTCTATGACTGTCTTTCTTTCTCCTCTGGCTTTAGCTTCTCTGTGTTTCTGGGCAATTTTCAGAGTTTCTTCCGTCATCCATTTTGGCCGTTTTTTCTTTTTCACCTTTTGTAGAGACTTCTCGCTTTCTTCCAACACAACCTTCTTGATGTCATTCCATAACTCTTCTGGAGCTCTGTCATTTGTATCCAAAGCAACAAATCGATTTTGCAGGCAGTCTTTAAATTCCAGTGGTATATTCTCAAGGTCATATTTTGCTGCATTCATGAGTGGTTTGCTCTTTTTCAACTTTAGCTTGAGTTTGCATACTAGTAGTTGATGATCTGTACCATATTCCGTTCCAGGTTTTGTCTTTGTTGATGTTATAGAGCTTTTCTATCGTTGCCTTCCACAGATGTAGTCAATTTGATTTTTATACAATCCATTGGGTGAAGTCCATGTGTACAGTCACCGCTTGTGTTGCTGGAAGAAGGTGTTTGAGATGAATAGATCGTTGGTCTTGCAGTATTCTATCAGTCTTTCTCCAGCTTCATTTCTGTTGCCAAGTCCATATTTTCCAACTACTTTGCCTTCTTCTTTGTTGCCAACATTTGCGTTCCAGTCACCCATGACTATCAGGATATCCTGTTTGCATGTTCTGTCAATTTCAGCTTGTACTTGTTCATAGAACTCTTCAATTTCATTCTCTTCTGAAGCTGTTGTTGGGGCATATACTTGAATTATAGTTGTGTTGATAGGCATTCCTCGTAGACGAATAGAGATTAAGCGTTCGCTGACTGCATTGTATTTCATTACAGTTCTTGCAAGTTTCTTCTTTATTATAAATGCAACACCATTTCTTCTTTGTCTTTCATTTCCAGCATAGTAGACCATGTGATCATCTGATGCAAAGTGCCCGATGCCAGTCCATTTCAGTTCGCAGACACCCAACAGATCAAGTTGTACATGTTCCATTTCATTCTTGACCACCTCCAACTTCCCTTGGTTCATGATTCGTACGTTCCATGTTCCAATGTGTAAGACATCTTTACAGCTTCTGACTCTCATTTCATGCGCAGCTTCATCAGCAGTCAGACGTCTCGAGGCCTTTGATCCAACCACATCATAAATGCTGGCTTTACTCTGAAAAGTCTTCAGCTCTTCCGCAGTAGCTAGTTGAGTGACTTCCAACCTAGGGGTCTCATCTTCCAGCACTATAGCACAATTTGTTTTGTTGTAACTATCCATTGGGTTTTCATGGCAAGATACAGAAGTAGATTGCCGGGCCTTTCTTCCACGCAGTTTATTTATTTAGACAGTTTTGTATACTGCCTTATCCTTCAATCAAAGCAGTCACAACACAAGTGGGGGATACATTTAACACACGGGGATATGAGATACACACACTAATACTTACAGGGAACATGGGCAATGGAGGGTTAAGTGGCTTGCCCAAGACCACAAGGAGCACCTGTGGGACTAGAAACCCCAGTCCTTCCGGCCCAAGGTTGCTATCCTCTAGTGGGATTTGAACCCCCGACCTTCCGGCCTGAAGTACCTTGCCCAAACCACTAGGCTACTCCTCCTGGTATTGTTGCCATTGTCACAGAAATGTGATCCTCCGCCGTCAACACTATCCCATTCTGCTGCTGTACAGGGAAGCTAACGTTTGTTAGCTTCCCTGTTTTATTTGAGCATTTTATCATCCATTTGTTCATTCTGGCCAGGTGGTCAGTAGTACATCCCCACTGCCTTCGCCTGCCCCTTTTTACATGGAATTTCAATCCATACAGATTTTACTGTGTATTTTGTTTCCTGCAACACTTTAATCCTGTGTGACTCAATGCCCTCTCTAACACAGAGCGCAACCCCTCCACCAATTTGATCTACTCTATCATTGCAATATAATTTGTACCTAGGTATCACAGTGCCCCACTAGTTGTCCTCCTTCCACCATGTCTTTGATATGCCAATCATATCTAACCTCTCATTTAGTGCTATATATTCAACTCTCCCATCTTATTGTTTAGATTTCTAGCTCTTATCTTAGGGTTCATATTTCTATTTCATCTTTAGACTTTTTTCATTTTAAAATGCCAAAAGGAAAGTGTTTTTAATGACCAACTACAAAATGAATTCCTGTTCATTAAGAAACATTTTGGTGCTAGCACGGTGTTTTGTAACAAATGCCGGTCTTCCTTTTAAGTGCACATGCAGAAAACTGTGACATTGTTCAGCTCCTAAGGATGGACAAACCAAGACAACAGATGTAAATGCTTCTTTAAGTAGAACTTCTTTTTTTAAAGGTCAAACCTTTGATGAGAGAACTGAGTCACTGGCTATAACTGAGGGTACATGGGCGTATCACTATGTTGTCCACAAACATTCTTTTAAGTCGTCAGACTGTACTTCAAAGTTGTCAAAAAAGTGTTTTGATGAAAAGTACTCTAGTGCGCAAACCAAAACAGAAGCAATCGTCTGTAATGTTTTCAAAACTGACCCTATTGATTCCCTCAAGAGAGACCTTTCTGTGACAAGTTTTTTAACAGTTTTTTTGTGATTGCTCAAACCATGGAAACATTAAAGCGTGCCCTACTTTAGTTAGGTACTTTCTTCCTGAGAATGGGTTCAGTAAATTTTTTGATGCCATGAAGTTAAAGGCAAAACCTTTAACATTCTTTCCAAGTGCGTTCTTGATACAGTTAAGTCCCATGGGCTAAGATCCAAAGTTTTGGTATTGTGTGCTAACACTACCAATTGCAATTTTGGTGGGGTCACTAGTAACATTATATTTTACTAGCTGCAAAAAGATTTAGGAAGTAATTGGTGCAAACTGTGCAGCTCACATTGCTCACAATTGTATCAGCACTGCTGCCGAATGCCTGCTATTTGACATTGAAGTTATTGTTGACAAGATATTCAGATATTTGCAATTATACAGTGAGAATTGAAGAACTCAAATAGATGTGTGACTTTGTTGAGAGTGAGTATCAAAAGCTCCTTGGATACAGTAACACTAAGTGGCTGACTTTACTACCAGCCATAGAGAGGTTAATTAAAATGTTCCAACCAGTGAAATCATATTTTCTGAGCCAGGAAAAATGCTCAGTTATCATCAAAAGCCTTTTTGAGAATGAATCAGCAGAGGTTTGGCAATACTTTCTCCACAGTCAGGCAGTGATTTTCCAAAATACAACTTTAAAAATTGAGTCTCAAAAAATCTCAATGGTAGAGGTGGCTGGAGTTATCTGTGACCTTTAAAACAAGTTAGTAACTAGGAAAAAAGAAGTGTTTTTCCTCTGACAATCAGAAAGAAGATAAAAGATCTTGATCTTGAGGGCAGCATTGATGAAGTAGATTTCAAGCAATCTGTGTCATCTTTCTATACCACTTGCATTGATCTCTTGGATCAGTGGACCGCTCATTTCCAGGAGAATGGGAAACAACAGTGGACTCTCCTTCAAAAACAACCAGAGTGGTGTGAGCTACAGTCATCTTTAGATTACGTTTTGTCTACAAGACAGGCCTAGAGTTAGTAATAAATGATATTGAACTGTTTGATGAGTTATCTTGTCTTTTTATTTCTGAAGAAAAAGTTCAAGAATGGAAAAAAAACAGAACCATGGTTTACAAAAAATGGAAGGAGGTGTTTGGACATCTCAAAAATAATGAGGTACTATATAAACATTTATGCAAACTGGTTGAATTTTTTTTATGTTTGCCAGATTCTAATGTTCCAACTGAAAGGTGTTTTTCAATCATGAACAAAGCATGGTCTACAGAAAAAAACAACTGTATAGAGACTCTCAAATTTCTAATAATTTGAGTTGAGTTGCCCAGAAGTTTTTAATTATCTTGGTGGAAATGTTGCTATTTTGAAGAAAATTCACTCTGTAGAGTACAACAAGTAGGCCTGATTGGCACATTTGTGAGTAAAGTTATAAACCTAGCCTACTGATTAAAATTTTGGGCTAACATTTTAATCGTATTTTTTATTTTTCTTAACTTGGAACCCCTCCTCCCCCCCTGCCACCCCGGGTTTGATTGAGTGTCCTGCATTTGAACTTAGGTGGTCAGGTGATCTTTGGTTTTCCACACAGACTCTACCAAGCACCGAAAAGCAAATATTTTCTGGTTTGCCAAATGATGTTTCACCTTAGCCTTCTGTCCATCCTTGACATGGATGAACTGATCCATAAAAGGTAATTTTAAAAAGCATTTTCCTTGTTCTACAAGTGGAAAAAGGCTCTTATAAAATTTCCCAGGAGTATACACAAGTGAAAGGTAGGTGTACAGGAAAAGTGCATCTCCTTTTACAAGATCTGAATACAGACTTTCCTGGAGGTGTGGCTTGGGCAGAGGTGGAGCTGCCATGCACACATATATTTTGTAAAATATGTGGGGATACACAAGTAAAGTACACACATGCATTTACACCAACTTTGGAGCAGGTGCAAATTTGCATGCTATTGGGTCTGTTTCGAAGATGTTGTTTTATAAAGACTCATAGGCACCTTATGTTGTTGTTAAGTGCTGTCGAGTCAGTGCTGACTCACGGCGACCCTCTGGATAATTGTCCCAAACTTGTTCAGTCTTCAGCCAGGGGGCTAATTGTTGATAGATAATGCCTTTATACAATAGTCTTAAAGCCTTTTTCCAGCTTTGACATAGGTGACCCGTTAAAAAATAAGTCTCAATATATTTAGCATTTCCCATGTTTTGCTTCTTTGGTGCATAGATCGATTTCAAGAACTGCTAATATTTTGTATGCATTTCTCAGAACAATGTAGCACTAGAAAGAGAACGACACTGGATAACTTTTTATGCTATTATAGTCTGCAATGAGAAGAATTCTAAGCCTGGCATCATTCATGCAGACTTTCTGAATCCCAGAAGAGGGGTGGCCTCATGATGGCTCTCTAAAATTGCTGGTCCTCTCTCTGTTGAAACAAAACATCCTAGCACAGTGTATGAGCTAGCCTGTTTGCTTCCTGTCTCAGACACATTAGCCTGCGGCATAAACTCCCTTGCCTTGGTTCCTTGGGGGATGAAGGAAAGAGACTGATTGTGAAAACTTCAGTGTCTGTCTACAGTTTTGAACCTGATTCTGGTCAGGCCCCGGGTGACCAGCCAATGAAAATAATTTAAACTTTACCAAAGCTAGAGCAATTTAGAGCATGGAAATTCTATCCAGATAGTTCCACAGGACTTTGGGAATGAGCTGGGTCATAAATCTGTGTAACAGACCCCAAGAAGGTAAATGTCAAGCAGAGCCCTGTGGTTCAGCCCCCATGAGAAAACTGATTTTGAAAAAGCTGCAGTTAACTTGCTCTTGTTTCACACATACACATCGCACACTGCAAATAAAGCTGCAATGATGGTAGATATTTATAAAATGTTACAGTGTGACTGGATGTATTATTCTAAACTAGAGAGCTGAATTCAGAAAAGATAGCAATGACTAATAAACTGATTATTTTGTTTATTTTTATTTTTCGGGTAGACTTCTACCATATATGTTTCTGATATGTAGATCTTATCAAAATAGCTTACTTTAATATTTCTTTTTTAAAGATGATTTCAGCAGATAGGAATAACCACTCGATCTGTCATCAAATAGACATTCTGAAGGTATTTTATAAAGGACCATTCATATATATATGCTAGTATATGGATATAAACAGCCTCTTCTAAAATTGCCTTACTCATAAAAGTACACACGGGAGCATGTTTGTTAACACGTGCTGCCCGGTAGCACGGGGTTCAGTACACATCAAATGCATGCTAAAATTCATCTGCTACCGGAGTAGCATGGGTTGGGCAGAGACTGGATGGGTCAGGGGTGGTCAATGCACATCGCGGGTAGCATGGGTTGGGCAGAGACTGGATGGGTCGGGGGTGGTCAATGCACATCGCGGGTAGCATGGGTTGGGCAGAGACTGGATGGGTCAAGGGTGGTGCATGCACATCGCGGGTAGCATGGGTTGGGCAGAGACTGGATGGGTCAGGGGTGCTGCATGCACATCGCGGGTAGCATGGGTTGGACAGAGACTGGATGGGTCAGGGGTGGCGCATGCACATCGCGGGTAGCATGGGTTGGGCAGAGACTGGATGGGTCAAGGGTGGTCAATGCACATCGCGGGTAGCATGGGTTGGGCAGAGACTGGATGGGTCGGGGTGCTGCATGCACATCGTGGGTAGCATGGGTTGGACAGAGACTGGATGGGTCAGGGGTGGTGCATGCACATCGCGGGTAGCATGGGTTGGGCAGAGACTGGATGGGTCAGGGGTGGTGCATGCACATCGCGGGTAGCATGGGTTGGGCAGAGACTGGATGGGTCAGGGGTGGTGCATGCACATTGCAGGTAGCATGGGTTGGGCAGAGACTGGATGGATCAGGGGTGGTGCATGCACATCGCGGGTAGCATGGGTTGGGCAGAGACTGGATGGGTCAGGGGTGGTGCATGCACATCGCGGGTAGCATGGGTTGGGCAGAGATTGGATGGATCAGGGGTGGTGCATGCACATCGCGGGTAGCATGGGTTGGGCAGAGACTGGATGGGTCAGGGGTGGTGCATGCACATCGCGGGTAGCATGGGTTGGGCAGAGACTGGATGGATCAGGGGTGGTGCATGCACATCGCGGGTAGCATGGGTTGGGCAGAGACTGGATGGGTCAGGGGTGGTGCATGCACATCGCGGGTAGCAATGGTTGGGCAGAGACTGGATGGGTCAGGGGTGGTGCATGCACATTGCAGGTAGCATGGTCATCTTTAGCACATGCTCGCTGGCGATGTTGCAATTAGCATGTGTGCACCTTCCTTCACTTCAGTGAGAAGCGTTAAGGGCACACATACTGGTCGTGCCAAACAGAATGAACATGGGGATGGCACGAAACCCATATTAGCTAAGGGGGTCATTCTGAGCAATGAATAGCATGGATGGACGTCCCATTGGGACGTCCATCCCCACTATTTGTGCCCTTTCCCGGGCCCGACTACCATCCCCTGTGTGTTGTACGGGAAAGGTAGACGGGGGTGAGAAAGGGGCGGATTTGGGGCGGCATCAGGGCAGACAGTGGGAGGTCACCGGCCACAGACATACAGGGCCAATTCTAATGTTGACCTTGTAGGTCCAGGGCCAGCGACTTGAACGGGGAAGTTATTCCACCTCTGAAGTAGAAAATTTCCCTGATGCAGCAGGATTGGTGGGCCCAGGGCTGGGAAGGGGTGGCAGGGGACAGAGGACATTCCCCTAGGAGGCCAGATCGGGGGTCGGGCTGCGGGGAAAGCAATTTGGAGGTCGGCGGCCAGGGATTGTGGCTTTTTTTTTTTTTTTTTTTTTATAAATTTTTTCAAAATTACAAAGAAAACAATCCAATATCCATTAGATAATTACATGAGAAAACAGTACAAAAGGGAAATCAGATATTTAGACCACTTCAAGGAGGAGTGCGGCATACTCTAATACAAAACCGAATGGCTCCTAGAGGAATCTAACAAAACTCCATTAATAGAGACACTAATCAACTTTTGTCTTTAAGAAAATCAACCAAATGTTTGGGATCAAAAAACATATACCGATTACCTTGGTATAAAATGAGGCATTTACATGGAAAACGCAAATGAAAGACAGCCCCTATGGCCAACACACGTGGACGCAGCTCTAAAAACGCTTTGCGCCGCACCTGTGTGGCCCGTGACACGTCAGGAAAAATTTGAACTGCCTGACCGCAAAACTTTTCAAACTTCTTTGGAAAATATGCCCTCAATATTTTATCTTTGTCTAATTCAGATATTAAATAAACAAGGAGAGTAGCTCTAGAAGAGATATCCTCAGACGTTGTTTCCAGGAAGGCAGAAATATCAAGAGTAGATGAGGAAGGTTTATCAATTACAGCCTTCCCAGGAACAGAAGGAACATTCCCCTCACCCATAACTTGTTGATTTAAATTCCGCATAGGAACATAATATATTTTTGAAATTGAAGAAGCAGGCACATCATTTATCATCAAAACTTCTTTCAAATATTTTTGAAATAAAATCATTGAAGACAAATAATGTGTACAAGGAAAGTTCAGTAACCGAAGGTTCTTGGCCCTCATCATATTCTCAAGTACTTCATCTTGATAATGTAGAGAACTAAACTTTTGTGATGATGAAGCCAAAAAACCTTTGTTAACAGAACTATCCTCCTGAAGTAAATCTACCTTACGCTCAACCAACATCAATCTTTTATCATGATCCACTAATTTTTGAACCGTCATCTTGGAGAACTCAGAAACCCGCTGCAGAGACGCCCCAAGTACCGATTCAATACGTGAGACAGCCAACCATATATCTTTTAGGGACAAGTCTGCAGGCGGGGCCTGAGGTTCACCAGGTTGTGGAAAAACAATTACAGAGGGTATAGGAGGAGGAAAATCATTATCCAAACGCAAAAAGGAACCAGGTAAGTCAATAGTCTCTCCTACAGTCACACCATCTGAATTTAAAGATGACTCTAATGCTGGCAATAACTTGGCCTCTTGAATGGGGGGAGATAACCCCATTCCGCGGGAATCATCGCAGGAGGAAACAGTACTCACAGAGAGAAGACTTTCATCTCGCGGGTTCAATAAAGCAGCAGAAGGAGATGAGACCAATTTCTCTCCCATAGTAACATGGGCGTCCATCGGGCCCACCGTTTTTACTGCTTTAGACTGAGCCACTGAAGGAAAATGTTTGCGTCGTTTCCCCATCACAAGAACAACTCCTGCGCCAAACTGACGCCGAAGGGGCGCCAAAGGGGCAGACGTGCCCCTTTGGACACGCCCCTTCGGACACGCGCCCTCGGGACGTGCCCGCTTCGCGTCCCGCTGACAGGGCTAGCTGTTATAGCCCGTAGAAGACCCCGCCCACCGCAGGGGGCTGCCTCCAGCCTCGGGGAACCAGTCGGATCTCAGGAAACAATTCACAGGTAAAGACAGCACTTCTCAGCGTCCCGCTGGCAGGGCTAGCTGTTATAGCCCGTAGAAGACCCCGCCCACCGCAGGGGGCTGCCTCCAGCCTCGGGGAACCAGTCGGATCTCAGGAAACAATTCACAGGTAAAGACAGCACTTCTCAGCGTCCTGCTGGCAGGGCTAGCTGTTATAGCCCGTAGAAGACCCCGCCCACCGCAGGGGGCTGCCTCCAGCCTCGGGGAACCAGTCGGATCTCAGGAAACAATTCACAGGTAAAGACAGCACTTCTCAGCGTCCCGCTGGCAGGGCTAGCTGTTATAGCCCGTAGAAGACCCCGCCCACCGCAGGGGGCTGCCTCCAGCCTCGGGGAACCAGTCGGATCTCAGGAAACAATTCACAGGTAAAGACAGCACTTCTCAGCGTCCCGCTGGCAGGGCTAGCTGTTATAGCCCGTAGAAGACCCCGCCCACCGCAGGGGGCTGCCTCCAGCCTCGGGGAACCAGTCGGATCTCAGGAAACAATTCACAGGTAAAGACAGCACTTCTCAGCGTCCCGCTGGCAGGGCTAGCTGTTATAGCCCGTAGAAGACCCCGCCCACCGCAGGGGGCTGCCTCCAGCCTCGGGGAACCAGTCGGATCTCAGGAAACAATTCACAGGTAAAGACAGCACTTCTCCAGGGATTGTGGCTTTTAAATGGAGCCGCGGTGCCATAACAACTGGACACCGTGGCACCGCGGCTCAATTAAAAAGTCCTGACTGAGATAGTCAGGCAAGGCTTGAGCATGCAGGCCAGGCTGAATCGCGGTCCTGGCCTGCACGAATAGGCCTGTTTGCGGGATCGAAATTGCAACTCCCTCTGTGCATTCGGTTCCGGCAGGGCACACAGAGGGCTTCTATGTCTGCAATGGAATCGGGTCTTATATTGGTACATATAGTGTGGGTTGTGCGCCACCACTGTGCTTATTTTTGCATATGAACATGTGGTAAGATGCTGTTAGGTGCATACTTCTGTGACTTTAGAGTAGGTGTGCTGAGGGGAGGCATTTGGGCAGAATGCAGGTAGAATTGCAATGTATGTGAATATTTTAAAAAGATTTGGGCTAATATTTTGTGCTAATATTGGCTTCTTTGTGTCTTTATAAATTAGGTTAAAAATTGGCATGCCTGTGACTTTCATATATAGCAACCTGTTATAAAATTACCCTCCACAACTCTAAAATGTTGGTTCAAATGCTAAGAGAAATCAGTGGTATTTCACAGTATTCCACTCTTCCCCCCTCAAAAAAGTGGCACTAAGCATGTTTGCAGTATGTTATTAATATTGCAGTAACAAATCACACTGCAGCCGATACTAACCTTCATGCCCCTCTCCTGTTGATGTGTTGGAATTAACAGAAAGTGGGAGTCATGTCTAAGCAAGCATAATTATCTATTACTTCTCCAGTAGCTACAGTACGTTTAAGTCTAAGAGACCAGAAAGATCAAAGCCGTATTTGTTTGATTGTATCTACTTCCTTCTCTAAGGGTTGCTTGTTTCTTCTCTTCCTATTTTTCTGCTGAAAGATAACATTGTCAGACTATCAGTGTTCATTTTTGGGGACATCATGGCTTGGGATTAATAAGCCAAGGCATGCTAATGAAGGCCAAAATGTCTGTGAGGTTTATGTGTTAATTGCCAAGCTCTTAAGTTCCCCAGACCCACTGAACAAATGGACTGCATATGACATTCCACAATATTTCTCTTTTACTGAGCAATACAGAGGCAAAAGAGTGACAAAGATCAGAACATGCATGGGGTGACCACGGTTAAAACCCAAACATATATGTACATGAGGAGGTCAGATGTTTTAGACAATAGGCTCGCAAATTTTGGTGGCTGTATGTATTATTGCAAAACTTACTAAGATGGCATTTTAGGGACCTAGGTGTTGGATTAAATATTTTTTTTGTAAAAATACAAAATGAAGGTGACAAGGCCTAAACTAGCACTGTGGCAGCTTTTTGGACAGGCTGCCACAGTGCCCCTAATTGTGGGGTGGAAGTTAAGGATCAAGTAGAAGACCGTGGTGAGGAAGAGGGAAGCTATTGTTGGTTTTTATATGAAAGTTTGTATACTTAACTACCCAGAGAGGTAGAAAAACAGAGGAAAAATCTCAGCTAGGAAGAATGGATGCGTCAACGGGCCTTTGCTTTCACTTACTTTGTAATTATGTTGTTAAATTTATTTATTTATTTATTTTATTTAACAGGTTTTTTTATTGTTTATTGTTTATTGTTTATCAAGCATTTGATATACCGCCCCCCATTACACCGGGGCGGTTTACAATTCAAAAAAAAGAAAGAGAAAGAAAGAAAAGAAATACAAACAATAGAGACAGGAAAGAGAGAGATCAAGAAGAGGGGAAGGAGAGTCAAGGGTATGGGGGGAGGTTGAAAGCAGTGGAGAAAAGGTGGGTCTTTAGTAGGGAACGAAATTTGGGATAAGACTCTTCCAATCTTAAGGCAATGGGCAGGGAGTTCCACAGGGAGGGGCCGACATAGAAGAAGGCTGACTGTCTGGTGACCTGTAGATGTGCTTGTGAGGGGGAGGGGAGGTGTAAACGGTTGATATGAATAGAGCGAAGACTCCGGGTGGGTGTGTGGAATGTTAACAGGTCGGCTAAATATTGAGATCTGTGGGAATACATTGCACGATGAACAAGTGTAAGGATCTTGAATTGTGACCGAAATTTTACCGGGAGCCAATGAAGCTGTTGCAGGATGGGAGTGATATGATTGCGGGGGGAAGCATGGGTAATCATCCGGGCCGCTGTGTTCTGTAGAAGTTGTAATCGTTGACGCTGATACTGAGGGATACCAATGAATATAGAATTGCAAAAATCAAGCCTAGTAATGACGAGTGAGAGAAGGAGAGTGATCAGAGCTTGAGAGGATAAGAATGGACGGACAGTACGAATGGTTCGGAGACAAATGAAAGAACGACGAGAAACCTGGGAGATATGATCAGCAAATGTAAGGGTGCTATCAAGCAGAACACCTAAATAACGAAGCTTAGGTACTAAAGAAATAGAGGAGCCAGAAAAGGACGGAGTAAGAGAGGGACAAGCAGAGGTGTGAGGAAACCAGATAGCGGCAGTCTTGGAGACGTTAAGAACAAGACAGTTGGAAGATAACCAACTGTGGTTATGCCGCTTTATCATTTACAGTCAAAGCAGTTTACATTGTAACTTCAACTTGGTAATGTACATTAAACAGGGACATTGATAACCCAGAATGCAGAATGAATAGGTACATTAAATACATGTATTAGGCACAATCAATTGGTATACCATCTTTTCATGTATTGTAAGAAACTAGTGCAATAGAAATCAAGGCACACATATGCGTTGTTATTAGAGGTGGCTCAAGGCAATCTGCTGCCTGAGGCGAAGAATGAGATGGCCCCGCCCCCCCCCCTTAGAGGGGGTGGGGCTTTTTCAGGGACTTAACCAAACCAAAAAGCCGACTAGATTATATGGAGGAAATGCAAGATGTTTGCACACAGGGCCATACCGGGCTGCAATCGCACCCTGTGCGACTTGCAGCTTGGGCACGCCCCCTCCTCCTCCCCACACCTCTATCTAGCATTGCCTGCTCTTTCCCTACTGTTGCCACCCTCTGTTTATTCATGGTGGCACCGGCAGCAGGGAAAGAGGAGGCAGCGCTGGACGGAGGTATGGGGAGGAGGAGGGGGGCATGCGCCCGATCTGAAAGGCGCCGGCACTTTAAGAAGATCTGTCCCTCCCTACTCTGACATCGCATCAGAAGAGGGATGGAGCAGAACTGCTTAAAGTGCTGCAAAAAGGCTTCGGAAAAGCATTTTGGCTGCCTGCTATTGTCCTGTCAGCGGCGGCAGGGCAAGAGCAGACAGCCGAAATGCGCCCCCCAAGCCTTTCTGCCCTGTACGGCTGCACCACTTGCACAGGGCTAGGTATGGTCCTGTTTGCACACCAAGGAACTAAAATACATCAAGAACCAACAACACAGATTAAAAAGCTAAATTATAACTCATTTTTATTTTGTTATTATAAACTGCATTATGGTTCTTGCTTTTTCTTTTTCAACATATATTTTGCATCCACAGTGGTTGCAGAGTAGAACCAGGACATTCACCCATAGAACTCAATATTTTTTAAAAAAATCTGATTCTGATCATCTTACTAACAACAACAACCACCACTATTCTCCAATACCCGGCATATTGTGAACTAATACAAAACCCTACAACAAAGAACAAACCTACCATATCATACCATATTAGCACAAACTTCAAAAACTCACATAAAGAGCCCATCCAAAGAAAGCATCACTGTAAATACTACAGGGCCTTGGAACATCCATACACCTATTTGAAAAGCTGAACAAATCAAATTACTTCAGTACAGTATAGATCTTTATGTACAAACTCCATGTTAACAGAACATCTGGCCTCAGTCACACACTCACAACATTGACCCTCAGCAAGTACAGAATAAGTAACCACAATCTAAAGTAAAAATAAAAATATGTAGACAAAATTTAAACTGAAGCCCGAAGAAGCCAGAGTCAACATGCAGTGCAACATCAAATAAATAAGCGATGCAGTTCCCCAATACTGTGTAAAATATAAAGATAGCACAAAGTCCAATCACTAAAATTAAATAAAATTATTTTTTCTACCTTTGTTGTCTGACCATTTTATTCTCTGATCATGCTGGTCCCGATCTGAGGCTTCGACTTTCCTGTCTTCTCTTAGCTCTCTTTCTGTGGTCTTTGGTCCATCTGCCATTTCTTATCTCTTCTTTTGTTTTCTTCACTTCCTTCCATCAGCCCATTTCCAGTTCCAGTAACCCTCCCCAGTATCAGCCCCCTTTCCAGTCCTCCCCTCCCAGTACCTTCCAATGTCAACCGCCTTGCATTTCCATGACTGCCACTGGCGTCCATTCCCTTCCAGTCCCCCTCCTTCCCCACTGTCCAGCACCTTCTAGTCCAAATACCATCCCAGGTATCAGCTCATGTCCACTCTCAGTGCCAACCCCCCCAGTCAGCTCCCTTCCAGTTCCCTACCCTCTGTCCATCCCCCTTCCAGTGCCAGTCATATGTCAGCTCCCTTCCAGCCTCCTCTCCATCCATCTACCCAGCTACCTACTACTCCCATCCCCAAGTGTCAGATCCCTTCCAGTCCCCCTTCAGTACATCCCAGGTGTCAGCTCCAATCCAGCTCCTCCTTCCCCCACCATATCAGCTCCTTTACAGCCCCCTCCTTCCCCGTTTCAGCTCCCTTCCTGCCCCTTCCTTCCCCTGGCAGACCCTCTCAGTATCCGCTCCCTTCCAGTCCTATTCTCCCAAACCCCCCGCATCAGCCAGCCCATTTGTAGCACTAGCCCCTAGTTTTCTTCCAGGCCCAGCAGCACTCTCCTTCCCTCTCCCATTAGACCATTTCCAGTTCTATCCCCCTTATCAGCTCACTCCAGTCCTAGCACCCCAATCAGCCCATTAGCAGTCCTAGCTGATTTCCAGTGCTAGCCCCCCATCAGCCCATTACCAGCCCTAATCCCTCCAATAAGTCCATTTCCAGTCCTAGCCCCCAATCAGCCCATTTCCTGTCCTAGCCCCCCTAATCAGTCCATTTCCAGTACTAACCCCACCAATCAGTCCATTTCCAGGCCTAACCCCATCAATCAACCCATTACCAGTTCTAGCCCCCCCTCCCGATCAGCCTATTTCTATTCTTACCCCCCTCAGCCCATTTCCAGTCCTAGCCCTCCCCCCATCAGCCCATTACTATTTCCGCTGCTACCACCTCAGCCCAGCCCAGCCAAGCCCTTCTTGAGAACTTGAATAATAAAAAAAAGGTTGCAGAAGCTGCTGCCACTGCCGCAGCAGCAGCAGCAGCAGCAGCAATAGCGGCAGCCTGAAGTGCCCCATGGCTTCTGCCTCCCCAAACAGCCCCCCCCCCACCCCCCCCCCCCCCCCCCGCGATGGCTCAGCTTTGCAGAGCTGCCCAAAGGGAGTTTCACTTTCCAGCGGCTCTGTTAAAGCTGAGCCTGTAGCACTGATGGGAAACTGGATGTTTCCCATCAGCACCATGGGCTCAACTTTAACAGAGCCGCGGGAAAGGGAAACACTCTCCCTTCACGCGGCTCTGCAAAGCTGAGCCGGCATGGAGTGGGGCGCTCTGTCAGGGCTCTTCGGGGAGGCAGCGGCCACGGGGCACTTCAGGCTGCTGCTGTTGCTGCTGCTGCAGTAGCAGCAGCAGCTTCTGCATCCTTTTCTTTTTTTTTGAAGGCCGAGTGAGGCGGTCTTTTTGGGGGCAATTTTTGCTGCCCCCAAAAAGTTGCCGCCTGAGGCTACCGCCTCACTCGGCCTCATTATAGAGCCACCCCTGGTTGTTATCCACTCCTTCTGGACATCTCAGAGGAAGTAGACAACATGAGAAAAGATCTTCAAAAATTAGAAGAATGGTCTAATACAGGGGTGTCAAACTCAAATACACAGTGGGCCAAAATGTAAAACTTGAACAAAGTCGCGGGCCAGCATTGAACAAATGAACCTTTTAATATGGACCCAAACAAGATTTGCTTTAACATTGAATATGAAGCAACACTTATTACTATACAATTTATAACTTAATAGTTCAGATATGCAAAAACCAATTTCAAATAAAAAAAAACATCAATGACATTCATTTATTAAATAAGATTTAAATAATAATAAATAATAATTTTTAAAATAAAATAACAATAATAAAATTAATCAACCATTCAAGCCCATGTCTTGGAGTAGCAAGAAAAAGTGCATAAAGAAAACGTTAATTATTGCTCAGTTTGCTGCACACTGATCTAATCTGATGTGCCCAAGCCAGATACCTGGCATCTCTTCTTGGATGATAGTTCATCAATGTCTGGGCTCAGGCTTTGAGCTGAGGAAATCCTCAGTATCAAGCGAAGGTGTTCATCAGTCAGACGTCTCCTGTGAGATGTTTTGGTCATCTTCATCGAGGAGAAAAGTTGCTCACATAGATAAGTGCTGCCGAACATGGAGAGCATCTGAGCAGCTTGGGTGCGGAGCTGAGGCATTGTGTCAGGGATGAGCTGTGGAAACTGGGCGGCGCCCACAGCATCATACTTTGACTTCAGCGTGTCATTACACTGGAGTTCAATTAGCTCCATTTGGAGGTTGGTTGGTGCGTTTTCCACATTAACTGCAAAGGGATTACTGAGCAGTTCAAACCTACATTTCTGGACATCAAAGTCAGCAAATCGCCGGCTAAACTCAGTGCCGAGTACACTGAGTTTTTCAGCAAACTGTGCGCATGGGAACAAGTTGGTAAAGAACTGCGTTTTCATGGTTTGGCAGCAGGGAAAATGGCCAAGGTTTCCTTGCAGCATCTGATTCTCCCACAGGCACAGTTTAGTTTTAAAAGCCCTCACTGCAGCGTACATGTCTGTGATGATGCGCCCCCGCCCCTGAAGCTGCAGGTTCAGCGCATCGAGATGGCTCGAGATGTCACACAGAAAGGCCAGCTCACACAGAAACTTTTTCTCCCGAAGCTCTGCTGTGTCCTTCCCTTTGCTTTCCAGAAACGGACATATTTCCTCATGCAGCTCAAAACATCTATTCAGTACTTTTCCTCGGCTTAACCATCTCACCTCTGTGTGATACGGCACATCTGCGTATTCCGAACCACACTCCTCCAGAAAAGACTTAAACTGGCGGTGATTCAGACCTTTGGCTCTTATAAAGTTAACTACTTGTGTTACTGTGGTCATAACATGTTCCATCTTTAGGGCTTTGCCACACAATGATTCCTGATGTATGATGCAGTGATAAACAGTTAGTTCACCTGCACAGTTCTCTTCCTGCATCTTCTCCCGGACCCTGCCCACCAGTCCACTTGTTTTACCGCACATCGCTGGCGCACCATCTGTCGTTAATCCCAAGAGTTTATCCCACGGCAGCTTTATTTCAGTTACGCATTTGGAAACCTCCTCAAAAATTTCCTTTCCTGTGGTTGTGCCATGCATTGATTTGAATCCCAATAGCTCCTCCGTAACACACATATTTGAGTCCACTCCACGGATGAAGACTGACAGCTGAGCAGTATCAGATGCGTCGCTGCTCTCATCCACAGCAAGGGAGAATGCAACGAAATCTTTTCCCTTTTCCAAAAGCTGGTCATACAGATTGGTGGCAAGATCACATGTGCGATCAGCTACTGTGTTTCTGCTCAGGCTCACGTTTGAAAAGGCTTGCTTTTTCTCTGGGCACACGATGTCACAAACTTTCAACATGCACTTTTTCACAAACTCTCCCTCATTAAAGGGCCGGGCTGATTTTGCGATCTCTGCTGCCACAATATAACTAGCCTTTACAGCAGCCTCACTTTGTGATGTGGCTTTTTTGAACATATTCTGTTGTGAAACCAAACTTCTTTTCATCTCCTCCACTTTCTGGCTCCTTTGAGTCATGTCCAGGTCCTTGTACTTGTCATGGTGTTTTGTTTCATAGTGTCGTCGAATGTTATACTCCTTAGTTATAGCCACGTTGACTCCACAAATCAGACAAACAGGTCTGTCTTTTACATATGTAAACAAATATTCTGTCTCCCACCTGTCCAGAAAGTTCCTGTTGTCTGCCTTTCTTTTTGCCATTTTTGGGAAGGGGTTCCACAGTGACAGTTGTAGCTTGAGATCGCTATGACTTCTGTCACACAGGAGAGGGCATTTCTGGGACCTGTCCTGATTGACGCGCCAAAACAACAGCAAGGCATTATGGGATTTGTAGTATTAGCGATGAATGAATGCGCTGTATAATACCGGCGGGCTATCTCTAGTAGTCATTTGGTATAGCCTCGCAGGCCAAATATAATTACACTACGGGCCAAATTTGGCCCGCGGGCCAGAGTTTGACACCTATGGTCTAATACTTTGCAGTTAAGACCTAATGTGAAGAAGCACAGATTGATGTACATGGGATACAGAAATCCAAAGGAGATGTATGCAACAGGGGAAAAGGAACTGATGTGCACAGATCAGGAGAGGAGCCTTGGGATGATAGTATCTCAGAATCTCAAGGTGGTGAAACAATGTGACAAGACAGTAGCCAAACTCAGAAGGATACTAAGCTGCATACAGAGAGGCATAACTAGCAACAGAAAGAAGGTATTAATACTTCTGTATGGGTCATTGATTAGACCTCACTTGGAGTATTGTGTAAGGTTTTGGATACTATACCTTACAAAACATTAAAAAACAAGACCCAAAGTGGTTCAGAGGAAGGCAAGCTAGATGATATGGTGCCTTTGCTTGACGATGTGTGAGAAGAGTCTTGAAGGACTAGAAAAGGGGACTGTTACTTCTGGAGAGAGATCTGCAATTGTGAGTATATACTTCTGGGAATTTTCTGAAAGGAATTCTTTGTAGTAAAGCTAATTAATCTGTGAACCCACTGTTTTTTTGGTTAAATCAGTCAGGACCTAGTAGCAGCAGTTTTAGTTTAAAATTTAAAACACGGACGAGAACTTTCTGGTTATATTTCATACCCAGCAGAGAGCTTGTAGTTTAAATTTAATAGTCACTCAGGGTCTAGCATCAGCAAAGTACTTTTAGTTTAAATTTAAAACACAGAAGAGATATTTCTGGTTAAATTTAGAACCCAGCAGAGAGCTTGTAGTTTAAATTTCATATTAAGTTAGAGCCTAGCAGCAGCAAAGAGCTATAATTAAAATCAAATCAGAATATAGCTTACCTCATCAGCACAGGACAGGGTACTGTGTAGCAGCCATCTTTTAATAAGTGTTATTTCCCTACCTCCCTCCCCAATACCCACCCACACCAGGTATAATCGTAGCTTTATAGGTACTTAAAAGACAGAAGGTGCTCTCAGGTGAAGCTCGTTACCCAAATCAGTCATACACTAAGGACCTGAGATTAATTAAGCTTCAGGTGAATAAGGTATATTAAACGTATTAGGTACAGTTTTATTAGTATAAATATCCATAGCAACCCTTAGTAAGTAAAGAACGTAAAGATCTAAACACAAGCTTAAGACTAAGATGCAGACAGCAGTCCAGCAGTGACATGGGGGCCTCCCAGTCTTTTGCATTGAGTGTCACATCTATGATTTTCTCCCAGTTGGTGAGAGGTCTTACGTGTGCACTAGGTGCAAGGAGCTCTTTGCTCTCAGGGAACGAGTCCATTCTCTAGAGGCTAGAGTAGCAGACTTGGAAAACATAAGAAAGACAGAGAGGTACATAGACGAGACCTACAGGGATATAGTCCTGAAGTCCCACCTCCAGTCTGGCAGCATCCCTGTTGCCATGGAGGAGAGAGATCACATGACAGGAGAGCATCACCCTGGTGTGGCAGGAAGTGATCCTGTAACTAGGACCTGTCCTCCAGGTGATGTAAAACCCTCTTGCACCAAGGAAGCTTCTATAGGGCCATGTGCCCATGAGGGAAGGGTTAGGACAGCCGTCATAGTTGGTGATTCGATCATTAGGTATGGTAGCTGGATGGCTGGTGGACATGAGGATCACCTGGTAACATGCCTGCCTGGTGCAAAGGTAGTGGACCACATGTACCACCTAGATAAGGTCTTAGATAGTGCTGGGGAGGAGTCTGCTGTCGTCGTACATGTCGGTACCAATGACATAGGAAAATGTGGTTATGGAGGCTAAATTTAGGCTTTTAGGTAGGAAGTTGAAATCCAGAACTTCCAGGGTATCGTTCTCCGAAATGCTTTCCGTTCCACGCGCAGGACCCAAAAGGCAGGCAGAGCTCCAGAGTCTCAATGCGTTGATGAGACAATGGTGCAGAGATGAGGGTTTTGGATTTGTTAGGAACTGCGGAACATTCTGGGGAAAGGAGGGGCTCTTCCAAAGGGATGGGCTTCACCTTAACCGGGATGGAACCAGGCTTCTGGCATTAATCTTTAAAAAGGAGATAGAGCAGCTTCTAAACTAGATAATAGGGGAAAGGCAACAATCACCCAAGAGCGGATGGTTTGGAAGAAAGTATCCTTGAAGGATACTACAAAAAGCAGAGAGGTTCCAAAAAAGAGTAAAGTAGCCCAAATGCCCTTGAGTATGGAGCAGACAGAGCTTAAAGATCCCAAATTACCCATGTCTACCAATAGCCAAATTAATATGAATAAAATACAGTCTCTAAAATGCTTGTATGCAAATGCTAGAAGTCTAAAAAATAAGATGGGAGTTAGAATATATAGCACTAAATTAGAGGTTAGATATGATTGGAATATCAGAGACATGGTGAAAGGAGGACAACCAGTGGGACACTGTGATACCTGGCTACAAACTATACTGTAATGATAGAGCTGATGAAATTGGTGGAGCGGTTGTGCTCTATGTTAGAGAGGGCATTGAGTCAGAAAGGATTAAAGTTTTCAAGGAAACAAAATTTGCTGTAGAATCTCTATGGATTGAAATTCCATGTAAAAAGGGGAAGGCGATGGCAGTGGGGGTGTACTATCGACCGCCTGGCCAGAATGAACAAATGGATGATGAAATGCTCAAAGAAATAAAAGGAAGCGAACAAAAGTTACAGCGCAGTAATAATAATGGGTGATTTCAATTACCCTGGTATCGACTGGGTCAGTGTCACGGCAGGACATGCTAGGGAGATAAAGTTCCTAGATGAAATAAATGACTGCTTCTTGGAGCAGCTGGTTCATGAACTGACCAGAGGGGAAGCCATATTAGACCAAGTCCTTAGTGGAACACCTGATCTAGTGCAAGAGATAAGGGTGTTGGGGCCACTTGACAATAGTGATCATAGCATGATCGCATTTGATTTAATTAGTGGAGGAGCGATAGTAAGGAAATCCACAGTACTACCTTTTAACTTTTGAAAGGGAGACTATCATAAAATGAGGAAAATAGTTAAGAAAAAACTAAAAGGAACAATTGCAAAGGTTAAAGACATACATCAAGCTTGGGTGTTGTCGAAAAATACTATCTTGGAAGCCCAGACCAGCTGTATTCCACGCTTTAAGAAAAGTGGAAGGAAGTCCAAATAACTGCCAGCATGGTTTAAAGGTGAGGTCAGAGAGGCTGTTGTTGCCAAAAAACCATCTTTCAGGAAATGGAAAAAAGAGCCAAGCGACGAAACCTGGAAACAGCACAAGCACTGACAAGTCAAATGCAAGGCATTGATAAGGCAGGCAAAGGGAGAATTTGAGAAGAAGCTTGCCACGGAAGCATAAATGTGAAATAAAGACTTTTTCAAGTACATTCGTAGCAAAAAACCTGTGAGTCAGTTGGTCCATTAGATAATAGAGGGGTTAAAGGGGCACTAAGAGGCGACAAGGCGATAGCGGAGAGACTGAATGAATTCTTTGCTTCAATCTTTACTTAGGAAGATATAGGGATGTTACCCATGACTGAAGTGGTATTTAAAGGTGCGGAAGGATTGAAGGAAATATCGATACATCGGGAAGATGTATTACAACTATTAGATAAACTGAAGAGTAGCAAATCACCTGGCTGGATGGTATAAATCCAAGGGTGTTGAAAGAACTGAAATATGAGATTGCAGACCTGCTATTAGTGATCTGTGAACTATCATTAAAATCATCTCTAATACCTGAAGATTGGAGGATGGCCAACGTAAGGCCAATTTTTAAAAAGGGTTCCAGGGGTGATCCGGGAAACTACAGACTGGTGAGCCTGACGTCAGTACCGGGAAAAATGGTAGAAACCATCATAAAGAATAAAATTACTCAGCATGTAGATAGTCATGGCCTAATGGGAGACAGCCAATATGGCTTTAGACAAGGAAGATCTTGTCTTACTAATCTGTTATGTTTTTTTGAAGGTGTGAATAAACAGGTGGACAAAGGTGAGTCGGTTGATATAGTTTATCTGGACTTTCAGAAAGCCTTTGACAAGATCCCTTATCAGAGACTTTTGGCAAAACTAAAGAGTCATGGGATAGGAGGCAGTGTACTATTGTGGATCAGGAACTGGTTAAAAGATAGAAAGCAGAGGGTAGTGCTAAATGGCCAATTTTCCCAGTGGAGAAAGGTGAATAGTGGTGTATTCATAAATGACCTGGAAAGTGGAATAACGAGTGAGGTTATCAAATTTGCAGATGACACAAAACTATTTAAAGTTGTTAAAACCTAAGAGGATTGTGGAAAATTGCAAGAGGATCTTGATAAATTGGAAGACTGGGCATCAAAATGGCAGATGAAATTTAATGAGGACAAGTGCAAAGTTATGCACCTAGGGAAGAACAACCCAAACTATGGTTACACAATGCAAGGTTCCGCATTAGGAACCACCACCCAGGAAAAAGATTTATGCGTCATTGTGGATAACATGTTAAAACCCTTGGCCCAGTGTGCAGCGGCGGCCAAGAGAGCAAATAGAATGCTAGGTGTCATAAGGAAAGGAATGGAAAATAAAACAAAAGATATTATAATGCCTCTACATCGTTCCATGGTGAGACTGCACCTTGAATATTGTGTGCAATTCTGGTCGCCGTACCTTAAAAAGGGTATAGCGTTATTATAAAAGGTTCAGAGAAGAGCCACCAAAATGGTAAAGGGGATGGAAGGATACTCCTATGAAGAAAGGCTAAAAAGGTTAGGGCTCTTTAACCTGGAAAAGAGACGGCTGAGGGGAGATATGATAGAAGTCTATAAATTAATGAACGGAGTGGAACAGGTAAACGTAGATCGATTGTTTACATTATCAGAATATAGAAAGACTAGGGGACATGCAATGAAGCTACAGGATAAACTATTTAAGACTAATAAAAGAAAATATTTTTTCACTCAACATGTAATCAAACTCTGGAATTTGTTACCGGAGGATGTAGTAAAGGCTGTTAGTGTAGCTGGGTTTAAAAAAGGTTTGGACAAGTTCCTGGGGGAAATGTCCATAAACCGTCATTAAGAAGGGACCCAGGATATCAATGCTTGACCCAGTACAAGCATTGTGGAACCTGTGTCTTTTGGGGAGACTGCTAGGTACATATGATCTAGATTGGCCACTGTTGGAAACAGGATACTGGGCTTGATGGACCTTGGTCTGACCCAGTATGGCATATCTTATGTTCTTATGTTCTTAAGAGACTTGAAGACCTAAATATAAGAATATAAGAACATCAAACCCAGTATCCCATTTTTAACAGTGGATAATCCAGGCCACAAGTACCTGGCAGATTCCCAAAAAGTTACACAGATTCCACAATGCTTGTCCTGGGACAAGCAGTGGATTTCCCAGGTCGTCTTTAATAATGGTTTATGGACCTTTCCTCCAGAAACTTGTCCAAATCTTTTATAAACCCAGCTACACTAACAGCTTTAACTACATCCTCTG
This sequence comes from Ichthyophis bannanicus, assembly GCA_033557465.1. Lineage (NCBI taxonomy): Eukaryota > Metazoa > Chordata > Amphibia > Gymnophiona > Ichthyophiidae > Ichthyophis > Ichthyophis bannanicus. The sequence goes on from CM066033.1 coordinate 784,982,012, forward strand.
GTAACAAATTCCAAAGTTTTATTACATGTTAAATAAAAAAATATTTTCTCTTATTAGTCTTAAATGGGTTCCATTGTAGCTTCATTGTGTGTCTTCTACTCTTTCTACATTTTGATGGTAAACAACCAATCTATGTTTATCTGTTCAACTCCATTCATTAATTTATAGACCTCTATCATATCCCTGTTTCTTTTCCAAGTTGAAGAGCCCCAACCTTTTAAGCCTCTCCTCATAGGGGTATCCTTCCATTCCCTTTACCATTTTTGTTACTCTTCTTTGTACCTATTCTAATTCAGCTATATCCTTTTAAGATATAGGGACCAGGATTGCACACAATATTCAAGGTGTGGTCGCACCATGGAACGATTCAGAGGCATTACAATATCCTTTGTCTTATTCTCCATTCCTTTCCTTATAATTCCTAGCATTCTATTTGCTTTCTTGGCCACTGCTGCACACTGGGCAGAGGGTCTCTACATGTTATCCACGATGACGCTTAAATCTTTTTCCTGGGTGGTGGTTTCTAAGGTAATAACTTGCATCATGTAACCATAGTTTGGGTTGTTCTTTCCTAGGTGTATAACTTTGCACTTGTCCCCATTAAATTTCATCTGCCATTTGGACATCCAGTCTTCCAATTTTTCAAGGTCCTCTTGCAATTTTTCACAATCCTCTTGCATTTTAACATCTTTAAATAATTTTGTGTCATCTGCAAATTTAATCACCTCACTCATTAGTCCTATTTCCAGGTCATTTATGAATATCTTAAAAAGCAGCGAGCCCTGCACAGATCCCTGGGGTATTCCACTATTCACCTTTCTCCACTGAGAAAATTGGCCATTTAGCCCTACTCTTTGCTTTCTATCTTTTAAACAGTTCCTGATCCACAATAGTACATCACCAAGAGTCTCTCATAAGGGACTTTGTCAAAGGCTTTCTGAAAATCCAGATACACTATGGGCCCAATTCTGAGACGGGGCTTGCGGGGCTGCATGTCCTGGTGGGACATGCATCCCCACAGGCCGTCCTGACCCTATTCTGCCACCAACTCTCCCCGCATGGCTAGAGCAGCAGGATGGGGAGAGCTGGCAGGAGGCAGGAGGGGCAGGGTCTGGGAGGAGCAGGGGCGTGCCAAGGCAGCAGGATGTACAGAGCTGATTCAGGTCACAGCCCTGTATATCCTATGGGGTCAGGGGAGGATTGGTAGGGCAAGGTACCTCAGGCCAGAGGGCTGGGGGTTTATTTCCCACCTGGGAACAGCAATCTCAGTCCAGAGGGACTGGGGTTTACAGTCCTATAGGCACTCCTTGTGGCTTTAGGCAAGCCTCAGGTACACATAGATTGTGAGCCCTTTGGGGACAAGGGAATGTATCCAGTATGCAATTGTAAACTATTCTGATGCCCTTCAGCCTGTGCAGTATATCAAGAAATTGCATAAACATAAACATATTCCACCTCAAAGGTGGAATGATCAGCATGAATTGGGCAGCCAGGCCCAGGTGCAGAGAGGTCCCCACCACCCAATCCAGGCCCCAGCTGGCCAGCCATGGGCCAGGCAGCAGAGAAGAGGGGGTTCAGCACCAGGGGAGCCTGCAGGGAAGACATCCCCACAGGCATGCAGCAGCACACCAGGCCATTTTCAGGCCCAATTCTGTATGCCACAGGAATATTTTGCTCCCGTGCTACAGAATCGGGTCCTAACGGGCCCTTCCTGCTCAAGGCCGTCCGGACGTGTCCTTTTTGGAATCAAGCGTCATATCAACTGGCTCACCTTGTCTACTTGTTTATTCACACCTTCAAAAAATATAACAAATTAGATACTCCAGAGAAACTATTCCAGGAAGAACAGCAGTTGATGTCAATTTAGGGGTGTATCCTTTTGCTGACAACAAGCCATTGTGGCATAAGTGGGGTATCCCAACCACCCTGAATATGTGGGTCCTTCCATCTTGGGCTGCTGCCTGGAGATCATGGTGTCCATGCATGGGTTCTCCACTGCGCATAGGACCTTAATGCTTTTGTGCATAATATTGTCCAAGCCTCTCATTTATATTACAATAATGTCATTAATAATATGGAGGTAGTCCCAAATCTGTGTAAGGGTGATATTATGTTTCAGTTGCCAGATGCCACATTTTGCAATGGACCCCCTAGAAGCCACTACTGGCTATGTTGCCTATTGGCTGATATTCTTGGAGTATCTTGGCTTCCAGAAGGTCTGAACAACTGCTGGAGAGCTTCCAAAGGAAGAAATGTGAGCAATGGGTGTCAACAACTTGCTGGATGCACATCGGACTTGAAAACTCCTCTAGTTCCAGGAACAAAAGAATAAAAAAGAAAGGGATACCCCAACTAAAAGCGTAAGTGCAAACAAAGGAAAGAGTGGGGGGAAACAAAAGAACCAGATTTTTATTATGCCCGACACAGCCTTTTTTCGGCAGTGGATGCCTGCGTCAGGACAAATCTGTCAAAAATTCCAAAAAGCAAAACAAAATCAGTTAGTCTGTGATCTGGTGCATGTAGCAACATGCTCTTAAAGGTACAAAAAAAAAGTACTGTTGCATGAAAGTGTAGAGATCTAATTTAAGGCTTCTCTCCCTTGTAAGGTCCGTGTCTATATGTGATAGAGTGCATTCTAATTTGGAGATGTAAATGAGGCTAAAATTTAGACATGATATCACAATTTCTGTAGCTCAAAGATAAGTGCCAGAAGTGTTTTGTTTATGACAGCCAGTTGGTGTTGTACAATGTAAAAGCCTTTGTCTGATGGCCAGCCCTACCTCTGTCTGTTCCATGTTTCTAGATTAGGTAGTTCTCTGGAAGTGATTTTATGTGGATAGAGAAAATATTATCACCTGATTTCACTGCAGCCTTGTCTCATTTACCATATCCTTCACTTCCCGCCATGGAAATGAAGGATATGGTACAGGGCCTTCTTTCTTCAATCTGTCATTTGTACACCTATATTCATGCTGCCTTCTCCCTGAATAGTCTATGGCAGTCTTAGAGGAGTCATCTAGGAGTAATGGAGGATCCTAAGGACTGGAGCAACAGGCTACAATCACAGAAGCCAAAGTTCAAATCCCATTTCTCTTAGTAATGTTCCTTGTGACCTTGGCCAAGTCATTTCACTTTCTATTACCTTAGGTGGAAACTTGGGGCTAGATTTACAAACATGTGTTAATAGGTTAATGTGTGCTATTTTACGTTAACGTAATTTATGCACATTGAGGCCATTTCCAAACAGGGCCTGTCCAGCCTGTCCGGACATCCAAAATCTGGATGGGCTGGATTTGCACCAAATTCTGTACCCATGGGAGCTAGACATTCCTGCAGAAGCAGAATCGGAGCAAAGGGCCTGGATGGGCCCAACAGGCCCTGATTAAGCAGGCTGGGACATGCAGCTATCTCCCTGTCCAGTCCCCCTCTGCTCCTGCATGGAGCCTCAGTGCCATGGCGTCCCATCACCTTGGCACCAGGATGCCAAACAGGAGTCACGCTGCCCCACACTACATTAAAAGAGCATTTCCCCACCGCCCAACCCCCAAAGGGGCCTGCCGAGGCTGGGATTGGGCAGCGGGGAAAACCATGCTGCTGCTTACCTGTTCTGGGGGCATCCTCCATGGCCAGCCAGCAACGATGGGGAGATTTATTCCACCTCCAATGTGGAATAAGTTCCCCATGCATCCTTGCCCCCCCCCCCCCCCAGATGTATAAGGCCACGATCGGAATCGACCCTGTATGTCCAGAGTCAGAGTCCCACCTCCACCACTGCCGACGCTCTTCCTCCGGACCTTCCCTACCCGCCCCCATCTGTAGCTCCCCACAAATCTCCTCTGTACGAGCGGGGAGCTTTGGGCAGGGAATCAGGCACCAGCATTTGGCAGGGGCATGTACATCCACACCAGACATATATCCCCACTAAACGCTGTTCAAAATGACCCCTATTGTTAGCAAATAGGCCCATTTCCAATAATGGGATCTTCATTAAATTACATTAACACATGTTATTGTGCAATAAAATGCTTTACCATGTTAATGCATATCAGCAAATCTAGGCCTTAAATTGAAAGCCTCTTGGGAGGGAACCTACCAAGCGTACTTGAATTTGTAACTTACCTTGAGCTTGCTTTTGGAAATGTTAATAATTAAATCCCAAAAATCTAATTTAAAAATGTACTCTTGCTCTGCAGTTGACTGCAATACAGCAGAGTCCTCCAAGTTATGGATGTCCTTGGCTATCGTCTTCTATACCTTGTTTTTGGCTGCACTGGAATAAATTATCCATAGTTCTTTATGCGGTCATTGGATCACTGAATATTGCCTCCAATATTTTTGGAGTAGTTAGGTATGAAAGCTGTAAGACAATTAGGCAGTCATTTCAATAGCCTTATTCGCTATTTGGATATCTGAAAAAGTGCATGCAGGTGTCTAAATCACAATGGAACCCGTGGAACCATTTTACAAAGGCTATCTAAAGATGTCTCCGGCACGGGGATGTCCATGTAGGTGGGAGGTGTGGTGAAGCGTGTACGGAGTATGGCAATGGACTTAGATATCCCCACTTGCTTGCAAGAACATTGAGGACATCTGTGACCTGGTTCAAGATTAGACCTGCCCCAGGCACAAATAGCCATTGGGAAAGTGCTTGATTGAGCTATAAACATTCGGAGTTTGTAGAGAAGATGGCACTTCACCATCCCCAGTACTCTCCACAATTGCAATGATATTTGTTGTGTAATTGGGAAATTTATTTGTATTTGAACCACTACTGAATGTCTCTTAGAATACTATTCCGGAGAAATCTATGTAGACAACCCCGCAGACGTCCATATCAGACAAATCCATATTTGTGAAATCGTGCCTGAACTCGGATTTGCCTGTCTTTTTTCTGATGTTCTGGCTTGGACATCCCAGATTGTACTTAAAAGTCATTTATAAAATATGCTTCGTACAAAATAAGTCACCTTTGATCCAAACAGCAGTCCAATTGATTTTATAGATTAATACCCTAGAAAACAGAGAGAATGGATGATGCAGAAGCGATGCCAAATGTTATTATTATTATTTAGCTACTGATGGCTAGAGAGAGCCCTGGATTACAAAATAACTTGGCCAAGGATCAATCAAAAGGTCAGTGATAGATTGACTCATGCCTAAGTACAAGAGTTTTTTCTCCCTGGTAATAAAGAAGACAATCAGATCATCTAGGCAGCCAGTATTTGGTCTCCTAAACTTAGGAGAATTTTCAGCCAAAAATCTAGGCACCCAGGTTGGGTCAAATATTTCAAAATCTGGGTGGCCACTTTTTAGACAACTTGATCTGTTGGGTGTCAGCGAACTGAAATGGACTGGCATCGGGCACTTTGCATCAGATGATCTCATGGTCTACTATGCTGGAAATGAAAGACAAGAAATGGTGCTGCATTTATAATAAAGAAGAAACTTGCAAGAACTGTAATGAAATACAATGCAGTCAGCGAATGCTTAATCTCTATTCGTCTATGAGGAATGCCTATCAACACAAGTATAATTCAAGTATATGCCCCAACAACAGCTTCAGAAGAGAATGAAATTGAAGAGTTCTATGAACAAGTACAAGCTGATATTGACAGAACATGCAAACAGGATACCCTGATAGTCATGGGTGACTGGAACGCAAAAGTTGGCAACAAAGAAAAAGGCAAAGTAGTTGGAGAATATTGACTTGGCAACAGAAATGAAGCTGGAGAAAGACTGATAGAATTCTGCAAGACCAACGATCTATTCATCTCAAACACCTTCTTCCAGCAACACAAGCGACGACTGTACACATGGACTTCACCCAATGGATTGTATAAAATCAAATTGACTACATCTGTGGAAGTCAACAATGGAAAAGCTCTGTAACATCAACAAAGACAAAATCTGGAGCTGACTGTGGTACAGATCATCAACTACTAGTATGCAAACTCAAGCTAAAGTTGAAAAAGAGCAAACCACTCATGAATGCAGCAAAATATGACCTTGAGAATATACCACTGGAATTTAAAGACTGCCTGCAAAATCGATTTGCTGCTTTAGATACAAATGACAGAGCTTCAGAAGAGTTATGGAATGACATCAAGAAGGTTGTGTTGGAAGAAAGCGAGAAGTCTCTACAAAAGTTGAAAAAGCAAAAATGGCCAAAATGGATGACGGAAGAAACTCTGAAAATTGCCCAGAAACGCAGAGAAGCTAAAGCCAGAGGAAAAAGAAAGACAATCGCAGAACTCAACAGAGATTTCCAACATGCAGCAAGACAGGACAAGGAAAAGTACTACAATGATGCATGCAAGGAAATAGAAGCAGATACTATTAGAGGAAGAACAAGATTGGCTTTCCTAAAGCTACGAGAGTTAAAGGAAAAGTTCCAGCCTCGAATTGTAATGTTACAAGATGCTCAAGGTTCTATGTTGAATGATGCTGAGAAGATCAAGAAAGGGTGGAAGGAATATGCAGAGTTTTTATATGATAAAGATCAAGTGGACCAACAGCCATTTCACCTGTACCTTATGATCGGGAACCATTGGTGATAAAAGAAGAAGTTAGAGCAGCATTGAAAGCCTTATCAAAGAACAAAGTACCAGGCATTGATAGCATTTCCATAGAAGTATTACAGCAATCTGATGCAGCTGTTACCATACTTACAAGGCTCTGCCAAGAAATATGGAAGACAACATCATGGCCAACTGACTGGAAAAGATCTGTGTTTATACCAATACTAAAGAAAGGTGATCCAACTGACTGTGGAAATTATCACACAATCACTCTGATCCCACATGCCAGCAAGATTCCTCTGAAGATTATTCAAAAGAGACTACAACCATACCTGGAATAAGAACTACCTGAAGTGCAAGCAGGATTCAGGAAAGGGCGAGCAACGAGAGACATCATTGCGGATGTGAGATGGGTCCTTGAAAAGACTAAAGAATACCAAAAGGATATCTATTTGTGCTTTATCGACTATAGCAAGGCTTTTGACTGTGTAAACCATGAGAAACTCTAGGCCACATTAAGAAGCATGGGTATACCAGAACACCTGATCGTTCTCTTGCACAATCTGTACATTGATCAAGAAGCAACGGTTTGAACGGAACAGGGAGAAACAGAATGGTTTAAAATAAGCAAAGGTGTAAGACAAGGCTGCATACCTTCCCCCTACCTGTTTAATTTATATGCAAAACAAATCATCAGAGAAGCAGGATTGTATGAAGACAACAGAGGTGTGAAGATTGGTGGAAGACTCATCAACAACCTTCACTATGCTGATGATACCACATTACTGGCTAAAAGTGAAGATGATCTGAAACATTTGCTTCTCACAATCAAAGAACATAGTCTCAAAATGGGCCTGCACCTTAATGTAAAGAAGACAAAGATCATGACAACTGGCATAATCAACAGGTTCATCGTTGAAGAAGAAGAAATTGAAATCGTGAACAACTTTAACCTACTTGGATCAACTATCAATAAAGAAGCAACAAACAGTCAAGAAATCAGACAATGCATTGCACTTGGCAGAATGGCTATGAAAGACCTAGATAAGATTCTCAAGAGCAGAGTTGTCTCTCTCCATACAAAGATTTGACTTGTTCAAGCCACGGTATTTTCAATAACATCTTATGGATGTGAAAGATGGACAGTGAAAAAGATAGGAAGAAAATTGATGCCTTTGAATTATGGTGCTGGCGGCGAATACTGTGTATACCATGGACTGCCAGAAGAACAAACCAGTTGGTATTAGAATACATCAAACCTAAGCTTTCTTTAGAAGCTCAGATGACAAGACTTAGACTTTCATACTTTGGACACATCATGCGAAGAGAGAGAGATCATTAGAGAAAGACATCATGCTTGGCAAGATAGAAGGTCAACGCAAAAGAGGAAGGCCAGCAATGAGATGGATCAATACAATAACAGCAGCTACGGGTACCAGTCTGTCAACAAGGAGCCGCCTGACTGAAGACCGAACACAATTTAGGAAAGCTATCCAGAGGGTCGCCATGAGTCGACTCCAACTCGATGGCAGTTAACAACAACAACCTTTTAGACATGTAAAATTAGTTCACTGAGTCTTGACTGAAAATGAGAACCTAACCCTCCCCAAACCATGATTCCCCCAGCCCATCTTCCCCCAAATTTCTATCCCTTCCGCCTCCCTTGAGCCACCTGATATGTTTTAGATGGTTGGGTGATGTTTTCCATGCCTACCATCCATGCCTTCCCTCTTTTACCTGTACTTGTGATTCTATAGGGGGATTTAGCTTTTTTGGCAGTGGGAGGGGATGAAGTCTCTCTCCTGCAGCACTACTAACCTGGCTGAATGATGTCCTTCATCAACAGGCTCAAAGTGGGCGGTGATTACAACATTGGGGATGATCAAGACTCAGAACTGTATGTGCCTTTTAGGTTTTGGCTTTCAAGTGATATTGTGGCTCTAATGGTGGACTTATCACACTCGAAAAAGGAAAAGGGCAGCTACCACGTCTCTGCATTTAGTTTTAGGAATTCAAACGAGGTTCCCAGTGCTGAAACCTAACATTAAGCACCCTGTTTCTCTCCCCAGACCTAACTCTGCCTCCTTACCCATTTTTTAGGTGCTGACGTTTAAGCACTAAGCAGCAGGAATTTCCACTTCAACAGATTTAGGCACTTCACTCCTTAGGCAGGCACCTAGATCTTTTAAATATCTACCTCCTGATGTTTTAACAAATAAATTATTTCAAGAAATAAGGGTTAGCTTAAGATTTGTAAATATTTTCTTCAAACTGGCCTGTGCTTCAAATCGTGATGTGCTTTGTGGCATCAGCTTTGTAGGGAAATCACACTTTCACAGCTGTTGTGCTATAACCACTCTGGTATTAAGTGTGTCTTAGAAATAAATGCATACATTCGGGTCTCTCTTATTTGTTCTACTGACTGTTTTTATAGACGCTGATGTGAAATTAGCTGAAAATGGCAAACCATTTATTTTATTTTAGGTAACACAAGCCAATTAACGACAAACACACTTGTGGTTATTTTCTTTAGAACCAAAGAAGTGATGTTAAATCTGACTAATTCTGCTTACTTAGTTAACCGAACCCCAACTCCCTTCCCTTTCTAGTAAATGGTGATGAATGCTTCGGTGGAACTGCCATCTCAACCTGGCTTGCTGTGTAAATAAACAAAGCTTGGGCACTCTGGGAAATCATATCTGCCAGATTTCAATGGGGATCTGTCTAGGAAAACCTATTCCCTCGTAATTAATACGTAGACTGTTTAGTGCTAGCTTTCTATGGAGCTGTGAAATCTGACACCAAGTGTGAAAAGATCTACTCTCAAACCATTTGTGAACTGTCTAAGACTTTGCACCAGGGCAGTGATTAATAGCTTCTTAATGAGTATCTGTTGTACTTAAGGTATGGTGGGGAGGGGGAGGGCAGCACTGACAATTCAAATGCCAGTTGCACAGAGTTGTTTGGGTTGTTAGTTTTCTATAAACAAGGTCCTTGTGATGCTTTCTAAAATGATCTGTCTGAAAAATGCAGAGCTGTTGACCTAACCCAATTCATGTGTGCTATTATGAGCCACGCATACACATATTTGTAGTGGCTAAAACAAAATGTGTTGTCTTATAGGTCCCCAGAAAAATAAGATATTCTGGAGCCTGTAATATCTTTTATTAGATCAATCCGAAAAAGACCTCCATTAACATTATTGACAGCTCAGGGTCTCACAGGTCCTTATGCCAACGTCTTGACAAAATCGAAGAAATATCAGATTAAAAAAGCGCTGCCTCATAGAATTACTTAGAGTTTTTTTTCTAAAAAAAAAAAATAGGAAAGAAATGGCATACCTCACATGCTCGGACAACATTAGGGGGCAGATGAATGTCCCTCACCATAGCCACACCCCCTGCGACCAGCCACAGAGCAACAGAAGAATGCATCATCTTGGTCACATATAAGGAAAACATGGATAGAACTGCATTATATTTAAAATAAGTGATCAAAAATAATTACAAATAGAAATGTGTGGTGAAAATTGAACTGGAAACCCCAAGAAGCCGGACTGTAGTGCAGCACTGGAGAAATTGTTCTTTTCCAGCCTTTCCTAAGCTACCTGCTGGGCACAACCACAAAGAGTCGGTAATAGGGCAGGGGGCAAGAGAGACCAGGGAAGTTGTTCTGTGGAGAGCAGGGCTCTGAGGGTAAGGGAGCAACAGCAGCAAAAGAGAAACACACATAATTGAAGAAGAGAGGAAGCACAGATATTTCTGCTCTCTCTCTCTCTCTTTCTTACCCCTATCCTTTCATGTCTGCACTCTCCCTTCCTATCCCCCTGCATCCAGCATCTCTCCCATCTCCATACCATACCACATCATCCCATCCCTTCTCACTGTGTCCAGCATCTCTCCATCTCTTTCTCCACCTACCGTTTTGGACCAGCGTATGTTTTACAGACATAAGGTTTCCATACTTACTACTCAACTGTTTACTAATTAATGGTTATAAATTCAGTGGAACTATGTTTAGCTATTATCGTTATGTCAAAAAGCATTATATACTGATTTTTTTATCTGAGATCTAGTTAGTTTAATAGGTTTTCGAAGTTTGCTGATTTTGACGGTACTGGCGGCTCAACATAAAAAGATCACAAAAAATAGTAAGCAGCTTATAATGCTGTAATAGCTACTATTTTGCAAATACAAGTATTTGTAGACTTTAGAAAATAGGTTTAGATAACTGTAAGTTACTTAGTGTCAGAGGTATTGGTGTGTCTATATCGGCCTTCTATGTTTCTCATACGCTGGGCTAATATGTTGTCGAGACTAATTGCTGTCACGCGTTCGGTTCTAGGTGTTTCAATGGTGCAATATCGACGCACTGCATCAGACGTGTTTTCACGTGTATCATATTCCGCCGTCAGAATGGACTGTTGACAAACTATATTATATCATAATAAATGAAATGAAATGAAAACTGCAGTTTCAGTAGTATCATACAGTATGTCTATGTCAATGAATATTGGAACCGAATCATAACTTTTCTGATCACTTGGAAGACAGACATTGTACCAGTGTATGAAAAACATACACTATGTGAAACTTCTATTTTCTGCAAAGTTATAATATTTTTTATTATTGCCTGTATTTCGTAGTTGTTTGAGTGTAACAAATCTAATAAATCATCCAGAACAGAGAAAGAATATGTGAGCTGTCCAACGTCGAGTCGGTGTCGACTCATGGCGACCCTCTGGATAGTTGTCCTAAATATCCATTGGGTTTTCATGGCAAGATACAGAAGTAGATTGCTGGGCCTTTTCTCCGCGCAGTTTAAGTTTAGTGTTGTTGCCGTTGTCACAAAAATGTGATCCTCCATGGTCAACACTGTCCCATTCTGCTGCTGCCCAGATGGGTGGTTTGTCTCGGTCTGGCACTTCAGCTGAAACCTGTCCATCTTGGGAGATCCTGCCAGTAGTTAAACTACCAATAGCTTAGCCCTCAGCATCGCTAATGCACACAAGCCCTCACAGCACGACAAGCTGCAAACCAAGTGTGTCCATCTTCTCCCCTTCTTTCCCTATTACCTCATGTCTTTAATTTCCCCCTCCCCTTATTAACCTTGTCCAGTATCTCCTCTCTGTCTCCCCCGACCCCCCCCCCCCCCCCATTTCCAGCAGCTTCCCATAGTCTCCCTATAACCCCATGCCCAGCATTACAACTCCATCTTCTTACCTCACTTTTCCCTATGCCCCTTCCCAGGCTGAGTATCTTCCTTCACCTCCCTAGCCCCCCACCTCTTGCTTGTCCTCTCTGCCAGGGGCAGCTCAAGGCAGTCTGCCGCCTGAGGCGAAGGATGAGATGGCACCCCCCCCCCCTCTCAAAACTCCAATCAGGGACTGAACCAAACCAAAAAGCCGATTAGATTATATGGAGGAAATGCAAGATGTCTGTACACCAAGGAACTAAAAGAGAGCGAGAACCACAGCACAGTTTATAAAACTAAACTATAAAATTTTTATTTTGTTGTTATAAACTGCGTTATGGTTCTTGCTTTTTCTTTTTCAACATATATTTTGCATCCACAGAACCCCCATTAACAGTGGGTGCAGAGCAGAACCAGGAAATTCGTTCACAGAACTCAATCTTAAAAAAAAAAAAAAATCTGATTCTGATCATCTCACTAACAACAGCAAAACAAACATTCTCCAGTACCAGGCATATTGTGAATTAATACAAAACCCTACAACAAAGTCACTGAGTATCTATAGAGCAAATCTACCATACCATACCATGCCATACAATACAATATCAGCACCAACTTCCAAAACTCACATAAGGAGTCCATCCAAAAAAAGCATCACTGTAAATACTACGGTGGGCCCTGGAACATTCATACACCTATTTGAAAAGCTGAACATGTCAGATTACTACAGTACAGTATAGATCTTTATGTACAAACTCCATGTTAACAGAACACCTGGGCTCAGTCACACACTCAGAACACAGACCCTCATCAAGTACAGAATAAGTAACCACAATCTAAAGTAAAAGTAAAAATATGTAGAGAAAATTTAAACAAACCCCCAAGAAGCCGGACTCCACATGCAGTGCAAAATCAGATAAATAAGAGATGCAGTTCCCCATACTGTGTAAAATATAAAGATAGCACAAAGTCCAATCACTAAAATTAAATACAATTATTTTTCTACCTTTGTTGTCTGACCATTTTATTCTCTGATCATGCTGGTCCCAATCTGAGGCTTCTGCTTTCCTGTCTTCTCTTAGCTCTCTTTCTGTGGTCTATGGTCGATCTGCCATTTCTTATCTCTTCTTTTGTTTTCTTCACTTCCTTTCATCAGCTGTAGGGGTTAAGTGCTTGTAGAGGTAGAGGTTAAGTATGATACATTTGGGATTTAGTATGATAGATTTGCTTTTAATTTTTAAGTGCTAAGGATTAATAATGTTCCTGATTCATAATCACTTACTGGCTGCCCTGAATCTCACAAAATAGTTAAAGCACAGTCATTCTGCTATAACATGTGAGCCAAGAATACAGGCCTTAGCAAGAAGAGATCCAGCACCGGAAAGAACCATATAAGGAGATATCATGAGCCTTGTGAGGTGCCAGTTTGGGCTGGAGAGTCTAGACTAGGACCTGCAAGGGGATATCAGATATAGGCCTGTAAGGTCTATGTGTCAAGAAATGCATACACAGGAAACCACAAAGCTACCAACATATATGCTGGGCCCGGCTCTGAAGAAAGCAGATTAGCTGGATCATGGTGAGTATGGGAAGAGGGGGGCCAGGGGGATTTTGCAACAGGAACTAAGGGGAGTAAAGGGTAATAATAGGAAATAAGGTAGGGGAGGGGGAGAGAACACAAAGGAATAGCTCTGGGGACTGGACTGTATGTAAAAATGCGGAAGAGAAAAAGGTATAAATTGTAATATGCTTTCTATATTCTAAGGGGGAGAGTTGCATTCTTGAGGTGCCTAGTGCCCGATAGAACTCTCTTCCCCACTTCGCTGCCTGTATTTGGTCATCAGTTATCTAATAAACAGAGACTCTGATTGCACCTGTACTGACTTTTCGGATCTGATCATTTCAGGTAATAATAATAATTAGGTGGTGGTCTATTTTTGTACGAAACAGGGCCGTACAAAATTTGTGCCGAAACCCGGGATTGGCCTACGGGTGGGTCTTTATGGCCAAGATATAAATTTAAAGATTTGGATTCCCCTCAAGAAAAAGAGGGAGGTACGTAAAGATTTGGATTCCCCTCAAAAGGTTGAGGGAGGTGTGTTCCCGGTGCTGAGTGAAGACCGGAGAAGAAGTGAGTGATTGATTCCCTAGGATGACGGCGGCCTGTAATGATGGCGTCGTGAGTATATTTTTAACCAAGCTTGGTATGTGTTGTTTAATTTTTGTTGTTGTTATATGCATAAAGTGTAAGAATAATTAGAGAGGGTGACAATTAGATCAATTGAAAGAATCAGTCTAGTTACATAACAATGTAAACAAGATACACATCAATTGTAATTATGGAGTTCTGAACTTTGAGGTTTATTCTTTGAACATTGCCAGTACCTGGCCAGTGCTTGGTTGTGTTTATTGAATAATTGCTCCTATATGTCGTCTGATGAAAGATAGCTAATTGCCTGCAGCAGGATAAGATGGTTGCCTGTTTTTAGCTAGAAAGAGGGAGGGGGACTGCTGGGGGATTTTCTTCTGGTGATGGACGCATTACCTAGAGGAAACTCTCGATTGAGCAGTCTTTCTTGTTTGTTTAAATAAAGGATTTATTCAGTGTGACAGGAGTTGAAGTTCAGAACTCGGTGAAGTATTTTTTCCTCTGTAATTAGCTTGCTAGCTTTCTAGGTACGGAAATGACACTGAAAAAAAAAAAAAACAAACAAACTGTTTTTAGAAAAACTTAGGGACCTGATTCTGTTCTATGTGTGATAGTTATAATTGTTGTGAATGAATGGGAAGATCTTCCATGCTTTGATATATGATTATTGTTTTGTGGTATATTCTGGAAACAAAATTAGTAATAGAGGAACAATAACAGCTATGATATCTGCAGAGTGTGATTCAAAAGTTACTTTGCTTTTGAAGCAAAAATTACCAGTGCAGCCGTTTCCCTTCTGGAAGTTCTGTATAACACTCACGCAATCAACGCTTTCTTAATTAGATTTTATGATCTCTGAAATTGAACTGCTTAGAATTCTTTGCTACTGGTGCAACAGAAGAAAAACTGTTTCCTTTTTCCATTTGACCTTCAAAGTAGAGATTAAGATCCCTGCAGGATTATGTGGTATTCTGAGCAGATTGCAACTTGAGAATGATTTAAATCCTGAATGAATAAAATGTTAACCATGTTTGGATTTTGTTCTGATTGTATTAAGCAAAATTAAAAGTTAAACAGGGATTTTATATATTGTGGCAAGGTCGAGGTTAGCTGTAACTCTCAGTGATTGAAATAACTTAAAAAAAGGGAAGTGTTTGCATTCTAGATGTCCACCAGTCTTTTCATGAAAAGAGTATCAGTTTCGCTTCCCCGAACTGTAAGAGGAAAGGGGGAGGGGAAACAGCATTCTCTCTTTTGTTTGTACCTGTAGAATTTCAGGCAACTGAATTGGTGGAGCGAGTGACAGACATTCTGATAAGAAGTTATTTCAGATCTAATGCAGCACACCTGTGGACAACAGCGACCCCTACTGCAACTACATAATGCTGACTTTTGTGTGACCTTTTGAACTGGTTCAAGCTTGATTGAAATTTATATAGAATGGTATAATGGTATAAACAGTATGGTGTGTTCTCTCCTTCTGCTCTCTCTGAAGAATGGCAAGTGTTTGCTGCATTGTGTTTTAAATGCTGTCATGTATCAAAGTTTCACTGCTGTTGTACTTAATCCTTTTTATGCCTGGAAGCTAGTGTATCAGGCTGTATTTCTGCTCTTTTCTAAGCCATGCTTTAAGCTTACCTCTTTAGGGCTACTTTTGAATATGTGATCCAGCTCACCATTGTCACCGTTACTTCCCCCTTTGTTGCCCACTTGAATGATACTGACACTTGGACTCTTGAAGGTTTCTTCAACTGTCACCTCTGCTTGATCTACTTCCTTCCTGTATGAACTGTTGCTGACCAAGATAATTGCTGCCAAACCTGCTCCTTGGGACACCATCTGTTTCCTTCATCCTGATGGACAATTAGTCTTACTTCTGCGTGTTCACAGTACAACCCACATCTCCAAAGAGGTTCTCAATCACCCCCTGCCTTGAACTGAAATCGGGACAGTCTGTTGAACTTTTTGCTCCATTGCTATTACACGTAGGTTAGATGCTGGACTTCCTTGATATCTTTCTAAACCCCTGCCATAACTGCTGGACTTGGTATGGCTATCTGCCGTCTACAATGCTTACTGTATGTTCAAATGAAAGCTGTTATTGATTCTATAACTAAGTTGTCAGAGTCCCTAGAGCAGAATACACAAATGACTCTGCAAAATAGACAAGCCCTAGATTTGCTCCTTGCTTCTGAATGAGGCCTTTTGTTTATTTATTTTATTTATTTATTTATTTAACATTTCTTCTATACCGCGCTATTAAAATCAGTGCGGTGTACAATGAACACAACATACTACAATGCATACAAGCAACATTGAGTTTACATAGAACAAGGGATGATAAATGCATGGGATAACCGGGGAAACTATGTACAGTTGACTTATTATATATATATATTTAAACTATATACAATATTCTAAACTCGATTGGATAATGTGGGTGAGACATTTGGGTAACGTGGTAATTGGTCATCTTGGTTGTCTAGTGGGCTATCCTGTAGTCTAGTGGTTGTCTAGTTGTCTTGTTCTTTTATTAATGCCACTATCTGTTGTATAGTCATAGCGAATCATTCAGTGTTTGTGCTTAATGCTATGGATAAAATACGTCACCTATCTGAATTGCATATTGATGATTTTAAGGGTGGTTTCCAGATTGGAGATTGGTTTTCATCTCTCTCCTCCTGGTTCCACTCCCTTGGCTCTGGCTTGAAAGGTTTATTGATTTCTGTTGGCATTATTTTAATCATTGCTTTACTCTTCTGTTGTTTTGTTTCTGTTTTTATATCCTGCTGTAAGAAACAACTCTCCAAAGTATCTACCTCTTTTTTGCCTGTTCAGACTAGCCCTACTCTTGTCAATGTTTCTTATGCAGCCGTCCCCATGTCAGACTATTCAGACTTGGATTTCTCCCATTCCCCAGCCGAATAAAAAAAAATAAATAAAAAATGGGGGAGTTGTAGGGGTTAAGTGCTTGTAGAGGTAGAGGTTAAGTATGATACATTTGGGATTTAGTATGATAGATTTGCTTTTAATTTTTAAGTGCTAAGGATTAATAATGTTCCTGATTCATAATCACTTACTGGCTGCCCTGAATCTCACAAAATAGTTAAAGCACAGTCATTCTGCTATAACATGTGAGCCAAGAATACAGGCCTTAGCAAGAAGAGATCCAGCACCGGAAAGAACCATATAAGGAGATATCATGAGCCTTGTGAGGTGCCAGTTTGGGCTGGAGAGTCTAGACTAGGACCTGCAAGGGGATATCAGATATAGGCCTGTAAGGTCTATGTGTCAAGAAATGCATACACAGGAAACCACAAAGCTACCAACATATATGCTGGGCCCGGCTCTGAAGAAAGCAGATTAGCTGGATCATGGTGAGTATGGGAAGAGGGGGGCCAGGGGGATTTTGCAACAGGAACTAAGGGGAGTAAAGGGTAATAATAGGAAATAAGGTAGGGGAGGGGGAGAGAACACAAAGGAATAGCTCTGGGGACTGGACTGTATGTAAAAATGCGGAAGAGAAAAAGGTATAAATTGTAATATGCTTTCTATATTCTAAGGGGGGAGAGTTGCATTCTTGAGGTGCCTAGTGCCCGATAGAACTCTCTTCCCCACTTCGCTGCCTGTATTTGGTCATCAGTTATCTAATAAACAGAGACTCTGATTGCACCTGTACTGACTTTTCGGATCTGATCATTTCAGGTAATAATAATAATTAGGTGGTGGTCTATTTTTGTACGAAACAGGGCCGTACAAAATTGGTGCCGATTTCCTATCCTGGTAACCCTCCCCAGTATCAGCCCTATTTCCAGTCCTCCCCTCCCCATACCTTCCAATGTCAACTGCCTTGCATTCCCAGGACTGCCTCTGGTGTTCATTATGTTTTATGTTTTATGTTTTATTTCACTTGATAAAAACCGCCTTTCAGTGGCAAGCAAAGCGGTGTACAATAAAACCAAATTTAAAAAAAAAAGGCCAAAGCCAATGAAGTAGAAAGGAAATACAATTCCTGGACAGAAAAGCAATAAAAGCAGGAAAGACAAGGCCAGAACATAAATAAAGACAAATCACAAGGAAAACAGAGGATAGAACAAATGGGATTCACACAAAAGGGGAGGGGATATCAAACACCAGGGAAAAGAGGTGGGTTTTCAGGTTTTGTTTAAATGTGGGGTGGTGAGGATCCAGGCGGAGTGAAGAGGGGAGAGAGTTCCAGAGGGCAAGTCCAGCAAAAAAGAAAGCAGAGGAATGAGTAGATTGTAAGTGGGCGCGGGAGGGGGAGGGAAGAGTGAGGCGGTTAAGATGGAAGGAGCGAGGGGTGTACCTAGGGGAATGAAAGGAGAGAAGGTCTGTTAAATATTGAGGGGTGCCTGTATGAAGAGCTTTATGAACCAGGATGAGCAGCTTGAAATGAGCACGGTGGGGAAAAGGCAACCAGTGAAGACGAAACAGTAGGGGTGTTATGTGATCACGGGGGGAGGAATTGGTAACCAGACGGGCGGCAGTATTCTGAATATGTTGTAACCGGGACTGTTGCGACTTGGAAAGGCCGACGAAAAGTGAGTTTGCGAAATCCACCCGTGACATGACCAGGGATAGCAACAGAGTGGTGAGAGCAGACGGGGATAAGAAGGGACGGACTGCACGGATTTGTCGGAGGAAGAAGAAGGATGACTTGGTGACATGAGATATATGAGCGTGAAAAGATAGATCAGAATCGAAGTGAACCCCAAGGTAGCGAAAGGAAGAGACTAAGGGAACAGGAGAGCCAGAGAAGGAGGGGGCCAATGTGGGGGGTGGGTTGTTGTGAGAAAACCAGATAGCAACAGTCTTGGTGAGATTAAGGTGGAGGCAATTACGAGTCAACCAATCAGCCACAGTGGAAAGACAAGAATTAAGCGTGGAGAGATCAGGACAGGATGGGGAAGTGTGGTGGAGTAATAAAATGTCGTCGGCATAAAGAAAGGCAGATATTCCAGACTGTTGAATTAAGAGGGCCCTTCCACGTCCCCTCCTTTCCCATTGTCTAGCCCCTTCTAGTCCAAATACCATCACAGGTATCAGCTCACTTCCACTCCCAGTGCCACCCCCCGTCAGCTCACTTCCAATCACCCTACCCTCTGTCCATCCCCCTTCCAGTGCCACACTCACGTGTCAGCTCCCTTCCAGCCTCCTCCCCATTACCCAGCCATCTACCAGTCCCATCACCAAGTATCAGCTCCCTTCCAGTCCCCCTTCAGTACCATCCTCAGGTGTCAACTCCCTTCTAGCCCCCTCATTCCCCTGTGTCAGCTTCCTTCCTGCCCCCATCTCGCCCCCCATGTCAGCTCCTTTTCTGCCCCCTCCTTCCCCTGGCAGACCATCTCAACATCTGTTCCCTTCCAGTCCCATTTTCCCATCCCCCTGCATCGGCCCATTTTTAGCCCTAGCCCCCAGTTTTCTTTCAGGGCCAGCAGCACTCTCCTCCCCTCTCCCCCATCAGCCCACTTCCAGTTCTAGCCCCCAGTCTTCTTCTTCTAGTGCCAGCAGCTCTCTCTTCCCCCCATCAGCCCATTTCCAGTCCCAGTCTATTTCCAGTCCTAGCTCCCCCCATCAGCCCACTCCAGTCCTAGCTCCCCCCATCAGCCCATTACCAGTCCTAACTCATTTCCAGTGCTAGCTCCCTGATCAGCTCATTTCCAGTGTTAGCCCCCCATCAACCCATTAAGTCCTAACCCCCCAATAAGCCCATTTCTAGCCCTAGCCCCACCAGTCTACCCATATCTAGCCCTAACTCCTCCAATCAGCTCATTTCCAGTCCTAGGCTCCCCAGTCTACCCATTTCCAGTCCTAACTCCCCCAATTAGACCATTTCTAGTACTAACCTCCCTCATCAGCCCATTTCCAGTCCTGGCCTCCCTTAAGTGTCCATTTACAGTTCTAGCCCTACCCCATCAGCCCATCACCATTGCTAGCCCTTTCATCAACCCACTACCAATCCTAACCCCCCTGATCAGCCCATTACCAATCCTACCCCTCCAATCAGACCATTCCTGCATTTCTGGGGCTAGCCCCACCAATCAGACCATTTCTGGGGCTATCCCCCCCCCCCAGCCCAGCCCTACCCTGCCCTGCCAGTCCAAGCCCCCCCCCCCCCTCACACAGAAGAGCCCTGCATTTCTTAATCAGCATCCCGGCTCACCTTTGCAGAACTGCGGGAAGGAAAAGCGTTTCTCTTCTTTCCTGAGGCTCTATTATAGTTGAGTCTGCCAGTGCTGAGAGTAATCTAGGCATTTCCTATCTCGCACGAGACAGGAAATGCCCAGATTACGACTCAGCGCCGGCGGGCTCAACTTTAACAGAGCCACGGGAAAGAAGAGAAATGTTCTTCCTTCCCGCAGCTCTGCAAAGATTAGCCGGGGTGCCACAAGGCTCTTCCGGGACAGCGGGACGGGGAGGAGGTGCAGGGCTGCTGATTTTGCCGCTGCCACTGCCAAGAAGCAGTGGCAGCAGCTTGCCCTGCAGTTTTGGGGTTTTTTTAAGTTTTGAAGGCCAAGTGAGGCGGTCTTTTTGGGGCATTTTTTGCTGCCTCCAAAAAGTTGCCCCCTGAGGCCACTGCCTCACTCAGCCTCATTATAGGGCCGCCCCTGCCCTCTGCCTCACTATCCCCCCATCCCAGCATCAACTCTCTATCTCCCTGTGTCTCTCCACATCCAGCAAATCCCCTCCACATCCAGCAAATATCCTCCACCTTCCAATCCACCACCTCCCACCATGTCCAGCATCTGCTTGAAGGACTCCAATGCTATAGAAAGCAAGTCACATACTGTTAAGCTTGTAACTAAAACAATGCTCAGAATTAAACTCACTCTTCAATAAATCAATTCAAATTCACATTCAGTTTGATTTTAAAACTGCTTGAATAAGTTACAGAGCTTCTTCAGCCTATTTCCAGTCACTAAGGAAAAAGTTTCCATATTTAACTTTTAAAGCAGAGCAGGTCTGGCCATTTTTGGTGCCCTGGGGAGGCAGGTGAGTATGTTTTCTGGCTCCCCAGGTCTCCTGCAGCACTGGAAAACTGGCTGGGAGTGTGGCCTCTTCAATTGTGGGCCCCCCCTGCAATCACAATGATGTCATCTGGGACCCCAAAATGTTCCAGGGCATCAGGCAGGCATGGGGAGGTAATCCTGAGGCTTTCTGCACTGCCCTGGATCTTGGCCACACTCAAAATAAAAGTTTTAGGCTCCCTGTCAAACCCGGAAGTGCACGCACATGCACGATTGCGCAATCACACATGCACGAAAGTACTCCAGCTTAGGACGGGGGCTAATAGAGGAGCAATAGAGCCCAGGGAAGTTAAAAAAAGGTTTAAATTAAGTTAAATAACATTTTTAAAATGCTTATTTTTGACCTGGATCAGGTTGGAGAGTGAGGCCCAACCCTGGGGACATTTTTTAAAGAAAAAGGCATAAATGAAAAAAATAAAAACAAAGTGAAAATAATATTAAAATTAAATAAAAGGTGCCAGAAAAGTGTCAAATAAAAGAAACAAACATGTATACAAAGAAAAGATGCAATAAATGCTACTGCGTGTGCATATATATATGTATATGTCTATATATAGTTTGCTGGATTATTGTGTCCATGTGCAGGCAATCAGCTGATACTGTAAAGCATGTGAAAGAGGTCTCAGGAGACATAATTCAAATAAATAATGTAGACATTAGGCAAATTTTAAGGAAAATGCCTCATAAAATTACTTTTTGTGTGTAAATTCATACAATGAATGCTGGAGACCAGATCCAGAAGAACATGCATGATAAACTCTCTTGTAACCCCTTCAGCAGTAAGATCTTGCACCCAATCAGCCAAGAATCGTGCTTTCTCTCTATTTGCACCAACTCAGTGGAACGCATTACCCCCAACGATATGAGCCATCCCAGATCTCACATCTTTCAGGAAGGCTTTGAAGACTTACCTTTTCCAACTAGCCTATAACCAGCCACCCTAAATCAGTCCCGTAAGCAGCCGATAGCTCCTGCCGAACATTTAGCGATAACCCCTGAAAATACCAAGCTGATGTAAATTGCAATTTTATGTCCATTTTTAATCATGCACATTAATGCCAATTTATTGTAAATATGTTCACAGTTATTCCAACTTAATGCTGATTTAATGTAAATATGTTCTGAGTTATGCCAACTTGATGCAAACTTGTTTTATGTAACCTGTTTGATATAAATGAGTTTATTGTTCACGTTATATGTAAACCATGTTCACGTGTTATATATAAACCGCACTGATCCGAAATAGCGCAGTATATAAAAACAAATAAATAAATAAAATAAATAAAGATCTGTTAGAAGTTTTAAAACACTAACAGAGTGCTTTGTGAGTGGAAAAGGAGCTAGAAACAGGAGATTGTTTTAAGAACATAAGAACATAAGATATGCCATACTGGGTCAGACCAAGGTCCATCAAGCCCAGTATCCTGTTTCCAACAGTGGCCAATCTAGGTCATACGTACCTAGCAGTACAGTGCAGATATAATACTGATGCAGGAGCTTCACTTAAGAGATTGGGAAGAAGATTCTTGTGGGGTAAGTTGAGCCGGAATGTCTCTGTATGGAACATCTGTGAAAGAATTTGATTGGAATCAGAATTGTAAGTAATTGAGAATTATTTACAGGAGAAGTGTGCAAGAAGCAGGAGTGAAAGCTGAAGAAAAAATTTAAAAGTTAAATATGGAAACATTTTCCTTAGTGACTGGAAATAGGCTGAAGAAGCTCTGTAACTTATTCAAGCAGTTTTAAAATCAAACTGAATGTGAATTTGAATTGATTTATTGAAGAGTGAGTTTAATTCTGAGCATTGTTTTAGTTACAAGCTTAACAGTATGTGACTTGCTTTCTATAGCATTGGAGTCCTTCAAGCACTGAAGAAAAGGTAAGGCTAAAGGTATACAACTCCCAATGCATTGAAAAGAAAAACCCTGAAAGTGAGCTTTTAAACAGTATACTGCTCACAGGATTTATTTAATTCTGAAACAGCAGGAGCTGTCTCAGTGAAAAAGAATGTGTATGAGTGAAAGAGAATGAAAGACTGGATGTGTTCTTAAGGAAATGGAAAGAAAAGAAAAGAAAAAAGTCTTTGCCTTAAAGAGAACTAAAGTTGTTTGGCAAATGGTATAGTTCTTCAGAACTGATTGGCAGTTGTAAAGGACTGAATTTGGCACATACCTATTAAAAAATTGGTTTTGGCACAGAGTTCTGTGGGAGGGAAAGATAGGGAACTTGATTATCTTTTCTTTTTGGGGGAATAGCAAGTCTCATAGATACTAGAAAGAAATAAAATAAAAGAGAAAAATAGGAACATTTTTCCAGATTGCACACATAGCTAGGGAAATAGTTTCTTTTATTGATTTTTAAAGATAGATAATAGGTATCTTGATTACAGCTGGACATCACTGGAGCAGATGGTATCCTAAGGCGCCTAACATCCAAGAATGCAGCAAGACCTGGAAAGAAGATTGAGATAAGTGGATATCCATGGGTGCTGTCACTACATGGCCCAATGCTATGTGGTTAGCATTAGGGCATGTTGTGGGCAGAATGGAAGCAGCACCCATCGCTAACCATGAAGCGGCAATATTGAGCCGCTGCCTAGTTAGTGACCCAAGGGCAAAGTTAGGTCAGCCTTTGCCATGGGAGTTAACCAGGCAGTGACTCAGTATTCCGGGCTGTGTGGTGACCCAGATATTCACTCCAGTGGCAGGATATAGTCCCGGCCTTGCATATTCAGGATTAGGCTTTAACGGCAACAGCTATGTGCTTTAGAAGCTATGTGTTGCTGAATATCGGGCCCTGTGTTCTTTTTTCTTGGGAGAGCTGCCTGCCAGTGTTCCGAGTGAGAAGACCACCCCACCCCACTCTTTGACTGAAGTTCTAACAGAGCCTTCCCTTCTGGGTGTCTTATGGAGGGGAAGCATCTCATTTCTTACCTCGGACAGCAGATTGCCTTGAGTCACCCCTGCTTGTGCGGTCTCTAAAAAGGTGAACATCTTGCCGAGTTTCTAATTCTAGCTTATGAGTGTTATACTCCCTCCATCATGTTAGTAGTTTTGCCAGAATCCAAGCTGAAATGTAGGAATGTGTATTCATTTTGAAGTAAATGGAAAAAATGCAACAAAACAGTCTTATTTCATTTAATTTCTAAATGAAACAGACAAAATCCATTCACAATGTTTTTTTTTTTTCATTTCATTTCATTTTGTTAAAGAGTGCACAGTATTGGCTACTGGTAAAGGAGATGAGCATGTAGTACAGTGTTTACATGCTCAAGTGAGAAGAGAAGATTTTCCCTCCCCACACACACACACACACGCAGAGGGTGTAATTTTATAACAGAACACCTCTGCAGTGGCATACCCAGCCCCCTGTCAACCAGGTGAGTGTCCCCCATGCTGCCAGTGCAACTTCCCCCCCCCCCCCCCCACACACACACAGCGCATACCTCCTCATCTCTGGCCAGGCCCACATAGGCAGCATGGCAAACTTAGCTGCTATGCCCCGTGCTCCAGAGGCTGGCCGGTTATCTCTCCTGGTCAAAGTCTCATGATTCACGAGACTTCAACTGGGAGAGAAGATGTTCTATGTATATTTAAGATGTTCTATGTAAAACAAACTTCGATTTGTTAATTGTTGTTATTTGTACACCGCAACTGATCTCTGGAAGATGCGGTATAAAAATGAGTGTTAAATAAATAAATAAATAAATAAAATAAATAAAGATCAGCCGGCCCAAGGAATGCAAGGCATTGTGGCAAGCCAGCTTAATCGTAAGTTTGCTGCGTTTCCTATGTCAGTCAAGCCAGGGTGTACCCCCTCCTGGTCGGCACCCGGGGCGGGCCACACCCACCACCCCACCCTTGGTATGCCACTACACATCTGCATAGGCAAGAAGACAGCTAGATCTCTTTACACAGTACTAGCACAAATCCTGCTGCACATGCATCTAGACTGAAGGTGTAGACATTATGCCTGCCCGAGATACATGTACTTTGTACATATGTGTATGTTTTGTAACATACAAGTGTAAATTGTGACTCCATCCATAATCTGCCTACTGTATAAGTATGCCCCAGCTTGCACTATACATACTTTTAGGTGTGACCTAATTTTTAAGAACCCATTCACACCAAAATGGTTTATAAAATCATCCTCAGCACTCCTAAATTAGACAGGAATATTTAGCTGCTTTACAATACCCAGGCTGGAGGGTGGGGTTTGGCCAGGAGAGCACTCAGCTGACTAGTGATGATTTTCAGTGCTAGCTGGCTAGCTTAGGCACACCATCCAAAGAAATCTATCACTCAAAAAATCTATCCCTTGCTATCCCCTATGCCCTTTACCTGTTAACATCCACATATCCATTATTCAAAGTCTTCCCGGAGGGAGGCTGGGGTTTTAACCATAGGCAGGACTTACCGATGATAACAGGGAAAGGGTTTTTGGGGGAGAGCAGAGTCAGAGAGGGAACTGATTTGGGAGTTTTTGCAAGAGGGGTTTCAATGTATATAGGGAAGACCCAAGCCTTCCTGACAATGGTAAATCTAGGGTTGGAAATGTTTTCTCCCATGCAGAAAATTAGGATTTCAGACTCTGTTAAGATCAGAAACCAGCTGGGATGCACAGTTAGGGCAGCATATTAAAACAGTACAAAGACTTTGACATTTTCGAAAGCCTGATGCCTTCCACAGCGTAGTACAGTCCTTGGCTCAAATCCCACACCTTTGCGGACTTTCCACACTTCAAATTCATGCTTGTGTCTTTCCAGTCAGCCATAGCACTTGCCAAACAAGACTATTATGCCCATCTGACTAATTCTCTTGCCTCTGACTCTTGCTGTCTCTTTACAACTCTCAACTCTCTGCTCAAGGTGCCTCCACCTCCAATTCCTCCCTCCATTTCTGCCCAAACCCTGGCTGACTACTTCCATGACAAAATCCACAAGATCACACTTCAATTCCCACAAGGTCAGCTACTCCCCCTCTTAACTCCCAGCCTTCTCCCCCCCCCCCCACCTCTCTACCCCTACCTCTCTCTCCCCCCATCTCTCTCCCCCCTACCTCTCTACCCCCTACCTCTCTCCCCCCCTACCTCTGCTACCCTTTCTTCCTTTTCTATGATCTCCGAGGAGGAAACCATTCATCTTTTTTCCTCTTCCAAACTCACTACCTGCTCCTCTGATCCTATTCCCACCCATCTCCTTAGCTCCATCTCCCCCACTGTAGTTCCTGCCATCTCTCATATTCTCAACTTATCGTTCTCCACTGCAGCTGTTCCTGCAGCCTTCAAGCATGCTGTGGTTACACCTCTCCTCAAGAAACCCTCACTAGACACTACCTGTCCTCACTATCGACCCATCTCCCTCCTCTCTTTCGTTTCTTAACTACTTGAATGACTTTCTCCCCTCTCAGGTCCTTCTGGATCCTCTACAATCTAGCTTTCAACCTTTACATTCTACTGAAATGGCTCTTGTCAAAGTCTCCAATGACCTGTTCCTGGCAAAATCCAAGGACCTTTACTTGATCTTCATCCTTCTTGACCTCTCTGCTGCTTTTGACACTGTTGACCACAACCTTCTCCTTGCTACTTTGTCCTCGCTTGGTTTTAAGGATTCTGTGCTATCCTGGTTCTCTTCTTATCTCTCCCATCGCTCTTTCAGTGTTTGTTCTGGTGGATCCTCCTCTACCGTTATCCTCCTCTCAGTTGGTATACCCAAGGATCGGTCTTGGGTCCACTCCTTTTCTTTCTCTATACACAGTCCCTTGGCACACTCAACTCTTCCCATGGCTTTCAGTACCATTTTTATGCTGGTGACTCCCACTCTCCACACCTGAAATCTCTCCAACAAGGCCTGGATCACTGCCTGCCTTTCTAACATTGCTGCTTGGATGCCTCACCGCTGCTTGAAATTGAACATGGCCAAAACTGAGCTTCTTATTATTCCCCCTAAACCCTCCTCTCCCCTTCCTCCTTTCTCAGTCTCTATGGATAACTCTCTACTCCTCCCTGTCTCAGCTCGCAATCTTGGGGTTGTCTTTGACACCTCTCTCTCCTTCTCCACACACATCCAACTGATAGCTAAAATCTGCCGTTCCTTTCTCTACAACATCAACAAAATTCACCCATTCCTTTCTGAACATACAACTAAGAAACTTATCCACTCCTTAGTCACCTCCCATCTAGACTATTGTAACCTGCTCATTGCTGGTTTCCCTCTGAGACATCTCTCTCCTGTTCAATCCGTTCAACACTAATCTTCCGCCAGTCTCATCATGCTCATATTACCCCTCTTCTCAAGTCTCTTCATTGGCTTGCTATCCATTTCTGCATCCAGTTCAAACTTCCCTTGCTGACTTATAAGGGCATTCACTCTGCAGCTCCTCACTACCTTTCCTCTCTTACCTCTCCCTACACCCCTCCTCTGGAATTTCACTTTTCTGGCAAATTGCTTCTATCTGTGCCCTTCTCTTCTATTGCCAACTCCAGACTTTGCTCCTTTCACCTTGCTGCTCCTTATGCCATGAACAAACTACCTGAGTCTGTACGTCAGGCACCTTCTCTGCCCTTTTCAAATCTAGGCTGAAAACTCACCTCTTCGCTGTCCTGATGTCCTTTGTGTTTCATTACCATTCCTCCTACCTGTATCCCATGTCTACAGCTACTGTGTTGTCTGTCTTGACTAGATTGTAAGCTCCAATGAGAAGGGACTATCTTTTACGTGTCACTGTAGCACTGTGTATGCCTTGTAATGCTTTACAAATGTTCAGTACTAGTAGTAGTAGTTGGTGGCTTCATATCTAGATTAGTGCCATAGGTTGTGCATGGTCTTCCCAAGAGACAGATGAAGCAGCTACAGACAGTTCAAAATGCAGCGGCATGTTTGGTGATGTAGTGTCCGAGGTATGCTTCAGCATCAACCTTGTTAAAGACTTTACATTTATTGCCACTAAATGCTAGAATTTATTCCCAATTTCTGGGTACTAAGAACAAATGGACCAGGATATTTGAGCAATATGCTGAAATGGTATACTTCAGGAGAGCTGTAAGATCTAGCCAGATGGCACATCCAGTGGTGTCCGCCAATCAAGAAAATGAGGAAGGTGTGTCTTACAGTAAAGGCAGGAGTCTCTCCATGGTTGTTCCAGTTAAGGTTGAAACAGATTTATGGAATTCTTCAGAAAATTCCATAAACCTGGCTGTTCCCTAAATAATTTATTTATTTTATTTATTTATTTATGGTTTTTCTATACTGCACTATTTACCATCAGCGCGGTTCACAGGCAACAACAATTGTGCGATGGGGGGTACCACATTGCACTTACATTAAACAGGTTGGGTAACAAGGAGAAACAGGCAGATTATCTCAGAGAGTGAACTATGGTACAGGATTAAATAGTAGGTAAGGTAATCACCTGACAAGGCATTAATCATAAAAGAATATATCAAAAACTATATACAGAGTGAAAACTATAATACAAGGTGATAGCAGTGGGTGCATCACCTAAATAAGCGTTAACCGTAGCAGGTACGGTATCGAGGCAGCTTTATTAATTGCATGTTGCAGGCTAGGAGGTTAGTTAAGGAAACCTGGGTCATTGAAGAGGGAATAGAGGGAGGGGGGGTCAGGGATCAGAGCAATGTGGGTAGATTATGTGATGTCACTTGAGCTAGGGAATAACTGGAGGAAAAGATGATGTTTCAGCTGTTTTCTGAACTGAGAGAGATTGTTTATTGCACGAATGTTTGCCGGTAAATAATAATGGGCCCGATTTTCAATAAGGTGCCGAGGTCTGCCATACCTGCAGAAAGTTACCCAGCCAAGAAAAGTGCTTGAATCATGAGTCAGGCGCCGCCAAAACAGGCAGGCTACAAAAATGCAGCACAAACCGAACACAGCAGCAGGCACCTACCGCAGCATATATGGGTAAGTGCAAGGCACAGAACCCGGGCTCTGCACTCGAGGTTGACAGGTGATACCCGTGTATGTACCACGATGGTAACCAGAGAAGCAGGATGGTAGGTATGCATGAATCCAGGTATGGAGTGTCCGGCATACCCATGTACTGCCTGTATAGCGTACCCATGCAGAGATGGCACCATCATGCAGGTGTCCAGGGGCTGCCTCAGCCAGAGTCCCCTTGGCTGGGCAGAGAGACACCAGTGGAATGGCGGCGAGGAGAAGTGCAAACTTCATCCCTGGCAAGAGTGAGAGCCTTGTCTGCTGTGAGCTGCAGCACGAGGGGGTGCTCTACCCCAGGGGTGGCCATCGCGCAAATCTGTGGATGTCAACAGCCATATGGAGGGACATCCAACCCCGGTTGTGCAGGTAAGGAAGATGCAAGAGGCGGGGGGGGGGGGGGGGGCTGTGCTGACAAACCCTGAAAGACACAGCTGTGGGTATGCACAGGAAGACAGTGCTGTGATGCTAAGTCACATGCTAGTGGCTAGTGGCTGCTCCAATGGGTGCTGATCAGGCAGTGGTGAGGGGACAGACCATGCATTGGCACAGGTGCCCGTCTCGAGTGCTCATAGCAGGGGGCATACCCACACACAGCAGGTGGAGTGGCCGCTGCACCCCCTGGTAGTGGTGGCATCAACACCACAGATCATGAGCAGCAATGGTACTGGCCAGTGTAGGGAGCACTGAGGTTGGGCTGTGCAATGCAGGGGAGCCTGCCAGCCAGTGTGGACATCCCAGACACTTGCCCCACCACCCAGCCCCTGTGCCCCAGTGTAGGGGTCTGGGGTGACCAGAGGCAAAACCCACATATGTGTTGCCCATCTGCCCCTGTAAGCACTGCCTGCCATCCCCTGTCCAACTGTGACAACATCTCAGTGATGCGATGTCACAGAACATGACAGATCTGTAATGGCGAGCATGCACAAACTGTGACAGCCTGTTCATGCATGGTGCACAAAAAACCATGCAATGCAATGGCCCCTGAGACAATGGATGCCTCCTGCAATGGCACTTACCCACAGCTGAGGCCATGCACAGCCTACAACCAAGTACTATGATGTCAAGGGATCCCTGTGTGCAACAGATAGGAGCAAAGGAGGGGGGAGGACTACAAAGATGCCAGAAGGGCCCAGAGGGGTGGCACAGGTGAAGCAGTGGCCCAGATGGCACCATTGCCAGTGGCACAGGACACATGGCAAAGGGCCAGGGGAGTGATGGGCAGGAACATGGTAGCAGATTCCAGAGGTGTACCAGCACATGCACCCCACACCTGTCACCCATGGGTATGCTCCCTGTTGTGAGTGCCACCCCCAAATGGTCCCAGAACCTGTCACTCACCTGGGTCAGAGGTACAGCAGGGACAGATAGACAGAAAACACCAAACTCTGCAAGGCAACAGTGAATGTAGTCTGTACAGCAGCAAGGGGCACAAGTAATGGAAACACAGGCGACCATATCACTGGCAAAATGCATATGTGAATACCATTTCTGGTACAAGGAATGTTGGTGGGCCAGGATATATCCTCGGACCTATCTCATGGACAAAGCAAAGTAATCTTACAGGCTGTTACTGTGGGAACAAATGCCATGTTGGGGAAAGGTGTGATAGGGATGTGAGTGATGGAGGTGTGGGAGGGGGGAGGGGGGAAGTGCACATTGGCCACAGGGAACTAGCTAATAGATCCCCTCAGGAATATGTGTGAGACCTATAGGCCTTTTGTGTAGGGATCAGAAGCCCCCCCCCCCCCCGCAGATGGTGAGATGAGAACTGGATCATATGGATGACATCTAGAACATAAGTGCAATTACAGTTAACATGCTCAGACAGCCAGGAGGAGAGAGATGGGGCCTGAGGAGCAGCTCCATTGGGCTCTGTAAGTCGAAGCAGTCTGCCTGTCCTTGACGTGATGTTCACTGTGAATTGCTATTTCCATCACAGCATGCAGCTGTGTCCTTATCAGAGTCAGGCTGAGATGAACAAAGGACTGTTTGTTAGGCCTACTGCAGCCTGTTATCTAGGCTGGTCAGGGGAAAAGGGAACAGGCATGTTAGGAAGCATGGAAGACAGACAGACCAGGGTGTTAGATGACCTCACAGACTTCCGCAAAGACCTCAAAACATTCCTATTTATAGAAACCTATGAGCATTCAGGCAATATCCCCTACCCAAACAATAACACTACTACCTCCACCAACTAAACACATATCCATACTACCCACACACTCAAATTTTTCATGCCACGTTTTAAATACCTTCATGTTAAATGTTACCTCAATTGTACTGTCTAATTACTGTTAAGTATCTGTACTGTCTAAATGTTTACATGTACCCTAATGTTAAATGTAACCCTCCAATTGTCATGTGACGTGACCACCTTGATTGAAGGAAAAGGTGGCATACAAATCTATCTAAATAAATAAATAAAGATAGCAAATATGTCCAGGTATGGTGTCTATGTTACTGTAGTAATGATAATGCAGCATATATAATACAAATCATAGTGGCAGTATAGAAAGATCTGTCTATATCCCATTGCCCAGCCCCCAGGAAGGGCAGGTTGCCAGACGGCGGCAGGATACAAGTATGCAGAACAGGTGAAAAGCTTGAGCCCAACTGAGTCCATGTGTTTCCCCCCTCTCTCCCACAGGGAATATGGCGTGCAATGCACTCTTGAGGTCCTCAAGAGCCGCTTCTGCACACAGCGCTGGAGGAGACTGAACCAGCTGCAGCAGATCAGGAAGTAGCTGGTGGCCAACAAAAATCAGTGGGGTACACAGTGGAGCCCAGTAGATGCAGGGGGGTAGCAGCCATGGCTGCTGGACAAGTGCAGGCAGAACACCCGGTGGTGGTCCCTCTCTGTATGCAATGATGGGAATGTGCTATGGGCAGCTGTGCCATACCCCAGTGCCATGCCCCCATGTGCATACCAGCCGGCACCTGAGATGTGTATGTATGCACACACAGGGCTGGGGCATGGTGCAGTTGGGCTGTTTAGGGGCATGCACCCCCAGTGATGGCCCCAGGGGCACATTGTGCACCTGCACATTCTGCCCCCTGCATGCGCCCAACATCCAGGGGCATCAGCAGGCTATGGGTTAGCATGTGGGGGGGGTGAACAGAGCTGGCTGTAGGTGGGCAAAAGGGAGAGTGTACAGTGTGCACTGTGGGGGTGGCATGCCCCTGTGGGCAGAAGGTAGGTTGAGCGAGGCATGTGTGGGTCCCCCAGGGGTGTGGCAGTCCCACCCCAGGGTCATGCCCAACCAGTTCATGAACCCCCTCCTCTTGCCCCACAGGTGTCTCCCAGGGGTGTCAGGACATTGCCAGTCCAACACGCCTACCACCCAGGACCATCAGTCCAGTGCCACAGGAGCAGCCCAGCACCATTACCACCAGCAGTGCCAGGATGAGGAGGAGGAGCCCAGCATCATCAGAGGGGGAGGGCAGCAGGGGGACCAGGACACAGTGGCAGGATGGGGAGTCAGTGGAGGAGGGGTCAGAGGGGGTAGCAGGAGGGATGCAGGAACCACCCACCAAGCACCCCAGGTAGAGTGGTGTGGCACAGGGCACCACAGCCAGGCATCAGGCAGGGGGTCTAGAGATGGAGCTGCATCCCCCAGCTGTGGCCTGCATCCCACAGCCATGCCCACCCACTGCCCTACCAGGGGGCCTTGCTTCCACCACATGGCTCCTCACAGGCAAGGTGCAACAGGCAGCAGAGCCACGGTCCACCTTCCATAGCTGGGTGCCCCCAAAGCCACCCCAGCACCCATTGGCACTCTCTGACTATGCCACACCAGGCCCCTCTGTGCCACCACCCCCTTGTCTATCCAGTGACGGCTATGACCACCCTGGTGGTGGAGGAGTGGCTCCTGAGGGAGGAGGTTCAAACAGCAGCAGGCTCCATCTCCAAGCACATAGGTGCCCTTGCCAGTGCCATTAAAGGGCACAAGCAGGACCCCTATGCACCATAGGCAGTCCCCCTGGCAGGGTATGCCATGCACCAGGGTGTTCTATGTTCAGTATATCTGTATATTGTCTGGCAGTGTTGGAACTGTTGTACATTTTGGAACATATTTTACAATGCAATGGGTCCTTTTTTCAAAACTTCTGTGGTGTCCATTCTGTGGGGGCAGGGAGTCATGTCTGTATGGGTGGTGCATGGGACTGGGGGAGGGGTCTGGGTTTCTGTGGCAATGGGGTGTGTGCAGGCCCATACTGCATGGGTATGGCAGAGGGGCACTAACTATGCAGACAGGCTGATTTCAGAGACACTACCCATGATGGGCTGTGCCTGTGGCCATCTGCACAGGTAGTACCTCTCTGCGATGCACACACAGTATGCTGTGGCAATATGGATGTGGCCCAACAGCACTGCACATGAAGGGTGCAGCCTGCTCCTTGGTGGCCACAGTCAGAGCAATGGCGTGCGCCTGTCCATATGCCACTGTTGCCATGCCCATATATGGTGATATCTGCCCTACCCAGGTATAGTGGTTTGTGTGGCCCTGCACACCTATGTTGTGATCACTCCTTGCTGTGTGGTTATAGCATCCTATGGTGGCAAGCTGTGCCATAGATTTTCAAAATGTCGGCACTCAGGGGCCTACACGGGTACCAGGTATGCCACTGGACAGAGTATGGCAGTGCTGTATGTTGTAACCACGCATGTCTAATGGAACCTACATGAGTAGCTGAATACTGCCATAGTGCTGGCCTACATGATGGCAACGGCATGGCGCATACGGATGACAGGGAGCCCAGGGGCAGGGGACAGATGTGGGGAAGATAATGAGGTACATTGCATACATAATGTACTAATAAGCACTTTTTATTGTTCATTCAGAATGTCCCATGCTGGCGCTGGTGCAGGGTGGTCCCTCAGAAACTGTCCCTTATCACCCTTGCATGGTGGGCCAGTGTCCTGGCCTGCTGCTGGCTCCTGGACTCTGCCACATCACCATCCACTGCCTCTGCCACCTCCCATGCCTCTGCAACTGCTGGCTCTGGGTTTGCCACCTCTCACATCCGTGCCAGATTGTGCAGTACAGAGCATACTGCGAAGATCAGGTACACATGCTCAGGGCTGTGCAGGAGTTCCCCACCACTCCTGTTGAGGCACCAGCAGCAGCTCTTCAGCACCCCTATTGCACGCTCCATGATTGTCCAGGTACACTGATGGGTGGCATTTTAGCACTCCTCGTGCTGGCTCATGGGGTGGCACACTGGGGTCAGCAGCCAGGTACTCAGTAGATAGCCATGGTCACCTGTGGGGACAATGTGAGATGTGCACATGAGCATGGGACATTCTTGGGGCAGAGTCTAGGGCCATCTATGGTCAGCAAGCGGCACGCCATCTACCGGCATCTTCTACCAGTTGGCGTCACTGTAGCAGTGGGATGGCACCAACATGTGGCTTGTGTAGCTGTCAGCCATTTGGGGAGGGGCATTGGGTGATGGTGATAAGGGCTGGCCTGTTGGGAGTGGTGGGTAGGGGCAAGGCACAGGGATGCAATTTTGAGGTCTGCAAGCTGGGTTGGGGATCAATGTGTCTGTGCACTACACGTCTGCTGCCAAGTGGCTGCGCTACATGATGCCAGCCCATGCCCTTCCACATTCCACATGTTGGTACATGCTGCCTGCATTCAGCCACATGGATTCCCCTGGTCATCACCGTGATGTACATTGTGGCCCACTGTGTACGTGGCTCTGCAGGGCAGCAGATCATGTGCACATGGTGGTCCCCATCTGATGCATTACATCTGTCTCACATGTATCACCACCTGCCTGCAGTATACATAACTTTATACTACTGCATATGTATGTTTTAGCCCTGTCCTGGAGCTCATACATGTGCCTACTCACGTAGCAGCCATGCGTCTCTGAGCCGGCCCCCATCTGCTGCCTGCCCCAGGCTGGACTGGGCAAGGACAAATGTGTTGTGGCAGGACCATCTGTGAAGGCCATGTTGGCATCCACGATGACCTGCATGTTCATGGACCCATGCCTGTTCCGGTATGCCCTCTGATCCAGCCATGGTGCCTGCAGTGTGATGTGGGTGCAGTCTATGCTTCCGAGCACCGATGGGAACCCAGAAACATTGTAGAAGGCCTGCATGGTCTCCAGCCACATCTGCTCTGTCCAAGGGAAGGCTATGACGTGATGCATCCTCCGCAGCAGGGCTCTGGTGAAAGTGTTTATGTAGTGACTGGTGGTTAACTGTGTGATCCCAACAGTTGCCCTGATCACATGCTGGAAGCTGCCAGTTGCAAGGACTCCCAGGGTGGTGGTCACCATCATGGCCAATGGCAGGGCCTAGCTTCTGGAGGTGGAGGGCTCTAGGTCCATGCTGAGGATCCTGCACAGCTCTGTATTGTTGCCCCATCCAGTCTGTACCTCTGGTATATTTCCTCCTCCATCAATTGCAGATATCTCACCCTGAACCTGTGTACATGTGGGGCACAGTACCTGCATCTCGGGTGCTGGGCTGCGGCCAGCTGCTGGACATGCACTGCCTTCAACATCTTCCATTGTGCCCGGGCATGGCAGGCATATCTCCATCTCTGGATCACCATGTGCATGGCCCACATGGCTTCTCTGCCGGTCTGGTATCACTTTCCAAGTATACAGTTAGTGTACAGGCTTGCACACACTCCCTCGCTCTACTGTACACTGTTCCACCTCTCCATGGGTTTGTCGGACTCCTTCTGAGGTCTTTATGCACCGGGAAACATCACAGTATGTGACGTCCAATGTTGGCGCACACGGGCTTTTAAAATCCGCTTTACACGGGTTACATGGAACCACACCCCCGTTACGTCCCAGGGCCTCGGCACATAGTGCTATGCAGATAGTTGCAACTCCATGATTCAAGCCACCTTGTTGAAAATGTGGTTTACATGGATTTGGCAATTTTACACAGGTAAGACCTTCTTTTACACGAGTAACACACGCCTAGCACTTTGGATTTTCACCCTGAATACAGTAACCCCTTATGGTATGAACACAGAGATTGAATGGTGGTCAATTAAATGAATTTCATATTTTTGTTGCTGACGTCTTCTTTAGTCCCGCTGCGTAATGCTGATGTCATCACGTGTGAAACCGGAACAGGAATTAGGACGGGTTTTTCTTGAAAAAGAGCCAGTGTCATTGCAGGCTTGAAACACAACGATTGTGTCGCAAGATAACCCGACCTTGCTGCGATTGATTCATAGACGATTTACTGGCGGGCTTGTTTTAAAGAGTCAATGGGAGTAATTCGGGAATTTTGACTAACTCTGCGATATCCTGATTGGAGAGGTGGTGAATTTACATCATTGAAGAACCCATCGAGTTCCTCCATTAATATTCCCTGGGTGATCCCAGCTACTGGTCATTCTTGGGCCCAGCTAAGTATCTCTATGATTAAAAGCTTTTCTATCTCAGATTTGTTTCTGAATTGGAACATTCCTCATTGCATGTGTATTAGCAATTCAGTTTATGCAGAGGCTTGTCCTTTTGGGCTATTTATAGTCTCTAGCGTATTTGGGTCGCACTGACCTTTTAAATAAAAGTTGATTAAAAGGAGGGTCTGTCACTTGAGTGTGTTACTGCGCCCTCAAGACAGACGATCCGACAAAAAATTCTATTTTTGGTTGATATTAACTGTTCGGACCATAATTGATTACACAGGTACACTAAAAAAAAATTTTTTTAAACTGCCTCTAATGTTTCGATTGATTTTTACGTTTTTTGGTGCGCTGAATCCAAATCTGGTAACCAATTTGCTCCATCACGTACAGATTTTTTGCTACATTGGGTTAGCAGTTTGAGGTGAACGTTTCAGATTGAGTGCGATCGAGATAAAAGTTTCTTGGATGAATTCTTTATACTAATTGTTTAGTAGTTATTCAAATAAGAATAAAGAAAATTGTAACAAGGCAGCACATAAGAATAGAGTAATGTCAACAAAACACACTGTGATGTAGCAAAATTGTCTGCACTTAAAACAGCCACATACATGTGCACAAACATTGAGCATATAAGAGCGAGGTTAGACACAAAGCAAAGCAAAGAAATGTGCAAAAAATGTTGTACAGGTATGTATGTAAGAATAGAAAACGCAAACCGCACCATTGCAATACATGAAGACAAACACCCGATGGTGTGAAAATAAAATTCTAATAAATGAGATCCGACACTGTGGTAATAACTAGCAAATTTTTATTTCAAAGTTTAGTAAAAACACGATATTTGTCAACACAGTTTAGATTTTAAAGTCATTCTTGGGTCAATCAATCTCCTGGTGGGCCCGTTTCTTCTTCCCCCGAATGCTTCTCTTGGTGCGCTGCTTGGCGTATTTTTCATCTGGGGTTTCCCGCAGCAGCAACCAGCAGAAATCAGCCATCATAGTGGTGTTCCATCTTCCTTGGTACCTTCTCTCTGCGTCCTTGATGTCCTGGTGAAACCTTTCACCTTGTTCTTCACTGTACGCCCCCAGGTTTTCGGGAAAGTAGTTCACATGGGAGTGCAAGAAATGGACTTTCAGGCTCATGTTACAGCCTTGTTCTTTGAAGGCATTGAGCATCCTGGCAACAATATCCTTATAGTTCTCATCCCGCCTGTTCCCCAAGAATTTGAGAACAACATCCTTGAAGGAATCCCAGGCTTCTTTTTCCTTCTCAGACATCGTTTCAGCGAATGCTCCATCTGAAATGAGTTTCCTTATATCAGGGCCAACAAACACTCCTTCCTTTAGCTTTGCTTCAGAAAGTCGGGGGAACTTTGAGCAAAGGTACCGAAAGCACTCACCATCTTTTGGAAGGGACTTGATGAATTGCTTAATGAGACCCAACTTAATGTGGAGAGGTGGTAATAGAATTTTATCACGAGGTACCAAGCTCTCATGAAGAACATTTTTCTCACCGGGTCTCAAATACTCCCGAATTGGCCAGTCTTTTTTCCCCCAGTGTAGGTCGCGGGCCAGGCTATCCCACAAGCAAAGGAAGCAGGGATATTTGGTGAAACCGGATTGCTGCCCTAATAGCATGGATAGAATTTTAAAGTCTCCACAAATCATCCACTTATGCTCATCATAACGAATCTTCGTAGAGATTATTGTAGATAGTTTTATAGTAGACATAGTTACCTTGTTGTTCCCAAGTTCTAAACTCCTGTTACTTGTAAAATGCAATACAGTTTCCTGTATGTATATGTTTGTTTCATGTAAACCGCGCTGATGATAATAGTGCGGTATATAAGAGATGTTAAATAAATAAATAAAATAAATAAATTCTGAAGAATCAGGGCCAAATTCTCGTATTTTTCTTGGAGAATAACAGAGTGAGCAATAGGAACTGAAGCGAATGTGTTGCCATTATGAAGAAGAACACCATTTATGCTGTCTTTTGACGAATCAATGAACAGCCGCCATTAAGCAGGATCATACTTGAGTTTAAAACTTTTCCATCACTCACTCCGTATATATCGTTGCAAAATACCAAATCTTCCTCTTTGCTGAAATACTTCAAAAATTGTGTCTCGCGGTTGCGGTACCAATAAAAAGTTGTTCCTGGTGACAATAGATTTTTCTGTTTAAGCCGAGAACCTAGCAGTTGGGCAGCATCTTTTGGGAGTCCTAAATCCCGGACTAAATCATTCAATTCAGCTTGAGAGAAAAGTTCAGGTTTCGGATCTGGTTCAGTTTCAAACTCGGAAGTACTGGACTCATCGGGAAAAGCCATCTGATGAGTCTCATCATGATCAGAACCGTCCACACAAATATGATCCAAAGATTTTGGTGGTTCAGGCACAGGTACTTTGTTGCTATGAGGCATAGGCCTAATTGCTGAGGGAAGGTTGGGGTAACTTATTACGTTCTTATTTTTTAAGTTGTATCCCTTCACAATGCAAGAGCAAAAATAGCAGTCACTGCTGTGGTCTCTTTGTTCACGCCACATCATAGGTATTCCGAAACGAAATGCTTGTTTTTTACCTTTCATCCATAAGCGTAGATCTTCCTCACATGTCTTGCACATTTTGTGAGGAGCCCACGATTTGTCTTGATCGCCTAACTTCAAACCGAAATAGGCGAAATATACTTTTTTAATAAATGCAGAAATGTTCCTCTGCCGCTTTTCCACGGTATATTCCCCACAAATAAAACAAAAACTGTCCGGAGAGTTGACGCAACCTCTGGCTCTGTGAGCCATCACAAATACACAGCACTGCAAACTACAACTGTAGTGAACCACTTCGGAATAAAGCTGGATTACGACTGAGCAAACAAAAGGTAATAATGAACTTGCAAGAAACTGAAATTTGACAAGAACGTTCATGTCGCAACCACCGTGTTTGAGCGAGCGCGAACGAGGCGAGGCGAACAGGAAAGAACATGCGCCAGCGCGAGTACTGGATTTAGCCCCCCGCCTCCCAATTGTCCTGTTAATGTATAAAATGAATACAAAACACTCTAAAATATCATGAGGGAGTGTTTCTAGTTAGTTAACCATTACAACCTCTATTTTGGGCCAAGAAAACAAACTGCAGTCGGCTAAAAAGAAATTATGTGAACATTCCTTATATGGGTAAGAAATCTAATTTTGCAAGAAAACGTGACGTGATGGAACATTTTGGCTATTTTTCCTGGATTCAGCACCCCAAAATCTATAGGAATCAGTTGCAAAACTGGAGGCAGTTTTTTTGGTAGTGTACCTGTGTTATCATACACGGGAATGATTAAGTGATTTTTTTCCACTTTTAGATGTAATTTTTGATTCACTTATAGAGGTTTAATTTTTTGATTTTATAAAATACATGCTCCAACCAAACTATATCTCTGAAAACATCTATACAAGTTGTTCGTATAAGTATGTGCCGTGTTATTTGCCATCCATACTCATACACATGTATGCCATCATTTGATTTTATTAAACAGGCTTAACACGCAGAAAATCTTTTATTAAATTACCCCTTAAAATGCTTACTTTACAATTGGTAACTTGAAAAAAAGACTCAGACAGCTTCTCTTTGAAAATGTGCTTAGTGTGTGTGTTATGTTTCAATCTGTTTATTAACCCACCAGTACAACATAGATTACAACATTACAAAATGTAAATACAAACAGCACATTTTGCTGAGGACAGAAATCTAGTTTAACCATTTTTGTTATCATTTTCCCCCTCCCCCCAGCCCCACCCATCCACTCTTCCTCTTCCCAAACCCCACCCCAAGAGCAAACCCCCATATCTCTCCTGCAGCTATAATTAATCACCTCTCTTCCCCATCTTCTCCCTCCCTAGTCACTACCTCAACTTTCTCACAGGGACCAGTGCCTCTTATAGACCCCAGAAGAGCATAACACAAGAGTCAAACAAAATCTCACTCCCCCCCAATGGGCATAAAGTGGGGTCACCTACCCCCAAACAAGCACCAGTCACACATTCCCCAACTAAACAGCCCCCCATCATCCTCAAAACCCATTAACAATCAGAATACAGGCTTGCAGTGGCAGCAATTGCAGGTTCCCTTCCCATACCATCATTCAATGGGACTTACGATGAGGCACCCTCCTTATATCCATTTGCTCCAGCACCATCAGTCATAGAAAGCATTGTGCCAATTCCAATATGAAGGCCTCCCCGTGGACAGCCAATATTGCATGATCACTTTTTTTCCACACCAACATGATCTTCCTTGCCCAAAGAACCTCAAACCATCTCTTGAGTCCAAAAGCTTCTGGGATATCAAACAACACTGCTCTGAACCCCCCCCCCCAACTGCCTGCCCTAAGATTTGATGAATATACCCCAAAACCCTCTTCCAAAAACCTGCAATCTTAAGACATACCCACACCATATGCCCCAAACTCCCTACTGCATCCTCACACTTCAGATATCCCCTATTCTAGTCATCCACCTCCTGAGGGCCATCACATCCTCCACTCTAACCCCACAACACATCCACCAATACAAGAGACATTCCCGGCTCCTCTACATCCTCATTTCATCCCATACTGAGTTACCAACATCACACACCACACACCCTGTCTATATAATCAAGTGCAGTCTGATCAATGCTTGCTCCGCCCGTAATAAATTACAAACTCTTGCTTATCAAATCAGTGATGATGCAATAGATCTCCTTTGCATCACAGAAACCTGGTTCACCGAAACGGACAATACCCTACTCAACCAACTGAATACCAGCACCCATAACATCCACAACTGCCCACAAACCAGCAACAGAGGTGGTTAAGTCTGCATTCTATCAAACAAGCAACTCAGCTTCACCACTATGAGCACAACATCCTCCCGTGGTCTGGATACCCTCATCATTAGTAACAAGCACTTCTCCATCTGCCTTGTCTATAGGGAACCCCATCACAATGCAGACTAGCTTGACTCACTTCTTGAAGCTGTCTGCACTCACACCTCCCACCAACACTTCATTCTCCTTGGTGACTTCAATCTCCCCTCGGCTAACGTAAACCAAAGCAACTCTTTCCTTCAAGCCATGGATAATCTGCAATTCACACAATTAATCAACACCTCAACTCATCTGAAGGGTGGTGCCCTTGATTTACTCTTCCTCCCTAAAAATCTGCTCTCCTCTACACACCCTCTCTCCCCTTATTTACCACTATCCGGTGATCCAACCACCACCACCTAATAACATTTACCCTACCCACACCCCTGCCCAAACATCCTCCCTCCTAAACCTCCTTCAACAAGAAGATTCATAAACTTTAATGAGGCATCTTTCATGCAAGAGACTGTCCCCACCTTAAAGCAAGCATTTCTCCACTCAAACCTTGATATACTGGTACATTCCTGGAACACTACCATCACTGAAGCTTCTAAGGCTTCACCACGCCCCCCATCCAAAATCCATCAGTATCATGTTCCCTGGTACTCTGCCCTCCTCAGAGAGCAGAAATGTTCCCTCCGAAGACTCGAATGAAAATGGAAAAAATCGAAGGACTCGCAGCTTTAACCCATCTATCTAGACCAATGTACAGTTTACTCCAACAACACCCTCAACGGCAAGCATGAATACCACCACAATATCCTCCTATCCTCCATAAATAAACCAAGGGAACTTTTCAACCTCATTAAAACTCTCACAAGCGACCTATCTCAGCCTCATCACAAAAACATCATCCATCCTCAAGTAATAGCAGACTTCCTAATATCTAAACACAAACTTCCTGGCTCTTCCACTCTCATCATACCTCCCTCCATTACCTCAGCTTCTTCCATCACACTATGGAT
The DNA here is from genome assembly GCA_033557465.1 of Ichthyophis bannanicus. NCBI lineage: Eukaryota > Metazoa > Chordata > Amphibia > Gymnophiona > Ichthyophiidae > Ichthyophis > Ichthyophis bannanicus. Next base: position 785,024,131 of record CM066033.1, read on the forward strand.
GGCATTCAGAGATGTCCCCCCTGAAGAGCTTCTAAACATCATCACCCACATTAACGCCACCACCTCTCCTCTTGACCCCTCCCCAGTAACCTGGATCAAGCTGACAAAGACCATTCATCTCCACCATCCTTCATGCATCACTCGCCCAAGCCTATCTCCCACCTGCTCTTAAACAAGCCTCTGTGAGACCACTACTGAAGAAATTAAATCCCAACTGTCCTGCATCATTCAGACCCATAGCCAGCGTTCCTTACCTATCCAAAATTATAGAAAAAGCAGTTCAAATTCAGCTTCAGGAGCATGTCGACAGACTTGCCCCATTCGACCACAGTCAACATGGCTTTTGCCCCTACCAGACTGCTGAAACCTTACTTACCTCCCTCCTGAATACACTCATCACTAGAACTGAAAAACCCCTCTCTGGTTTTGTACTACTATTTCTTGACAACTCTGCAGCATTTGACATTGTATCCCACCAGATTCTACTCAAACAACTCAACACTACTGGTGTTCAGGGTGCCCCGCTCAAATGGATCCACTCCCAGCGAACCCAAAAGTTAGGCTCAGAAACCAATCATCAGCACCTTACATCCTTCCCCAAGGAGTCCCACAGGGTTCTGGCCTCCCCTCCTTCCTATTCCTCCACTCCCACATATCATTCCCTTTACCCCCCATAACCACTTATAGCTACCCAGCCCCCTTTTTTTACATACTAGACATACTGTAAGCATTCCTTCACACCCCCCACCTCAACACCTCACCTGCCCTTTCCCCTCCTTTCTCACCCTCCATTTCCTCAGTTTCATAGTATTCTGTAATATAGGTTTCTACTTCATCCCTTCTCATTATCATCTCCTCTCCCCATGTCAAACGCTGTTTATAGTTATTTGTTATTGTTTAAAGTTGCCTATATACATTCTCAATTTGTTCCTTGTAAACCGTTTTGTTCCATGTAAACTCTTTTGCCTCGTAGAAAAACGGTATATTAAAACCAGTTAAATAAAATAAATAAATACTCTGCAGAGGGCACCAACTTAGTCAGAAAGGCCCATGCCCTAGAGAAGTAGGCCCTATGCAACATTTTATATTGGCATTCCCTAAGTCCTAGTACAGCACGCCAAACTGGGGATCCTGGACAAACTAGCACAGACAATGACCCCATGGAACCGTTTCCCCCAATTCCTCTTGCTACTTGGCCATCAAACAATCAAAAGTAGGTCTAGGTTGCTCTCTCCAAATCTGCTTATGCACTTCCAATGTGGGCAATTTCCACTCCTTCTCCAATCCCCACAGATATTGTAACTTTGCCTCAAATTCCTTCTGCAAACTCTCCTTAGGAAGGAGCCTCACATAATTTTGCAACTGCAAAAAGGCCGACATATCTCTCCCATTCAAACCCCAATCTCCAAGCCCCCCCCCCCTCCATCCACTGCCCAAACCCACTAGTCTGCCACTCAGGTAGAAACTCCACATTCCCTCTCAAGGGCAAATAGTCACCTGAGGATCCAGTTGCAGCAGCTGACACCAACAATACTATTTTTATTTTTATTTTTTTTATTTAGATTGTTTTTGTATACCGCCTTATCCTTCAATCAAAGCGGTCACGACACAATTGGGGGATACATTTAACACGCGGGGATATGAGACATACACTAATACTTACAGGGAACATGGGCTATGGAGGGTTAAGTGGCTTGCCCAAGACCACAAGGAGCATCTGTGGGACTAGAAACCCTGGTCCTTCCGGCCCAAGGTTGCTGTCCTCTAGTGGGATTTGAACCCCCGACCTTCCGGCCTGAAGTACTAGGCCTCCCTCAAGGGCATCAGTATGCACAGTGACCTTAACTGCACCAGGATCTTCCCCAGTGGGGCACACAACAAGGACACCAATGCATACAGATAGCCTCATGCACTCTCATACTCAAAAGGGGTGAAATCTACCTCTGGCTTTACCCAGTCCCACAAATGCCCAGTCACACATGACAAGTTGTATAAATGCAGATCAGGCAGCCCTGCCCCTCCATTTTTCCAATCTCCAGCTGACCTAGAATAGGGGGCCCATGCTTTCCTACCTCCCCAACAAAAACCCTTAAATCATGTGCAGTATCCCAAGGCCTTCAGATTGGTCCTGTGCAGAAACAGAGGCAACATCTGCAACAGATATAACCACCTTGGAAACAGCACCATCTTAAACGAACGAATCTGCCTCATCAACGAGAGCATGTACGTTTTCCAAATTTCCAGCATATCCCTCGTACTTTCCATCATTGGACTCACATTCTGATCATACAATGTCAAGGGATCTGAATTCCCAAATATCGGAAAGCCCCCTCCACCCATTATAAAGAAAACTCACTATCCCACCCCCCGACATACCGATTCCTCTGATGGGAGACCCTCTGATTTTTGGAAGTTCAATTTTAATCCAGAGAACCTACCAAACCTCTGGAACTCAGCTATCAGCTCCTGTAAAGAGCTCCTGAGTTACATAGAAACATAGAAAAATGACGACAGAAAAAGACCACATGGCCTATCTAAACTGTCCTTCCATATTTCATAGAAGGACCCCATAGTTACCCTGTTAGCCAAGTTGAATATCCTGTTCATATGTAAACACAAAGTACTTTTGGAAATGTGTATGTTCACTGTTCATTGTAAACCGCGCTGAAGCTGAATAGCGCGGTATAAAAGAGACTTTAAATAAATATTGACAACTACAACAGTCCCCTTTTTTCCTTTAGAGATCCTCTGTGTTTGTCCCATGCTTTTTTGAATTCAGATACTGTCCTCATCTCTACCACCTCCACTGGGAGACTATTCCACAGATCCACCACTCTTTCCATAAAGAAATATTTCTACATATCACTCCTGAATCTGTCCCCTTTCACCCTCAACCCATGTCCCCTCGTAGCAGAACTTGCTTTCAATCAAAAGAGGCTCTCCCCCTGTGCATTTATGCCATGGAGATATTTAAACATCTCAATCATATCACCTCTATCCCATCTTTCCTCTAAGGTGTACATATTAAGATCCTTAAGTCTGTCCTCATATGCTTTATAATGAAGACCACTAACCATTTTAGTAGCCACCCTCTGTACTGACTCCATCCTGTTTATATCCTTTTGAAGGTGCAGTCTCCAGAATTGCACAAAATACTCCAAATGAGGTCGCACCAAAGACTTATACAGAGGCACTATCGCCTCCTTTTTTTCTGCTAGCCATTCCTCTTCATATGCACCCAAGCATCCTTCCAGCTTTTGCTGTCGCCTTTTCTACTTGTTTAGCTACTTTAAGATCATCAGACACAACCATGCCCAGATCCAGCTCTTCTTTAGTGGGCAAAAGTACTTTACCCCCTATACTATATTGCTCCCTTGGATTGCTGCTTCCCAAATGCATGACCTTACATTTTTTAACATTAAATCCCAGCTGCCAAATTCTAGACCATTCTTCAAGCTTATCTAGATCCCTCCTCATGTTATCTACACCACTGGGTATTGTGATGAAGCTGACACTACTGAAGCTATGGAGTTAGGAGAAAACTCCATTTCTTTTAAAGAAACTGATTTACAGAGAATGCAGTTACCAAGAAGTGCAGCTAGAGAGAGTAGACATGAGGCTGCAGAAGGTAGGCTGACACACCCAGATTGTAATGATGCATTAGCTAATCAAACACACCTGAGTAGAGGGCCAGAAAGCTCACTAGAGAAACGGCTTTATAAGCAGTGCTCGGTCAGGAGAATAGAGGGAGGATCACCAATACAGGGAGGACCTCGAATAGAGAGACGACCACAGGAGCAGAGAGGACCACAAATACAGAGAGCAACAGAAACCCCTGCTACTAGGGAGAGAGAAAGGGGAAAGCTCCAACTACGGAAGGAAAGGCAATTAAGCTTGCAGTCCTTACAAGGAAGGGACAACTTCCAGGAAGGTCAAGCCCATGCTGAAAAGCTCCAGAAAGAAGTCTCCAGGGAAGACAGTGTAAGCAGGAGAGTGCCTGGTGGAGGGAATACCAGCAACGCACGTCTCAGAGAACAAAGGTACATTCACACCTCCTTTCCTGAATGTGTGCCAGGTCCTAGAAAGGCTTGTAATCTAGAGAGCCATAGATATGAGAAACAAAGCTGGGGAAAGCTTTGGAAACCTGTGCAGAAGGTCCTAGATAAAAGCCATATTAATTGTTTGCCAGACCAGGTCCAGCCAGGCTGGAAAGTCTTGGAGAGAACTACTGAAGTACATCCAGTTTTGCCCAGGGAAAGCTCAGGCTTAGCAGACACCATATCTGAACAAGAGGATATGCAAACAGACCTTGTAGAACCAGAACCATTGCTACCTGAATATCCTATGGAATATCCTATCTCTGTGTAGCTGAGAGTATAGAATCTCTCACAGAGTCATAGCATAAGACATGCTCTAAAATGCCATTGCTTTGTTGAGCTGAAAAGAAGAGGTTTTTGTGTTTATTTAACCTGTTTATATTGAAAACTTCTGCTTGAATGGAAAAGACTGTGAAGCTCTTATAACAGTTTTGGACTTTGTATATACTTTGGTAGAAACCCTGCATCAAGGTGAATTCTGTTGTCTTCTTGGAGAACCTTAGCGCATCAAGGGAATAAAACCTTATATTTAACCCAGTACAAGGCTCACACAACTATTCTTTATAAAGAAGGTAACTACAAGGACCATAATGCACCTGGTCTAAGTTAGAGTTCCCAGCTTCAACAAACAATAAATGTCCACCCTAACCCTTCAGCACACTGCCACTGGGAGGGGCTGTGACAGTATCTACTCTATTGCAGATTTTGGTATCATCCACAAAGAGGCAAACCTTACCCGACAGCCCTTCCGCTATATCACTAACAAAGATGTTAAAAAGAATCGGACCAAGGACAGATCCCTGGGGCACACCACTGGTAACTTCCTTCTACTCAGAGTGAGCTCCATTTACCTGTACCCTTTGTCACCTGCCACTCAACCAATTTCTAACCCAAGCAGTAACTTTAGGGTCCATCCCTAGGGTGCTCAGTTTGTTTATAAGTCGCCTTATAAAAGATAGAAAGATAGAAAGCAGAGGGTAGGGCTAAATGGCCAATTTTCCCAATGGAGAAAGGTGAATAGTGGTGTACCCCAGGGATCTGTGCTGGGTCCGCTGCTTTTTGACATATTCATAAATGACCTGGAAAAGGGAATAACAAGTGAGGTTATCAAATTTGCAGATGACACAAAACTATTTAAAGTTGTTAAAACCCATGAGGATTGTGGAAAATTGCAAGAGGATCTTGATAAATTGGAAGACTGGGCATCAAAATGGCAGATGAAATTTAATGTGGACAAGTGCAAAGTTATGCACCTATGGAAGAACAACCCAAACTATGGTTACACGATGCAAGGTTCCACATTAAGAACCACCACCCAGGAAAAAGATTTAGGCGTCATTGTGGACAACATGTTAAAACCCTCGGCCCAGTGTGCAGCGGCAGCCAAGAGAGCAAATAGAATGCTAGGTATCATAAGGCTCTGTATCGTTCCATGGTATGACCTCACCTTGAATATTGTGTGCAATTCTGGTCGCCGTATCTTAAAAAGGATATAGCGTTATTAGAAAAGGTTCAGAGAAGAGCCTCCAGAATGGTAAATGGGATGGGAGGATCCCCTAAGAAAGGCTAAAAAGGTTAGGGCTCTTTAACCTGGAAAAGAGACGACTGAGGGGAGATATGATAGAAGTCTATAAATTAATGAATGGAGTGGAACGGTTAAACGTAGATTGATTGTTTACTTTATCAGAATGTAGAAAGATTAGGGGACATGCAATAAAGCTTACACGATGCAAGGTTCCACATTAGGAACCACCACCCAGGAAAAAGATTTAGGCGTCATTGTGGACAACATGTTAAAACCCTCGGCCCAGTGTGCAGCGGTGTCCAAGAGAGCAAATAGAATGCTAGGTATGATAAGGAAAGGAATGGAAAATAAAACAAAAGATATTATAATGCCTCTATATCGTTCCATGGTGAGACCGCACCTTGAATATTGTGTGCAATTCTGGTCGCCGTATCTTAAAATAGATATAGCGATTTTAGAAAAGGTTCAGAGAAGAGCCACCAAAATGGTAAAGGGGATGGAAGGCTACTCCTATGAAGAAAGGCTAAAAAGGTTAGGGCTCTTTAACCTGGAAAAGAGACGGCTGAGGGGAGATATGATAGAAGTCTATAAATTAATGAACGGAGTGGAATGGGTAAACGTAGATCAGAATATAGAAAGACTAGGGGACATGCAATGAAGCTACAGGGTAAACTATTTAAGACTAATAAAAGAAAATATTTTTTCACTCAACGTGTAATCAAACTCTGGAATTTGTTACCGGAGGATGTAGTAAAGGCTGTTAGTGTAGCTGGGTTTAAAAAAGGTTTGGACAAGTTCCTGGAGGAAAGGTCCATATACCATTATTAAGAAGTGACCGAAGATATCAATGCTTGACCCAGTACAAGCATTGTGGAACTTGTGTCTCTTGGGGAAACTGCTAGGTACATATGACCTAGATTGGCCACTGTTGGAAACAGAATACTGGGCTTGATGGACCTTGGTCTGACCCAGTATGGCATATCTTATGTTCTTATGCCTGTGAGGAACGGTGTCAAAGGCTTACTGAAATCTAAATACACCGCATCTAGGGCTCTCCCTCAGTCCAGCTCCCTGGTAACCCAGTCAAAGAAATCAATCAGATTTGTCTGACAAGACCTGCCTCTGGTGAATCCATGCTGCCTCCGCTGGACTCCAGAAACCTCACTATTTTCTCTTTCAGCAGTGTTGCCAATAATTTATTCACCACCAAATTTAAACTAACCAGCCTGTAGTTTCCAACCACATACTTGCTTCCGCTTTTGTATAAAGGCACAACATGAGCCTCTCTCCAGTCCTTTGGCACCACTCCCGACTGCAACGAGGCATTGAAAAGGTCAGTCAGTGGAGCTGCTAGAACGTCCCAAAATTCCCTCAGTATCCATCCAGTCCCATCGCTTTGTCTACTTTAAGTTGAGCTAGTTTCTCATGAACACAGTCTTCTGAAAATTGTTCAAGATGCCCCTCACTTCTTTTCCTGTTTGTTGGTGTTTTCTGAGGTCCTGTTCCTGGTTCTTCATCTCTGAACACAGAACAGAAATATTTGTTAAGCAATTCCGCTTTATACTCATCAGCTTCTACATATTCCTCCCCTTCACCCTTGAGTCTGAGAATACCACTTTTGCCCTTCCTCTTCTCACTAACATATCTGAAAAATGTCTTATCCCCCCATTTTAATGCATTGGCTATTTCCTCCTCTTTTTAAATCTTTGCTTTCCTGACTACTTTGCTAGCTTCCCTAAGTTTTTCTAAATATAGATGCCTGTCTTCCTCTCTCTGTGATCTCTTGTATTTCATGATGGCCTCCCTCTTTTTCTTCATCTTTTCAGCTACTTCTTTCAAAAGCCATAGCAGTCTCCTTTTCCTTTTACCTTTATTTACCATTTTAACAAAAAGGTTGGCTGTCCTTAAAATATCCCCTTTCAGTTTTGCCCACTGTTTTTCTACATCCCCCAGCTGTTCCCATCCCGCTAATGACTCCCTGAGGTATTGGCCCATCTTGGCAAAATTAGTTTTCCTAAAGTCTAAGACCCTCACTTTTGAATGGATTCTAACACCTCTAGTCCTAATACTGAACCATACCATCTGGTGATCACTGGATGCAAAATGATCTCCCACTATAACATCAGAAACACTTTCACTATTGGTAAGCACCAGGTCCAGTATGGCCTCTTCACGTGTGGGTCTGTTACCAATTGCCTGAATAGTTCTCCCTGTAGAGAATCCAGGACCTCCTTTCTTCTAGATGATACTGCAACAGGAATGTGCCAGTCAACATCTGGCATATTGAAATCCCCTATCAGTATCACTTCCCCTTTCCTAGCAATTCTGCGTATGTCTTCAATTAACTCTCTTTCCACCTCTTCCTCTTGTGAGGGAGATCTGTATATCATGACAATGCAAATAGATTTCTCTTTCCCTCTTTCTAGTTTAACCCACAATGCCTCCTCTCTCCCTTTTAAGCTCTGCAATTCCAAAACTTTAATATTATTTTTTACATATAGTGCCACTCCTCCTCCCCTTCTTCCTACCCTGTCCTTTCTGAATAAGGTTTAGCCTAGTATAGTTACATCCCAGTCATGGTTTTCTGTGAACCATGTTTCTGTAACTGCCACTAAATCCAAGTCGGCCACTCCCACCAAAGCTTCAACATCAGGGATCTTATTTCCCATGCTACGGACATTTATACACACTGCTTTCCATATGTTACCCCTTTTACCCATTACCATAAAGGTATTTGCTGTATCACTTACCTGGGGACTTTCACTTACCTGGGGGCTTCCTTCACCCATCCCCAACGAATCTAGTTTAAAGCCCTCTTCAGTAGATTAGCCAGTCAACTACTGAAGACGTGTCGACCTTTCTTGGACAGATGGACGCCATCTCTGCTCTGCAACCCTTGGAAGAGCATCCCATGGTCCAGGAAACCAAAATGCTCTCAATGACACCATCCACGCAGCCATGTATTCATCTCCAGGATTCGAGTCTCTCTGCCTTAGTCTTTACCCTCAACAGGGAGGATTGAAGAGAACACTACCTGTGCACCTATCTGTTCACCCTCTGTCCCAGAGCCATGAAGTCACTTTTGATATGCTCAGAGGGATACCTGGCAGTATCATTTGTTCTAACATGGATTAGCAACATTGGGTAATAGTCAGTGGGCTTGATGAGTCTTGGAAAACTCTGCGTAATATCTTGGATTTTGGCACCAGTCAGACAGCATACCTCTCTGGACATCAAGTCTGGTCGGCAGATGGACACCTCAGTACCCCTCAGAAGAGAGTCACCAACCACCACTACCCTTCACTTCCTTGTAATCACTGATTCTGCAACTTTGGGGTACTTGAGCTCTGGTTCTTACCAGGGATGCTTTCACCTCCTCCATTTCCAGCGCTGCATAATGGTTCTTCAGTTCAAGGGCTGGAGAAGTTGGATTGGTGATTCTGCAGGCCCTGGTGACTTGTGTCCAACTTTCGTCATTCTGTAGGCACCCATCTTCTCCTCTGCTAGAGAACTTGGTTGCTGCAAGACGCATCTCTTCAATATATTTCTCACTGTCTTGAATGCTCCTCAGCCTCGCCACCTCCTCTCTGAGATCCTCCACTTGTTTCCTGAGAGCTTCAGCATGCAGGCACCCTGCACATGGAACCAGTCCTTCATCTGGCATTGGGACCTCTATCTGGACAGAGGCAGAATGCCAGGTGAACAGAGGCAACATCTTTAGTGATACGATTTTTCCCAGCCATTGTTCTGTTCATGGAGCTTAGGTATCTGTTAAAGCAAAAAAGAGAAATCTACCAAAGTATCAGCTGGTTTCCCAGCTGTCCTTTCAGAGAAAAAGCAGTTAAAGCTCTTTAATTATATTCAAAATGTGCTGTTCCAAGTCCCTGTGTTTTGTTAATTGACGAGGTGCCCTCTAAAACAAGACTGCTCACTAGGGGTGGGTGCAGGTTGGGGGGGTAGGGAGGGAACTAACTCCTGATTAGGTGTCAGCAGCTCCCAAGAGCTGAGAAAGTTACCAAAGCAGAGTATTAAACCTACCCCACTAAAGAAAATATTTCTCCTTTTAAACTAAAGCACCAAAAAGAATGTAACTTGTTTTAAAAATGTACCAAAACCTGGTACTGCCCATCACTTCGCGGGACAGAATGACCCCCTTATTTTATAAAATATGTGCATACACACAGTGGTGTATCAAGGGTGGGACAGTGAGTGTAGTCCGCTCCTGGGTGCCGGCCAGGAGGGGGGTGCCAAATTGCTGGGTCCACATGGCAGAGGCACACATGGCAAACATACCTCAACATCTTTGCTGATTTGCTACGCTGCATCCTCTCCAGGTCCGTTGAATGTTCCCTCCCAGCCAAAGTCTCAAGAATTATGAAGAAACAGCCTCCAGGCCTGAAGCAGAGGCATCACGGCAGGCCAGCAAAGGCATTGAAGTACATATGCCACGCACATATCTACCATGTGGGCCTGGTGGGGGGGGGGGGGACATTGTGAGAGGGGACATCCACTTCAGGTTACCAAGAAGCTTGGAACACCACTGCATATGCATATACTTTACATGCTAACATTTACAGCTGCTCTTGAATGGGCATAAATGTTTGTGGCCACTATTTCTGATGGTTCAGCCCTAGTATTTTGTAAAGACATACAGGGTCATTCTGAGCCATGAATAGTGGGGACGGGGGCGGATAGGGGGTCGCGTTAGGGCGGGCGGTGGGTGGCTGTCAGCCCCGGACGTACAGAGCCGATTCCAATATCAGCCCTGTACATCCAGGGCCGACGGCTTAGATGGGGAACTTATTCCACCTCTGAGGTGTAATAAGTTCCCCAATCTGGCAGAGGATGGCGGCCCGGGCCATGGCAGTGGCAGGAAGGGGTGGAGAATATTCCACACAGCGGAGGCCGGATTGGGGATCGGACTGCGGGGAAAGCATTGTAAGAGCCGGTGGCCGGGGATTGCGGCTTTACAATGGAACGACGGTGCCATGGCAGCGTGGCTCTGCTGTAAAGCCCAGACTGAGTTAGTCGGGCATGGCCTCTACGTGCAGGCTGGGCTTCACAGGCCTGTTCATGATTCCGATCCTGCGGGGCTAGATGTGCATGGCAGGATCGGAATGGGACTCCCTTTGTGTGTCCGGATCCAGCCGGACGCACAGAGGCCCTGTACATCTGGATTGGAATCAGGCCCATAGGCACCAAGATGTCTTTACAGGGTAAAACTAGACACCTAACTGGTCTTTGAACACAAGAGACCAGTTATAAAATTTTCAGAGGGGTAGCATTTTAGACTGCAGTAGCAAAAATGACAGAGGCAGATGGCAGCTTGTAGGCTAACCGATTTATTGAAGCTTGAACTTTCCTCTGTAGATTGGTTAGTACACAATGTACTGTAACCTGCCTCTGTGTTTTCTGTCATAAAATTACCTTCCAAACTGGTAGGAGATAGGTCTGTATCCTCCCACCTTCTTGAGTTTAGGATCCTTTAGAGAACTTCTGGGAGTGGGAGGGGAGTTGTCCATTTTTTTTCTAAAGTCAGATTGGTACCATTTTTCCAAGTTCCTCAAAAGGACACTTCCAGTAAATGAGCTCACACCAGAATCTTCATTCATATTGGAGATATTTTTATAGTCATTTCTGTGCATAAATGGCCTCATATTAAATTCCAACAGGCATAAAAATATGCACTTTGACATGATAGTGCATATTTTGCCAGTAGGCATACACAGGGGTGGAATTTGGGCAGAACGTGGATGGCAGATACATGAATAGATTATAAAATACTAGAATTTATGTGCACACTTAGAAATTATAGGCATGGAAATTTCCACCAGCTCCAGGATTGCAATGTAGGTGTGAGATCTGCCATTTAAGCTAGAATTTTATAAAGACAGGTATCTACCTATTTGTCATTATAAAATTCCCTTAATAAAGGCATCTAAAAAAAGGTTTGAACTAGGTGCGCCCTTATAAAAGTACCTTCATTAGGGTTTAGTACTCTAGAACGATGAATGGCATTTATCAATAACCAGTATATAATTTTAGATCATGAAAAGCAGAACAGAGTGATGGCTGCATCATGCATGGTGAAACCCTAGCCCTTGGATCCAGGGTTTTGAGGCTCCACTAGGTGATTATTTCCCCTTACTTCATCCACATTTGAGTCCTTCTGTAACTTGATTTCTGCAGGCAAGCTGACAAACTACACATATTCAGTCTTGGGTTGCCTCTTGTATCAATGCATTTGTCTCAACAGCATATCTTTCATAGCAGTGTCTGATTGTTAGTTAAATACCCATGACAGCCTTTGCTAGAAGTTGTACTACACAAGCAGAATCCCTTTCAAAGAGTCTGCACTAAGGCTGTTCCTTTCTTTTGTCTATTAGCTTTGTATCAGTGCATTCATGCCTCAAGGGAAGGTAGCAAAGAAGAACTTTGTGAACAGTTCTGAGTAATATTCAGTGTTTTTAGCTTTTTAAAAATACTTGCTTCACTTTTGATATGACAGCAGTTAATGGAACTCCCCCTCACTTGTTTTGCAGCTTGTCATGCTGTGAAGGCTTATGTGCATCAGTGATGCTAAGTTATCGGTAGTATAACTACTGGCTTTCTTTAAAAGCTTTCTTTAGAAGCTCAGATGACAAGACTTTGACTTTCATACTTTGGACACATCATGCAAAGAGAGAGATCATTAGAGAAAGACATCATGCTTGGCAAGATAAAATGTCAATGCAAACGAGGAAGGCCAGCAATGAGATAGATCAATTCAATAACAGCAGCTACGGGTACCAGACTGTCAACAATGAGCCACCTGATTGAAGACCAACACAATTTAGGACAACTATCCAGAGGATCGCCATGAGTCAACACCGGCAAGATCAGACCATTTTCACATATATCATAAAATTCAAAATTTTTGAGCTTGATACTACAAAACTGAATCTAGGAAGGATAGATCTGGCTCTTTTGAATGGCAAGCCCCAAAATGTGAAGAGCGAGGAGTCAATGTGGGTAATTATGGGAATCATATTGGCTAAGTTACTGGTATCAAAAGCTTGGAAGCAGCTGGAGGCCTCTAAGATGGAAGAGCTTTTAGAGAAGCCACACTATTTTTAGTTGATGTCAAAATTAACAGCCATTAAATTGCTCAGAATGGAGCAATTTCAAATTATCTGGGCCCTGTACGTATGATGGGTTATGCAGCAAGATAATAGGGTTATGGATGATATCACTGATACTTAAATGTGGTCTAGTTCTCAGTGGAGCTCTATCATTGATGTGTATTTTGATTACTAAAGGGGGAGAGGAGTATACTAGGTTTGACAGCTATATGGATAATGAGAAGTTCTGTGGAGTGGAGTTAATGGAGACACAGTTTAATAAAAATGTTAACAAAACAAAAGAACAAAGTTTTACAAAGAGAAGCTCCTTCTCACCCCAGGATTCCAGCATACACTTCCTGATCACCTGTCAGAGGAGAGAGCAAGGGAGCACCTCAGGAGATGTTTTAGTTGGCAAGCATGACACCCCTGAGAAGTAGGAGCCTACAGACGGATGTACAGAAAATCCACTACTCAGCAGCACAGTGTGAGAGCTACCCAGGGTGACAAAAAGGTTAAAGGTATGGATTGGATTCAGCACCTCTAAGGTCCTTGACTAATCCACTGTGTAACCTTGGCATAGAGCAATCAGGTGTCCACTTTTACTTACTTGTTTCACAGGAGGCTTTCCTCACATAGGAAGTGAGCTATGGTCTCTTCCTTCCTTTTATGCTGTTCCTACTCTCAGCCTCACAATGTGGCTTGCCATGATTAGTCCTTCGAAGATACCTCTTGGTTTTATTGGTTCTCAAGAAATTTATCTTCTCTGATTAGCCCCCTACAAATATTTAAACCCAGCAACACCGATTCAACCTTGCCCTTGTTTAGATCTCTGTCAAGTCTTCTGGTTACAAACCTGTTCTATCTGCCCTGACCCTCACCTGCTTCTGGATATAACTTCTGCCTGCTGCTTTGGTTTTGTTCCTGTTCTGTGAAACTGCTCTGCGGATCTGTCCACACTGTTCCAGTGCTCTGGCTTTTCTCCTGTCTCCTTCTACAGTCTGCTGACTGGTATTAACTTCCTCTGCGAGGAACACCTTGGGCTTTTGCTTCAAGCCCTAGCAGCTTCTGAGAACCAGAGGGCTCAACCTGAAGAGAAAGGAGGATGCAATAGGTGAACATGCATGACCTAGGTCCAGGGTCCCTGGTGTTCCCCAAGGAACTTAACCCAGCTATAACGCCCACAATACCACTGGCACTTGTGGGTGTGTTGGCCAGTGCTGCCACATCACAATAATTTTGAAAGTCTAGACGTGCAGACAGCAATATTCTATTAATAAAAGCTGCCACAAGATGGTGAGATGCTAAAGAAGCCTCCTTTGGGACATGCAGAGACTTCAAATGCAGAAGTAAAAGAGTGAAAGCAAGTCAAGTGTACACAAGAACCACACATCTTCACAAGGGGAATCGTCATTAACTCACGGAGAGTGTAGACTGTGCATGTCAGATCAGATATAGACCTAAGGAAGCATGTGCAGCTCTCTCTCTCACTCATTCTATAGACCAGGGGTCTCTAATTCCAGTCCTGGAGGGCTGCAAACCAGTCAGGTTTTCAGTATATCCCTAATGAATATGCATAAAAGCCAAAACCTGTTTAATCAACAACAACTTTCAAAACTTTCACATTTTATACTCCTTTTAATCACTCAAAACTAACTCAAACTTCAAGCCTTCAAAGGGACAAAAAACTGACCAATAAGCATACACTATAATTTTTTTAATATTTTAGTTATTTGAAATATTTAAACTTCTATTAATAACGGGGAGAAAAAGCCTCAAGATAATAGCTTATCCCACTATATGGCAGTAAGAAGCCTCAGGGGAAGCAAGAAGCTTGACATCATAGGCTCAAAAACTCCCCCTATTTTTCAAATATTAAAACTGAGAGCCATTGTAAAAGCACTTAAACAATGCCCTCTAGCCAATCAAAATACATAGGTTTTATTAAGCTATAAATATCAACTATCAGGTAAGCTCAAGCCAAAAAGCAATCAAGTTTCAGCAGTAATAAATTCCTGTGAACAAAACACATAAAATTAGCAGAATTGCATAACCCATTCCCACACAGCCCTGACCAGTAACTTATCTGAAAGCGGCAGACTGTAAGCTGAGACAGGACACTGAAAGACTTCTCATGATGAACGGCTCAAACTCACACTCCAATTCAAGTTTCAAACATCCTTATATACTAATTCCAGCTAGTCACATAAACTTCATCCTGTTGTCCAGTCTATAAAGACCATTACAATTGCCTTTGCCCATAAAAGATCTCTGTTTCACCTTAAATTGCCTCTTCAATATTTTTCTATTTTTGAATTCCCGGCATTTGCTAGGTCTCTCCAATCAGGAGCTGACATTTTCCCGATTGACGAGTTTACTGGTTAAATGTTGCATCATCAGATGCTTTTCTTTGCATAGAATTTTTTCCAGCTGATCATTTTGCCCCTAAAGAAGCCATTTAAGGCTTTGTTTTTACAGTCCTTTAGCTAGCTCTTTTCCCTACCCCCCTCATCCCCAAGTTTTTTTTACACATCTAGATATATGAGTATAAATATTTTTCTATTTTTGCAACATCTATGTCGTATATTTTCATTTCTAAGATGTCCCGCTCCCCCCCCCCCCCCCCAGCATCTCCATACACTGAAGGACAGAGGAAGATTTCCCTACAAGAAATAATAATGTCCTCTGCTAGCCTCCTCAAATTCCCCCCTCCCCCCACCCCCAACTCACATCCATGCTAGATCTCATCCAAGGCTCATCTCTAGGATCTTTCCATAGACCTGTGCAGAAGGAAGGACATATCATGCAGACCTTACTCTGACTGTCTACTTCTACAGCAAGCCTCATATCCTTCTTGGCTTCAGGAGTTACTCCCATTAGTGGTCTTGCCGTGTCTTCCTTTCCCCAAAGGTAAGTGGTGATGTTTGAAACTGTTGTAAAAACAGCATCAAATGACAGCTTGTCAGTGATATGTTACAATCCACTACTTGACATTACATCAGCTACAGTCCCATATCACAGGCCCAAGATTATTACAGCATAGCTATCTCAGTACTCACTTCCTCCAAGTAGCTACCAGTAGTAGTTTTAGACACTCACAGGTACAGACGTTTCTCTCCTCATGTTACATGGTTACAGTGAACAGTAGTTATTTCTCCAGAAGGGGATTCTGGTTTACAATGTTGCACATGCCTTAGTCAGTGGTAACATAGCAAACATTGGGATAAGTATGCAAAAGGCCTTATCCAGATAATCTCTCTGGTTATCCAGATAAGGGCTCTCAGCCAGATATTCAGTAGCACTATGCGGATAGTGCCACTGAATAGCATCACTGAGTACCTCAGCACTACCGGATAGTGCTGGGGCAAAGTGTGGGTGGAGCTTGGGCAGTATCACCACTATGTGTTTAATGACAGTGATTATCCAGATGGCTGCTGAAATCAACACTATCCTAGTAATTTATCTGGACAGTTTAGGCCTGCAAAAAAGCTGGCCTAAATTGCTATTCGAATAAATGTTCTGGACAGCTTCTGAAAATCACCGCTATCTGGATAATCACCACCACTATCTGCATGGTGGTTGCACAAGCCAAATAATCAGCAGAAGTCACTCTATGGATATTGCCTCTGCATGTCTGTTGGATATTTATTTTTTTATTTTAATATTTCTTTATTGGGACATGCAGAGACAATACATGATAGAGACAATGTCAGTACATATTAACACATTCAGTTCGTAAACTATGAATAACAATTGTTATTACATTTGCCCTATTGAGATCAATGTATTATGATACATCCAAGTCCATCACCTTGTCCCATATTTTCAAATTTAACCCCCTCTCCCTTCCCTCCCTTCCCTCCCGTCTCCCCCCCCCCCCCATTCCCTGTCCCCCTCCCTATCCGTCCCTTATACCAACCTAATCAGAACACCTTCCCCAACACATTTCCTAATGTATTCAGCAGGAATTATAGGGTGATCAATACATTCACTAAACAACACCCCGGACATTCTGTGAGGTGGCCAGATGCTGGACATGGATCAAGACTAGACAAGCACCTGTAATAGTGAGACTTGGGGTCGCTCCCCTTCCTAATGTTGTGCTGTTGCCCTTTGCCCCCTCTAGGCCTTCTCTTATCTTGAGTAGGTCCTTTCCTACTCCCCTGCCCACTCTTTAATTCCTCCCACAGTCCCTACATACCCCCCTCAAACCAGGCAACACAATGAATATTAGAGTATCAACTATTATCAGGTCTGTGGGCCATGTTCCAAATTCCTCTTCTCCTCAACCTTTACGATCCGAGTCAGTTGCCGGGGTCCCCATGCTTATAATTTCCTCTCTTAAATTCCCATGGACAGTGGTTTCATACTAGACTTCGTATTCGGCTGGGTAACATTTGGATATAGGGTCCCCATACTGTTAGAAAGCACTCTCATTGCTGTGCTCGTCCCAGCAGATGTTCTCGTTCACATTGCATAAGCAAATATAAAGACCTCTTCCATGGTATTATTGAAGGGCCTTATGGAATCAGTCAGGTCTGCAGTATACTTTTGCATGCCAACAAGAGTGAGAGCCGTATCCATCAAGACTTCAGCCCCCACCAGTTGGCACTCCCACTTTCACCTTGTGGTAGATCTAATATCGCTCTTTATGGGTCCAAGGGCACTGGGTACCCCATTGTCTTGCTCAAATACTTTCTTATCCATTCTCAAAATACCATTATCACTGAACATGTCCAAAACATATGACCCAGAGTTGCCCCGGGTGCTTCACATTGGGGACAATTAGGGGTTTTTGCGATGCCCACTATGTATGCTCTTAGAGGTGCATAATGGAGTCGCTGTAAAACACGGAACTGTGTTTCCCTAAGATCTGCACTCGTGGTTAGCTCCAAGATCCTCATCAATCTGTCGAGAATCTCTTGTCCATCCACTGATGTCTCCAGTTCTCTTGCCCATTGGCCCGCCACTCCTGCCAAATCAGAATGGGGATCCAGATCAGACATGTTCTACATATATTTGCTATATGAGTTTGCCCCTCCATCCCCACCATTAATACTTCTTCATCACGAGATACAAATTCATGTTTGATCACTTCCCGTGGCAGTGAATGGACATAGCTCCACGCTTGCAGATATGGAAACACTTCTCTCTCTAGCAGGTTGTATTGCTTCTGTAACGTAGGGAATGGTACAATCTCACCTGTGTCTGATACAGTTTGTTCTACACCCTCCAGTCCCTCTTCATGCCAATGACGATATGTATGCCCCGACATACCTGGTGGGAAAGATAAATTCCCCTGCCATGGAAGGTATGGCGTTGTCTCCAGATGCTACTTCACTTACCACAAAGCACACACCATACTCTATTTGCTGAATTCACCATAGCATTATGTGGAGCAACAGCTTTTATACAAGCAGGTGTCAGGTGTAATACATATTTCAGAGAGAGTGGGTCTACCAGTGAACTTTCTGCCTCCAGAGGGGTATATTCTTCTGTGGCATATAGCCAGTCCTCCAGGTGATGGCACACACAAGCTAAGTTATAGTTCATCAGGTCTGGAAGATCCAGTCCTCCTTTCACCCATGTTTTTTTTCAGGACTGCTAACCTTATTCTAGCTTGGCGGCCTTTCCAAAGAAACACACTCAGTGTCAGGTCAAATTGTTTTTGTTCCTTGGGCCCCAGATAGAAGAACCTACAGAACATATTGCCACCAGGGAAATAATATCATTTTATACAGGCTAATCCGCCCGCTTAAAGATAGTAGTAGTTCCTTCCATCCTCCCACTTTCACTTCCAGATCTTTGAACAAGGCCAAGGTGTTAACTGCATATAATTGTTCTGGTCTCGCCGTTATCCAAACCCCCAAGTATTTCAATTGATCCTCTGCCCATTTCAATGGAAATTGCCCTGACCAGTTCTGTCGCAACATCGGTAGAACCCACAGTGCTTCAGACTTGTCCAGGTTCATCTTCAGACCCACAAATGTTCCATATTTCTGGAACTCCTCCAGCAGCATCTTCATACTATCCACTAGGTTTCCTAGACATACCAAGAGGTTGTCGGCAAAGGCCGATAGTCAAAATTGTTCCTTCCCTAATTGTACCCCTATAAGGAAGGGGTGCATTCAAAAGCGCTCCAATAGAGGCTCAAGCTGCAAAACAAACAAGAGTGGAGAGAGAGGACACCCCTTTTTGGTTCCTCTCTCCAAAGGGAAAGTCTCTGTTATATGTCCATTAACTATCAGAACTCCACATAGTTGAGTATACAAAAGGCGAACTATATTTACAAATTAGCCTACTATTCCAACCTGTTCTAATACCATATACATGTATTCCCACTGGACCCTGTCAAAAGCTTTCTCAGCGTTGAAACTAATAAAGAGGGCTGGTAAATGGTGCTTGATAATTTCCTATTGTACAGCTGACATCTTGCTCACATTGCAGGTGATGGCACAACCCTGCACAAATCCCTATCAACTAAGGAAGTAAAGGAGCTAAATGTTCGGCCATTATCTTAGGGAGGATTTTGATGTCAACATTAAGTAAAAAATATGGGTCAGTACAAACTTGGCAACAGAAAGTCTTTATCCAGTTTGGGAAGCACTGTTATATAGGCTTGGGAAGTCACACTGCTTGACCATGTCCGCAAAATAATCTGCTAGAGGTACTGCCACTTTATTGGACATTATTTTGTAGAAATCTTCACGGTACCCATCTGGGCCAGGGGCCCTTCCTTTCTGAAGCTCCCAGATGTATTTTCTGAATCTCCTTGGGTGTTACTGGGCCATTTAACCCTCTCACATCAGTTTTGGAGACCATATCTTGCAAAAGATGTAAAAAGACTGGAAACGGTTCAGAAGAAATTCTATGTTTTTGAAAGTTTTGTGGTTATGAATGCATTACCTTTTGTTGAGCATAATTCTTGGAATTCTATGTAATGACCCATGATGTATCTGTTTCCCTTTTGTTTTTTTCCCGATGTCCTTCCTTAGTAAGCTGAGATGTCTATGTTAATCGGCTAGTGACATTACTGACAATATTCAAAGTAATGTGAGTCAAACCACTACCTGAGATAAGAGAGCTTTCCTAAGAATATTTAGTAAACAATTGAAATGAGTTTATTTAATTGCCATAAATTTTCAGTTATGTTTTGGTGTTTGTTACCCCTTAAATAATAAGATTAACAATACCTTGTAAGTTGTGCACCTGATAAAAGAATTGTGTCTATTAGGCCACATGCTAACTTTAATTTGATAGATAAAGAGAAAAATTAAAGAATGTAGATGCAAAATAGAAGTATGTGGCAAGCTATCTTGGTCTCCATATAGTTAAATAAGTTGTAATAATTTAGTGCTAGCAGTAGATGTATTGTAAATAATTAACATTAGATCAGATAAGATAATTTTGTTCAGTAATTCTATATTGTCATTAGTAGTTGTGTTTGCCATTGTGGGGAATCAGAAGAATGCTGTTATAGTGAGTTTTCGTTCTGCAAATTCTATATTATATGCACTGAGTCTTATGGGTCAAAGACGATGATTACTGTGAATGAAAGGACGTCAGCAATGCTACTGAAAGCCAGATTGGAGCAAAGATTAGCAATTTCAGCAATGCTACAAAAATATGTATGTGCAGCCATGATGCCTAGGTGGACAGTTACTGACACTCTCTGTCCAAGCCCAGAGTGAAAAATAGAAGGCTGCTGGAGAACCTGCAGTTGTGACCAGTGTCGTGATGTGAATGTGAGGGTAAACTTCGGAACTACTGAAAGATCTATGAAGAACACTTGGCCACTTTCAGCATATAGTGCTTGAAGAACACTTGGTAGAGCTTTACTCTCTGTACACATTCTTATTGAGACCTAGCAAGAGCAAGCAGTGTCACATAATTTTGGTTAATTTTCAGGATGCTTGTAATCCTTTTTCTATATTGTCAAATGGAGCATATATCTATAAAGACTTCTATCAACCTTCAAGATGAAGTTCACCCATGGATCAGATGTGTCTAGGACTCAGAAGCGAAGTGAAGTGGAGGGCATTTCCTGCTGTGGCAGAAGATTTTGTGGATATTCAAGGAGAGCGAGGGGCAAAATAATGCAATTTAAACAAATTTGAAATTCAGTTGCCATTGTTTACAACTTTTCTTTGTTAACACTTTATTCAGCACAAACAGCATAATAATAAAGGATCAATTCATCTCTTACATAGGGTAAATTTGTTTATACCTTGAATCTACCGCAGCGGTGATACTAATTTAATACCTATTCCACTAGCAACAAAACATCAGTTCTTCAGGGGTCATGCCATAATAACAAAACTAAAACATACAACATAAAAATCTAAGATCCAATAGACTCTAGACATCTAAAAGCTATCACACATGCATGAACGATCTTCTCATTCACTCATAAAATAGGACACATAGAATGAAATCAGCAGACAAATTTTCTTAACCAGGATGAGCTCAGATCCCTAACCTAGAAAACAAAACTTACAGATCATTGATCAAACATTTTATTGTACACAAATAAAGAAATGGTTAATTTTCTTTCCTCCTCTATCACACTTGTCAAATCCAGGATCCCTAAAATAATCTTAAACATAATTTTAAATGAAATCACAATCATGCATATTTATTTCTACTGCTGCCAATTGGAATCAAAAGTTTTTCTTATTATATATTCATGGGGAAAAAAAGAAAGAATTATCAACATTCAGACTGTACTTTAACTGTAACTTTTTTTTTTATTTAAACAAAATTTCTCTAACAAAACATGCAGTCAAGGTCTTTTTGCCAGTTAACTGACAATATCTCTCACTACAGAGTTATTGTAAACACACAAAACTCTGCCAGACTTGTTACTTCTAAAGTTCTCACTTCAGTGTACAATACAGTCCAATCCCAATCCATTGACTCAGAAAATCAGTACAAACCCATACAGATAGAAAAAAAAAAACACTAGCTGTCAAATATATTAACACTGCAAAATCAATCATAGAATCTCACCTCCCTTTCCATATTCATTAAGAGACCTAGGGGTATGTTTACTAAGGGGCATGTTTACTAAACACCGTTGCTGTGCGGGTTCCCGTTAGTGTGCTGGTGCCATATAAGGAGTGGGCGGGCCAGGCAGAAAAAAGCAAAAAACTGGACCGTACGTGTGTGCGTCGCGCTAATGTGCGGGGCCCACATTAGCGCGTGGGAAGGCTAAGTGGGGCGCTGCTGCAAAACCAAACAACAGAGCCGTAGTACAAAGGTGAAGACACCAACCAATGCTGCAGGGGCCAGGGGTTCAAACCCCCATTGCGCTCAACAAAAAAGACCAGCTGAGGCACCAACATTTATGGGGAAAAGTGGTTAGGAGGCATATTAATTTTGGGCAGCAGAAGGCGGCGCACTGTTATTTTTATTACGGCATGAGGCGGCGCACTGTTTAGTGTGGGCGGCAGATGGCGGCGCATTGTTAAGTTTGGGCGGCAGAAGGCGGTGCGCTGATAAATGTGGGCAACAGAAGGCGGCGAGCTGGTGGGCAGAAGGCGGCGCGCTGATGTGTGAGGGGGCAGTCCAATAGTGGGAGGGATAAGTGGCGCGCTGATGTGCAAATAACAGGAATGGAGCCATAGCACAATGGTTACGACACTGACCACTCGTGCAGGGATCATGGGTTCAATTCCCCACAGTGCCCATTGAAGACAGCTGGCTGAAGCATTATTTTAGGGGCATTTCCATGTTGTGTGGCATAAGGCGGCGCGCTGTTAATTTAGTGTGCCACAAGATGGCGCGCTGATGGCTACAAGGCTGCACGCGGATGCACAAACACAGGAACAGAGCCACAGCACTGTTAAGACACTGACCAATGGTGCAGGGGCCAGGGGTTCAACCCTGACCAATGGTGCAGGGGCCAGGGGTTCAACCCCTCACAGTGCCCAGTGAACAAGGCTGGCTGGGGCAGTATGTATCATGGTGAGGAGTGCTGTAGGAGGCCTTCCATTTATATTTTATTTCCCACCACTAGTAAACCCGCTCTCACAGTGTGTTAACATACGGATGCCCGTAAGGCACATGTTACAGTGCACTGTCCGCCAAGGCACCCTAGAATGTCCCCTATAGGGCACCATGTATGTTGCGACACAGGATAATGTATAGTGCACCCTATATGGATGGCAACCATAAGGTGGCCTATAGGGCGCCCTATAAAGCACCCTCAGAGGCACCTAATGGGTATAGTAAGCTGTGTGTGGTTTTGCCGGCATAAACATATGTACAGTAAATAAAAATAAAGCTGTGGACAGCCCTATCAAAGGGCCCCAATGTGGGTTTGAACCCATGACCTCTAGCTGTACAGGGAGTGATGTAACCATTGGGCTACAGCTCTATAGCTGATAGCAAGCCCCTGGCTGGCTGCAGAGAGCCTGCACGTCACCCCACAGACAGTCTGCTGTTGTAGACAGGATAGGGTTAGGCCACCCGTACCCATGATGCACTGCACATGCAAATCAGCTGTCCACAGATGCACACAAGATGGGGAATGCACCCCAACAGCTACCCGGCCTGGTAGGGGGAATTGTCTATGTGCACCCACACAGCACCTCGGCCTAGTAGGGGGTCCTGAGCGGGTGGACTACCAGCAAAGAGTAGCTACACACCGTCACATTGTGCGGGTACTGTGCTCACCCTGAGGGTGTGATGTGGTGGCCAGGACCAGGTCCACAACACCAGCCATGGCTGGATGAGGCCATGACAGAGCTCCAAAACAGTACTAACCTGTGAGATAGGAAGGTGCTGCAGAAACATGTTGGATATCTCTGTCTGTCTCAGTTAGTGGAAACCCCCATGGACCCCCCTAGGTGGTCAAAGTTACACCCCCCCCCCCCCCTGCTCACACCTTGCTGGTTTCCCCAGTTTTCCTGTACATTGCTGACAGAAATGGTTTCTCTTCCCTTTAAATGCTTTCTACCACAAGGGTTTCCCTCACAGTAGTTTTTACATGCAAATTCGGGCCAGATACTGTGCGGGGAGCCTCTCCCCACCCATTGACCCCACCCCTCCGGAGCCTTCCTCCACCCTCCTTTAGCCATTCCACGCCTCTATCGGACATTTGCAGGCCCGCACTTGTACGGGGCCCGTTAGTGTGCCGCGCACCTTTGCAGGGGTGACACGCAAGTGTGCGGGGCGTTTATTAGCATTTCAGTGCCACGTTTCCATGCGCTATTTTGCAGCGCGCACATTTCCGGTTTTTAGTAAACATCCCCCCAAACCTTCTTAACGTGCGCACTGTGCAATTGGCGCACGCTAAGGTACCTTAGCGTACGCTAATGGCGCTTTACGGGGCACAAATGTGCCTTAGTGCGTGCTCACGTGCGCAGCGGCGCAAATGAGCCATGAAGGTGGGGAAAGGCTCCCGAAGAGCGGAGGAAGGCTCCCCAGGGGTGGAGAGAAGGGATCAATGGGTGGAGAGTGGGAGGGGAGAGGCTCCCCGCACACTAACGATGTGAAATCCGAGGCCAAAACTAACGCAAGTGAAAACCTCGCATTAGAGCTGATTTAAAGGGAAAAGAAACCATTTCTGTCAGCAATGTACAGCAAAACCAGGGAAACATACAAAAAAGTGATAAGTATGATACATGTGCACGGAACAAAAGTGCAAATAAACATTGAAAATGACCCCAACAAAATAAAAAAAAATCATAATCAAGCTGGGCAATAGTGATAGTAATGGGAAACATCAAAAAACTCTCCCAAGAAAGCCCCAAAAAATAAATATGAATTTTGGAAGGGTCTACGCTCCGTCCCCATACAAGGTGAATGATCCCACAGTGAAATAGCACTGATCAGGGTTTCCCTCTCCATTGGACAGGTTACCTATGGCATGCACATGTTCCACAACAGCAGGGCGGGCATGTCGGAATGGACAACTGGACAGATGCTGGGAAAGGGGATACAGAGGGTTGCAGGCGGCACATGCTGTGGTGCAGCTGGGGCACAGTGCGGACTAGGCAGATGCCTAGGTGGCACTTAGGAATGCTGAAACTGAACAGCAGCCAGACAGCAACTGATGAGGGCCCAACATGGGCACAAGAGTGTTTATCACAGTGTCACAGGGGATAGTACCCAGCAGGTACCTCCAAGGGCACAGAACATTGGCAGGCAGTGTTGGGGGGAAGCGTGGATGCCTATGCAGGCACCCCTACCCAGAACACGCACCATAGGCAGCCGCCTACCTGCACACTGGATGGCTTGAGACTGCACACCACCAGCACTACCAGCAGAAGGGCATGTCAGCATGGTGGCAGAGGGGTACTGGTGGTGGAGGGGGGCAGTGGCAGCTGCCCAGAGCAGACCATGGCCTAGCCCTGTGTAGGTGGGTGCCATGCACTGCAACAGACAGGCCCTGCCGGACAAACAGTCATGGTATCACCAGGGAATGCACTGTCACGGTGTTGCAGTGCACACAACCAGTGTGTTTGGAGGCAGAAGGTCACAGGTTTAAGTCCCAGCTATGGTGCCTGCCAACCCACTCCCCATATTTTACCCACTACTACAACGTGCTAATACAGACAGAACCTTTATTGCAGATGACGTAAAGATGCCCAAAACACCTACATTTTACCCTACAGAGCACAGACTCCATAAACAGGCGCATTACCTAGAGCAGAGTCTCCCAAATGCAGTCCTGGAGGGCCAAACACCATTCAGGTTCCATGCTGCCTCTAATAAAGATGCCTGTGCTGCATATCTATGCACCACCCCCATGGTATGCAGATGTATCTCATGCATATTCATGAGGGACAGCATGAAAACCCGAACAGTGTTTGGCACACCAGGACTGGAGTTGGGAACCTCTGCCGTAAAGCAGCAGCCAACAGGGGCAGACACACCCACACCCACAGGCTCCATTAGCCAATGCCCCCTGGAGAGGCAGGACATTGGGCCCTGCGTGCATCTCCCAATACTAGCACTTGCATACCTTAGCAATGCCACCCTACACCTGGGAATACGGTACACAGCTATCAAAAGGTTGTTATGATTACTGGCAGATAGCAATTCCTACGTTAAGCACAGTTTGCTGATTGAGCTCCATCATAGCAACCTTTCTGATGTCTGTGGGGTGTGCTTCAGGTCTGGTCTCTGACAGTGTTTACCACCCTGGGGAGTGACCCCCAACAGTTTTGCGTACCATATCCATGCCTGCACTGTGCCCAGGACTGGTGTGGGAGCCAGGGCTGCTAAACACCTCTATAGTAGCACAATGCTGGCATAGGTGTGGGAGTGTGTGTCTGTCTATCCAGTGTGTGGTGGCTGCAAACACCCTCCACAGCCCACACTGCCAGCACTGTTGCCAGTATTGGCCTGCCAATGTGCATAATGAGGAGCAAGGTACCATGGGTATAGCCCGGACAGGGTGGCCTAGCCAGGATGCATCTGCACAGGGCATAGGACAATAGCTGGGACATTGTAGTGCCCGGCCACTACCTGCACAGACAGGGTGGCCACCGTATGTCCTGCTGGGAGTTCACTCTCACCCTGACTGAGCAGTGACCACGGCATGGCTAAGTTCCCCCATAGTGCCCTATAATACCTTTTTCATGTGATATTTCTGGGTTTCCTTTTGGGGTCCATTCACTGACTTATCTGCTTGGTGTGTATGCTGACATCCCAGTTCTGGGTGCATGCATCTCCTCCAGGAACATGTCCTATGGACTAGCTATCAGACTGTCTGCAGCTAGTATGTGTCTTGCTGGAATACCTTGCAGGGTGCAGTGGCTGCAGGAGAATTTCAGATTGTGGTGGGGTGCAGCTGAGTATTTCCGGGCCTAATGTCTGTCTGCTATTGCTTTATAGCTATGTACAAAGCTGCATTGACTGCCCTGTAGGGTGTCTGTTCCCCAGTAGGACTGCAGTTGGTGGTCCCCTCTACTGCTGCCATTGCAGGGGTGTAAAATGTGGATCTGTTGGTGGGAGACCTTGTTTCCCACCCTCAGCCCCAGAGGGTGGGTTGGGTGGTGGTACATAATCTGCCTATGGGTCCATAAGGGTCAAACCTGACTGAGAAACACAGATGTATCCAAAGTGTGTCTGCAGGAACTACCTATCTCACACACTAGGACTGCTGGGGACCTACAGCATGGCCTATTTCTGCCATGGAAGGTGCTGTGGACCTGGTGCTGGGCGCCCCACCGCACCCTCAGGGTGAGCACAGTACCCGCACAATGTGACGGTGTGTAGCTACTCTGTGCCAGTAACACACATGGTCAGTTCCCCCTACCAGGTCGAGGTGCTGTGGGGGTGCATACCCCATCTTGTGTTCATCTGTAGACGGCTGATTTGCATGTGCAGTGCATCATGGGTACGGGTGGGCTAACCCTATCCTGGTGACCACAGGAGACTGTTTGTGTGGTGACATGCAGTCCTTCTGCAGCCAGCCATGGGCTTGCTAGCAGCTGTAGCCCACTGGTTATTTCACTGCCAGTGAAGCCAGAGGTCATGGGTTCAAACCCACAGTGGGGTTATTTGATAGGGCTGTCCAAAGCATTATCTATTTTTAATGTACATTAGTGCTGCCAGCAAAAACACCCTCAGCATACTGTACCCATAAGGTGCCTCAGAGGGCGCTTGTATAGGGCGCCCTATAGGGCACCTTATGGTTACCATCCATATAAGGTGCACTATACAGTATCCTATGGAGCGACTTATAGGGTGCCCTATAGGGGACGTTATAGGGTGCCGTGGCAGACAGTGCACTTTATAATTTGCCCTATGGAGTGCCTTATAGGGTGCCTTATGCGGCACCTTTGGTTACGGCACATGAGGGTGTGTTTGCTGGCAGCAATTAATAAAATACAAATAAAGTGCCACAGGAAACAATACTTACATGTCAAAGCTGATGCCTCAGCCAGCCTTAAGTATTAGGCACACTGGGGATCAAACTCATGACCGCTGTATCATCAGTCAGTGCCTTAACCATTGTGCTACACTGCTGTTTCTTGTTGTATGTCAGCGCACCTTCTTAAGATTTCCATGCGTTTAAATGCACAGTGCTGCCATCAAAAACAGTGCTATGACCTTGCCGTGCCTCATAGGGCACCCTATATGGCGCCCTATAGGCCACCCTTTAAGCAACATTGTAGGGTGCCTTGGCGGACAGTGCACTTTAAAATGTGCCCTCTGGGGTATCTTATAGGATGCCTTATGCAGCACCTTATGTTACAGCGTTTTGAGAGTGCGTTTGCTAGCAGCAGTAATTAAAATAAAATTAAAATGCCTCATAATGCAATGTTACACATAAATGGTAGTGCCTTAGTCAGCGGGCACAGTGGGGGATTGAACCCATAACCCCTGCACCATCTGTCAGTGTCTTCACCATTGTACTGCAGCACTGTTCCTCTGTTTGTACATCAGCGTGCCTGCTTATGCTTTCCGCACACCTTTCTCGTGCGCTAATGTGCACGGCGCACAAGAGCGCGCGCGCTAATCCCGTTTTGCTACTTTTGACCGGACCGCCCATTCCTTTTATGGCATCCTGCAGACTAACGCGGCGCGCACATTAAGAGGGTTTAGTAAACATACCCCCAATTCTATTCTGGCTGTCCAGCCCTTGTGCGGCCCCTCAGAATCTGGGCATAGAGTGGTAACACCCGATTCTGATCCCGCGGGGACTAGATGTGCCCAGTGATCCAAATTGCTCTTTGCCCCAGCCCAGCCCCCGATCCAGCCTCCCATGACCAGGGTCAGGCGGCGGGGTACCCCCATGCACTCACTCACCATTTTGTCCTGGCCCAACGCTGCGGTCCCCTGTCTATATGGCCAACCATGGATATACAGTTCTGACCTCAGAAATGGTCTTGTATGTCTGGGATCACTGCCCGCCCATGCCCCACCCTCACTCTACCTCCAGACTGCTCCCTCCTGCCCTCATCTAAGGCTCCTCGTACAACAGTGCTGTTCGTATGGGGAGCCTTTGCACCAGAAGTGGAAGGTAGGCAAATGGCAGAGATATACCTCAAGGCAATATGTATATCCCCACTAGGGGCAGCTCTATAATGAGGCATTCACTTCAAGTGACAAATTTTTGGGAAAGGAAAAAATGCCCCCAAAACAGCTGCCTCATTCCGCCTTCAAAGTTAAAGAAAAAAAAATCCCGCAGCTCTGTTAAAGTTGAGCCCAGCAGTGCGCTGAGGGTAAATGAGGGCATTTCCTGTCTTACGTGAGACAGGAAATACTCCCGACACTCAGTGCGCTATATAGGACAATACACTTAGGACTAGTGGGCAGCCACCCTTTAATATTGACTGCCATTTTATATTTCAAACATCGAAGCCTCTCTGAAAAAGTTCCTTTCTAGGGAAATAACAATAATGCTTCATCACCACTAGTTAATGAATGTTATCATGCTCCAGGGTTTTGCAATATTTACTCACAATCCTCCATACTTTCTGCTTTGCTTTGAAAGAAAAAAAAAGAACCAAGTCACAACACAAAACTGAAGGAAAGGCATCTCTTTACCCGTGGCTTACTTCTCACTTGGCTACCAAATAACTGACCTCAGTTCTTGACTTTAATTCTCTAAATTCAAAACAAATAAATAAGCACGCATACTGTGATGTCCTCGCCCCCTAATGGCCACCCTAGGCGGTCGCCTAATAGGGCGCGTCACCTCTTTATTGTGTAGTTGTGGGTTTTCATGTAAACAAATGAAAGTCCGAGAGGCTGTAAGGCTAACACAGGAAATTTATTGATTTTCACTGCTTCTCCAAAATAGAGCTTGTATAGAGCTCAACGCAAAACAAGAAGGTAAAAGGATTTTCTTCTCCTGATACAATTAGCTTCAAATGCTTCCATACTTCATGAACAAAAGCTTCATTACTTCTCCTAGCCTCTTTAACACCAGGGCTAGTTTGCCTTGCTAAAACTTCTTCACATGCAAGCACTTTCTGGTTTTATTCCAGGAACATTTGTAAAAGGTAACAAGGCTTTTAAAACACAGTCCAGCCTGTTTACACCTTTTAACTCTCCAAGGCAGCTGTTTGAGCTTTTCCCTTTCCAAGGCTCAAACGCTTGTCTTGTAACATATAGCACATTCCATCGGGCATTCACTTTCACTGTCAGAAGGATAACTTCCTATTTCCATATCTTCAGTGTCTGGCTCTGGTACATCAAGATTAAAACTCCTCCTGGTAATACCTGGCTCTACGCTTTCTAAAAGCTTAAGAATTTCCTTCCACCTAGAGGTTTTTCTGTCTCTTGGCTGCTTAGCACATACTGGCAATTCTTCCTCTCTCCATGAATGGCTTAATGCTTTCAGCTTGTTTAACTGTCTGTTAGACAGAGGGTTACTCACGGTTCTCCTGTTATCAGTTGGGCTTTTACCAAGCCTTTGGCTTGTAATAAAACTGTCCTCATTCAAATCTCTCCCCAAAGGAAATCTCCTGCCTCCAGGTTCCAAAGCAAACCTCCCTGCTTTGTGGCTTGTTCCTTTGAATACTCTAGCAGTTTCCTCTAAGGCTGGGCTGTCCTGGGAAATACCTCTCTCTTCAAATACCCGAGAGCTTTTTCCTCCCTCCAGCACATTAGGCTTCCTGCTCCGTTCTGAGTCTCCAGTAGCTCCTCCCCTGGGAACTCCCTTCTTCCTGTAATGCTGCTTCTCTACCTCAGCATTGGCATAGGCATCAGAATATGCCTCAGGAAGCAGGCTGCTCTTCAGACTTTCTTCACTACTGTCTGAACTGCCTGACTCAGCTCTCTCCACTCTGTGTCTGTGTTCCCAGTGCTGCAACCCCATCTGCTCTAACCCCAACTGTTCTCTGTTACTTTCCTTTTGTAATCCCCTGGGGACTCCCTTTGCACGTGTCTGAGCAGTGATCACGTGCTGCTTCCCCAGCTGGTCTTCATTACCCCTACAGCTTGTTCCTAAGCTGGGGTGTGGCCTGTAGCTATTCACTAGGTGAGTTTTTTCCTGTTTCAAAACATTTTGTGTTTCACATCCCCGCCTGCTGCTTCTCTCCCTTAAGGTAAAAGTGTGCTCTTTTCCCTTTCCTAAGGGCTTGGGGACATTTTGGCCATCACAATACACAGAGAGCGTTATATGCACCCAAGCATCCTTCTGGCTTTCGCCGTTGCATTTTCTACACCTGAAGATCATCATAAACTTTTATTCCTGGGCCCTGCTTTTCTTTCATGGATATAAGTACGTCATCCCCTATACTGTACTGCCACCCCCCCCCCCCCCCTTGGATTTTTGTAGCCCCAATGCACTGTCCTGCATTTATTAGCATTAAATCTCAGCTGCCAAATTCTTGACCATTTTTCAAGATTTGCTAGATCCGTCATCATGTTATATAGACACCTTCCTGGGTGTCTCCCTATTGCAGATTTTGGCATTTTTTGCAAAGAGCCAAACCTTACCTCTCTCTGCCTCTAGTCCCTTTACCACCCATTCAGATTCCTATTCCCTTTTTACCTCCCTTACTCCCACTCCCTCTCACCTTCTTCAGAGACCTGTTCCATTCTTTGCCTGTCATCCTCTCTGTCCCCCCATGTCCCTTTCAAATGCCTCCTAACCCCTCCTCAAGTTCTCTATATCTTTCAAACTGTCTCCCTTCCCTATTTTTCTGCAGTCAGTTTCACAACCTTACTCATACCCCTCATCCAGTCACATACAGTGGCCCCTATTGTCCTCCCT
The DNA here is from genome assembly GCA_033557465.1 of Ichthyophis bannanicus. NCBI lineage: Eukaryota > Metazoa > Chordata > Amphibia > Gymnophiona > Ichthyophiidae > Ichthyophis > Ichthyophis bannanicus. The sequence goes on from CM066033.1 coordinate 785,055,535, forward strand.
AATTCCTACTCAGTTTCTTAAACCCACTATTTCACACCTAATCCCCAAGTGCCCACTCCTCTATTCTATTTCTCACTCACAATCCCATCCAAGTCCTGAAGAGCCACATACACTCCCAATACTCAACCAGTCTTAGAATCAGGGCCGGCCCAAGGGCTTTTGCCACCCTAGGCAGTCTCATCATGCCGCCCATTCTGCACCATCCCCCCCCCCCCCCCCACCTCTTCTGAGAGAGGAGGCGACATTGCAATCCCTCGATGCTGCTTTGTTTTTTTGTTAAGTAGCGGCTTTTTGCTGTTGCTTCAGTGCTTTAAAGTGCCTACACATGCCCTCACCTCCTGCTGCTTCTGCCCCCCACCTGTCAATGCAACTTCCTGCCCCCTTCGAGAGGAAGTTACATCAGAAGGAGGGCAAAATTGGTAGGTCGTGAGGGCAAGCATGTGCGTGGCCACTTTAAGACCCACCATGGTGGCAGAAAGCCGCTGATTTAGAAAATTGTGGAGGGACTGAGAGTCAACAGGCCACTCACTGGAACCTGCCATTCCAGGCAGATGCCTAGTCCACCTAGTGGATAGGTCAGCCCTGCTTAGAATATATCTTCTTTCTGGTCTCCCATCCAATCCCAGAATCTCTGCCTATCTGACTCCCTTCTTTCTTGTATCTCCAAGTCCTCGATATCTGCCCTCCTGCCACTTCCTCCCCCTCCTAAGCATACACTGACCCTGTTTTCCTTCATATCAATTTCTCCCCTTTCCTAGTGTAGACTATCTACTTCTCTAATATTCATCGACCCTGCCTTTCTGCCTCTTTAGCCCAGTATCCATCCCTTTTCCCCAATCCTCCTTCCCTTGCACATACCCTTGTTCCCTTTCCCATTCTCCCAGCCCCCAGAATCAGGATACAGCCACATTCTCCCAACTTTCAACCTCAGTCTCATCCCCAGTACCAGTCTACCTCTCCCAACCCTCAGACTTAGCCTCCAGAATCATTCCATTTCTCCCAGCCCTCAGACTTAGCCTCCAGAATCATTCCATTTCTCCCAGCCTCCAGCCCCAGCATTGACTCCCTTCTCCTACCTGAATCAGCATCACCATTGATCTAGACATGGGGATTCAGTAGAAGCTTCTTCCATCACTTTTGCTTCTGTCTGTTTTTCAGCTTAATCTGCTACCCGGCAGCATGGCAAGTTTAAAACATAAAATGAAGGCTTGGGCAATAGTTGGTGACTATACTGGAATCTGTGCCTTGTTTCTTTAAGATGCATTTAAACACTCCTTTTTGAGGGGGGAAGGTAAGCAACCTTGTATCAGCATGGTGCTGATCATGATTTTGTCTTAATGGACTAAATCTTGTCTTAGATCGCTAATGAATTTAGAGGAGCAGGGAGTCTAATGGACAAGTAGACAGACAGATTCTTTGAAGGATCTCTAGGGAACAGTTATGAATAGCACTTGTTTGCACTGGGGGTCATTTTAAAATCCTTAGTTGCAATTTGGATGTCCAAAAGCATGCATGTAGATGTCCAAATCATGGTGATGTCCCTGGCTAGACCTGCTCCAGGCAGGCCTAGGTATCTGAAAAGCACTCATTTGGGCCATAAACCATCCAGAGAGTGTAGAGACATCCCCAGTACTCTGCACAATCACAGTGATGGCAGCAGTAAGATTTGAGCCCTGGCTTCCCTGGTTCTAGCCCACTGCTCTCACCATTATGCTATTCCTAGATGTTCTCGGTCTCAAATACTGTTCTGGGGATATCTGTGTAGATGCCCCCTGCAAACATCCATATCGGGCGCATCCAAATCGTGCCTGAACTTGGATGTGCCTGCTTTTTTCGCAGACGTTCTGGCTTGGACATCCCAGATTGCACTTAGATGTCATTTGTAAAATACCACGTAATGTAAACTGGCAATTTTAGCCTATATACATTGATGTAAATTTCTAAAAAAAAAAACCACACACATTTGGATGAACGCATAATTGGCGATCCATATCATTTCAAAAGTTATACAGATGGTATTGAGTCATTTATTTTGCACCTGATATTTTTGTGGATATTCAAGGAGAGTGAGGGGCCAAATAATGCACATATATTAGAAAATGGCAAATACAAATGCTGTTTTCTCCCCTTGAGCTAAATACGCGTACAGCTAAAACTCTATGGAGGCCCATGTGTATTTTAATGTGGACAGAGCAGAGCAATTTGCACTGTCCATTGTCCATTGCTCTTTGTCTGGTCCCTGGATCAGTCCTAAATCCTCCATTAGTTATCAAGCAATGCTCTTTCAACGTGCTCTGCCCTCCTTACTGGGGAAAACCAAGTCCACCAAAGCTTCAAGTACATTTTTAAAATTTCCTTTTAGTTCATGCCTTTCCAGTACTAGTTCTAGGTGAGTTATGTTTAGTAGTTTCCTGTGTGCACCTCAGGAGTTTACTGATTTGCCCAATGGGACTTGAACCCTGATCTCTCTTCTTGCTAGGCTCCTCGTCTACTTCTCTACCAGCTTCTATTCTTTAATATTCATGCTAATGTAGAGAGTCACAACGGAGTCAAGCATATGAAATCCAAATGACCACTCCTCTGTTTTATTTTGTTACAGTGTACTACATATATTTTGTGGGTATTTTGTTAGTAACTAGTTAATAGCAGCTAAGGAATAGCTTTGTACTTCTGCAGTTGTTGAATTACTGAATGGAAATTAAAGCTGTCAGTCTCGGTATATGTTTCTTCTTATCTTGGCATAGACATACTTGGTTCATAAATCTGTTGAGATCAGAAGCATGTCTTTGACTTGGAAATGTTCATCTGTAATTTTGAGTATTGCACTGTTATTTGCTTCATGAATAACTTACCATAAACAAAACCCTAATCTAATTTGCACAATCAGAGTGAGAATTGCAGATAAAACATATAGTACCAAATATCGAAGCATCAGCACGAACGGTTCATACTGATAATGGGACACCTAGGTGTATTTTGTTACGTACCAGTAACACAAAGGCAGACTCTCCTATGGTCTGGAAAGCAGAACTCTTAGATGTTCTGGAGGCCAGATGTGAAGGTCTTGGAATGATTTCAGGGGAAGACATTGGAAATTTTATCAGGCTTTGGAGTCTGCAAATAGCCCATGGCCCACTATTTGTGCAACCATGCTTTAGATTATCTCTTAATCACATAAACAAACTGCAATCTTAAGGATCCTACATGATTTTTTAAAAAATTGTTTCTCATTTTCAATAACAGCTGGCCAGCTGCAGTATCTTAAAGCATTACCCCCATCAAGCCTCCAGTGAATTGATTCCATGCTCTGTAGAGCCTGTTTCATTAGGACAGGACACAGCTCCCCTGAGCACAACATGGAACGCCAATGGATCATCATATTAATACAGAGAAGGTTCCATGCGCTACACAGAATAGCAATCACATGTAAAGCTGTGCTTTCCAGCAAAAACTACATTCTGAATAGCTTACTATTTATTGGCAAGATTATTAAAGCAAACTATGTTTAGCCTGGGAACTAGCTGACTGTTTCGAAGTTAAGCTGCACGGTGTTATTATCAGACGCTACTGGAGGCTAGTAATGTGCTATCAGGCAAGTAAAGCCACGCTAGGAGGGATTTTTACTAATAGGCGCCATGCGGTTGCATGCAATGCATCAATAGTGCCAAAACCAAGGTGCTTTACGTGTAACACTATCACTTTAGCTGTCAGGGTGTGGAAAGCATTTCCCCAGCAGTTAATGCGGAGCCCTGTCCCACAGCATGTGCTGCATTAGTGCTGATTCAGTCAGCGTGTGGTGTAAACGCAGCACGAACTGCGCTGAGATCACTATGCCCACTCCCCGCCCCTAACCCATCCACTTGTGACCCTCGTTCTGTGCTAATTGTCACGGCCGTGTGCTAGCCGGCAGCAGACGCCCCGGGGCATCTTCAGTGCGCGCCAGAACCCATGCTGCCAGCTAGCCCTCATTAGTAAAAGACTCCCTATATATCTGTAATGTTCCTCTAGCCGAAAATATGGAAAGGAAACTCTGGAACAAAGGGACGGAAGATGAAGATGAAAGGGGATAAACTCTGGAGTAATCCAAGGCAATATTTCTTTATGGAAAGGGCGGTGGATGCATGTAATGCCGCCCCCCCCCCCACCCCCTCAGCAGAGGTGGTAGAGATGAAGACTGTTTCTGAATTTGAGGAAGTATGGGATAAGCACAGACAAGCTCTAAGGTTGAGGAGGGAATTGTACAGTAGTTAGTATGAATGGGCTATATGGACTTTAGCTGCTGTTGTTTTCTACATTTCTGTGTAATCCTTCCTCTCCTCAATACATTCACATGAATTTTAACACAAGCGCTTGTTAAGAGGTTCACTGCATTAGCTTTTCTTTGCATACTGAAATATATTTAGTTTTGGGGGGGGGGGGGATGAAATACTTCTGCAGGTCAAAACAGATGTCTCTACTCTAGCTAGCTCCAGAAAACAACTCACAGGTTTTAATTCCTTTTCATAATTTAACCTAATTTTGTTAGGCAGTGACAATTGTACCTTTTCAGCGATAGATGCAGAATATGTGCTAGGCCTCTGAGAAGTGGCTTCTTTAAATTATTAGGTGCATTTCTGAATAATATGGGAGCAATTCTAGTAATGAACGAGGAATATACTGTATTTCCAATGATTTATTTATTTTTCAAGTTCCTACAAATGAATGCTTGCTTGCCACAAGGAAGCAGAGTTTTTGAGAAAAGGCTACATGCGTGATTTTGATCTGATAGTTGCTTAAGAAGCAATAATTTAGTGATGGTATGCTGAAGGCAGATGGCTTCTGTGCGTCCCTTTCCCTAGCTTGGTTCTCACTTTTAAAATGAATTCATGCTAGATGCTGGTAGAATGCGTTAGAATTTTTGAAGTTAGGAGTCAAAGCCTGTAGCAGAATCTGAGTTGTGCTAGTTCAGTTCTAATCCCCACCCTATAGTTTTTCTTTGTGCGTACACAATTGGATTACAATAATAATAACCTAGTATCTTCTCCCCTTTCTTCATCAACTGCTTTGAGCACTTTAGTGCTTGGAGCAGGGAGCTGAGAACCTGTGAATCCAGGGGCTGATATTCAAACCCCTTATCCAGACAGCCCACGGGAGAGGATTATGCAGATAAGGGTGCTGAGTGACTTATTCAGCGGCACGAACCAGATAATATTGCTGCCTATCTCCACAGACCACTCTGATACTATTTGGTTAGTTCAGTGGTGGTCCATGGTACTGCTGCTATCCGAATAAGTGCCAACCTTATCCGAAGAACATTGATTTTCAGTGGAATTTATCTGAATAATTTGGCTGCATGAAAAGCAAGCCTAAGCTGCTACTGGATAAGGCCAGCTGAAAATCGCCGTTACCCAGATAGCAGTGCCCAGTCCACGTATTCAGAATTAGCTACTATCTGGCCACAGCCACTGAATCTCCTGCTGATATGTAAGTGCTGTGGCTGGCCACGTGGTGTGTAAATATCATCCCTTGTCAAAATCGGGCCCCCCGTGTTCAAATTCTACCTCTCCCACACATGCTCCTTGTGACCTTAGGCAAGATACTTCACCCTCCATTGCCCCAGGCGCAGCAGACTTAGATTATAAATCTCTTCAGTCGAGGCCTACCAACTATATCTGAATATCTAACTTCCCTTGAGCTCAGATTTGGAAAATGAGTAATTAAATCCACAAACACATCATATAGCAAAATGCTGAAGACAAGAACTCCTGAGGCTTACTAATGACATATATGTATACATCCTGGCATGATTTTGCAACAGCATTGTTTTCTTTTATCTACAGCATTATGGAAAAGGTGTGAGATGAGCAGTAGGGGTGTGCACAGCTAAAAAACGTTTGGTTAGTGCTCCTTGAAAAAAAAATATTTTCCATGTTTGCGGGCATTTTTCATGTTTGTTTGACCTATTTGAATTTTTAGGCATGCACCATATGCACACAAGAACTTAAACAATGTGTGCAATCGATTGTACACACATTCATTCATAGGTATACGTGCATATACGTGATTTGTGTGCATTTTACATTTTTAGGTGCCCAAATGAACCTATGCGCACTCATTAATCCATACCCCTAATGAATAAGCTTCTTATATCTCACTTGCTTTTCTAAGTGGCAGCATCATTTCCTTCTATCCATTTCACCCTTCCCTATCATAGATTTCACTTTTCCAATATTGTCCAGAAGTGCATAGAATTGCAAGCTGGTGTCTTCCAGGCCAAACACCCTAGTCTCCTACTCTTCAACTATGCCTTACAATTCTCCTAGACATCTACTTGTCCCCAGCTGTTCTGTTGTCTGTCTTGACTAGATCGTAAGCTCTGACAAGCAGGGACTGTCTCTTATATGTCTCTGTACAGTGCTGCATACGCCTTGTTGTGCTATGCAAATGATTAGTAGGAGTAGAAGCATTTAAAATATGTACAAGAGTACAGAATTCTGAACAGGGCTCCTGCTGGGGGGGGGGGGAGGGATGATGTAGGGTGGGGAATCCTCTCCTTCCAAGCCCCAAGAACCATGTTATCCATGCTGCTTCTACTGAGAGAATCACTCTCCTCTCAGTACCACCAGAGAGGAAGAGAAAGAGCAATAAGGAAGTAGCAAGGAAAGAGAAGGATTTCTGTGCTGGCAAGAGAGCTAAGGTATAGCATCAGATGAAAACACAGAGAAAAAGAAAGATACCACAAGAGAGGGAAAGACACAGAAACAAAGCCTTGGCTTTTAGAGTGTTGAGGACGAATGGAGGCTAAAGTGGTGCATGCCTAGCTGAGCATTAAGATCTAGTCAGGTGGTACATATGGAGTGGAGGAGTAGCCTAATGGTTAGAGCACTGGCTTAGGGACCAGGGTTCAATTCCCACTAGCACTCCTTGTGGCCTTGGGCAAGACACTTAATCCTCCATTGCCTCAGAAGAATCCAAGTTATCAATGTCCCTGTATAATGTACATAACACAGTTTAAGTTACAATGTAAACTGCTTTGATTAAAGTGATATAAAAAAACCCCATTAAATAAGTATGGCGGTCCCTATGGTTAAGGAGAAGAGGTGGATGCAGTGGTATTTGCAGCCATCTAGGTGCCCGGGGCAGCTCCCTCTTGTGGCATAGCACAGTGTGGTACATTCCATTCCACCCCATAAATTGCAAGACTTCAACCAAGGAGAGAAGAGCTACTAGGCCTGGAGTGGAGGCAGCACAGCAAGCCCGCAACTTTAAGGTAACTTTGGGGTATGTTTACTAAACCGTCTTAATGTTACAGGCGTTAGTTGCAGTCTTACTGTGACGAATGCCATATAAGGTAGTGGGCGTTCCGGTCTTAAGGTAGCATTTCAGGTTATCATGCCATAAAGTCCATTATCGCGCAATAGAGGGAGCCGTGGCACGTTAATGTGCATTAGCCTTAATTAGGCGCGCTGACCTACAAACACTGCAAAAGGGGTGTAGCAAAATGGTTAATATGTTGACTGCTGATCCAGTGGTCATGAGTTTGATCCCCCAGTGGGCTCAGTTAAAAGACTGTCTGAAGCAATCCCTTTTCCTGCTTGTAACAGTCAGACACATCCCAACAATTTGCACTGCCAGCCAAAAAAGCCTCACCCCAGTGCCGCAACCTAATGCACCTTTTAGGGCGCACCATAAGGCACATCATAAAGCACCACATCATCCAAGGCAGGTCATAATGTGCCCCAGAGGGTGGCAGGAAAGGTTGGCACCCTCCAAGGCAGCATATAAGGTGCCCCATAAGCTGGCCAAACCTAAGGTGCTGTGAAAGATGCCCCAGGGATGCCAAGGTGACATAGGAGATGGTGCCCAGGGGCACAAAGGTGCCCCAAAGTCACAAGCATGAAATGTATGGCTCAAACACAGAAGTAACCATAATGCTGCACAGAGCACTAAGGAAAGGCAATGAACAAGTAATGGAAGGAAGTAGATGACGGAGCTCATGGACCAGCCAAATCTGCATGCAGCCATGTGGCAGCAGTTAAAGTGGACAAACATATCAGGGGCAGCTGTACTGATGTAAAGGGTGATGGTAATGTACAGTGCAACAATGACAGTGTGTGGCAGAGGATGGGGATACATGTCCACCAGAGGAGGTAGAGGTGGCAGGATAAGTGCAATGACAGGAGGACAGAGGAGAGCAGTGCCATGCAGACCAGACACAGGAGAGGCAAGCATCAAGAGCCGCAATGCAGAAACATGTGCCAGTGCAGGACATGGGGTAGCAGCCTGCACATTAGGGCAGGACGCCGCACAACTGGCACACACACATAGATGGACAGAAGGATGGATGGCAACAGTGATGAGGGTATAATGTGGCAGCAGCACAGATCTGCACAGATATGACTGTTACACGAATGAAACATAGTTGTGTAGGACAGCCATAAAAAAAAGGGGAACAAAGAGGAATCAAATTCATGACCTCTACTACTGAAGTCATTGCATTAACCATTGTGCTACATCACTATGGGAGTTACCATACCAATGGATGGCTACAGAAAGAATGTACATCACCATAAAACTGTCTGCTGTGGCTACCAGGATAGGATAGAACCAACAGTACCCATAATGCAATTCACATGCAGAACAGCAGTCTACATCTGCTCACCAGATGGGGTATGCACCTCTACAGCACATCAGCTTGGTAGGGGGAATGACCATGCATGTTACTGGCACAGAGTACCCACAGGCAATGCCAATGTGCGTGTTCTGTGCCAACCCTGAGGGTGAGGTGGAGTGGCCAGCACCAGGTCCGCAGTACCCAGATTGGTTGAGGTGGGCTGTGCTGCAGATCTCCATCAGTGCCAGTGTGTAACAGGTATTTGTTGCAGACACTTTTAGGAGGTCTCTGTGTCCATTTGTAATTGCCAGTGATGTCTGGCCCTTGTGAACCATGATGCACACAACATAGTGCATATCCACTGTGCTTGCCATGGTCACCTGTTTAGGGAGCAGGGTTGTGTCAGGATTCACATGGCAACAATGTACATAGCAAACCACCCTCTCTGGGTCAGGGACATGATCTGCCCCCCCCCCCCCAACAGACCCACACTCTCGTCCTTTGCAAGGGGGGCAGTGGAAGTACATAAGACAGGCTGTGGGACCAGCAACCCCAGTCCTGGTGGCAAACAGACAGCTGCTGAAGATCTGCACTTGGGACAGGGCCATGGGCAGAAGGGTAGTGGGCCCAGTCAGCTCAACTGCCCCCAACTACAATCTGACATTCACCAGCAGAAGGCAGTCAGTCTGCACCCTGCAAGGTGGCGCAGCCATACAGATGCTAACTGCAGACAGTCTGCTAGCTAGTACATAGTGCATGTTCCTGGAGGAACTGTGTGCACCCAAAACTGGGATGTCAGCACACACACCACACAGGTAAGTCAGTGATTGGGCACCAGAAAAAGAGAGCCCATAAGTATCACTTGAGAAAAATAATGTAGCGCACTATGGGGGAACCTAGCCATGCCGTGGTCACTGCTCAGTCAGGGTGAGAACAACCTAACAGCATGACATGCTGTGGCCACCCTGTCCATACAGGTGGTGGTCAGGCACTACAATGTCCCAGCCATTGCCCTATACCCTGTGCAAATGCATCCTGCCCATGCCACCCTGTCTGGGCCATACCCACAGTACCTTGCTCCTCATTATGCACATTGGCAGGCTAACACCGGAAACAGTGCAAGCAATGTGGGCTCAGTAAGTTGTAGGCAGCCACAACACACTGGATAGACAGACACACACTCCCACACCTATGCCAGCATTGTGCAAATATAGAGGTTTGTGGCAGCCCTGGCCGCCACACCAGTCCTGGGCACTGTGCGGGCATTGCTATGGTACTCACTACTGTTAGGGTCACTCCCTGGGATGGTAAACACTGTCAGAATCAATAACTGAAACACACTCCACAGATATCAGAAAGGTTGCTATGATGTTATCTATCAACAAATTGTGTTTAACTTAGGATTTGTTAGCTGAAATTAATCATAGCAACCTTTTGATATATGTCGAACGTATTCCCAAATTTAGGACGGCATTGCTAAGGTATGCAGGTGCCAGTATTGGGAGATGCTGCTCCACGCAGGGCCCATCAGCCTGACTCTCCATGAGGCTTTGGATAGTGGAGCCTGTGGTTGTGGGTGTTTATGCCCCTTTTGGCCGCTGCTCTAGGGCAGAGGTTCCGAACTCCGGTCTTGGTGGGGCCAAACACTGTTCAGGCTTTCATGCTGTCCCTAATGAATATGCATGAGACACATTTGCATACAATGGGGGCGGTGCATACTAATGCAGCACAGGCATATTTATTAGGGACAGCATGAAACCTGAATGGTGTTTGGCCCTCCAGGACTGCAGTTGGGAAACTCTGCTCTAGGGATTGCATATGTTTATGGAGTCTGTGCTCTCTAGGGTAAAATATAGGCGTTTCAGGCATGTTTATTTTATCTGCAGTAAAGGTTCCATCTTTATTACCACCGTTTAGTACTGGGTAAAATATGGGAACAGGGTTGGCAGGAGCCACAACTGTAACTTCAACTTGTGTCCTTCTGCTCCTGAACACATTGACTGTGTGTACTGCACCACACTGTTGCTGCAGAGACAGATCATTCCCTGGGGATACCATGATTGTTCGTCAGACAGACCCTGTCTGTTGCAGTGCACGGCAACCACCTAAATGGGGCTAGGCCATGGTCTGCTGTGGGCAGATGCCACTGCCCCCTCTGCCACCAGCACCCCTCCGTCACCATGCTGCCATGCCAGTATGCCGGTGGTGCTGGTGGTGTGCAGTCCCAGGCCATCCAGTGTGCCGGTAGGCAGCTGCCTATGGTGTGGGTTCTCGGGTAGGGGTGTCTACATGGACATGCGCACTTTCCCCTGGCACCGCCTGCCAATGTTATGTGCCCTTGGGGGTACCTGCTGGGTAATCTCCCCTGTGACACTGTGGGACACACACTCATGCCCATGTTGGACCCTCGTCAGTTGCTGTCTTGCTGCTTTACAGTTTCGGCATTCCTATGTGCCACCTAGGCATCTGCCTAGTCCGCACTGTGCCCCAGCTGGACCACAGCATGTGCCGCCTGCAGCCCCCTGTATCCCATTTACAGCATCAGTACAGTTGCCCTTTCCTACGTGCCCACTCTGCTGTTGCTGCACATGTGTACACCATAACAAACCTGCCCGACAGAAACCCCTATCAGCGCTATTTTAATTTGGGATCATTCGCTGTGTAGGGGGACAGAGCATAGACCCTTCCAAACATGATATCTTAAGTTTTACGCTTTGTCAGTAATGTTGCTTTATGTTTATCATGAATATTACTATTGGCCAGCTTGGTTATTGGGATTTTAAATGTGGTTCTGGTCATTTTATATTTTTATTTGCCTTTTTGGTTCCTGCACATGTATCACAACTATCACTTTTCTGGATTTCCCTGCCTTTGTTGCACATTGCTGACTTAAATGGTTTCTCTTTCCTGCAAATGTGCCTAACGCGAGGGTTTCACTGGTGTTAGTGTTCAGACCTGAATTTCACAGCATTAGTGTGCCTGGAGCCTCTCCCCGCCCACTCTCCGCCCATTGACCCCTTCTCTACGCCCTCTGGGAAGCCTTACTCCACCCTTCAGACCAGGATTTCACAGCATTAGTGTGCCTTAACGCCGCCGCCGTGTTATCGCGCAATAAGTGACGTTATCGCACGATAATGCTACATTATTGCACGATAATGTCACTTATCGCGCGATAATACCACCGCTGAGACGTTAAGACGGTTTAGTAAACATACCCCTTTGCCTCTGAAGTGTGGGCCCAGCGGCGATGCACCCCCCTCCCAGCCAGCACCCAGAATGGGCCTCATCCACCACCCTGCCCTTGGTACACCACCGGGAGGAATGTGACATAGAGATCCAGCCTTATCACTAGTTCTTCCAGAGAAACTAAGGTCAGAGCAGTATTTCCTAAATAAGTTGTGAATGTGATAGGGGAACCTCTCTGCTTTGTACTGTTTTCTTCACTCTCTGTTTAATATTGGGAGGATGTATGTATTGAGTTTTATTGGTTTTAGTTTAGACTTCAATTTTTTGTTTTAATATTATAATTGGTTTATAGTGCTATATGCTATTTTGAACATACTTGGAAAATGGGAAAGTGGGATATAGATGTTTTAAATAAATAAACAAAGGAATAAATTTGAAAAAGGGACAGGATGAAGCAAGACTGGGTCTATCAGACTTTCATACAAGAAAATAATAGGAGTCGTAAAGCTTAAAAGCATCTCGGAATGCAGAAAAGGTATGTCAATGTGTTTCTATTAAACATTTGGGGCCAGATGTACAAAGTTATTTTTTCCATAGATACGAAATGGGAAAAACCCTTTAGTACATCTGGTTCTTTGTAATGCAAAGTACATGGTTGACCCAAAAAAATGTTTTCTAAGGATGCATTTTTTTTGCAAATTAAAACTTCTCTGTTTAGCTCTCTTTTCTCATTCTTAAAGGCATTGAGAGAATTACAGGAAAATCCATTTTTTAACCTTCACGTTTTAATTTCTTTCTGCAGGAGAATAAGCAGGAGCAGAATAGCCCAAACTAGACAACAGCTGAAGACTGATATTTTTTGCTGGTCTGAGTCGCAACATGTACTAACTCTCTGAATGTATGTTAACACCAATGTTAACATGCACAACCTACAAGAATTCACAGTGCTTTTAGCTGACATAAATGATCTTGCAAGAGTCTTAATCCGAAACCTACACAAATAAGGTGAGGATTGCCTATCATTGCAGCAAAACGTGCATGCCATAATTGTTTCACTGATGCATCAGTACAAAAATCTACACCTCACTAATGCTAATCTACCATCTGCCTCATTTACATGTTGTTAACACTGGCCATTGTTATGTGCAATAAAGACCACCTAAGTGACACTGTAGCACTTTGGCTCCATACAGAAACCTGCACAATAAGTAGTTTAACTACTATCCCGAAGAGGCGCAGACTAGTGGTTGGAACAGTGGAGCAAGCATTTGCAAGATCATTTCCTTTTCTTTATATGCATCTTTCTGTGTCGTAGCTTCCTTGCCGCCACGCAGGCCCTGCTTCAATTCTGGTTTGGATTAGTTCATCCCAGCTCAGACTTTTGTCCTGATTTCAAAGTTATCCCCTAACCCAGCTCAGATCAAAATCCACATTTTCTGGGCTGACTTAAATCTGCCCTGCTCCTTATTTCCCATTTCTTAAGGGAACTGTCTCAGATTTCAGGGGGGTGAGCAGGAAGGCATCGCATAAACTAAAGAGCTCTCCCACCTAACCTATGACCTTTGGCAACAGTCTTACAGCAGTTAGAAATCAAGTAAGTGTCCAACTCAAAGACACCCTGGTACTGTTTCAGCAAGTTAAGCTCATAGAAGAAAATCAGAGCCAAGTCACTGCTGGCTCCAAATTTGACAAAGCCAAGCTGGCTCAGTTTGGACTGAGATGGAGTCAATTGTGATCTGCAAAAGAACAAACTTGAATCGCACCAGTTCCCCTGTATTTGGTTTGGAGACCGCTTGTATTAAATGTGAATCATCTTTCCTGTCCTTCATAATACCATTCAGCCATTTTCTCTCCCCTCTCCTGCATCAAAACTGATAGCCAGACCTCCTACTCTATAAGAAGCTGCACATGTCTCTGTACTATTATAACAGTAATGAATATTCTGATTCCAATTTAGTTCCAAGGAAAATACAAAATGATTATGAATATGTTTATGAGCCAATAAAATTAATGTGGGCTTAATTAATCCATGTGTCTGGAATTCTTTTATATTTGACTGGTAATCAGTCTTTTCAATGTACATAGCAATGCTAGCTGATGTGATTGTTCTACAGTCCAGAAAACATTACAAGAAAACAAATGCATGCAGTTTAACCAGGTCCAGTTGTAGAACTATGACAATCCTGAAAAGCCTGTCTCGTTTAAACCCATTATCGAGCACAGGGGATGCCAAATGCTTAAACCTGATTCATGAAGACAGAGAGATACACAGACTGGAAAATGCATTTCTGCCAAATTCAACAAGACAGGAGAGGACAACCCGGACCCCTTTCTGAACTAGAAAGGCCTGGTAGACTGCAAAAAGAAAAGCCGATTATCTCCTTCAAACTGTGCTCATCGACACATTAAGTCTGGATCTCTCAAGGTCTGCGGCATGTTGATGAAATATGAAAAGCAACAGCTACAGGAAATCCAAGTGTCCTCGCTACTGTTTTATTGCATCTCTGTGGCACCGCGAAGAAAAGGAAAGGGCCAGAATTACCCGCTGCAGAATGCTCTCAATCAGTTCCATATGTTGACCCTGTGACCAGTCCTTGTGGGCAGAAAACGTTGTGTTTTTCTAATATTCATACATGACTTCCAAGCAAACATCTACATTTGTTTAAAGCGGCTTGCGTGCTAGTGTGCACCTGCATAAATAGGACATTGTTCTTTGTCAGTGGTAAGAAGAGTCCACTTCTTGACCCATTACTAAAAAGAAATCATGGAACTAATGCAACTTAACCGTGTAGGATATTATTTTAATGGACATTTTGGCTTTTAGGTTAAGAATAAGCATTCTGCTCTGCTCTCATGGGAACTGGGCAATATTTATTTTTAGTTTGGCTCGCGTGAAACATTATCTGCCTCCCAAGCATGGTGAAAACTAAACAGCCTAGCTCCAGTGCGAACCAGCTTTCCTACTAATTATTTCACTAGGCAATTCTTCCTTTTAAGCATGCTGGACCAAGACTCTGCCGAGGAAATCACTGCATCTTTAAACCATTTAGGTGCATATATATGGGGGTCTGTGCACAGAGAACAGCATAATGAAAAATGACCTCTTCTGCCCGCAAGACCTGCCCATCTCAGTCAAAAGGTTCAGGCAGGAGATGGGTGGAAGTTGATCTCACAGATCTGCAAGGAATTAGCTGGCCACGTTTTGCTTATAAAATAAATGCAAAATGTTTAAGTAACTGGAGGGAGGAATTTTAGAAACTCTTTTCTACACAGGCAGGTTTTACCCTGGGAAAATGCTTATCATGAAATTGCACAGGGGTGGGGCACTGAACGATATGGATAGGCATTTCCCAGAGATGGAGTTGTGATGTACTCACATACTTCAGAAAATAAACACATACCCTCAGAGCGCACACAAATATTTGCACCTGCCTGGGAGCAGGTGTAAATGTGTATGAGAGCATTTGCTAGCCACTGGGGTTAGTTCTGGGAGCTTATTTTACCAAAGGCAGATAGGCTCCTATGTTGATTTGTAAAGCAGGTATAAAATAACTATGTTTTGGAAAGTTTCTAGGCTCTCTTGTGAAATTATCCCCATCCATATTGTGCATCAGCAAGACATGAAAAAGCAGTCTCTGATTTTTAAATGTGAGTCTTTCCTTCTCAACTACAACAGAAGGAATAACAACGGAAAAGACGCAGGAAAAATATATTGAAGAAAGTGCTGGGGGGACATGAGAAACACGGAATGCAGAGGTGGATGGCCAAATATAGCAACGGCTAGAAATTCTCATTTTTTTCCCTTTGCTGTTTCCTTTAAACTATATCACTCCTCTCTGTTATCCCTACTAGGCTAGTATTATCTCAGCTCCTAGTTTATACCCCTTCTTACCAGGATCTGCGGCATTTAAACATTTGCAGTTTAATAGACTGGGAGACACTGACCATTGCTGTATGTCACACGCTTGTGGGATGAGTAAGGAGGTAGCTGTATATGAAACTAGTATAGAAGGTCTAGGCAGGCGAGCTAAAAACTTAGAAGCATTTTGGTAGCCAACATATAGGGCTGGGGCAACTATTAAGCAAACTAGGTGGTCACCTAGATGGCAGCTTCTGGGTATGGTGGCAAAGAGCAGGGCATTCAAAGCAAAATAATAGATTTTGACAGCCAGGAAGGGGGGGGGGGGGGGAGGTATAAGGCTTTAGGCTTGCCTAAGGCACCAACACCTTGAATCAAATCTGGAGTCAGCTCTGCCAGACTGAAAAGGTGACTCGTACAAACATTTCAGAAAGGACCCTGCTGTTCTGCAAATTTAGAAGTCAGTGCCTTAAATTTGCAATAAAATCTTTTTGTATGCAATTCCATTAAACATTTACATTCACTTTATAGAGGGACTTCATTTGTTATGCAATACATTTTATCTAGGGTTGCCAACTGGCTTCAGATGCGCCCAAAAGGCTTGATTCAATCCTGTGTTTACCTCACTGTATGCAGGGACATATAGTTCTGATTTCCTATTGCACCCCATAAGAAAAGCAAGACTACAAGTCCCTGCATGCAATGGGGTAAAACCAGGACTGGATCAAGCCTGTTAGGTGCATCTGGAACCAGTTGGCAACCCTCATTTTTCCATAGGCATGTGCAAACCTATCTGTAGTAGGTCTTGGTACTTATGTCAGCATTAACAGAAAAGTGGAATGTCCAACTTAGCTACCAAGAAACCCCTCACACAAAACGGTCACAAGTGAAAGGATCAGTTTTTAGGAGGGAATTCCTCCCTCTCCCCACAAAAAGATTGTGCAGCTCCCTTAGATACCTCCCTCTTAATACTTCCCCTTTCTTCCCCCTACCCCCCCAAAGCGTAGCCAAGACACCCTACCCACCCTTCCAGAGTGGTCTCTGTTTTTCACTGGCAGGAGTGATTGCAGAGCCCTCCTACTGTCTTAGCTGATGACCTCAGGATGATGACACCTGGGGGTATGTTTACTAAACCTTCTTAATGTGCGCGCTGTGCAGTTAGCACGCGCTAAGGTACCTTTACGGGGCAAAAATGCGCTTTAGTGCGTGCTCACGCGTGCAGTGGCGCAAACAAGCACTGAAGGCGTGGAAAGGCTCCCGGAGGGCGGAGGAAGGCTCCCCAGGGGCGGAGAGAAGGGGTCAATGGGTGGAGAGTGGGAGGGGAGAGGCTCCCCGCACACTAACGATGTGAAAGTCGAGGCCAAAACTAATGCAAGTGAAAACCTCGCGTTAGAGCTGATTTAAAGGGAAAAGAAACCATTTCTGTCAGCAATGTACAGCAAAAACAGAGAAACCTACAAAAAAGTGATAAGTGTGATACATGTGCACGGAACAAAAGTGCAAATAAACATTGAAAATGACCCCAACAAAATAAAAAAAAATCATAATCAAGCTGGGCAATAGTGATAGTAATGGGAAACATCAAAAAACACTCCCAATAAAGCCCCAAAAAATAAATATGAATTTTGGAAGGGTCTACGCTCCGTCCCCATACAAGGTGAATGATCGCACAGTGAAATAGCACTGAGCAGGGTTTCTCTCTCCATTGGACAGGTTACCTATGGCATGCACATGTTCCACAACAGCAGGGTGGGCATGTCAGAATGGGCAACTGGACAGATGCTGGGAAAGGGGATACAGAGGGCTGCAGGCGGCACATGCTGTGGTGCAGCTGGGGCACAGTGTGGACTAGGCAGATGCCTAGGTGGCACTTAGGAATGCTGAAACTGAACAGCAGCCAGACAGCAACTGATGAGGGCCCAACATGGGCACGAGAGTGTTTATCACAGTGTCACAGGGGATAGTACCCAGCAGGTACCCCCAAGGGCACAGAACATTGGCAGGCGGTGTTGGGGGGAAGCGTGGACGCCTATGCAGGCACCCCTACCTCAGAACACACACCATAGGCAGCCGCCTACCTGCACACTGGATGGCTTGAGACTGCACACCACCAGCACCACCAGCAGAAGGGCATGTCAGCATGGTGGCAGAGGGGTACTGGTGGTGGAGGGGGGCAGTGGCAGCTGCCCAGAGAAGACCATGGCCTAGCCCTGTGTAGGTGGGTGCCATGCACTGCAACAGACAGGCCCTGCCGGACAAACAGTCATGGTATCACCAGGGAATGCATTGTCTCTGTGGCAACACGGTGGTGCAGTCCACACAACCAGTGTGTTTAGAAGCAGAAGGTCACAGGTTCAAGTCCCAGTTATGGTACCTACCAACCAAGTCCCCATATTTTACCCACTACTACAACGTGCTAATACAGACAGAACCTTTATTGCAGATGACGTAAACATGCCCAAAACACCTACGTTTTACCCTACAGAGCAAAGACACCATAAACAGGCGCATTACCTAGAGCAGAGTCTCCCAAATGCAGTCCTGGAGGGCCAAACACCATTCAGGTTCCATGCTGCCTCTAATAAAGATGCCTGTGCTGCATATCTATACACCACCCCCATGGTATGCAGATGTATCTCATGCATATTCATGAGGGACAGCATGAAAACCCGAACAGTGTTTGGCACACCAGGATTGGAGTTGGGAACCTCTGCCGTAAAGCAGCAGCCAACAGGGGCAGACACACCCACACCCACAGGCTCCATTAGCCAATGCCTCCTGGAGAGGCAGGACATTGGGCCCTGCGTGCATCTCCCAATACTAGCACTTGCATACCTTAGCAATGCCACCCTACACCTGGGAATACGGTACACAGCA
Source organism: Ichthyophis bannanicus (assembly GCA_033557465.1). Classification (NCBI taxonomy): domain Eukaryota; kingdom Metazoa; phylum Chordata; class Amphibia; order Gymnophiona; family Ichthyophiidae; genus Ichthyophis; species Ichthyophis bannanicus. Next base: position 785,074,050 of record CM066033.1, read on the forward strand.
ATCAAAAGGTTGCTATGATTACTGGCAGATAGCAATTCCTATGTTAAGCACAGTTTGCTGATTGAGCTCCATCATAGCAACCTTTCTGATGTCTGTGGAGTGTGCTGCAGGTCTGGTCTCTGACAGTGTTTACCACCCTGGGGAGTGACCCCCAACAGTATTGCGTACCATATCCATGCCTGCACTGTGCTCAGGACTGGTGTGGTGGCCAGGGCTGCTAAACTCCTCTATAGTAGCACAATGCTGGCATAGGTGTGGGAGTGTGTGTCTGTCTATCCAGTGTGTGGTGGCTGCAAACACCCTCCACAGCCCACACTGCCAGCACTGTTGCCAGTATTGGCCTGCCAATGTGCATAATGAGGAGCAAGGTACCACAGGTATAGCCTGGACAGGGTGGCCTGGCCAGGATGCATCTGCACAGGGCATAGGGCACTGGCTGGGACATTGTAGTGCCCAGCCACCATGGCCACAGCATGTCCTGCTGGGAGATCACTCTCACCCTGACTGTGCAGTGACCACAGCATGGCTAGGCAACCCCATAGTGTTATATAGTATTTTTTTCATGTGATATTTATGGGTTTTCTTTTGGGGCTCAGTCACTGACTTATCTGCTTGTTGTGTATGCTGATATCCCAGTTCTGGATGCACGCATTTCCACCAGGAACATGCACTATGGACTAGCTAGCAGGCTGTCTGCAGCTGGTATGTGTCTTGATGGAGCGCTTTGCAGGGTGCAGCGGCTGAAGGCTTGCTGCAGGTGAATATCAGATAGTGGTGGGGTGCAGCTTAGCATATCCAGGCCTAATGTCTGTCTGCTATTGCGTTATGGTTGTGTACAGAGTTGCATTGACAGCCCTGTAGGGTGTCTGTTCCCCAGCAGGACTGGGGTTGATGGTCTCCTCTACTGCCACCATTGCAGGGAGGTAGAATGTGGATCTGTTGGTGGGAGACCCTGTTTACCACCCTCAGCCCTGGAGGAGGGTGGTGGTGGTACATAATCCTCCTAGGGGTCCATAGGGGCTAACCCTGACTGAGACATACAGATATACCCAAGATGTGTCTGCAGAAACTACCTAGCTCACACATTTGTACTGCTGGGGACCTGGTGCTGGGCGCCCCATCTCACCCTCAGGGTGAGTGCAGTACCTGCACAATGTGACGGTGTGTAGCTACTCTGTGCCAGTACCACACACGGTCAGTTTCCCCTACCAGGCCGAGGTGCTGTGGGGGTGCATACCCCATCTTGTGATCATCTGTAGACTGCTGATTTGCATGTGCAGTGCATCATGGGTATGGGTGGGTTAACCCTACCCTGGTGACCACAGCAGACTGTTTGTGTGGTGACTTGCAGTCCTTCTGCAGCCAGCCAGGGGCTTGCTAGCAGCTATAGAGCAGTAGCCCACTGGTTACTTCACTGCCAGTGGAGCTAGAGGTCATGGGTTCAAACCCACAGTGGGGTTATTTGATAGGGCTGTCCAAAGCATTATCTATTTTTAATGTACATTAGTGCTGCCAGCAAAAACACCCTCAGTGTACTGTACCCATAAGGTGCCTCAGAGGGCGCTTTATAGGGCACCCTATAGGGCACCTTATGGTTACCGTCCATATAAGGTGCACTATACAGTATCCTATGGAGCAACTGATAGGGTGCCCTATAGGGGACATTATAGGGTGCCGTGGCGGATAGTGCACTTTATAATTTGCCCTATGGAGTGCCTTATAGGGTGCCTTATGCGGCACCTTAGGTTACGGCACATGAGGGTGTGTTTGCTGGCAGCAATTAATAAAATACAAATAAAGTGCTGCAGGAAACAATACTTACATGTCAAAGCTGATGCCTCAGCCAGCCTTATGTATTAGGCACACTGGGGATCAAACTCATGACCCCTGCATCATCAGGCAATGCTTTAACCATTGTGCTACACTGCTGTTTTTCCTTGCATGTCAGGGCACCTACTTAAGATTTTCATGCGTTTAAATGCACAGTGCTGCCATCAAAAACAGTGCTATGACCTTGCTGTGCCTCATAGGGCACCCTATATGGTGCCCTATAGGCCACCCTTTAAGCAACATTGTAGGGTGGCGTGGCGGACAGTGCACTTTAAAATGTGCCCTCTGGGGTACCTTATGGGGTGCCTTATGCAGCACCTTATGTTACAGCGCTTTGAGAGTGTGTTTGCTAGCAGCAGTAATTAAAATAAAATTAAAAAGCCTCATAATGCAATATTACACATAAATGGTAGTGCCTCAGCCAGCCTTATTCATTGGGCACAGTGGGGGATTGAAGTCATGACCCCTGCACCATCTGTCATTGTCTTTACCATTGCACTGCAGCCCTGTTCCTCTGTTTGCATATCAGCGCGCCTGCTTATGCTTCCCGCGCGTGTTTATCGTGCGCTAATGTGCGCGGCGCACAAGAACGCACAGCGCGCGCTAATCCCATTTTGCTATTTTTGACCGGACCGCCCACTCCTTTTATGGCATCCTGCAGACTAACGCGGCGCGCACGTTAAGAAGGTTTAGGAAACATACCCTCTGGTGTTTCCAGGGGTAGGTTCTGAGTAGAATGGGAAAATAGCATCTATAGTATATATTGTCAAGGCTACACATGTTATTCTCCATAGAAAACGTACCCATAAAAAAGCAGGTACAAAGTCCACAGGCAAAAGTACTCACAGACTTTGAAAATTACCTGCATAGGGGCACCTTGTGATTAAGGTATCAGGAAAACAATTTGCAAACAATTTTGTCTAGGTAAGTACACATTTTTGCAGACAAATTGGGGTATAAAAGTTGCCCTTCCCCTCTGTGATAAAAGTACTGCAAGTACCTAAAAGGGGCAATATAGAGGGATTTAATTTTCAAATTCTCATATATAACCCATGTGATAATTTGAACTATGCTCCTGCTGTGAAGTAGATGCAAATGTCTAGTATATTCATATACCTGTAGAGCGGCCAGATTTAATATCCACGCGGGACTCCAAACCCCATGCAGAGTTTCAAAATTGTCCCACAATTCAATCTTGTTTACTTGCTATTGTGACAATTTGTGGTCAAAAGCACAACTCAGTTTTGTTACTTGATATAATGCGCCCAGTGGTCAAGAAGTATGACTCATCCTTTGTTACTAGGTGTAGTAACTTCTTGTGGTCATGAGTATAATGCACCCAGTATTGGTATAGTGACATCTAGTGGTCAAATAAAACCATGTCACTGATTCTTTTTATTTTATAAAAGTGAAAGGCTCATTTCTTGTATTTGCAGATTCACTAAGGAGAATTTTAGAAAGGGCAAGGAGAGAAGAATCCTCACATCCATCTTAGGATGTGGAGAATTAGACCAGTATTTTATAAGAGGTTCTGCTAAATGTAGAGCCCCTTGTAAAATAGCTGCAACACTGCAAGGGAATGCCCTTGCTTGCCCAGCCAGGAGCAACGATTATAGGAAGCTGCATGTGGGGAAAAGGTCATGGAAATCCCCCCACTTAGATGTGGTAGCGGTCTCCTAAAATCGTTGCACTGGCACAGAGGCATACCAGTACAGCAGTCCCCCTTAGGAGCCCCTCGGCAGCAGCATCAATCCGATCCCCCTTCCCACTCTCTGGGAGCAGCATCAACCCAATCCCCCTCCCATCCCCTGGCGGCAGCATTTCAACCTCCCTAAAGCATTACAGCAGGTCCCCAGCTTCCCCTCCCCCCACCGAAGGATAAAAGGCCAACTCCCCTTCCAAAGGCTCTCCCGACTGTCCTGGACCATTACCTCCCTCCTCCCCACCCATGACTATTTCCAGGCTTACCGGGGCATTGGTGGCCGCAGGTGTTCTACGTGAGGTCCCTCTTCAAAATGGCACTGATGCTCCCTAGCAGTAATCTTGCAGGGGTGGGGGGCTGATTTGATGCTTCAGAAAAATGGGAGGGGGATTGGGTTGAAGTTGCTGTAGGGGGGCTGTATCTAGTTGAGGAGAGCTGGGGCACCCCCCACCTCAATGTCAATGTCCTTGTTAGCAGGCACTTATTCGTACCTGGGGCAGGTATACATGCTGGCATCCATGTTATTATTGCCAGACATGGATTCCCTTTATAAAATGGGGAATCCACATCTGCATGATGGGACCTGCACACACTACTCCCACTCCCCATCCCCGCTACGTCCCCTGGCTCTGTAAATGTGTTCCCAGTCTACAAAAAGCAGATTGTAAAGTGGCACTGAGACATGTCTTTCAATCTATATGTCTTGATACTTCTTTTTTGGACATGAGAATGATTCTAAAATATCACCCACTGTCTGCCAATCTGGGAGTTTCCTCACACCCATGGCTGCATTACAACTGAACCTTTTAGCTCTGTTTATATTGTGTGATCTGCAAATAAATGTTAACGATTGTTTTACCGTGTTTTATCTTATTTGGAAATGAGATTTCAGACATGCTAAACTTTCAAGGTTTTTGAGTGTGCTGTAGATTCTTATATTCTCCTCAAGCAGCACCCTCTGTTCCTTTGCATCTATGCTGGGAAAGAGTAACGAGGAGGTGGCATCATCACTAATTCGTATAGGACCCTGAGGAATGGACATCACCATCAGCTGCACTCCTGAACCCAGGACATGTGGCAGCTCTGAGGAAACGCATAAGGAGCATTGTAGCAGAAGCAAGAACTCCAGAGCTTCAGAAGCATCACTGGGATCTGAGTCAGTATTCATGCTGACTAGTGAAAATGCTGCCCAGTTGCCCTTCTAAAAAGCTGTGATGCCCTGAGAGTCATGTCATTTGCCTGCCAGGATTTAGAGGAATACTTCTAAGCACGTTGGACAAAGCGGAATGCTAAGAAGGTGATTAGAATAGATATTTTGCTGAAACCCCATAATTTGAGCATCGGAGTAACATTTTTTTTCTTGCCATTATCATGCAAGTGCCTAATTAACAACTCAGAGAATAATTATATCTTTGCTGACTCTATTCATTTGGAAACATTTTTGAGAGAAAAAATGCTGATGTGTAATATTTCTTTTCTGCTTATAGTTTGTTGTGGTAGTTGCCAAATGGGTGCCAGAGTTACTGTTGATTTTTGGACCTGGTATTCAAAGGATTTATGTTCCTAAATTTGAGACTTCTTGTTGTTTAGTGCTGTTGAGTCAATGCCGACTCCTGGCAGCCCTGTGGATAGTTTTGTTATACTCCTAAACTGGCTTTTTTGAAAACTTATAGGGTGAATGCCTAAATTTATACTCAAAATTTCACTAAACTCCTGAATTTAGGAGCGTAAAAAGTAGGTGGTAACAAGGGCAGATTTAGGAGGGAGAAATAATGTTATCACTTACCACTGGTTTTCAGTACTAGGCTCATAAATCTAGGCAAATGGATGGCAAGCCAAAATGTATAAGCATAGCATTCCAAGTGGCATTTTAGTGAGAACATCCAGTTGCAATCTGGGGCATCCAGGGCAAAATGTCCAAAAAATGCACTAATACATGCTCAACAGCAACACCATTGGTCCCACAAAATGTGCATTATGAGCGTGCGTTAGTACTGTTTGCACTGTTGAGTGCTCTTATTCTGAGGGATCCTATTACTGATGGGGATATGTTTTGACATTTAACTACAGAAACCCTCTCTGAGTTTTTGACTGTCCTATCACACTGGCTGCACCTGGTGATGCTGCGGTCATCCATATGGTCCAGGTACTGTCCAAGTTTTCATGTTTCACCTGAACTGCAGATGAGCACCCCAGACCACCCCTCAAACCACACACACGCACACATTCTCACTTCCTGTCACAAAATATGATTCTGCCAAAAAGATGCCCTGAACCTATACATAACAGCTATGACATAACATAATCGCATGGGGAACCAGGACTACAAATATGATCCCCGTTTCTCACCCAAGAAGGAATCTTTTCCCTGTTCACGTCCATACTATCCCTGCAACAGCAATTCCATTTTTCTGAACATCCCATATATTGACTCCTTTAGCACAAACAGCACATAAGTGCATAGTCTGAATAAACACTACTGTTTTTCTTAATATATCTGTAAGGGTGTTTATAACGTTTTGTTTACCTTACAACATTCCCTCACCTCTGATCCTTGTACCTTAAGACTGCATCTTATATTTTTCCAGACTACAGTCACATCAGTTCAAAATATAGTTGTTACAACCATTCTTCTATATGGGATGAATTGCAGAGCACAGCAGAATAATTTCTAAGTCCTAGCTTTCTACCAAGTTTCAGCAGGAATAATGTGGATGTTTCTGGGAGACAATATGTACACGGGCCTTTCCTGAATACACTTTCGAGCATGAGCATGCCCCGTTCCACCCTCTCCCACCCACATTCTGAGATCCCCGTGCTAGCACTGTGGACATGCATGTGAGCAGTGTTTCAGAATACGGTCGGGGACGTTTTTGGCACATAAACGTCCCCGCTGCACGTACATCCCGTTATTCGTGTTCTGGAATGATCCCCTTAAGCTCCTAAATTACGATGAATCTTTAGCTGAAAACCTATGCTCTTATGTTTGGCAGGAAATGGGGTTCAAATTCAGGAGCTTTTTTGAATCTCAGGCTCCTTGGTTTTAAATTTGAGATTTTTAAATGTTTTATCATTTTTATTATTTTTAGTGACAGACTGCCTATATATGAAGGCCAAGCAGGCACTATTTTAAGCCATTTTATAAAGACACATAGATGCCTATGGGCATGATTATTAAAATGCAAAATGTTAGCACCCACTCAACTCCAAAGATTAGCGAGGAGGCCAGTGCTAACATTTGGGGGCATGTCCACATGTCATCTCACCATTGATGTTAAACAGCACTTCCTTGAAGAAGCAGTAAGTGCCCCTGCATTAATGGCAACATTCGCAGTCAGCACACACCAATGACGCCAACACTAACTGTGATGTGCCATCGCCGCCCAAGTTCTACTTCTAATGCACTAAGTCCCCATCCCATCCTGCACTAAGTGGTTAGCATGGGCCTTTACCCATACCCCTATATGTCTTTATAAAATACTACAAAAAAAGTGACTGAAATTGTAGCCATGGACATTTACAGCTGTTCAGGCACAAACATAAATGCACGTGTGTTAATTTTTAGTAAACATGCCCCTTTCACGCTATTAGTTGCATGTGTAAGCAGCAGACATACACGTGCAAATTGGCATATAGGTCTAAGTAGGGCTTTTAGGAAAGATGCCACATACATGTAGCAGGCATGATATAGGCTTTTACACATTCATGGATCTGTCTTCAACAGGAATGGTGGTCTGTCTGGTAACCGCCGTGATTTGCGCATCTACCTTGGGAATGTCAAACCACTCGCCATGCTCCTCTTCTGGGAGAGTGCAGATCTTCTTATACACTCTTAACCCTTTAGGTAGGGAGTCAGGGGAGTCCCACTCTGACTGGATCATATCCTTGATCACTTCCGGGAATGGGAAGACATCAGTGGATTTCCGCACCCCTTGAAGAAGCGGGTGTACCTTTGACTCCTGTTCCGTATTCATTATATAAAGACCATAGATGTTCAAGGCTACACTCAGTACCACGATATGTAAACAGTTAGATGATTTACCTCACCCACTTTGTTAATTGTGTAAAGTTTGTGAATACTGTTCCATGTAAAAGCTTTAGTTTACCTCTTATGATGTAAACCGCCCCTGATCTCTGGAAGGGGCGGTATAAAAATATGTGCAAATAAAATAAATAAATAAATTTAAATGTTGCCATTTATGCTATTACAAAAATCACATACAAATCCCCAAGAACGTGTCTTTTTTTGATCTGGTGCTCGGTGAGATGTATGTTGGGGGAAATTTGCTTGGGGTTGGTGTTTTCTGATTCCTCTACTCTATTACCTTTATCCTGCATCTCCCTTTAACCTCTTCAGTCTTTGGAACCTCTGCTCTCTCTCTCTCTCTCTCTCCTTTTCTGTCTCTACCTTCTCCTGCTCCATGTTTGCCTGCTTGTCTTTAAGTAGAAGTAGAATGAGGGGGGTGGCCTGCCACCTTGTGTGTGATTCTGGCACCTGTGATGGAGTCTGTGCATGCTAGCAGCGGGGTCTTGCTACAGAATGAGGACCATGCTTACCATAGATTTATTTAGAAACATAGAAACATGACGGCAGAAAAAGACTACATTGGCCTATCTAGTCTGCTCTTCCATATCAACTACAATAGTCCCCTTTTTACCTTTACAGATCCTCTGTGTTTGTCTCAAGCTTTTTTGAATTCAGATACTGTCCTCTTGTCCACCACCTCCACTGGGAGACTATTCCATGCATCTACCACTCTTTCCATAAAGAAATATTTCTGCATATTACTCCTGAGTCTATCCCCTTTCACTCTCATGCTATGACCCCTCATAGCAGAGCTTGCCTTCAATTGAAAGAAACCCTCCTGTGCATTTATGCCACGGAGGTATTTAAATGTCTCTATCATATTGCACCTATCCCGCCTTTCCTCTAAAGTATACATACAGTATTAAGATCTTTAAGTCTGTCCTCATCACTGTTCCCTCTAAGCTGTGCGCGTGTGCGCGCACACACACCTCGCCGAGCGAGCGCACATACTTTACAACAGAGCGCACAAAAATTACGGCTCTGATTCTGATAGAAAACAACACAGACGTCTTAAAATTTAAAAGTTATGATTGTAATTACTAGAAATTTCCCACTTCATTTACTAAATGTGGTGTACATACTGTATTCTGAAGTGTAGTCAAATTTTAAAGTATATAACTCGTTATGTGGCGCACAAAAATTTAACCTTCCTTCAAAAGCTGCACACAGCTGATATTTTATGCGCACACAGCCTACAGAAAATTAGAGGGAACATTGGTCCTCGTATACTTCATAACAAAGACCGTTAACCATTTTAGTAGTCACCCTCTGCACCATCTCCAACCTGCTTATATCTTTTTGAAGGTGTGGTCTCCAGAACTGCACACAGTACTCTAAATAGGTCACACCAGAGACTTATACAGAGACATTACCACCTCCTTTTTTCTGCAGGCCATTCCTCTCCCTATACATCCTGTATCCTTCTGGCTTTTGCAGTTGCCTTATTTATATATTTTAACATATTCGTAGCCCAGCTTTCACAGCTTTCTAAGTGGAAGACAGATCATCAGACCAATAAACAGAAAATTATTGGCAATACACTTCAAATTATAGAACACTCAAAATGCTATCACAAAAATTTAATAACTTGCTGCTTTTGTGAAATTTTGGTACATCTGTTTCAAACCAAAGAGATACTGTTGATTCAGCAACTTGAAAGGCACGTATTCTTGTGAAGGTTTTCTGTGGCACTTAAGGGTGAGACCAAAAAGAAAAGCATGTTGAGAAAACCTCACTGACTGGACAGGGACATAGGGATGTATAACTGTAAGTACATATCAGCTTTACCAATGATATGCTCTACAGTTGCACCAGCATGTTTAAACAGGTACCAGTGGAGCACAAGAAGAGAGTGAGCAATATATTCAAAGCATACATATCCACTTAGCTTTATATGTAGCAGGACATCACAATGTGCCACTCATTGGACAATATGTGTGACATTCTGTATCCCTTCCGCAAGTGTGTGCTAATGTTTGCTGGAGTGGGGGATGGTTCTTCATGGTAATTTGGGGAGAAGAACATAATTCCCTGTAGCTTTTGAGGGGGGACTGTTAGAAGTAGTGAAAGGAGGGGTTAGGTGTTATCCTAGCAAAAGAGTCCAGAAAGTGAAAGCGAGGCTGCAGGTGCTTTGAGTTTGTGTTACAGCCTGGTGTGTGAGTCATAGACTGTTACCCCAGAAGTTACTGTGGGAACACTACACCATCAGCCTTCTCAGCTTAACTGCAGGAGATAGGAGGAAGAAGAATGGTTTCTTCTGGAAAGGACTCCAGGGCACTGGGCACCATATTTATTTAGAGGGTCCAGACAGGAAGAAAGAGAAAGAGGACCCAGTGAAGAACCTGATAAAGAGACATCAGAAGAAGGACTAACAGAAACGAGACAATGGATCCATCAAGGGATCTGGTAAAACGTCCCTAGAGAGAAGTGAACAAGGACTCAAAGGGTCCAAGGACTGCGAGGTCTAACTAAATCTTTTTGAACTCAAAGGGATTGTTTTATTGACGTTTCTCAACTGTGATTTTTGTCTTTTTGTGCATTTCTATCGTTTTGGGGAAATTTGTAAATCTATCAACAACCTATTCATAACAATCCTATTAAAGCAGTAGTTTTCAACCCAGTGTTCAGGACACATCTAGCCAGTCAGGTTTTCAGAGCAACCACAATGAATATGCATGAGAGAGATTTGCATAAAATGGATGTGATTATGATGAGGACATCTATATACCAGGCTTTCTAAAATGGCTCTGAGCATGTCTTTGTGATTAGAACGTCTGACTGCCTATTTTCAGAGGTCCAAAGCATGAAAAGAGCTTCTAAAATGACCTCCAAAATGAGGAGATGTTTAGAAAAGGAAGGAATGGAACTTTTGATTTTACTAGATTTAACAGTAGCCTTTGATACATTGAATCATGGAACCTGGGTGAATAAACTGGAAATGATAGGGAGTGGGGAGAAAGTCTTAACATGGTTTAAGACCTTCCTGAGAGAAAGAACTTTTATGGTCTGGGTTGGATCAGATGGGTCTAATGTGATGAGGTTAGAAGATAGGGTGCCTCAAGAATAACCTCTTTAATCTATACTTTAGTCAATTAGCACAGCTGATTCACTCATTTGGCTTAGACTATATTTATATTTGGACAATGCACAATTTTCTGTCTCATTAACTCAGTGGATAATTTACAGGAGAAAGTGAAAGACTATATGCGAGCAGTAAGTGGCTGGCTACAAGAAAACTGGCTGAAATAAAATTTTATAAAGATGGAGCTATCATAGGCAGAAAATTCAAGAGAGCCCGCTGATCTAAGATCAGTATTATTTTAAGGAATCGATGTTCCAGTTATAAAACCTTGTAGCTTCAGGTCACGTGATGTGTTCAGAGTGGGTGGATCTGCATCAGCTGCTCTCCAGGGATCTCTTCCTCCCTGATATAATTTCTTATGGCACTACTTCTCAAGATCTTTCTTGATTGTGTGGGAAGCGTCCTGGAATGTATCAGTATTTTTCTTGAGCCCAGCAGTGTCCTGGTGGCCATGAAATCAGTATGACAAGACAAGGACAAGTCCACCCAGTCGGCATTCAAGATGATGGATGGACTTCATCTCCTTAGTGTGCTCAGAAGCAGGAGGTACTTGTGGAGGAGGTGACAACAGTAGTGGTGGGTGCGTTGGCCAGTCGCTTTGATGTGGTAAATGTAAAGTTGGGTTTTTGAGAGCTTCTGTGGGAGGCTGTGCTCTGTGTTTCTCAGGCAGAGGGTGTGATAAGAGATTCCACTAGAGAGATACAGATGCTGAAAGAAATGGTGGTGAAGCAAGCTGAAAAACTTGCCATATCAATCTGAGACTCAAAGGGATCCCAGAATCAACGAAGGAGACAGAGTTGCAGGGATTTCTTGAGACTTGGGGGTATGTTTACTAAACTGCGGTAACGTTACAGACCACACGTTATGTAACGTTAATGATCGTTAGGTAACATTAACGCGCGTTATGTAACGTTAACGTGCGTTAAAGTTACTTAACGATCGTTAACGTCCCCAGCCGTGGTAAACACCACAGAGGGTGGAGAGAGGGCGGGGGGAAGGGATCAATGGGCGGGGAGTGGGCGGGGAGAGGCTCCCTGCACACTAACGCGCTGAACTGAAGGGCTGAATCCTACCGCAAGTGAAAACCTGCCGTTAGATGCACATTTGCAGGAGAGAGAAACAATTTCAGTGTCAGCAATGTATAGCATAGACAGGGAGCCCAAGAAACGTGATAATAGTGCTCCATTTCCAGCACCAGCATAGTGCCCAAGTATGAAAGGCCACTATGGCGATGGTGCAAGTGGGGCATAGGGGGCTGCAGGCGGGACATGTAGTGGGGGCAGCTGGGGCACAGGGTGGACTAGGCGGGTGCCTAGGTGGCACATTGGAACATAGAAACCGGAAATCAGCATGACAGCAGCTGACAAAGGCCAAACACAATCCACCTACATCTACCTGGTCCACTCAAGCTAACAGTTGCCAGGGCATTGACCTGACATCCCCCCAGCCAACCCTCCTCCAAGCGGAAGGGACAGACTATTGGTAGGCAGTGATGGGGGGGATGTGAGGATGCTCATGTATGCCCCATGCCCCAGACCCCACTCCCTAGGGGACCACATACCCACACAGTGGATGGCCTGGGACTGCAATCTACCAGCACCGACAGCATATGGCCATGTCAGCATGACGGGGGGGGGGGGGCATGCCTGTGCTGGAGGGGGCAGTCACATCTGCCTGCAGTGGACCTACGCATGCCCTGTACCAGTACGTGGTGTGCAGTGCACCATACAAAGTCTGGCTGAGGAAAAGTACAGGTAGCCCCAGGGACCACCATACATCTGTGGCCACAGTGTGGTGGAGTACACCCAGTGAGTGTGTCCAGAAGCAAAGGGTCACAGGTTCAAGCCCCAGCTGTGGTTCCTGCAGAGCATGTCCCTATGTTTTACCCTACAATGCAGATACAACAGCAACATGTGCAAAGCCCAAAGCAGCGGCGAACAGGGGTACAAATACCCACTCACACAGGCTCCACAATCCAGAGATGCATGGAGAGTCAGGCTGTTGGCCCCAGCATTGAGCTGCAGTTATCATCAGGGCACTACTACTACCTCCTGCACAGTTTAGCAATGTCGGCACTGTGATCAGGACCAGTGTGGCAGGCAGGATTACCAACCACTCCTATCTTTGCAAAATGCTGCAATAGGAGAGTGTGTGTGTGTGTATGTCTATCCATTGTTTTGTGGCTGCCCACACCTCACCGGGCCCACAATGTCCCACTGTTACCAGCGTTAGCCTGAATATGTGCATAATGAGGAGCAAGGTGTCATGGGTATGGCCCAGACAGGGCAGATTGGCCAGGATGCATCTTCACAGGGTGTGGGGCAATGGCTGGGACAGGGTAGTGCCCGACTACCGCCTGCATGGACAGGGTGGCCACAGCATGGCATGCTGGGAGGGCACTCACTCTGACCGAGCAGTGATCATGGCATGTCTAGGTTCCCACATAGCGCTCTACATTGTCTTCCTCCAGTGATTCTGTTGTGTTCACAGTGTTGGGTCCCCAATCAATGAGATTCTTGCTTGATGCACATAGTTTCTCTATGATCATGCACTATGGACTGACTAGTGGACTGTCTGCAATTAGACTGCACATGGTTGGAACACCTATAAGGTGCAGTCTGACTATGCTGAGTGACTAGCAGACAGTGGTGTGAGGCAGTTGGGGCTTCCCATAGCTAACCCCATCATTGCTGCTGGTCTGCCACTGCCCCAGCCACAGGTATGCCTCTGGCCCACCAACTCTGGAGGAATGTCCTATACTAGTAGGATGGAGGTTGCTTCACAGGGGCTGGGGCACCTGTCCCTTACCTACAAAAGGGTGAGGGGTGCCATTTGGGGGTATGTAATGTATACAACTTCAACCTATAAAGGCACTGCTACACAAACCTCATGCAAGTCTGGGAAACCCCTCTGCCCTGGTAACAGGTGCCCATGTCAGCCAGACCCAAACACGGGGTACACACTAATCTGGGTGGTGTCTGGTCCCAGAGGGCCACTTGTGACTGCTGGATAAATATGGACACTGAATTACCTTTAGCTGCACTGCAAAGAAAACCTGTCACAGACTGCTAGTGATGGGTATGTACAGCAGGGCCTATCTCTAGCGCCACATGTACTGCGGACCTAGTGCTGGGCACTCATCCTATCCCTCAGGGAGAACACAGAACCTGCACAATGGCATGGTCTGTAGCTAATCTGTGCCAGTATCACACACTGTCAGTTCGTCTTTCCAAACTGAGGTACCGGAGAGGTGCAGACCCCATTTGCTGATCAGCTGTAGACAGCTATTCAGCATGTGCATTGCATCATGGGTACTGGTGGGGTTACCCTATCCTGGCACTCAGAGAAGACAGTTTGTGCAGTGACCTGCAGTCCTTCTGTACCCATCCATTGCTGTGACATACACCATGGAGGTATAGCCTACCAGTTAATACAATGCCATTCTCGGCAGTATTCATGGGTTCAATTCTTCATTGTTCCCTCCTCTCATGCCTGTCCTACTCAAATAGTGTGCATGCCTGTAACAGTCATATTTTTGCAGATTTGTGCTGCCAGCCCATAATACCCTCGCCACAATTGCCAACATTCTCTCGGTCCGTCTATCTGCGTCTGTCAGCTGTGTAGGGTCCTGTCTACCTGTGCAGGCTGTCACCCCATGTCCTGCACTGCTACCCTTTCCTTCATTGTGCCTCTTCATGCTTGCCTTGCCTGTGCTTGATCTGTATGGCACCACCACTCCTCTGTCCACCCATCATTGTAACTATCCTGCCACCTCCGCCTCCACTGGGGGACAGGTATTCCCATCGTCTGCCACCAACTGTCTTTCCAGTACTTTACATTGCCAACACACTGTGCTGTGGTACAGTTGCCCCACCATGTTTGTCATCAGTACTGGCAGCCACATGGGATGCCCTCAGATATGGCAGGTCCAGCGGCTCCCAGCTCTACCTCCTTCACTCACCTGTTCATTGCCTTTCCTGAGTGCTCTATCTAGTGTTAGGGCTACATCTGTCTCTGTTCCTCACAGATCATACATGTCATCCTGAAGCACCTTGCAGCCCTTAGGCCATGCTAACCTAGGGCACCATAACCTTGTTAGGCCACTTTAACCTATGATTCCGTAACCCAGGGTGCCCTCTAAGGTGCCTTGTCCAGGGGTGCCTAATACGGCGCTTAGCCTAAGGAGCCCTACTGTATAGGGCACCTTACAAAGCGCCTTATGAAGCACCTTACAAGGCACCTTATAGGGCACCTAACAAGGCACCTTATAGGGCACCTAACAAGGCACCTTATAAGGCACATCACAAGGCACCTTATCAGGCACCTTACTTATAAGGCACCTTACTAAGCACCTTACAAAGTGCCTTATAAGGTGCCTTATAAGGTGCCTTGTAAGGTGCCTTATGAGGCGCCTTGTAAAGCGTGTTAGTTTGTAACATGCGTTGGCTGATACGGCTTGCTGTAACGATGCACCACCCACGCCTTTATATGGGCATCTGTACCTTTACCGCGGAACCTAACGCAAATGACATTACCGCAGTTTAGTAAACATACCCCTTGGTGTCCCTGAACCTTATACTGAGTGACAACTGTGGGAAGCTGATAATAGAGCAGGCACATCATGTAGGCCTACTACATGCAGCAGACAGTAAACCATGAGCAGTTTTGGTCTGGTTTTTAAACTTTCTGCAGAAAGATAAAATTCTCCAGGCTGCAAAACATCATGAGCCCATGCCGCATGAGGATCATAGGATCCTTGTTTTCCAGGACTACTCTGTGCAGCTGAGTCAGCCTCAGAAGGTTTATTCACGAGTGGAGCAGTAGCCTAACAGTTAAGAACACTGGCTTAGGAGTCCAGAGTCCAGGATTCCATTCCCACCAGCACTCCCTGTGGCCTTGGGTAAGTCACTTAACCCACCATTGCCTCAGAAAAAAACAAAACAAAAAAGAAAAAAAAATCCAAGTTATCAATATCCCTGTTTAATGTATTCCAAGTTTAAGTTTCAATGTAAACCATTTTGATTGAAATGATAAAGCAGTATATAAAACCTGTTAAATAAATAAAAATATTCAGCTCTTTGTCAGCAATTGATTGCCACAAAGATAAAGTTCACCCTACAATACCCAGTGCAATTGCAAATCTTTCATAATGGGATTGCTCAATCTTTTGAAGATGTGGACTTGGCACCGAGATATTTGGAGGAGATTGTGCCAGTTAACAATGGCACAGGGATGGAGGGACTTTGACAATATCCTGGAATTTTTGGGAGTCGGTATGTTACCTGCAGAGCTGTTTGGATCTGGATTTTTGCCATGGCTGGATGGCCGTAATGCTCCACCCCCCTTCTCTTTTCTCTTAGACAGTTAATTTGTTGAAGGAGGTATGAGAGCTTTCTAATTGGTGCATGCTTGGCTTTTTGATTGTGTTCTATTTGTTTCTCTGTTTGGGTTTCTCTTTTTGTAGTAAGGGATGAACACAGTGGTTTTACAGGAGGAGGGGGTGTTTCATTATTCTGTTGATTTGGGGGCGGGTATAAGAGGGGGAAGGTGGGTGTGATTGTACCTGAGCTAGGAGAGGTCTGTGGGGAGCTGTGGTTGGCTGGTGGGGTGTGAGCTTGTAGTGAAAGGTAGGGGGAGTAGTGTGATAGCATCTGGGTAGGTTGAGGGAGGGGGGACAGAGAGAGGCTATAGTGAATGTTGTGAGTATGGGGGAATCCTGGTACATCATTGGGTGACCATGACTGAGGAGACAGTGGGGGATGGTTGGAGTGATGGGCAAAAAGAGAGGAAGAAAGGGAGGGTGGGGGGAGATGTGGAAGGTGGGCTGATAAAAGGGGGTATGGGTTTCAGATCACCCTGATAGCCATAAATGCAGTACTTCAGATAGGTATGTCTGTTTTCTTGAAAGTGGAGGAGACCCTAGGCTGGGAGGGAGGTCTCTCAGCATGTTGGCACTGGTTATATTTGACTGGAGGCCCCTTTGTTTGGGGTATAGGCTGAGGATTATTTTGTGGAATGTGTGTGGTCTGGGATTGCTGATCAAGCACCACAAGGTTATCAGAGCATTGGCACGTCAACAAGGCGAAGTGGTGTTTCTTCAAGAGACCCACCAGGCTGCTTTGGAACATTCTAAGTTGAGAAGGGAATGGGTAAGACAGGTGTTTGGTGCTCCAGTGGTGGGCAAAAAAGATCGGGTTGCTAATTTCAGTGTATGAGGGAAATCATCGATAGGGGTTGTCGCTATGTAATTTTGAGTGGGAACCTTCAGGGACTTCCGGTGGTGCTCTGTAATTTGTATGGCCCTACTGTTCCTGACCCACAGTTTTTTTGCAAAGGTAGCATTTGAATTAGGGCTGGTTTGGTTGTGAGTAGGGATCTTAATGGAATGTCGGATCCCTTAGTGGACACGTCGCATGGGACGATAAGGGGAAGGGCAGAGGTTACTCGTATTTTGCAAAGATTGCAGACTCGGTTTGACTTAGTTGATGTCTGGCACCTGCTATGCCTGCAGGAGAAGGACTATACCCACTTATCCAGGCACATTGGACAAGTTCACGGATTGACTATTTGCTTTTGTCTGTTCCCCTTTTTGATTTGGTAAAGGATGCTGCTGTTGATTACAGTAAAATTTTGGATCATATGATGGTGTGAATAGATCTTGCCTGGAGAGCACATGAGAGCAATGTGCATACCCAAATTGTTCTGGAAAGCTGGAAAAGTAGTTTTCAGAGGGGACATGGCATATGCGGTGCAGAGACAAAAATCCTCAATGCCCAAGTCATTTGGCTGGAGAAACGGTGGCAGACAGGAAATGATCTGTGCGGTTCTCTTCAGGGAGTAACTGTGCATGCCTTCTGGAGATGCAAGCAGCTTTAAATGAAGTCTTGCATCAGAGGACAAAAAAAATCTTTACTGTAGTATAAGTTGAAATTGTTCCAATATGGAAGCAAGAATGTCAAATTGTTGGCCCGTTGTTTAAAGGGCTTTCGGGGCTTTCGTTTAATCATAGCATTGCGAGATGGGCGGGGGGCCTTCAAAAGACTACCAAGATAGGAGGATTTTCTGGGAGTTTTATCAACATTTATATAGGAAGAAATGGGTATCCCCATCAATGATAGCTACTTATCTCCAGGAGGTGGGCCTGCTTCGTATTACAGAACAACAGGCAAATCAGTTGGGGGTGCCAATTTCTGCAGAAGACATTCAGAAGGTAATAAGTGGGCCACAGTGTTGTAAAGCCCTGGGACCTGACAGGTTCAGTTCAGAGTTTTATAATTGCTGCAAGACAAGCTAGTGCTTTCTATGGTGGCGATGTTTCAACAGCAGATGAACAGGGGGAAGTTTACATATGTTAATTGGGCCTATATTACAGTCATCCGTAAACCTGGGAAGGATCCTTTGAAGGTGCAGTCATGCCATCCTATTTCATTGCTTAATTTTGATTTAAAGATATTGACTATGACAATGGTAGATTGACAGGCCCTGTTGCTTCCAGGGTTGATACATGGGAATCAGGTTAGCATTGTCAGGGGGGCGCTACGCCATGGGCAATCTGAGGAAGATCCTGGCTTCCCTGTAGTGGGTCCATTGAGAGCGATTGCTTTCTCCACGCATTAGTTTTGATGCAGAGAAGGCATTCAATAAGGGCCATACTGGGTCAGACCTAGGGCCATTCTAGGTCTCAATTACCTGTCAGGTTCCCAAAGGTACACACATGCCATGCTACTTGTCCCAGGTATAAGCAGTGGATTTCCCCCAGTCCTCTTTAATAAAGGTTTATGGACTTTTCCTCCAGGAACTTGTCCAAACCTGTTTTGAACCCAGTTACACTAACACCTTTTACTACATCCTCAAGTAACGAAAACTTTCCCTCATTGACTTCCACAGATGTAGTCAATTTGATTTTTGTGCAATCCATTGGGTGAAGTTCATTTGTACACTCACCATTTTTGTTGCTGGAAGAAGGTGTTTGAGATGATTAGATCATTGGTCTTGCAAAATTCTATCAGTCTTGCTCCAGCTTTATTTTTGTTGCCAAGTTCATATTTTCCAACCACTTTGCCTTCTTCTTTGTTGCCAGTTTTTGCATTCTAGTTACCCATGACTATCAAAATATCTTGTTTTAATGTTCTGTCAATTTCAGTTTGTACTTGTTCATAGAACTCATAAACGTCATCCTCTTCTGCAGCTGCTATTGGTGCATATACCTGAATAATAGTTGTGTTGATGGGCATTCCTCGTAAATGAATAGAAATTAAGTGTTCGCTGATTGCATTGTATCTCATTACAGTTTTTGCAAGTTTCTGCTTTATTCTAAATGCAACATCATTTTTTTCTTTTTCATTTCCAGCATAGTATACTATGTGATAATCAGATGCAGCACCCAGTGCCTGTCCATTTCAGTTCCATGATACCCAACAGATCGAGTTGTACACATTTCATTTCATTCTTTACCATCTCCACCAGGATGGAGTCAGTACAGAAGGTGGCTACTAAAATGGTTAGTGGTCTTCATTATAAAGCATATGTGTACAGACTTAAGGATCTTAATATGTACACATTAGAGGAAAGGCGGGATAGAGGTGATATGATTGGGATGTTTAAATACCTCCATGGCATAAATGCACAGGGGGAGAGCCTCTTTTGATTGAAAGCAAGTACTACTACAAGGGGACATGGGATGAAGGTGAAAGGGGATAGATTCAGGAGTGATATGCGGAAATTATTCTTTTCGGAAAGAGTGGTGGATCCATGGAATAGTCTCCCAGTGGAGGTGGTAGAGATGAGGACAGTATCTGAATTCAAAAAGCATGGGACAAACACAGAGGATCTCTAAAGGAAAAAAGGGGACTGTTGTAGTTGTTGATATGGAAGGACAGACTAGATAGGCCATGTGGTCTTTTTCTGTCATAATTTTTCTATATTTCTATGTTTCCCTTGGTCCATGATGCATACATTCCATGTCTAAATATGTAAGACATCTTTGTAGTTTCTGATTCTCATTTCATGTGCAGCTACATCAGCAGTCAGACGTCCCAAGGGCTTTGTTCCAACCACATTATATGAGAAAAGCCGGCTTTATTTTGAAAAGTTTTCAGCTCATCCCCAGTAGCCCACTGAGTGCTTTCTGACCTGGGGGTCTCTACTTCCAGCACTCGTGCTAATTGCCACAGTGTCACTGAATGTCATGCTTGCGGCAATGTGCTCTAAATGCCCACACTACACTACTTCTCCGCCCCTTGGCATTATGGCTGATTACCATGCGATCTACCACATGGTCACTAGTATGACCTGATATTAGTGTCCCAACTGCCAGTGGCTGCGTGTTAAAATGCAATTTAACCAGCAATCTGGTTTTAGTAAAAGGGGCCCTAAATCTATTCTACCATTAGGACTTGCAGATCTGGAACTTTATTATTTAGATTGTGTTTGTGCTCATTGCTTTCCATATATTTCTTGTTGAGTCTCTCATCATCTGTATAGCCCTTTTCCTCCTACCCTCCTCTAGTTGTTCTTTATTCGTTATTCTTTATTTGTGGGATTTGATATACTGCCCTTGCCGGAGCATCAGGGTGGTGTACAATAAAACAATATATTGGCTACAGAAAAGTGAAAGGAACACCATTAATTAGATAGGAAAGTAGAGAAGAGTAGAGAGACAAGAAAGTACAGAAGCAAAGATTGGCATAGAGAGAACAAGTGTGAGGGTGGGGGGAAGGAGCTGCAAAATGGGAACGGGAAGTATTACTATGATACTGGTGATGGGGGTCTCGGCGAGGGATGGTCAGATCCACCAGCGGGAGCAGGAAGATCATAGGCCTGGTGAAAGAGGTGTGTTTTAAGAAGAGCCCTAAAACGTGTGAAGGATAGCTCGGTGCGGAGGGGGTGTGGGAGAGAATTCCAAAGAGCGGGGCTAAGGAAGAAGAAAGCAGAGTGACGGGTGAGCTCAAGGTGGGCCTGGGAAGGGGAAGGGAGGAAGAGGAGGTTTCCATGTGCAGAGCGGAGGAGGCGAGGGGCTGGTTGGAGGTGGATGATATCAGCCAGGTACTGCGGGGTTCTAGTGTAGAGGACCTTATGTGTGATGGTAAGGAGTTTATAGATAAATTTAACATTGATTGGAAGCCATGTTGCTGAGAAATGAGTAGCTAAGATGGTTTATTTTGTTGTTTTTCCCACTAATGTGTTGCTTTTTGTGGGGAATGACATCCCAGACTCATCTGATTCCATGTGCCATCCCTACCCTCTCGTTTAAATGCCTTGTTTGAATTTCTCACTTAGGATCCTTTCTCTTGCCACAGAAAAGTGTAGGCCACCATTATAGTATAGTCTTTTGATTTTCCATATATTATCTCAGTCTCCAATGTATCTAAAATCTTGTTGGCACCAGTAGCCACTTACTGAAGCTCTCTGTTTGATGTAAACTTTCCTCTCCTTTTCCATAGGCAGGTAGTACGTCCAAAAAAGTAAGAGTACTTATGAACTTTAGACCTTTCCCAAGTTTGTGGAAATCTTTCTGTGCTACAGTACTGCTGTTTCTGGCCAAGTCATTTGTCCCGAGGTGTATTATAACATCAGTTTTAGAATCCTTAATTGTGGGCAGCAGCAACATGGGATGGTGTTGTAAGCAGAGGACCACATTTCTGTGACAAATGCACCAACACTGGAATTAACTGCGCAGAAGAAAGGCCTGTCATATCTACTTCTGTATCTTGCTATGAAAACACAATGGATAGTCACAAAACAAATTGCACTATTGTGCTGGAAGATGAGACCCCCAGGTTGGAAGGCACTCAAATGGCTACTGGAGATGAGCTGAAGACTTCTTGGAGTAAAGCCAGCATTTATGATGAGCTTGGATCTGCTGATGTAGCTGCACATGAAATGAGAGTCAGAAGTTGCAAAGATGTTTTACATATTGGGACATGGAATGTACGAAGCATGAACCAAGGGAAGTTGGAGGTGGTCAAGAATGAAATGGAATGTGTACAACTCGATCTGTTGGGTGTCAGTGAACTGAAATGGACTGGCTTTGGGCACTTTGCATCTGATGATGGTGTCATCAAGAGCGTTTTGTTTTCCTGGACCATGGGATGCTGTTGCAAGGGCTGCAGAGCAGAGAGGGCGAGCATCTGTCCAAGAAGGGTCGACATGTCTTCATTAGCAGACTGGCTAACTTACTGAACATGGCTTTAAACTAGATTCATTGGGGATGGGTGAAGAAAGCCCCCAGGTAAGCAAAACATTAAATATCTTTATGAAAATGGGTAAAAGGGGCACCAAATGGAAAGCAGTGTGTATAATTGCCCATAGCAGATGTTGAGAATTTAATGGGAGAGGCTGACTTGAAATTAGTTGCGGTAACAGAGACATAGGGGTATGTTTACTAAACTGCTTTAATCGTACATAATGCGCGTTATGTAACCTTAACAATCATAAGCGCAGCATAACGCGCGTTATGCTGCGCTTACGATCGTTGACGTTACATAACGCGATCGTAATGCCCCGCAGTGCGGTAAAACACCGCAGAAGGTGGAGAGAGGGCAGAGAGAAGGGGTCAATGGGTGGAGAGTGGGCGGGGAGAGGCTCCCTTCACACTAACGCGCTGATCTGAAGAGCTCAATTCCAACGCGAATGAAAACCTGCCGTTAAATGCACATTACAGGGGAGAGAAACCATTTCAGTGTCAGCAATGTACAGCCCAGGCAGGGAAACCTAAAACAAGTGATAAGTGTGATACATGTGCACAGAACAAAAGGGCACATAAACACTGAAAATGACCCCAACAAACTGGAAAAAAACCATAACCAAGTTGGCCAATAGTGGTATCAATGAGAAACATCAACCCCCCCCCCCCCCCGAGTAAGCTCCATAGAACAGATATAAATCGTGGAAGTGTCTATAATCCATCCCCATACAAGGTGAATGAGCCCACAGTGAAATAGCGCTGCTCAGGGTTTTCCCCACCATTGGACAGAGTTCCTATGGCGTGCACATGTCCCACAACATCAGGGCGGGCATGTCGGAACGACAACTGGACAGATGCTGGAGAAGGGGATACAGAAGGCCACAGGCGGCACATGCTGTGGTGCAGCTGGGCCACAGTGCGGACTAGGGTGATGCCTAGGTGGCCCATACGAATGCTGAAGCAGCAGAGCAGCCAGACAGCAACTGCTGAAGGCCCAACATGGGCATGACTGTTTCCCACAGTGTCACAGGGGATAGTACCCAACAGCTACCCCCAAGGGCACGGAACATTGGCAGGCGGTGCTGGGGGGAAGCATGGACACCTATACAGGCACCCCTAACCCAGAACCCGCACCATAGGCAGCCGCCTGCCTGCACCCTGAATGGCCTGAGACTGCGCACCACCAGCACCACCAGCAGAAGGGCATGTCAGCATGGTGGCTGAGGGATACTGGTGGTGGAGGGGGCAGTGGCAGCTGCCCAGAGCAGACCGTGGCCTAGCCCTGTGTAGGTGGGTGCCGTGTACTGCAACAGATGGGCCCTCTCTGACGAACAGTCATGGTATCACCAAGGAATATACTGACTCTGTGACAACAAGGTGGTGCAGTGCACAAAACCAGTGTATTCAGAAGCAAAGGGTCACAGGTTCAAGTCCCAGCTGTGGTTCCTGCCAACCCAATCCCCATATTTTACCCACTACTACAACGTGCTAATACAGACAGCACCTTTATTGCAGATGACGTAAACATGCCCAAGACACCTACATTTTACCCTACAGAGCACAGACACCATAAACATGCACATTACCTAGAGCAGAGCATCCCAAATGCAGTCCTGGAGGGCCAAACACCATTCCGGTTCCATGCTGCCTCTGATAAAGATGCCTGTGCTGCATGTCTATGCGCCACCCCCATGGTATGCATATTCAGGAGGGACAGCATGAAAACCCGAACAGTGTTTTGCACCGCAGGACTGGAGTTGGGAACCTCTGCCGTAAAGCAGCAGCCAACAGGGGCAGACACTTCCGCACCCACAGGCCCCATTATCCAAAGCCTCCTGGGGAGGCAGGACTTTGGGCTCTGCGTGCATCTCCCAATACTAGCACTTGCATACCTTAGTAATGCCACCCTAAACCTGGAAATATGGTACACATCTATCAAAAGGTTGCTATGAGTACTGGCAGATAGCAATTCCTAGGTTAAGTACACTTTTCTGAGTGAGCTGCATCATAGCAACCTTTCTGATGTCTGTGGAGTGTGCTACAGGTCTTGTGTCTGACAGTGTTTACCAACCTGGGGAGTGACTCCTACAGTATTGCATACCATAGCCATGCCTGCACTGTGCCCAGGACTTGTGTGGTGGCCTGGGCTGCCTAACACCTCTATAGTTGCACAATGCTGGCATAGGTGTGGGGAGTGTGTGTCTGTCTATCCAGTGTGTGGTGGCTGCCAACACCCTCCACAGCCCACACTGCTAGCACTGTTGCCAGTATTGGCCTGCCAATGTGCATAATGAGGAGCAAGGTACTGTGGGAATAGCCTGGATAGGGTGGCCTGGCCAGGATGCATCTGCACAGGGCATAGGGCAATGGCTCAGACATTGTAGTGCCTGGCCACCACCTGCATGGACAGGGTGGCCATAGCATGTCCTGCTGGAAGGTCACTCTCACCCTGACTGAGCAGTGACCATGGCATGGCTAGGTTCCCCCATAGTGCTATATAGCATTTCTCTTATTTGATATTTATGGGTTTCCTTTTGGGGCCCAATCACTGACTTATCTGCTTGGTGTGTATGCTAACATCCCCGTTATGGGTACATGCATCTTCTCCAGGACCATGCACTATGGACTAGCTGGCGGTCTGTCTGCAGCTAGTATGTGTCTTGCTGGAACACCTTGCAGGGTGCAGCGGCTGGAGGCTTGCTGCTGGAGAATGTCAGATAATGGTGGGTGGCAGCTGCACATTTCCAGGCCTGCTGTCTGTCTGCTATTGCGTTATGGATGTGTTCCGCTCTGCCTGTTCCCCAGTAGGACTGGGGTTGCTGGTCCTCTCTACTGCTGCCATTGCAGGGAGGTAGACTTTGGATCTATTGGTGGGTGATCCTGTTTCCCACCCTGAGCCCCAGAGGGTGGGTTGTGTGGTGGTACATAATCTGCCTATGAGTCCATACACCCCTTCACCTGCAGCAGGTAACGATGGCACCAACACAGGATATGCACTATTCTGGGTGCAGCATTGCCCATAGGGACTAGACATGACTGAGACATACAGCAGGACACAGATGTATCCTAGGTGTGTCTAACTGAACTACCTATCACACACTGATGGGGACCTGCAGCATGGCGTATGTCAGCCATGAAAGGTGCTGTGGACCTGGTGCTGGGTGCCCCACCTCAACCTCAGGTTGGGCACTGTACCCGCACAATATGACTGTCTGTGGCAGTGCCACACATGGTCTGTTCCCCCTACAAGGCCGAGGTGCTGTGGGGGTGCATACCCGATCTTGTGCCCATCTCTCGACTGCTGATTTGCATGTGCAGTGCATCATGGGTACGGGTGGGTTACCCCTATCCTGGTAACCACAGCAGACAGTTTGTGTGGTGACGTGCAGTCCTGCAGCCAGCCAGGGCTTTGTTCACATCCTTATAAGGCAGGGGTAGGGAACCCTGGTCCTGGAGAGCCGCAGACCAGTCAGGTTTTCGGGATATCCCTAATGAATATGCATGAGATATATATGCATTAGAGATATCCTGCCATCCTGACTGGTTTGTGGCCCTCCAGGGCTGGATTTGGAGACCCCTGCCTTACACCTCTGTCATTTAAGATTGTGAGTGGGCAAGGTACAGATGTCCAAGACATCAAAAAGGTTAGATAGAATGTGTCACATTCCTCCTCACTTCTCACCACCACCAAAATATTGTCTATTAGACAACTTTTTGGTGGTGGTGAGAATCGAGGAGGAATGTGACACATTCTATATACCCTTTCGATGTCTAGGACATGGCACGTGAGGGTGTGTTTGCTGGCAGCAATAATTGAAATACAAATAAAATGCCTCAAGAAACAATACTTACATGTCAAAGCTGATGCCTCAGCCAGCCTTATGCATTAGGCACACTGGGGGATCAAACTCATGACTCCTGTATCATCAGTCAGTGTATTAACCATTGTACTACACCTCTGTTTCTGTGTTTGCATGTCTGGGCGCCTACTTAAGATTACCGCGCGTTAACACGCTTAGCGGCGCTTAGCGGCGCTTAGCCCGTTAATGTGTGCAGCAGCGCACATTATCACGCGATAATCCCGTTTTGCTACTTTAAGACTGAAACGCCCACTCCTTTTATGGCAGCCTGCACACTATCGCCGGGCGCACATTAAGACGGTTTAGTAAACATACCCCTTAATGTTAAAAAATGCAAGGTCATGCATTTGGGCTGCAGCAATCCAAGGGAGCAATATGGTATAGGGGATGAAGTACTTTTGTCCACAAAAGAAGAGCGGGACCTAGGTGTGATTGTGTCTGATGATTTTAAAGTAGCTAAACAAGTAGAAAAGGTGACAGTGAAAGCTAGAAGGATGCTTGGATGCATAGGGAGAGGAATGGCCAGCAGAAGAAAGGAGGTGATAGTGCCTCTATATAAGTCTTTGGTGCAACCTCATTTGGAGTATTGTGTGCAATTCTGGAGACTGCACCTTCAAAAGGATATAACCAGGTTGGAGTCAGTGCAGAGGGCTGCTACTAAAATGGTTAGTGGTCTTCATTATAAAGCATATCAGGACAGACTTAAGGATCTTAATATGTATACTTTAGAGGAAAGGCAGGATAGAGGTGATATGACTGAGACATTTAAATATCTCTGGTATAAATGCACAGGAGAAGAGCCTCTTTCGATTGAAAGCAAGCTCTGCTACAAGGGGACATAGGATGAGGGTGAAAGGGGATAGACTCAGGAGTAATATGCGGAAAGAGTGGTAGATGTGTGGAATAGTCTCCCAGTGGAGGTGGTAGAGATGGGGACAGTATCTGAATTCAAAAAGCATGGGACAAACATAGAGGATTTCTAAAGAAAAAAGGGGGACTGTTGTAATGGTTGATATGAAGTGCAGACTAAATAGGCCATGTGGTCTTTTTCTGCCATCATGTTTCTATGTTTCTATGATCATATGGTCTACAATGCTGGAAATCAAAGACAAAGAAGAAATGGTGTTGCATTTATAATTAAGAAGAAACTTGCAAGAACTGTAATGAAATACAATGCAGCCAGTGAACACTTAATTTCTATTCATCTATGAGGAAACCCCATTAATACAATTATAATTCAGGTATATGCCCCAACGACAGTTGCAGAAGAGGAAGGCATTGATGAGTTCTATGAACAAGTACAAGTTGAAATTGGCAGAACATTCAAACAGGATATCCTAATGGTCATGGGTGACTTGAACGCAAAGGTTGGCAAAATGAAGAAGGCAAAGTGGCCAGAAAATATGGACCTGGCAACAGAAACAAAGCTGGAGAAAGAATGACAGAATTCTGTAAGACCAATGATCTATTCTGTAAGACCAATGATCTATCCATCTCAAACATCTTCTTCCAGCAACATAAGCGCCAACTGTAAACATGGACTTTATCAAATGGATTGTACAGAAATCAAATTGACTACATCTGTGGAAGATGACCATGGAAAAGCTCGATAACATCAACAAAGACAAACCCTGGAGTTGACTGTGCTACAGATCACCAACTACTAGTATGCAAACTAAGCAAAAGTTGAAAAAGAGCAAGCCACTCATGAATGTAGCAAAATATGACCTTGAGAATATACCACTGAAATTTAAAGACTGCCTGAAAAATCAATTTTTTTATTTTTTATTTAGTAGCATTTTTATACCACCGTATCTACAAGCCATAGCAGTCTACATGGAACAGTGAACTAAACGTTTTACATTAAACATTTATTAAAGGTTAAATTAACTGATTTTTGCTTTAGGTACAAATGACAGAGTTCCAGAAAAGTTATGGGATGACATTAAGAAGGTTGTGTTGGAAGAAAGCGAGAAGTCTCTACATAAGGTGAAAAAGCAAATATGGCCAAAATGGATGACTGAAGAAACTCTAAAAATTGTCCACAAATGCAGAGAAGCTAAAGTGATCGCAGAACACAGAAATTTCTAACATGTAGCAAGACAAGACAAGGAGAAGTATTACAATGTCACATGCAAGGAAATAGAATCAGAAACTATTAGAGGAAGAACAAGATCAGCTTTTCTAAAGCTACAAGAGTTACAGAAAAAATTCCATCCTCAAATTGGAATGCTAAAAGATGCTCAAGGAGCTATGCTGAATGATGCTGAGAAGATCAAGAAAAGGTGGAAAGAATATGTAGAGTCATTATACCATAAAGATCAAGTGGACCAACAGCCATTTCAAACTGTATCTTATGATCAGGAACCATTGGTAATGAAAGAAGACGTCGAAACAGCATTGAAAGCCTTATTAAAGAACAAAGCACAGGGCATTGATGGTATTCCCATTGAAGTATTACAGCAATCAGAATAAGCTGTTTCCATTTATTTTTATTCTTTTATATACTGTGCTATTCTGCATCAGTGTGGTTTACATTGAACAGGGCATTATAACTTGGAGATAACTATTTTACAGGGAACATGGGCTATGGAGGGTTAAGTGGCTTGCCCAAGACCACAAGGAGCACCTGTGGGACTAGAAACCCCAGTCCTTCCAGCCCAAGGTTGTTGTCCTCTAGTGGGATTTCAACCCCAAACCTTCTGACCTGAAGTACCTTGCCCCAACCACTAGGCCACTCCACCACTCCATACATACAAGGCTCTGCCAGGAAATTTGGAAGACAAATTCATGGCCAACTGAGTGGAAAAGATCTGTGTTTATACCAATACTGAAGAAATGTGACCTGACTGACTGTGGAAATTATCACACAATTGCTCTGCTCCCATAGGCCAGCAAGATTCTACTCAAGATCATTCAGCAGAGACTACAACCATATCTGGAACGAGAACTGACTGAAATGCAAGCAGGGATCAGGAAAGGGCGAGAAACAAGAGACATTATCACGGATGTGAGATGGATCCTTGAAAAGACAAAAGAATACCAAAAGGATATTCATGTGTTTTATTAACTACAGCAGGGCTTTTGACTGTGTAAACCATGAGAAACTTTGGGCCACATTAAGAAGCATGGGTATACGAGAACACCTGATAGTTCTCTTGCACAACCTTTACATTGATCAAGAAGCAACAGTTCAAACGGATCTAGGAGAAACAGAATGGTTTAAAATCAGCAAAGATGTATGACAAGGCTGCATACTTTCCCCCTACCTCCTTAATTTATATGCAGAACAAATCATCAGAGCAGCAGGACTGTATGAAGACAACTGAGGTGTGAAGATAGGTGGAAGACTCATCAACAACCTTCGCTATGCTGATAATGCAATATTACTGGCTGAAAGTGAATACGATCTGAAACATTTGCTTCTGAAGATCAAGGAACATACTCTTAAAAAGGGCCTGCACCTTAATGTAACGAAGACAAGGATCCTGTCTACTGGCAAAATCAATAAGTTCATCATTGATGGAGAAGAAATTGAAATAGTTGACAGCTTTAACTTACTTGGATCAAAATTAATAAAGAAAGGACTAGCAGTCAAGGAATCTGACAATGTATTGCTCTTGGTAGAAAGGCTATGAGGACCTAGACAAGATTCTCAAGAGCAGAGATGTCGCTCTCCATACAAAGATTTGACTTGTCCAGGCCATGGTATTTTCAATAACATTATATGGATGCAAAAATTTGACAGTGAAATAGACAGGAAGAAAATTTTTGCCTTAGAATTATGGTGCTGGCAATGAATATTGTGTATATCATGGGCAGCCCAAAGAACAAACCGGTCAGTACTAGAGGAGATCAAACCTAAGCTTTCCTTAGAAGCTCAGATGACAAGACTTTGACTTTCATACTTTGAACACATCATGCGAAGAAAGGGATCATTGGAGGAAGACATAATGCTTGGCAAGGTAGGACACTGTAAAAGAGGAAGACCGGCAATGAGATGGATTGATACAATAACAGCTGCTATGGATACCACTCTATCAACAATGAGCCACTTGGCTGAAGACCTAACAAAGTTTAAGTCAATTATCCAGAGGGTTGCCAGGAGTCGGCACTGACTCAATGGCACTTAACAACAACAGCAACAATTGTGTTGCTTTCTTTTCATCTTTTTCTGTAGCTTCCTTGCAACCTCTATTCTTTCTTTCTTTAGACTCCATAAGATCCTCAGGACTTATATCCCTGATTCACCAGTCTTTTCTGCAAGCATCTTCTTTTGAACCCTGCAAAGGCACTATTAAGCAACATTCTTCCTTTTTCTATCTTTTCTTTATGGGTTCCCTGAATTCAGGAGACCTCCAGACTGTAAAAATCTCCATCCAAATACGCTGGTTTTGATTGAACACCATATCTTTTCTGAAAAATAAGGACACAATCTATGCATCTTCTCCCTCAGAGATCTCCTCTTCTGGCATTGACTTCCAGCTCATCATTCCAGACTCCATGTCCTCCCAACCCAGTGAAACTCCACACCAATCAATGTCTGTCAGCATCTCTTCCCCAAATTGCATGCCCCCTTCTGCAGTGAAACTGCACAGTGGTTATAGGCCATCAGCAGTAATCTCTTCTTGCAGGTGCAAGGAGGCAAAACCTTCAAATCCTTTACTTATGCTTTGTCTGGGCCTAATTCAGCACCCAGGAGTACTTACTACCTAACCTTGACACATCTTATGTTGATTTAAGAGTCAGGTCAAAATCTTAGGAGCCAGCTCTCATGACCTCCTTGTTTTCCCACCCCTCCGGTTCTCCTGTGCTGGTCTCAAGTCTCATGAAACAAATGCCAGAGTTCCTACACTGTGCATCACATTTAGATAACAACAGCTCTAGATTCAGATAGCAAGTGTCTTTGTGGGTATATGGTGAAATGGTGCTGTGCCAGTCTTTTTTATTGCAGTCCCCAAACAGCTTGGAGCCTCATGGGCAGCCTGCTTCCTCTCCTGTTCTGCCTGTGGGGATTTAGACTCATACCTTCACCCCCTCCCTTCTTGAGGCATTGTCCCATCTTATTTATTTATTGATTGATTGATTGATTTAACATGTTTTCTATACCGCCTTCTCATAAAATTCAAAGCGGTTTACAGTATACCCAACATGCAGTATACACTGAACAGGGATTGTACAACTTAGATGCATATATGAGGCATTTAAGCAAAATATTTACATACAGTTAAAATCAGAAGGGTTTCTAGGTTGTTGGAGGTAGGAGGTTAGGGTAGAGGTAATTGTAGGGGATTGGCAAAGTTAGTTATCCTAAAGTCTGAGACCCTCACTTTTGAATAGATTTTATTGGCCCTAATCCTAATACTGAACCACACCATCTGCTGATCACTGGATGCGAGATGATCTCCCCCATAACATCAGAAACACTTTCCCCATTGGTGAGCACCAAGTCCAGTATGACCCCTGTATAGAATCTAGGATCCCCTTACTTACAGATGACACCGCAGGAGGAATGTGCCAATCAACAACTGGCATATCAAAATCACCTATCAGTAGCACTTCTCCTTTCATGGCAATTCTGCGTATGTCTTCTATTAAATCCCGGCCCACTTCTTTATTCCATGAGGGAGATCTGCATATCACACCAATGTAAATGGATTTCTCTTTCCCTCTTTCTAGTTTAACTCACAGTGCCTCCTCACTCCCTTTTAAGTCTTGTTATTCTATAGCTTTAATATTATTTTTTACACATAGTGCCACTCATCCTCCCCTTCTTCCTATCCTGTCGTTCCTGAATAAAGTATAGCCTGGTATAATTACATTTCAGTCATGGTTGTCTGTGAACCATATCTCCATAACCGCCAGCCTCTTCCATTAAAGCCTCAACATCTGGGATCTTATTTCCCATCCTATGAACATTTATACCCTCCGCTTTCCAGATGTTGTCCCTTTTACTAATTTCTACAGAGGTGTTTAATGTTTCTCTTATCTGGGGCTTTCGCTTACCTGGGGGCTTTCTTCACCCATTCCTAATGAATCTAGTTTAAAGCCCTCTTCAGTAGGTTAGCCAGTCTGCTACGGAAGACACTTCGACCCTTCTTGGACAGATGGATGCCATCTCTTCTCTGCAGCCCTTGGAAAACCATCCTATGGCCCAGGAAACCAAAATACTCTCGATGACACCTTCCACGCAGCCATGTATTCATCTCCAGGATGTGATCTTCTCTGCCTCGGCTTTTACCTTCAACAGGGATGTTTGAAGAGAACACCATCGGTGCACCTATCTGCTTCACCCTCTGTCTCAGATCCATGAAGTCAGTTTTGATACACTTAGAGGGATACCTAGCAGCATCATTTGTGCCAACATAGATAAGCAACAGTAGACTTGATGAGTCTCGGCAAATTCTCCTTAACATCTTGGATTTTGGTACCTGGCAGACAGCACACCTCTCTGGACATCAAGTCTGGTCAGCAGATGGATGCCCCAATACTCTTCAGAAGAGAGTCACCAATCACCATTACCCTAAACTTCTTTGTGGTCACTGATTCTGCAAATCTGAGATGCTTGAGCTCTGGTTCCTCCCTTTCCTGAGATATTTTCACCTCCTCCACTTCCAGGGCTGCATTCTGGTTCTTCAATTCAAGGGCTGAGAAGTTGGATTGTTGATTCTGCAGGCTCTGGTGACTTGTGTCCAACTCTTCATTCTGTAGCATCCCATTGTCACCTCTGTTGGAGAGCTTGGATGTTTCAAGAAGCATCTCATCAATGTGCTTCTTGCTGTCTCGATTGCTTCTTAACCTTGCCACCTCTTCTCGGAGCTCCTCCACATTTCATGAGAACTTTAGCCTGTATGCATCCTGCACATGGAACTGGTTCTTCAACTGGCAATGGGATCTCTGGCTGGACAGAGGTAGAAACTGTAATGGGGGCAACAGCTTTGGCAATATGATTTTTTCCAGCCATCATTCAAATGGTGGAGTGTTGGTACCTGTTGAACTAAACAAGAGGGACCTACCAAAATCCCTAACATTTCCTCAGATGTTCCTTAAGAAAAAAAGCAGTTAATGTCTTATGTGTGTTCTAACAGCACTGTTCTATGTCTCTGTGTGCAGCCCCACTTCCTTTCAAGACAGTTTTTGCATTACAGTAGTAAATATTGATATTGTGTGTCTGAAGAATACCTATTAATATGATCCCTTGTAAAATGACCTATTTGAAGCACCTTGAAGAATGGCAAATAGTTTGTCAACAAGCTAAGTGAAGAGTTGCCCTTTATAGCAAGAATTGTCACATGGGATTGGTGGGAGCTGGAGTGGGTTGTTGTTGTTAAGTGCCATCGAGTCGGAGTCGACTCATGGCGACCCTCTGGATAGCTATCCTAAATTGTGTTCGGTCTTCGGTCAGGCGGCTCATTGTTGACAGACTGGTACCCGTAGCTGCTGCTTTTGTATCGATCCATCTCATTGCTGGCCTTCCTCTTTTGCGTTGACCTTCTATCTTGCCAAGCATGATGTCTTTCTCTAATGATCTCTCTCTTCGTATGATGTGTCCAAAGTATGAAAGTCGAAGTCTTGTCATCTGAGCTTCTAAAGAAAGCTTAGGCTTGATCTCCTCTTGTTCTTCGGGCAGTCCATGGTATACACAATATTCGCCGCCAGCACTATAAATCAAAGGCATCAATTTTCTTCCTGTCTATCTTTTTCACTGTCCAGCTTTCACATCCATATTATTGAAAATACCATGGCTTGAACAAGTAGAATCTTTGTATGGAGAGAAACATCTCTGCTCTTGAGAATCTTATCCAGGTCTTTCATAGCCATTCTGCCAAGAGCAATGTGTCGTCTGATTTCTTGACTGCTTGTTGCTTCTTTATTGATAGTTGATCCAAGTAGGTTAAAGTTGTTCACGATTTCAATTTCTTCTCCTTCAACGATGAACCTGTTGATTATGCCAGTCGTCATGATCTTTGCCTTCTTTACATTAAGGTGCAGGCCCATTTTGAGATTATGTTTTTTGATTGTGAGAAGCAGATGTTTCAGATCATCTTCACTTTCAGCCAGTAATGTGGTATCATCAGCATAGCGAAGGTTGTTGATGAGTCTTCCACCAATTTTCACACCTCCGTTGTCTTCATACAATCCTGCTTCTCTGATGATTTGTTCTGCATATAAATTAAACAGGGGGAAAGTATACAGCCTTGTCTTACACCTTTGCTTATTTTAAACCATTCTGTTTCTCCTTGTTCCGTTCGAACTGTTGCTTCTTGATCAATGTACAGATTGTGCAAGAGTATGATCAGGTATTCTGGTATACCCATGCTTCTTAATGTGGCCCAGAGTTTCTCATAGTTTACACAGTCAAAAGCCTTGCTATAGTCAATAAAGCACAAATAGATATCCTTTTGGTATTCTTTAGTCTTTTCAAGGATCCATCTCACATAAGAACATAAGAACATAAGATATGCCATACTGGGTCAGACCAAGGTCCATCAAGCCCAGTATTCTGTTTCCAACTGTGGCCAATCTAGGTCATATGTACCTAGCAGTTTCCCCAAGGGACACAGGGTCCACAATGCTTGTATTGGTTCAAGCATTGATATCCTGGGTCCCTTCTTAATAATGGCTTATGGACCTTTCCTCCAGGAACTTGTCCAAACCTTTTTTAAACCCAGCTACACTAACAGCCTTTACTACATCCTCCGGTAACAAATTCCAGAGTTTGATTACACGTTGAGTGAAAAAATATTTTCTTTTATTAGTCTTAAATAGTTTACCCTGTAGCTTCATTGCATGTCCCCTAGTCTTTCTATATTCTGATAAGGTAAACAATCGATCTATGTTTACCCATTCCACTCCGCTCATTAATTTATAGACTTCTATCATATCTCCCCTCAGCCGTCTCTTTTCCAGGTTAAAGAACCCTAACCTTTTTAGCCTTTCTTCATAGGAGTATCCTTCCATCCCCTTTACCATTTTGGTGGCTCTTCTCTGAACCTTTTCTAATAACTCTATATCCTTTTTAAGATACGGCGACCAGAATTGCACACAATATTCAAGGTGCGGTCTCACCATGGAACGATATAGAGGCATTATAATCTCTTTTGTTTTATTTTCCATTCCTTTCCTTATCAAACCTAGCATTCTATTTGCTCTCTTGGCCACCGCTGCACACTGGGCCGAGGGTTTTAACATGGTAGCCACAATGACGCCTAAATCTTTTTCCTGTGTGGTGGTTCCTAATGTGGAACCTTGCATCGTGTAACCATAGTTTGGGTTGTTCTTCCCTAGGTGCATAACCTTGCACTTGTCCACATTAAATTTCATCTGCCATTTTGATGCCCAGTCTTCCAATTTATCAAGATCCTCTTGCAATTTTTCACAATCCTCTTGGGTTTTAACAACTTTAAATAGTTTTGTGTCATCTGCAAATTTGATAACCTCACTCGTTATTCCACTTTCCAGGTCATTTATGAATATGTCAAAAGCAGCGGACCCAGCACAGATCCCTGGGGTACACCACTATTCACCTTTCTCCATTGGGAAAATTGGCCATTTAGCCCTACCCTCTGCTTTCTATCTTTTAACCAGTTCCTGATCCACAATAGTACACTGCCTCCTATCCCATGACTCTTTAGTTTTGCCAAAAGTCTCTCATGAGGGACCTTGTCAAAGGCTTTCTGAAAGTCCAGATACACAATATCAACCTACTCACCTTTGTCCACCTGTTTATTCACTCCTTCAAAAAAACATAACAGATTAGTAAGACAAGATCTTCCTTGTCTAAAGCCATGTTGGCTGTCTCCCATTAGGTCGTGACTATCTACATGCTGAGTAATTTTATTCTTTATGATGGTTTCTACCATTTTTCCCGGTACTGACGTCAGGCTCACCGGTCTGTAGTTTCCCGGATCACCAGGAGTAAGTGCACCTGCCACTCTGTGCAGACCACCCCTCCCCATGTCTTTGTTTAGGGGTGAACCCACCGCTCCATGTACGACACCCCTATTTGTAGAGAAATTAGATGGTTCCGTTTATTTTGATTTTATCCTGTTGCTGTAAAG
The DNA here is from genome assembly GCA_033557465.1 of Ichthyophis bannanicus. Lineage (NCBI taxonomy): Eukaryota > Metazoa > Chordata > Amphibia > Gymnophiona > Ichthyophiidae > Ichthyophis > Ichthyophis bannanicus. Next base: position 785,109,857 of record CM066033.1, read on the forward strand.
GGATCCACTGTGTCTATCCCATGTCATTTTGAATTCCGTCACTGTGTTTGCCCCCACCACTTCCATCGGGAGGGAATTCCCAGCGTCCACCACCCTTTCAGTGAAAAAGTATTTCCTGACATTGCCTTTCAATTTACCACCCAGCAGCTTCATGTTATGCTCTCTAGTTTTACAGCTTACCCGTCTTTGGAAGAGATTTGCTTGTTCATTATTTCTCTTTAAGTATTTAAAGATCTGAATCATATCTCCCCTATCCCTCCTCTCCTCCAAAGTGTACATATATAGGTCTTCAAGTCTCTTCTCATAAGGTTTCTGATGCAGGCTCCAAATCATTTTGGTCGCCTTCCTCTGAACAGTTTCCATTCTTTTTACATCCTTTGCAAGATATGGTCTCCAAAACTGAACACAGTATTCCAAGTGAGGCCTCACCAGTGACTTATACAGTGGCATTAGTACCTCTTCCTTTCTGCTAGTAATTCCTCTTTGTATGCAGCCCAACATCCTCCTGGCTTTTGCCACCGCCTTGTCGCACTGTTTTGCCACCTTCAGATCAACAGAAATAATCACACCAAGGTCTTTCTCCTGATCCATGCACACCAACCTCTCGCCCCCTATCGCGTATGTTTCCCTTGGATTTCTGCTACCCAAGTGCATGACACTGCACTTCTTTGCATTAAATCTTAATTGCCAAGCATTAGACCATTCTTCCAGCTTTTTAGATCTTTCCTCATGTTAACAACTCCCTCAGGGGAGTCCACTCTGTTGCAAATTTTTGTGTCATCTGCAAAAAGACAAACCTTTCCATTTAGTCTTTCAGCAATATCACTCACAAATACATTGAACAGTGCCGGGTCCAGAACCGAACCCTGGGGCACCCCGCTAATCACCTTCCTTTCATCCGAGTGAGCTCCATTTACCATCACTTTCTGTCGTCTGTCAGTCAACCAATTTCTCATACAGTTTACCACCTTGGGACCCATCCCCAAACTACTGAGTTTATTGATAAGCCTCCTATGAGGAACAGTATCAAAGGCTTTGCTGAAATCCAGATAGATGACATCCATCGCATGCCCCTGATCTAGTTCTCTGGTCACCTAGTCAAAGAACTCAATCAGATTTATTTGGCAAGATCGTCCTTCGGTAAAACCATGTTGCCTCAGATCTTGCAACCTGTTGGTTTTGAGAAAGTCTACTAGTCACTCTTTCAGGAGTGGCTCCATTACTTTTCCCGCCACCGAGGTAAGGCTCACGGACCTGTAGTTTGTCACTTTTTCCCTGTCACCACTTTTGTGTAGCGGTACGACATAAGCCATTCTCCAGTCCTGAGGAACTTCTCCTGTTTTCAGCCCTGCAAGAACCTCTCTGAGCTCTTTCACTATCCTGGGATGTATCCTATCTGGTCCCATGGCCTTGTCACTTTCAGTTTTGCAAGTTGTTCTAACACATCATCTTCTGTGAATGGTGTGGTATCTACTTCATTCCCATTTTTATATTTGGGAGTCACAGGTGGTCCTTCTACAGGGTTTTCTTTAGCAAAAGCAGAGCAGAAGTATTTGTTTAGCAATTTTGCTTTTTCAATGTCACTTTCCACGAGTCCGTTCCCAGCACTTCTGAGTCCTGCAATTCCACCTCTGATCGTCTTCCTTTCCCGAATATACCTGAAGAAAGTTTTGTCGCCACACTTAACATCTTTAGCCATCTTTTCCACTGCCTTTGATTTTGCTTTCCTTATTTCTCTTTTTGTCTCTTTGAGTTTGATCCTGTATTCATTTCTGTGTTCTCTGTTTGCAAGCTTTTGAATTTTGCAAAGCTGTGTTTTTTGCCTTTATTTGAGCAGCCATTTCTTTGGAAAACCAAATAGGTTTCCTTCTCCTCTTGTTTTTATTTACTTTTTCTTACATATTTATCTGTTGCCCCTTTTATTGCCACCTTTAGTTTAGCCCATTGCAATTCCACTTCACTTATTCCCTTCCACCCTGCGAACGCCTCCTTTAGGTACTTGGCCATTTTACTGGTCAGTGTTTTTGAAGTTTAGGACTTTGAGCTTGCTATGATTGGACTGCACCTTGGCTTATATCTCAAACCACACCATGTGATGATCACTGCTGCTCACAGGGGCACCCATCCAGACATTCGACACGCTATCACTGTTGGTGAGCACTAAATCCAGCATTGAGCTTTCCCTGGTTGGTTCCATCACCATTTGTCTAAATAACGCATCTTGGAGAGCATCCACAATTTTTTGGCTTCTTTCCAGATTTGCAGAAGGAGTAATCCAATCCACATCAGGTAGATTAAAGTCACCCAATATGATTGCTTCCCCCTTTGTGACTATCTTGGTAATATCTATAATCAATTTGTTATCTATCTCTTCGATTTCAGTTGGAGGTCTGTAGACTACAGCAGTATGGATGACAGTGCCATCTCCTCTTTCCAACACAATCCAGAGCGCTTCTTCTTTTCCCCATGCCCCCTGCATTGCAGTAGCTTTAAAATTGTTTTTGACATACTGTACAAGGCTACTCCTCTTCCTTTTCCATTTTCTCTGTCTCTTCTGAATAGATTATAGCCAGCTATGGCTATATCCCAATCATGTGATTCATTAAACCATGTTTCTGTAATGGCCACAATGTCCAAGTCCATTTCCACCATTAGGGCTTCCAGGTATGGAACGTTGTTGGTTAAGCTTTGAGTATTTGTGCTCATTGATTTCCAGCCTTTAACTGGCTTGCATGTATTTTGCATTGATTTTGTTCTTCCCATTTGCTTTTGATGTGTGGTTTAAAAGTATGGCTGTTTCTGATGTTATTCTGCTTTTGCAGGGAGTGACGTCCTGAACTTGATCTTCCCCATTCGTCACCCCCTTTTTCTAGTTTAAATGCATTTCCCCAGTCACCTATAAATCTGAATCCTTCTCATTCGCACCAGGTCTGGAGCCATGTATTAAATCTGTTTATGCGATGCAGCCTTTCTGCCCCCTTACCAAGAACAGGTAGAACTTCTGAGAATGCTACAGTGTTAACAATTGGCTTGAGTTTCTCTCCCAGAGTCTGGTAGTCCCTTTGAACTGTAGTGGCACTGTTTCTAGCCAGGTCATTTATACCCAAGTGGATGACAACATCAGTTTTGGAGTGCTCACTTTCAGCGCTAAGTACATCAACAATTTGGTTTGTATTCATTCTAGCTGAAGAGCCTGAGAGGCAGACATAGTCGGGGATATTCAATAGCACTAACCGTGTAGGTGACATTTATTTATTCAACATGCTTTTATATACCGCGCCTTCCCAGGATCAGGGGCAGTTTATAGTGAACATCAAAGGAACTTTACTTTGAAACTTCTATAACTTATGTACATTTAACTTATGAGAACTATATTACAACAACTATATACATCATGTCAGCATATATCATCCTGTTATCAATAACTATGTACAATGTTACAGTAGGTCTAGGCTTGGGGGTAAAATTGAGCTGTGAGTTATTGATTTGGTTGATCTTGGGAATGCTCATGGGTTGTGCCATAATATTCACTGAATAACTGAGTTTTTAGTTCTTTGCGGAATTGTTGCAAATCTTTTATAGATCTTATATTAACCATTAGAGCATTCCATAGCACTGGGGCAGCGTATGAGAATGCCCTTGAGTTGGTAGATTGGCTTGTGGTGTGGAAGTGATGAGGTTGGGTCAAGATGTTTTGGGAGCAGTGCCTTCTTTTTCTGGAGTATTTGGGGGGCCATAAGTAGCGAAGAAAGCAGAGTAGTGGCTATTTTATTGTGGTGTTTGAAAACAATCATTTATTTTATCTTTGTTCAAATTGGCAACTAGTGCAGGCTATGAAGAATTGGGATAATGTGACTGGTTCGTTGTGCCCTGCATACAATGCATGCAGCAAGTTTTTGGGCTAGCTGGAGCTGATGTATCGATTTTTTGGGTAGACCTTGGAGGATACGGTTACAATAATCAAGCTGTGGGTTTATTAGTGCCTGTAGGACTGTTCTGAAATCATGTTCCTCCAACAGGGGTCTAAGATGTTGAATTACGCATAATTTGAAGTATTCGGCTTTTGTGACTGATTTTATGTGGGTGCCCGTATTTAGCATCTGGTCTAAGATTATGCCAAGATCTTTCACCTCCTTTTTAACCTCAACTTCCAGACTTTGTATCCGAATTTTATTGGGGGGGAGGATGAAGTTTGGAGTTCTGCAGACATAGAGTACTTCCGTTTTAGTCATGTTGATTTTTAAGTTGTGTGCTTTGAGCCATTCTATTATCTCATCTAGGCATGAGAGTATCTGGGGGCATAGTGGGTTGGAGGTATCTATGGGATGATACATCATTATATCATCGTCATAGAGATGATAGTTTACCTTATTTTTTTTGAAAATGTTGCATATTGTTTGGATAAAAAGATTAAATAATAGGGCGGAAAGGGAGGAGCCTTGAGGGATACTTGTTCTTGCTTAAAGGTTGTGAAGGTTACTTGGCCGATCTGGATCTGTTGTGTGCGGTTGGATAAGTAGGACCTGAACCATTGAATGACCGTTCCCTGAAGACCAATTTGCATAAGCCTTTTGATTAGTATTTTATGATTAATATTATCAAACAAATATTCCTGGTTAAGGCATTACATGGTTTACTGGGCATGGTGTAAATGTCTTTCGAATATTGGGCCCATAGTGTCTCTGTTTGTTTTTAAGTTCATCTATGCATAGTTTTGTCTGCGCTTGCAGAAAGATACAAGCAGAAGGAAGTATGGAAAATAAAATGGAGTGGGATGGCAGGGAGATCAGGCCCTGCCACTTAAAGAGGAGCAGGGCATAAAAACAGTTGCTGTAGCAGGGACATCAATCCCACTGACACCTAAAAGTGCAAAGCCCCATGATGGTGCCATTGTCGATGTGCCATCAGGGACCCCAGTGGCTGCCTGGGAATCAACTCCCACTGGTGGAGAATGAGAAGTAACACAGTCATGGTAGGCAACACAGGCAAGACTGGAGTCATCACCTTGATAAAGAAGAGTGCTGAGCCATAGCACAGTACTGTGAGGTTACCGCTAGGGTCATCTGCCCCATTTTGGAGCTGACCGCTTACCAAGCAGGAGCAATTGGGCATTGCTTTTGCTCCCACTGTCAGCAATGCCCCCAAAAAGCCCAGAATTTGGGATGGGGGGGGGGTGATTTGCTGGAGAGGCTAATTGGGGGAGGGTCATGTTGAGGTGGATCAGGAAGAGTGTCTTGTGTTGTGGAAGGGGAAATTTGGGTGGATAGGAGTTGTCCAGGGAGGGGGACTTGCTTGTATTTCTGGGCAGGAAGGTAGGGGCATCAGAACTGCTTCATGGGGGTGACTGGGGGATGGAAGCTCTTTTGGAAGGAGGTGGACTTGGATACTGGATAGGGGAGGGGATAGATCTGGGGCAGCAGCAAGCGAGGGAGGGGGAAGGCCTGTGGTGCTGAACCAGGTATGCATCTATGCAGAAGCAGCGATTTTAAGATACTGCTCCCATGCCTAGGTGGGTGGTTTCCACAGCTTTTTTCCCCTATGAAACTTCTTAAAATTGCTGTTCATGTCCGACCCAGTGTGGCATACCTGCGTGGTCCTGAACCTATTTTAGAAAAGGCTCTGCATTTGGCAGAACCTCTTATAAAATACTATCATAATTCTTCCCGTCCAGACATGGACATATGAAGTCTCCCTTCTATGTCCTTTCTAAAATGTGTTTTTAAATGTTAAAGGAAGCAAAAATAAAATTCAGTATTAAACAGATTAAAAATTAAAGGGATGTGAATGAATCATACAACAATTTCAACCATCATAAGCACACATGAAATAAATAACGACACAAAAGGTTAAGGGGGAACACTGTCCCAAGATGAAGTAAACTATGAATCTAGGTATTGACTGTAAGATTTCTGAAAGCCTAATTTTCTGTTGTTTCTTAAATTTTTTTATAAGAACTCACAACCTAGATGTCTAATAGGAGGGAGTTCCACAGGGTAGGAGCCCAATATGTGAATGTAAACATTTATATCCATTCAAATCTTTTTTTTATGGCACCTCTACAAGACGTGCTTGGGAGGATCTTAATCTTCATAGTGGAGCATAGGATAGAAGCAAAGGGACAAGGTATAGGGGATCACATGAGTAGATGGAATGGTGTGAGAGCATCGGGTTTTTTAACTTCATCCTACATAGGCGCGTATGTGTCTTGATAAAATACTAGTACAAATCCTGCAGGAATCGTGCCTAGATTGAAGGTGCAGACAGGGCTGGTGCTACCATTAAGCAAACTAGGCATTTGCCTAGAGCACCAGCCCTCCAGGGGCTCACATACCGCCCTTCTCCAGGGCCTGTAGTATTGGTAAAGGACTGTAATGTAGTGCTTACCTGCACATGCCAGCGCTGCACCACAGCTTCCTTTCCTTTGCGTCTTCCGCTTCTGCCCCCCTTCAGTGCAGGCTTCTGGTTTATGATCTGCCAGAACACCATTGTACAGCTGCAATTCATTCGACATGGAGGCTTTCAAATTATTATAAGCATGTTGCACAGATACAGTATATTAATCAATATGGAGTTGCTCTCTTTTTAAAAATTCAAGAAAAGGTAGTAAAGTAAAAGCCATGACAAGTGGAAGGGTTTGGTCCTTAGGACAATTAATGGGCAGGAATTTGGCCTTAATGATTTTCATTTTTTCCAATGACTGCAATTACAACACAGTATTAAGCATTGATTTAAGTAGCCTATCAGAGGATTAGACTGTGCAGGATGTCTGTCTGCATTAACCCAATTGCTGCAATTTGCATCTAAATTTAATGAAACACTTCAGCAAAAATCAGATTGGATTTATGTTGGTGCAATCAAAGCATTGGAAGAGGAAATGCAAGATAAGTCTCTCAACTTTGCAATAAGAAAGGTCTTGGGGAGGATCAGTTTGGGTTTCCTTATCTGCTTCTCTCACAGTCTCTATTTTCTTGCTCATGAGAGATGTTTACTAAAATGTGCTAAGTTAGTACACACTGAGATCCAATTTTTTAGTGGAGGGGCATGCCCAGCACATCCCCATGAAGTTAGCAAGGGTTCAGTTCTGTCGCTGCACTAAATCATTTGCTGCAATTAACACAGGTTCACTCGCTGCATCCCCCTGAGGCGGCAGTACGTGCGCCTGTGGAAACTGCAACATCGCCAGTTAGCAGGCACCAAATATTCCTGTACTATCCGCAATGTGCCCCCTCTGCCCCTGAGTAGTACAGACCCACCCCAATCTGTGATAAGCAGTTAGCGTGGAATTTTTAGTACATGATAACGGTAGCCGCAGTGAGCACGGCACTAGTAAACCCTGCTCTAACCATTAGTACAGTTTAGTAAACATGTCCCATGGAGCATTATGGACTCCAATTAAACTTTCCTAAATTCGTGATGATGTAGATAATAAATGCTGGTATGCATTCTCATATGATTTATTTTTATGCTTACAACCAAACTGATAGTAGCAGGAATTTGTATCTGAAGTATTAAAATTTTACCTTTGTCATACAAGCTTAAAGAAGAGGGGCTAAGAGTGGTCAACTTGCTACACTTGCTGGCCTTAAAATCAATATTACATACCTGGAAAAATATTACATCCTTGGAGCACTTTTTGGTGGAATACATAAAAGTATAAAAAAGCAATACCAGAAAGAAGGTTTCTTGAATAAATGCAATAAAATATGGGCATCTGTTGAGAATTATGTCAATAGAAGACTTCAGTATTGCTTCTCCTATAATTACTGTATGGACATGCACGATGGCTTGGCTGTACATGGTTCTTTTGTGGTTTATATAAGAAAATTCAATAAAGATCTTAGAACTCAGAAAAAAAGAATTGCCTAATCTTAGACATACATACACCGAAGGAGATGCTTCTAATAGCCATGGTTTTCTCTCTCTTGAACTGAACCCAAATCATTCAGCTTGCTTTCTGCCTCATCTTCAGTTTTCATCATTAACAACAGAGTGAACCAGATTCTATCTAATCTAATCTGAGCAAAACTAGGGAATGAAGTTGAAGGCATGAGAGGTTGTGTCAGGGCAATGGTCTAGCACCATGTTATAAAATGCTGAGGCAAGGCTTTCAGAGAAAAGAAATACCAAGCAAACCTTCTGGAATTTGCTTTTTCAGCTACATTATTGTTATGTTCTTTAATTTCGAGTATCTACATCATGTTTAATTGTTAATTAAACCACTTTGTAAAGTTTGCATGTTGAACGACTCAATGTTTTGATCTTTCAGAAAATACGGGGGAGGGGGAAATATTCAGCAGCAGCAGCCAGGACGGTGAAAGTGGCTGGGTCAATGCTGCTTTAAATTGAAATCGGATGTTCAGTGCCAGGCTATAGCCAGTGATCGGCGCTGAATATCTGGTTTGCCAGGATAGCACTTTATCTAGCCGGTCAGCAGCAATATAGAGCCTTTCATCTGTTCTAATTTTAGGCATTTTACTAACCAGTTAGCAACTCATTATCACCGCTGACCGCCTAATTAAAGGTACCCCCCACACTCCACCCCCAGAAGCTCCTGACACTAACCAGTGCGTTGAGGTATTTATCTAGATTAGGAAGGGATATTCAGCAGGATTTATACTGTTTGCAGATCTGCAAACCAGAGAAATCCCTTGGAGTATCATAGAAACATAGAAATATAGAAACATGATGACAGAAAAAGACCACAAGGCCCATCTAGTCTGTCCTTCCATAACAACTACAACAGTCCACTTTTTACCTTTAGAGATCCTCTGTGTTGGTCCCATGCTTTTTTTAATTCAGTTACTGTCCTCATCTCTACCACCTCCACTGGGAGACTATTCCACGGATCCACTACTCTTTCCGTAAAGAAATATTTCCGCATATCACTCCTGAATCTATCTCCCTTCACCCTCATCCCATGTCCCTTCATAGCAGAACTTGCTTTCAATTGAAAGAGGCTCTCTCCCTGAACATTTATGCCACGGAGGTATTTAAACATCTCAATCATATCACCTCTATCCCGCCTTTCCTCTAAGGTGTACATATTAAGATCCTTAAGTCTCTCCTCATATGCTTTATAATGAAGCCCATTAATCATTTTAGTAGCAACCCTCTGCACCGACTCCATCCTGTTCACATCCTTTTGAAGGTGCGGTCTCCAGAATTGCACACCATACTCCAAATGAGGTCGCACCAAAGACTTATACAGAGGCATTATCACCTCCTTTTTTCTGCTAGCCATTCCTCTCCGTATGCACCCAAGCATCATTCTAGCTTTTACCGTTGCCTTTTCTACCTGTTTAGCACTGTAAGATCATCAGACACAACCACGCCTAGGTCCCGCTCTTCTTTAGTGGATAAAAGTACTTCACCTCCTATACTGTATTGCTCCCTTGGATTGCTGCAGCCCAAATGCATGACCTTACATTTTTTAACATTAAATCCCAGCTGCCAAATTCTAGACCATTCTTCAAGCTTAGCTAGATCCCTCCTCATGTTATCTACACCTTCCTGGGTGTCTACTCTATTGCAGATTTTGGTATCATCCGCAAAGAGGCAAACCTTACCCTACAGCCCTTCCGCTATATCACTAACAAAGATGTTAAAAAGAATCGGACCAAGGACAGATCCCTGGGGCACACCACTGGTAACATCCTTCTCCTCAGAGTGAGCTCCATTTACTTGTACTCTTTGTCGCCTCCCACCCAACCAATTTCTAACCCAAGCAGTAACTTTAGGGTCCATCCCTAGGGTGCTCAGTTTGTTTATAAGTCGCCTGTGAGGAACAGTGTCAAAGGCTTTACTGAAATCTAAATACACCACATCTAGAGCTCTCCCTCGGTCCAACTCCCTGGTCACCCAGTCAAAGAAATCAATCAGATCCTCCCAGATCAATCAGATCCTCCCAGCACAGATTTTTGTACCTGAAGATTAATGCTCTAGGTGGTGACGTTTCTGGTTTGTTTGCCTTTTAATATCTACGACTACGTTTACTAGCTGGCTCCGTTTTATTCTGGATAGGTTGTCCAGTCCGGGTTTTACCTTCACAGCATGAATGTAAATATAGCTCATCTTGAAATCAGATGAATGAGTGTCTGCCCAAAATGGGGTAAAATGGGGTAAAACCAGGATTGGATCACCTTGTCCTGAAAAAATGGAGATATAGTAAAATAACAACATAGTATCTGACAGCAGATAAAGACCAGCATGGTCCATCTAGTCTGCCCAGCTAAGTGGCAAGAGAAGATGCACCTGCCACTCCTTGTAGGTCACCCCTCCCCATGCCTTGTTTAAGGGTGTGCCTACTGCTCCGTGCAAGTCACCCCTATTTGTTGAGATATAAGAGATAAAGTTTATTTTGATTTTATCCTCTTGCTATAAAGGGATCCACTGTGTCTGTCCCATGCCATTTTGAATTCTGTCACTGTATTTTCCCTCACCACTTCCATTGGGAGGGCATTCAAAGCATCCACCACCCTTTCAGTGAAAAAGTATTTCCTGACGTTGCCTTTCAGTTTACCCCCTTGCAGCTTCATGTTATGCCCTCTAGTTTTACAGCTTCCCCATCTTTGAAAAAGGTTTCTTGTTCATTAATACTCTTTAAGTATTTAAAGGTCTGTATCATATCTCCCATGTCCCTCCTCTCCTTTAGCATGTAGATATATAGGTCTTCTGGAGCAGGCTCCAAATCATTTTGGTCACCTTCCTCTTAACCGTTTTCAGTCTTTTTATATCCTTTGTGAGATATGGTCTCCAGAATTGAACACAATATTCCAAGTGGGACCTCACTAGCGACTTGTACACTGGCATTAGTACCTCTTCTTTTCTGTTGGTAATTCCTCTTTGTATGCAACCCAGCATCCTTCTGGCTTTGGCCACTGCCTTATTATACTGTTTCGCTACCTTGAGATCCTCAGAAATAATCACTCCGAGGTCCTTCTCCTGGTCAATTCACACCAACCTCTCGCCACCTATCGCATACAATTCCCTTGGATTTCCGCTTCCCAAGTGCATGACACTGCACTTCTTCACATTAAATCTTAATTGCCAAGCATTAGACCATTCTTCCAGCTTTTGTAGATCTTTCCTCATGTTATCCAGTCCCTCAGGGGAGTCCACTCTTACAAATTTTCATGTCATCTGCAAAAAGACAAACTTTTCCATTCAGTCCTTCAGCAATATCACTCACAAATACATTGAACAGTACTGGTCCCAGGACCGATCTCAGGGGCATGCTATTAATCACCTTCCTTTCATCCAAGTGAGTTCCGTTTACCATCACCTTCTGTCATCCGTTACTTGACCAATTTCTGATCCAGTTCACCTCCTTGTGACTCATCCCCAGGCTGTTCAGTTTATTGATAAGCCTCCTATGAGGAACAGTATCACATCCATCGCATGCCCTTGATCTAGTTCTCTGGTCACCCAGTTAAAGAACTCAGATTTGTTTGGCTGAACTCAATCAGATTGAAGATCTTATTTACTACTGCAGCCAGCTGCTTTCAACCAACTGAAATTAAATTTCTGCTTTTCAGTATGCTGAGTTTTAACATTTATAGTACCAGCACAAAGAAAACAGCCAGGCTGCAATCTGATTGACTGACAAATGTGATTTGTTAGAAGAATACAATAAAAGACTTAACCCCTCGCAAACCTGCAAATTGCATCTCCAGACTAAACTGACTACAACGTGTTTTATTGCAAGATCTTGTGTTAGATTATGTCGACAGGGCTATAAAACACCTAGTGAATCTACCATCTGGTTCTCTGCTTGCTTGCTTGAATATTTTCTGAAGACTGAAGTGTTGGGCTACACAATGCTGAATAGAGGGGGTTTGTCTTTCTTTTTTTGTTTTGTTTGCTTTTTTATTCCTACGATCAAGAAAAACAGACCTTTGGATTCTCTGTCTATAAACCTTTATTTTCAAAAGACACCTCTCTTTTTGTGCATATGAGGGGACATGTTAAGTAATTCAAGCTGTGAATGATCTAATTATGCTCACATTACTGAAATGGAGTTTAGCATTTTTGTGATTCAATAAGTGGCTATTTGTCAATATGGACCAATAAATTGTAGTCGTAAGAGAATCGTCTATGTATAAGGAATACATCTGATTCTGTAGCATCTTTAAGATCAGGGCTGGCGTGACCCAACAGACAAACTAGGCAACTGCCTGGAGGACCAATATTTCCAGGATTCCTATTGCCCCCTCTGCTGCCTCTCTCCTGGACCTGCAGTGGTGGAGATGTCTTTTAAACAGCAACTCAGCACTTACCCAAACTCTCTGGTGCTGTGTTACTGTTCCTTCGTTTTATGACCTGCCCCCTCCGACCCATCTGAAGAAGACTTCCTGCATCAGAGGGGATGGAAGCAGCAGATTAAAATGAAGGAGAGGCAACACAAAGCTGGAGAGTTCAGATAAATGCTGATTAAATGGCATTGCCATCACCGCTGCAGGTCCCAGAGAGAGGTAACAGTGGCAGCAATAGGGGTGGGATGGAAGCAGGGGGAAGGGAGGTGGCAGGATTGAGACACCCTTGTACCTGCCCTTCTTGATTAATGTGCTTTAGATAATAATGCTGCACTCCATTTATCCAAATTATTTTGGGATTCTGAAGAGTGATTAGAATCAATAACAGCGCTGAAACAGCAGGTATCCAGTAATTATTCAGCAAAGCAAGGTCAATGGATAAGATGTAGGCAATATTTTTTAAGGGGCTAACTTAATGCATTTTTGGCTAGCTTGGAGAAGTTATACTGTCTTTATTTGGAACATTGCAAAGAAAAGATTTTGCTACAACTTGAAGAAAAGACATTTGAATAGCAGAAAAGGCACCAAGATAAATGCTTCATTAATGCATTCTACCATCCAGAAGCACCCATTCACCCAAATTCATCTGTATCTTGTTATTCATACCCTAGTGCCTTCAGACATGAATATATTTATGTTGTCTCTGACAAAAGTAACTAGGGGTCTGAGTATAGTAAAACAGCAATTTTGACAGGTCAAAACTTTCCGTTCTTTAGGAAAAAAGTAATATAGTTGCCATGTTAGTTCATTTGAATGCATGGAAATAAAGATCAACAAAAATGTTAAAATAAGGTGTTATTTTTGTTATTAATCTACTCTAAATCAATATACTAAACTATGATTCAAATTGTATGGGGACATCAAAGCCCATTACACCTTCGCTACGTCCCCTGCTTACTAGGACATCTCTGCAGCGGAGATTTCTTTAAAAGCCATTTGTAAAATTGCTCCTGGACTGTCTCCATGATTTGGACATCTATCGGCATGTTCTTAGACATCTAAATCACAACTAAAACTTTTCAAATGACCCCCTTTGTATACCAAACTATGACTGAGCCCTAACTTTTGCCAAATTTAAATGTATAAATTATTTTATTTAATTTTTGTTGAAGCTATGAAGTGGTATTTTAGAAAGGCCATTAAGGTGCCTTCTGGGATGTCTAAGTCAAAATGTCTGAAATTCCATGGGAGGAACAGCGGAGAAGTTGAGCACATGCAAGTGCGTTCTAAAACCAATCTATCTCCGCTCCGAAAGATAAATATCTCCACCAGCATAAAGGTAAACAGTGATGTGTAGCAAAAGCCCCCAGACCGCAGGGAAAGAGGCGATTTTAGAAATGTGCATGTGTAAAAAATATGCACATCTGTGAAATGGACAACGTAGACATGTCCATGGGACATAGACGTGACCTCGCCTGACATGTAAATTCAAGCCTTTCTAAAAGGTCTCTTGTGGCGTGGATGTGATTGGAACATCTGAATGGGAATTTTCAGATGTGCAAATCACAAAAAGAGCTTCTAAAATGACCCTCTTAACAACAATTTAAGCTAAAATGTCAATTTATATAGTCCCTCTTATTGGGTTTTATATGTGCTCCAAGTGACTGTAAAACCAAGTCCTCCTTTCAAAATCTTTCTCTAAGCCAACAAACCTTTACTTAAACACTCCAACATAACACCTCATTTCAGACTGCACTACATTCTCCACCAGGCCTGCTTCAGGGAAGTCAAGTTAAAATCCTTTTGTACTTATCTGTTCCCATTTAGTTGAAAATTGTCTTGTCCTTAAGTTATCTCACTACATCTGCTTTGGTGTTCTATTTATTTATTTAGGTGGATTTATATACTGCCTTTCACAGTGTCAAGGTAGTTTACATGGAACAAAAAAACGTAACTTACATGGAACTTTAAAAGTAACTGGCATGGAACTTATAACAAAAACATAAATTTAAGTGTTACTAACATGCAACTATTATGCGTAATTACATTGAACAAGGAACAAAAAAACTTCACAGCACTTCCTTATTCTGATGCACTTCAAGTTTTAATATTCATGCTAGCATTCATCTTCCACCAATCATTTCTTCTCTGATTTACTTATTCTGCGAATAGTGAACCCCATTCAAATTCTACATTCATACATTGAGGATTGACAGTATTAAGTATGCATCTCCAATGCTGCTCCCAAAAATAATCATTTATTGTTTAGTAGACTTGATATACCAGCCTTGGCTTATGACAGGCAGAGCAGTTTACATTAAGGGGGTCATTCTTCACAACAATTAGCGGGGATGTACATTTGATTTGGATGTACATCCTCCACTAATCGCTTAGGGACGATTCTGTCCCCAGAGCTCCCTGCATGTACAGGGGAGATGTGCAGGGAGCTCTAGATGGGGTCGGAAGGGGAAGAGCTGGAGGAAGAGCATGGGTGGGCCCACATTCCCGGATGTACAGGGCCTATTATGTTCGCAGTCCTGTATGTCTGGGAAGGGGCAAAGGATGGCCGGGGAAGTTATTCCACCTTGGAAGTGAAATACATCTCCCCGCTGCAGGTGATCAGCACCGGTGGACCCCGAAAGAAAGGTAAGTGGCAGAGGGGAGTTCCCCACAGCCCAGCCCTGGCTATGGAAGGCCTCTCCTGGGGTCAGGCAGTGGGGAAATTAAGGGGTATGTTTACTAAACCATCTTAATGTTACCGGCGCTAGTTGCAGCGTTAATGTGAAGAATGCCATGTAAGGTAGTGGGCGGTCCGGAGGGAAGGTTGCAAGGAATCGGTATCGCGCGATAGTGGGCACCGTGGCACGTTAACACACGTTAATCCTAAGTTCATGCCAGCACAGTGTTAGAAGCTATAAAGATATAGCCCACTGGTTACTGCAATGACTGTGGAGGCAGAGGTCATGGGTTTGATCCTGCAGTGGTGTTATTTAAGGCTGTCTGAGGCATTTCTTCTTAATGTAAATCAGTGTTGCCAGCAAAAACACCCTCACAGTGCCATAACCTGAGGTGCCCTATAAGGCACTCCATAGGGCACATTATAAAGTGCCCTGTCCGCCAAGGCAACTCATAACGTGCGCTATAGAGCACCTCATGAGGCACCTTAGGCTACAGCACTGTGAGGGTGTTTCTGCTAGCAGCACTGATTTAAATTAAAAGCAAAAGCCTCAGACAGCCTTATTAAACAAGCACCACTAGAGCATCAAACCCATGACCTCTGCCTTTGCAGTTATTGAAGTAACCAGTGGGCTACATCTCTATAGCATCCATCCCACTGCTGGCTGACTACAGAAAGACTGCAGGTCACCACACATACTGTCTGCTGTGGTTACCAGGATAGGGTAAACCCACCTGTACCCATGATGCACTGCACATGCAGATCAGCAGCCTACATCTGATCACAAGATGGAGTATGTGCCTGTATAGCACTCCGGCCTGGTAGGGGGAATTGACCGTGTGTGTTACTGGCACAGAGTAGCTACAGACCGTGACATTGTGCGGTTCCTGTGCTCACCCTGAGGGTGAGGTGGGGCGCCCAGCACCAGGTCTGCAGCACATAGCATGGCTGAGATAGGCTGTGTTGCAGGTCCCCATCCATGCCAGTGTGTGATAGATAGTCCTTGCAGATACACCTGTGTCCATCTGTATTTCACAGTCAAGTCTAGCCCTTGTGGATTATGATGCACCCAGAATAGTGCATATCCTGTGTGGTTGCTATGGTCATGTGTTATAAAGTGAAGGGTGGTGTTTGACTCAAAAGCAGATGGTGTAGCACCACCCAACCCACTCTCTGTAGGTCAGGGTGGGGGACAGGATCTCCCACCCACAGATCCACATTCCACATCCCTGCAATGGTAGCAGTAGAGGGGACCATCAATCCCAGTCCTGCTAGGTAATAGGCAACCTACAGGGCAGTCAATGCAGATCTATACACATCAGAGGGGGTCCACTCTCACCCTGACTGAGCAGTGACCATGGCATGGCTAGGTTCCCCCATAGTATTATACAGTATTTCTCTCAAGTGATATCTATGAGTTCCTTTTTCTGGGGCCTAATCACTGACATACCTGTGTGTGTGCTCACATCCCATATTTGGGTGCACACAGTTCTTCCAGGAATATATACTAGCTAGCAGACTGTCTGCAGCTAGCATATGTATGGCTAGAACAACTTGCAGGGTGCAGTGGGTAGAGGCAGCTGAGCTTTTCCAGGCCTACTGCCTGTCTGCCATTGCCCTATGTGATGTGTAGAGATCTGCATTGACTGCCCTATACGGTGCCTATTCCCCAGCAGGACTGGGGTTGATGGTCCCCTCTACTGCCACCTTTGCAGAGATGTAGAATGTGGATCTGTTGGTGGGAGATCCTGTCCCCCACCCTGACCCACAGAGGGCAGGTTGGGTGGTGCTACACAATCCACTTTTGGGTCCAAACACCACCCTTCTCTTATAACATGCGACCATGGCAACCACACAGGATATTCCCTATTCTGGGTGCATCATAAGTCCACAAGGGCTAAAAGTAACTAGGAAAGACAGATGGACACAGGCATATCCTAAGAGTGTCCGCAAAGACTACCTATCACACACTGACACTGATGGGGACCTGCAGCATAGCTTATCTTGGCTAAGCCAGGTGCTGCGGACCTGGTGCTGGGTGCCCCACCTCACCCTCAGGGTAAGCACAGGATCCGCACAATGTCACAGTCTGTAGCTACTCTGCACCAGTAACACACACGGTCAGTTCCCCCTACCAGGCCTAAGTGCTGTGGGGGTGCATACCCCATAATGTGATCAGCTGTAGACTGCTGATCTGCATGTGCAGTGCATCATGGGTACAGGTGGGTTTACCCTATCCTGGTAACCACAGTAGACAGTTTGTGTCGTGACCTGCAGTCTTTCTGTAGCCAGCCAGTAGTGTGTTAGCAGCTATAGAGATGTAGCCCACTGGTTACTTCAATGACTGTTAAGGCAGCAGTCATGGGTTTGATCCTGCAGTGGTGCAATCTAAAATGGCTGTCTGAGGCATTGTCTTTTAATTTAAATCAGTGCTGCCAGCAGAAACACCCTCACAGTGCTGTAGCCTAAGGTGCCTCATAGGTGCCTTGTAAAGCGCCCTATAGGGCACATTATAGGGTGCATTGGCAGACAGGGCACTTTATAATGTGACCTATGGGGCGCCTTATGAGGCACCTTTGGTTACGGCACTGTGAGGGTGTTTTTGCTGGCAGCACTGATTTAAATTAAAAGAAAATGCCTCAGACAGACTTTCTAGATTACACCACTGCAGGATTGAACCTATGACCTCTGCCTTCACAGTCATTGCCATAACCAGTGGGCTACATCATTATAGCTTCTACCACTGCGCTGGCATGTACTTAGGGTTAACGTGCGTTAACGTGTCACGGCGCCCACTATCGCGTGATACATATTCTTGCTACCTTAGGACTGGAACGCCCACTCCTTATATGGCATTCTTCACATTATCACTGCAACTAGCGCTGGTAACATTAGGACGGTTTAGTAAGCATACCCCAAAGGTGAGCCAATCAATATAGTTTATCTGGATTTTCAGAAAGCTTTTGACAAGGTTTCTTATGAGAGATTCCTGGCAAAATTAAAAAGTCATTAAATAGGAGGCCGCGTACTATTGTGGATCAGGAACTGCTTAAAAGATAGAAAGCAGAAAGTAGGGCTAAATGACCAATTTTCTCAATGGAGAAAGATGAATAGTGGAGTACCCCAAGGATCTGTGCTGGACCCACTACTTTTGAACATCTTCATAAATGACCTGGAAATGGGAATAACTAGTGAGGTGATCAAATTTTTAGATGACACAAATTTATTTGAAGTTGTTAAAACACAAGAGGATTGTGAAAAATTGCAAGAGGGTCTTTTTAAATTGGAAGGCTGGACGTCCAAATGCAGATGAAATTTAATATAGACAAGTGCAAGATTCTGCAGCTAGGAAAGAACAACCCAAACTACAGTTACACGATGCAAGGTTCCACATTAGGAACCACGACCCAGGAAAAGGATTTAGGAATCATTGTGGATAATACGTTGAAACCCTCTGCCCAGTGTGCAGCTGTAGCCAAGAAAGCAAATAGAATGCTAGGAATCATAAGGAAAGGAATGGAGAATAAAACCAAGAATATTATAATGTCTCTGTATCATTCCAATGTGCAACTGCACCTTGAATATTGTGTGCAAGTCTGGTCACCATCTATTAAAAAGGATATAGTAGAATTAGAAAAAATACAGAGAAGAGCCACCAAAATGATAAAGAGCATGGAAGGATACCCCTATGAGGAAAGGCTTAAAAGATTAGGGCTCTTCAACTTGAAAAAGAGACAGATGAGGGGAGCTCTCATAGAGGACTATAAATTAGTGAATGAAGTACAGCATGTAAATGTAGATTGTTTATGCCATCAAAAAGTAGAAAGACTAGGAGACATGCAATGAAGCTACAATGTAACCCATTTAAGAATAAGAGAAAATCCTTTTTCACTCAATGCGCAATCAAATTATGGAATTTGTTACCAAATGATGTAGTAAAAACTGTTAGTGTAGAAGTTTCAAAAAAGGTTTAGACAAGTTCCTGGAGGAAAGGTCCATAGACCATTATTAAAGAGGACCTGGGAAATCTACTGCTTACTCTGGGACAAACATTGTGGAACCTGTGTACATTTTTGGGAATCTGCTAGGTACTTGTGACCTAAATTGGCCACTTTTGGAAACAGGGCTTGAAGGACCTTAGTCTGATCCAGTAAGGCATTTCTTATGTTCTTAGTTCTTACTTCAACGCTATATTAGATTATGCAATATTTATATCATTTAATTTTGCATTATGTATGCCCTTATCCTATCATTTACAACTCTATACCTCCTCTCTCTCTCTCTCTCTCTCGCTCCACCCCCCTCCCCCACCTCTCATACACATTCACTCAGCTGCCTATATTACATTAAGGGGTATGTTTACTAAACTGCGGTAATGTCACTTGCATTAGGTTCTGCGGTAAAGGTACAGATGCCCATATAAAGGCATGGATGTTGCATCATTACAGCAAGCTGTATCAGCTAACGCACGTTACAAGGCGCCTTAGACTAACGCGCATTACAAGGCACCTTGTAAGGCACCTTATAAGGCACATTACAAGGCGCCCTGTAAGGCACCTTGTAAGGTGCCTTGTAAGGTGTCTTGTAAGGTGCCTCATAAGTGCCCTAAAGGGCTCCTTAGGCTAAGCGCCGTATTACGCACCCCTGGACAAGGCACCGTAGAAGGCACCCTGGGCTATGGAACCATAGGTTAAGGTGGCCTAACAAGGTTACGGTTAGTGTGCCCTAGGGGCTGCAAGGTGCCTCAGGATGGCATGCATGACCTGTGAGGAACAGAGACAGATGTAACCCTAACACTAGATAGAGCACTCAGGAAAGGCAATGAACAGGTGAGTGAAGGAGGGAGAGCTGGGAGCCGCTGGACCTGCCATATCTGTGGGCATCCCATGTGGCTGCCAGTACTGATGACAAACATGGTGGGGGAAGCTGTACCACAGCACAGGGTGTTGTTAATGTAAAGTACTGGAAAGACAGTTGGTGGCAGACGATGGGAATACGTGTCCCCCAGTGGAGGCAGAGGTGGCAGGATAGTTACAATGATGGGTGGTGGTGCCATACAGATCAGGCACAGGCGAGGCAAGCATGAAGAGGTGCAATGCAGGAAAGGGTAGCAGTGTAGGACATGGTGTGGCAGCCTGCACAGGCAGACAGGACTCTACACAGCTGACAGACACAGATAGACGGACCGAGGGAATGTTGGCAATTGTGGCGAGGGTATTATGGGCTGGCAACAGAGATCTGCAAAAATATGACTGTTACAGGCATGCACACTATTTGAGTAGGACAGGCATGAGAGGAGGGAATAATGAGGAATTGAACCCATGAACACTGCCGAGAATGGCATTGTATTAACCAGTAGGCTATATCTCTGTGGTGTATGTCACAGCAATGGCTGGGTACAGAAGGACTGCAGGTCACTGCATAAACTGTCTGCTCTGAGTGCCAGGATAGGGTAACCCCACCAGTACCCATGATGCAATGCACATGCTGAATAGCTGTCTACAGCTGATCACCAAATGGGGTCTGCAGCTCTCCGGTACCTCAGCTGTGGCACCTGCCAACCCTGTCCCCATATTTTTACCCAGTACTAAACCATGGTAATAAAGACTGAACCTTTATTGCAGATAAAATAAACATGCCTGAAACGCCTATATTTTACCCTACAGAGCACAGACATCATAAACATGTGCAATCCCTAGAGCAGAGTTTTCCAACTGCAGTCCTGTAGGGCCAAACACCATTCAGGTTTCATGCTGACCCTAATAAATATGCCTGTGCTGCATTTGTATGCACTGCTCCCATTGTATGCAAATATATCTCATGCATATTCATTAGGGACAGCATGAAAACCTGAACAGTGTTTGGCCCACCAGGACCGGAGTTGGGAACCTCTGCCCTAGAGCAGAGGCCAACAGGGGCATAAACACCCACACCCACAGGTTCCACTATCCAAAGCCTCATGGAGAGTCAGGCTGTTGGGCCCTGCGCGGAGCAGCATCTCCCAATACTGACACCTGCATACCTTAGCAATGCCATCCTAAACTTAGGAACATGGTCCACATATATCAAAAGGTTGCTATGATTAATCCTAAGTTAAACACAATTTGTTGATAGAGATTCATCATAGCAACCTTTCTGATATCTGTGGAGTGTGTTTCAGTTATTGATTCTGACAGTCTTTACCAACCCGAGGAGTGACCCTAACAGTATTGAGTACCATAGCAATGCCCGCACTGTGCCTGGGACTGGTGTGGTGGCCAGGGCTGCCACAAACCTCTATATTTGCACAATGCTAGCATAGGTTTGGGAGTGTGTGTCTGTCTATACAGTGTGTTGTGGCTACCTACACCTTACTGAGCCCACATTGCTTGCACTGTTTCCAGTGTTAGCCTGCCAATGTGCATAATGAGGAGCAAGGTACTGTGGGTATGGCCCGGACAGGGTGGCATGGGCTGGATGCATTTGCACAGGGTATAGGGCAATGGCTGGGACACTTTAGTGCCCGACCACCACCTGCATGGACTGGGTGGCCGCAGCTTGTTATGCTGGGAGGTCGCTCTCACCCTGACTGAGCAGTGACCACAGCATGGCTAAGTTCCCCCACAGTGCTATAAATTAGTTTTCTGAAGTGATATTTATGGGTTTTCTTTTCTGGGGCCTAATCATTGATATACCTGTGTGGTGTGTGTGTGTGCTGACATCCCAGTTTTGGGTGCACACAGTTCCTCCAGGGACATGCACTATGTACTAGCTAGCAGACTGTCTGTAGTTGGCATCTGTATGGCTGGACCACCTTACAGGGTACAGCAGGTGCACACTGACTGTCCTCTGCTGGTGAATTTCAGATCATGGGGGTGGGTGCAGCTGAGCTGACTGGGCCCACTACCTATCTGCCAGTGGCCCTGTCCCAAGTGCAGATCTTCAGCAGCTGTCCGTTTGTCATCAGGACTGGGGTTGCTGGTCCCACAGCCTAAGGTCATGTACCTCCACTGCCCCCCTTGCAAAGGGTGAGAGTGCGGGTCTGTTGGGGTCAGATCATGTCCCCCACCCTGACCCAGAGAAGGTGGTTTGCTAAGTACATTGTTGCCATGTGAGCCCTGACACACCCGTGCTCCCTAAATCGGTGACCATAGCAAGCACAGGGGATATGCATTATGTTGCATGCATCATGGTCCACAAGGGCCAGACATCACTGGCAATTACAAATGGACAGAGAGATCTTTTAAAGGTGTCTGCAAGAAATACCTCTTACACACTGGCACTGATGGAGACCTGCAGCACAGCCCACCTCAACCAACCCGGGTACTGCAGACCTGGTGCTGGCCACTCCACCTCACCCTCAGGGTGAGCACAGAACACGCACATTGGCATGGCCTGTGGGTACTCTGTGCCAATAACACACACAGTCATTCCCCCCTACCAAGCTTACATGCTGTAGAGGTGCATACCCATCTGGTGAGCAGATGTAGACTGCTGTTTTGCATGTGAATTGCATTATGGGTACTGTTGGTTCTATCCTATCTTGGTAGCCACAGCAGACAATTTTATGGTGATGTGCACTCTTTCTGTAGCCAGCCATTGGTATGATAACTTCCATAGTGATGTAGCACAATGGTTCCTGCAATGGCTTAAGTAGCAGAAGTCATGGATTCAATTTCTCTCTGTTCCCTTTTTTATGGCCGTCCTACACAACTACTTTTCATTCGTGTAACAGCCATATCTGTGCAGATCTGTGCTGCTGCCACATTATACCCTCATCACTGTTGCCATTCATCCTTCTGTCCATCTATGTGTGTGTGCCAGCTGTGTGGCATCCTGCCCTAATGTGCAGGCTGCTACCCTATGTCCTGCACTGGTACACTTTTCTGCATTGCGGCTCTTCATGCTTGCCTCTCCTGTGTCTGCTCTGCATGGCATTGCTCTCCTCTGTCCTCCTGTCATTGCACTTATCCTGCCACCTCTACCTCCTCTGGTGGACACGTATCCCCATCCTCTGCCACACACTTTCATTGTTGCACTGTACATTACCATCACCCTGTACATCGGTACAGCTGCCCCCAATATGTTTGTCCACTTTACCTGCTGGCACATGGGCTGCACGCAGATTTGGCTGGTCCATGAGCTCCATCATCTACTTCCTTCCATCACTTGTTCATTGCCTTTCCTTGGTGCTCTGTGCAGTGTTATGGTTACATCTGTGTTTGAGTCATACATTTCATGCTTGTGACTTTGGGGCACCTTTGTGCCCCTGAGCACCATCTCCTATGTCACCTTGGCATCCCTGGGGCATCTTTCGTGGCACCTTAGGTTTGGCCAGCTTATGGGGCACCTTATATGCTGCCTTGAAGGGTGCCAACCTTTCCTGCTGCCCTCTGGGGCACATTATGACCTGCCTTGGATGACGTGGTGCTTTATGATGTGCCTTATGGTGTACCTTAAAAGGTGCATTAGGTTGTGGCACTGGAGTGAGGCTTTTTTGGCTGGCAGTGCAAATTGTTGGGGATGTGTCTAACTGTTACAAGCAGGAAAAGGGATTGCCTCAGACAGTCTTTTAACTGAGCCCACTGGGGGATCAAACTCATGACCACTGTACCAGCAGTCAATGCATTAACCATTGTGCTACCCTGCTGTTGCTGTGATTGTAGGTCAGCGCGCCTAATTAAGGCTAACGCGTGTTAACGTGCCATGGTTCCCTCTATCGCGCGATAATGGACTTTATCGTGCGATAATCCGAAATGCTACCTTAAGACCGGAACGCCCACTACCTTACATGGCATTCATCACAGTAAGACTGCAACTAACGCCGGTAACATTAAGACGGTTTAGTAAACATACCCCTTAGTGTTCAGACCCGGATTTCACAGCATTAGTGTGCCTGGAGCCTCTCCCCGCCCACTCTCTGCCCATTGACCCCTTCTCTCTGCCCTCTGGGAAGCCTTACTCCACCCTTCAGGCCCGGATTTCACAGCGTTAGTGTGCCTTAACGCTGCCACTGCGTTATCGCACGATAAGTGACGTTATCGCACGATAATGTTACATTATCGCACGATAATGTTACATTATCGCACGATAATGTTACATTATCGCACGATAATGTTACATTACCGCGCGATAAGCACGATAATGTTGCACTATCGCGTGATAACGTCACTTATTGTGCGATAATACCACCTCTGCGATGTTAAGATGGTTTAGTAAAGGTGAAAAGCGGGATATAAATACAGCTAAATAAAAATAAATAAATAAATAAATAGTAAACATACCCCCAAGTGATGTGGCTCCAAAAGTGGTCTCGAAGAGGTGAGTTTCCAGCCTGAATTTGAAAAGGGGTAAAGATGAAGCCTGATGTACAGACTCAGGTACTTTGTTCCAGGCATAAGGAGCAGCAAGATGGAAGGATCAAAGTCTGGAGTTGGCAGTAGAAGAGAAGGGTACAGATAGAAGGGATCTGCCAGAAGAGCGGAGTTCCTGAAGAGTGGTGTAGGAGAGGAAAGGTAGTGATGAGCAGCAGAATGAATGCACTTATAGGTTAGTAAGAGAAGTTCAAACTGTATACGGAAATAGATAGGGAGCCAATGAAGAAGCTTGAAAAGAGGGTTTATATGAGCAAATCGAGGCTGACGGAAGATTAGCCGTGCAGCTGAGTTTTGAACAGATTGAAGGGGAGAGATGATTCAGAGGGAGACCAGCAAGGAGAAGGTTGCAATAGACTAGATGGGAGTTGACTAAAGAGTGGATAAGTGTCTTGTTTATTTAGACAGTTTTGTATACCACCTTATCCTTCAATCAAAGTGGTCACAGCACAATTGAGGGATATGAGACACATATACTAATACTTACAGGGGACATGGGCAATGGTGAGTTAAGTGGCTTGCCCAAGACCACAAGAAGCACCTGTGGGACTAGAAAGTCCCAGTCCTTCTGGCCCAAGGTTGCTGTTCTCTAGTGGAATTTGAACCCCTGACCTTCCAGCCTGAAGCAACTTGCCCCAGCCACTAGGCCACTCCTCCCTCTTAGCATTGTGTGTAGAAAGAAAAGGGATGAATTTTGTCAATGTTATAGAGAAAGAAGCAGCAGGTTTTAGCTATGTATAGAATGTGTGCAGAGAAAGAGAGAGAAGAGTCAAAGGTTGCGAGCTCAGGAAACAGGGAAGAGCATAGTGTTATCCACAAATATAGAGAAGGGAAGAAGGGGGGAGGTGTGTTTAGGGAGAAAAATAAGGAGCTCAGTTTTGGCCATGTTCAGTTTCAGATGGTAGTGAGATATCCAGGCAGCAATGTCAGATTAGCAAGCAGAGATCCATCCTAGATTCCTGGAGAGATTTCAGGCACAGAAACGTAGATCTGAGAGTTCTCAGCATAAAGATGGTACTGAAAACCATGGGAGGATATAAGTGCACCAAGGGACTGAGTGTAGAGAGAGAAAAGGAGAGGTCCCAAGACAGAACCCTGAGGTACACCAACTGAAAGCAGGATGGTGGTAGAGGAGGAACCACCAGAACATACACTAAAAGTGCAATGGGAGAGATAAGAAGAAAATTAGGACAGAATAGAGCCCCTAAATCCAAGCAAGGACAGGGTATTGAGGAGAAGGTAGTGAGCAATAGTGTCCAAGGCAGCAGAAAAGTCAAGAATGATGATATTCAAGTAGAGGCCTTTGGATTTGGTGAGGAACAGGTCACTGGAGACTTTGGCAAGAGCCATTTCTGTGGAATGTAGAGAATGAAAGCCAGATTGCAGTAGGTCCCGAAGGTCTTGAAAGGAAAGAAAGTCAAGACATCAGCCATGAACCACTTGTTCAAATAGTTTTGAAGCAAAGTGGAGGAGAGAGAGGTCAATAACTGGAAGGACAGGTAGGATCTAGTGAAGGCTTTTTGTGCAGAGGTGTAACCACAGCATGTTTGATGGCCATCAAACATGCTGTGGTTACACCTCTTCTCAAAAGGTTGCAGTGGAAAGTGATAGGTTAAGGATATGACAGATGGAAGGGATGACGTCGGAAGAGATAGAGATTTGTAGACGGGTGGGGATAGGATCAGAGGAGCAGATAGTCAGTTTGGAAGGAGAGAAGATTTGCCATTTCCTCCTCAATGATTTCAGAAAAGGAAGAAAGTGTGACCGAAGATGAGGGAGGGATTTAGGATTGAAGAGGGGGAGGATGAGATGGAGGTAACCCTGCAGAGAATTCAAGGCTAATCTTCTGGACTTTGTCATGGAAGCAGTCAGCCAAGCAACATCGGGAAGTAGTTTTTCACTGAAAAGGTGGTGGATGCTTGGGATGCTCTCCCAATGGAGGGAGTGGGGGCAAAGAGAGTGACAAAAATCAAAATGGCATTGGA
This sequence comes from Ichthyophis bannanicus, assembly GCA_033557465.1. Taxonomy (NCBI): domain Eukaryota; kingdom Metazoa; phylum Chordata; class Amphibia; order Gymnophiona; family Ichthyophiidae; genus Ichthyophis; species Ichthyophis bannanicus. The sequence goes on from CM066033.1 coordinate 785,136,123, forward strand.
TAGATGGGAACAGATGGGATACATCCCAGGATACTGAAAGAGCTCAGAGAGGTTCTTGCAGGAGCATTACAGGATGTTTTTAATAGATCCTTGGAGACAGGAGAAGTTCCACAGGACTAGAAAAGGGCTGATGTAATACCTCTCCACAAAAGTATATTATAGCAAAAGGATAAAATCAAAACAAACATAGCTATCTCTTATATCTGAACAAAAAGGGGTGATCTACACTGAGCAGTGGCTATACCCCTAAACAAAGGCATGGGGAGAGGTGACCTGCATGGAGCAGCGGGTGCACTTACCCTTGCTGCCTTGCTGGGCAGACTAGATGGACCATACTGGTCTTTATCTGCTCTCATATACTATGTTACTATAGACACAGTGGATCTTACCGCTTTATGGTAAATGCATCAAAGTGGTTTACAATATAGTAAAAACAAACTGCCGGAAAAAGAAAGGAACGCCATAGTTACGACAGGAGAGGTGAGAATAGAGGAAGGAGAGAGAAGGCAAAGCAAAAAGGACAGAGGAGACAAGAAGAGCGAAGGACGGGATTCTCAGCTGGATGTAAGGGGGACAGGGAGATCAAAAGCAGAACAGAAGAGATGAGTCTTAAGAAGAGATTTGAATCTGTTGAAAAAGAGTTCCAATCTAAGGTCTGGAGGGAGGGAGTTTAGGGCCGAGATAAAAGAAGGCTGAGTTTCTGGTGGATTCCAGGTGTGCAAAAGAAGGAGGGGGAAGGAACATACATACATACGGTTGATGTGAATGTGGCAAAGTGAGCGGTGGTGAGCATGGAGATGAATCAGGTGAAGAGGTATTGAGGGGAACTAGCGTGGATGGCTTTATGAGCAAGAGTTAAGACCTTGTATTGGATACGGTGGGTGACAGGAAGCCAATGGAGGTGAATAAGAAGAGGAGTGACATGATCGGTGCAGGATGCATGAGTGATGAGTCAGGCTGCGGTGTTTTGAAACAGTTGGAGTCTTCATAATTGATACTGGGGGAGGCCAGCCAAAGCAATGTTACAATAATCAATACTGCTCATAACTAGGGAAAGGAGAAGGTAACCAAGGAGGAAGTGGGGAGGAAAGGACAGATGTCACAGATCTGGCGAAGGGAGCAGAAGGAACGGCAAATTATTGATGATAGATGGTCATGGAATGTCATAGCAGAGTCCAAAGTAACACCTAAGTAATGTAGGGAAGGGACCAGGGGGATGGAGGAAGAGGAAAGAGAGGGTGCAAGGGCAGGGATGGGACTACCAAATGTGAACCACATGGCTTGAGTTTTGTTCAGGTTGAGGTGGAGAAAGTTTAAGGTTAACCATGTACTGACAGAGGAAAGACAGGTATTGAGGGGGGTAATGTCAGGGGCAACAGGGTCGGTATGATGGAGGAGGATGAATCAAAAAGATAAAATAAAAGCAAACTTAAATATCTTTTATGCTTCAGTAAATAGAGGGGGCTGACCTGCATGGAGCAGCAGGTACAACCCTAAACGCAGGCATAGAAGGGGGTAATCTCCACAGAACAATAGCTGCAATCACTCTAGCCACCTTACTGGGCAGACTAGATGGATCATACTGGTCTTTACAGTTACAGTTACTGTTTTATTTAAATTTATATGCCAACTATAGCAAAGCAACTAGGCGGTTAACAAAGTAAAAAAATAATAAAACAAAACAAAACACGAGAAATGGACAAAGGTAGACGAAAGGACAAAGGATGAGGAATGAGAATGAGGGCCTAGGTTACAATGCAGAAGCGAGTGTTGATTGACAAAGGACGCCGAATGTTGGGGAGGGAATAGAGAAGACACAGACAGATCAATTTGCTGGAACTGCTCAGGAGAGGCCAAGAAAGAAGAAGGGGGTAGCGATCATTAAAGAAAACAAGAAGCCAGGAAGGCACAGTCACAGGAAAGGCCAAGGTAAAAGAAATAGGTTTTTAATTGAGACTTAAAGCAAGTAAAGGAGAGTTGGGAGTGAAGGACAGAAGGAAGGGAATTCCATAGAGTGGGGATGACAACATAAAAAGAGGAGGAGTGTGCCAAGGATAAACGAACAGGGCATAGAACAGGGACTTCAAGAAGACTTTGGAATGCAGATTAAAGAGCACATTGGGGAATGTAAGTAGATAATAGCTGCGACAAGAATGGAGTGTTGCCAGAGTGTAGAACATGGTGCATTAATATGAGAATTTTGTATTTGAAGCAAAAAGATACTGAGAGCCAGTGTTCACTGAGAAAGAGGGGAGTTTCGTGATCAAATGAAGGAGTTTGAGGGCAGTGTTTTGGAACAGTTGTAAACAGTGGATTTGGCACTGAGATAGAATGGAGAAAAGAGAATAAGCATAGTTAAGGTGGGTGATGATTAGTAAGAGCAGAAGTAGGCAAATGGAGGGTTGATCGAGGAGTTTACAGATGGAGCGGATCTGACACAGAACAGTGAAACAGTGCTGAACGATTGAGGAGATGTGATGGGAAAAAGCTAACCAACAGTCAAAAGATACACCAAGGGGTATGTTTACTAAACTGCGGTAATGCCATTCGCGTTAGGATCCACGGTAGAGGCAGAAATACCCAAATAAGGACATGGGCGGTACATCGTTACTGATAACGCGCGTTACAAGGCGCAATAAATTAACGAGCGTTACATGGCACGTTACCGCGCGTTAATCTTAAGAAGGCGCGCAGACAGAAAACACAGAAACAAAGTTGTAACACAATGGTTACTACACTGACTGATGGTACAGGGGTCATGGGTTTGATTCCCCAGTGTGCATAAGGCTGGCTGGGGCATCACCCTTTACGTTTAAGTAGTGATTGTTGAGGCATTTTACTTTTATTTTAATTAGTGCTGCCAGCAAACACACCCTCACGGTGGCGTAACCTAAGGTGCCGCATAAGGCACCCCATAACGCACTCCATAGTGCACATTATAAAGTGCACTGTCCACCAAGGCACCCTATCATGTCCCCTATAGGACACCTTATAAGGCACCTTATAAGGCGCTTGATAGGGCGCCCTATAAGGTGTCTTATGGGGCGCCTTATGAGGCACCTTAAGGTTACAGTACTCTGAGGGTGTTTTTGCTGGCAGCACTAATGTACATTAAAAATAGACAATGCCTCAGACAACCCTATCAAATAACCCCACCATGGGTTTGAACCCATGATCTCTGGCTTTACAAGCAGGGAAGTAACCAGTGGGCTACAGCTGCTAGCAAGCCCCTAGCTGGCTGCAAAAGGACTGCATGTCACCACACAAACTGTCTGCTGTGGTTACCAGGATAGGGATAACCCACCCGTACCCATGATGCACTGCACATGCAAATCAGCAGTCGACAGATGGTCACAAGATGGGGTATGCACCCCCACAGCACCTCGACCTGGTAGGGGGAACTGACCATGTGTGGTACTGGCACAGAGTAGCCACAGACCGTCACATTGTGCAGGTACTGTGATCACACTGAGGGTGAGGTGGGGCCCCCAGCACCAGGTCCACAGCACCTTTCATGGCTGAAATACACCATGCTGCAGGTCGCCATCAGTGTGTGATAGGTAGTTCCTGCCAGACACACCTAGGATACGTCTGTGTCCTGTATTTATCAGTCAGATCTAGCCCTTATGGGCTATGATACACCCAGAATAGTACATATCCTGTGTTGGTTACATGGGGTTGGGGTTGGACCCATAGGCAGATTATGTACCACCACACAACCCACCCTCTGGGGCTCAGGGTGGGAAACAGGATCACCCACCAATAGATCCACATTCTACCTCCCTGCAATGGTGGCAGTAGAGGGGACCATCAACCCCAGTCCTGCTGGGGAACAGACACCCTACAGGGCAGGCAATGCAGAGCTGTACACATCCATAAAGCAATAGCAGACAGACAGTAGGCCTGGAAATGCTCAGCTGCCCCCCACCACTATCTGACATTCTCCAGCAGCAAGCCTCCAGCCACTGCACCCTGCAAGGTGTTCCAGCAAGACACATACTAGCTGCAGACAGTCTGCTAGCTAGTCCATAGTCCTGGAAGAGATGCATGTAACCAGAACGGGGATATCAGCATACACACCATGCAGATAAGTCAGTGATTGGGCCCCAAAAGAAAACCCATAAATATCAAATGAAAAAAATGCTATATAGCACTATGGGGGAACCTAGCCATGCCGTGGTCACTGCTCAGTCAGGGTGAGAGTGACCTCCCAGCAGGACATGCTATGGCTACCCTGTCCGTGCAGGTGGTAGCTGGCCACTACAATGTCCGGCCATTGCCCTATGCCCTGTGCAGATGCGGCCAGGCCACCCTATCCAGGCTATTCCCACAGTACCTTGCTCCTCATTATGCACATTGGCAGGCCAATACTGGCAAAAGTGCTACTAGCAGTGTGGGCTGTGGAGGGTGTTGGCAGCCACCACACACTGGATAGACAGACACACACTCCCCACACCTATGCCAGCATTGTGCAACTATAGAGGTGTTGGGCAGCCCAGGCCACCACACCAGTCCTGGGCACAGTGCAGGCATGGCTATGATACGCAATACTGTAGGACTCACTCCCCAGATTGGTAAACACTGTCAGACACAAGACCTGTAGCACACTCCACAGACATCAGAAAGGTTGCTATGATGTAGCTCACTCCGAAAATTGTACTTAACCTAGGAATTGCTATCTGCCAGTAATCAAAGCAACCTTTTGATAGATGTGTACCATATTCCCAGGTTTAGGGTGGCAGTACTAAGGTATGCAAGCGCTAGTATTGGGAGATGCACACAGGGCCCAAAGTCCTGCCTCTCCTGGAGGCTTTGGTTAATGGGGCCTGTGGGTGCGGGTGTGTCTGCCCCTGTTGGCTGCTGCTTTACGGCAGAGGTTCCCAACTCCATTCCTGCGGTGCAAAACACTGTTCGGGTTTTCATGCTGTCCCTCATGAATATGCATGAGATACATCTGCATACCATGGGGGTGGCGCATAAAAATGCAGCACAGGCATATTTATCAGAGGCAGCATGGAACCTGAATGGTGTTTGGCCCTCCAGGACTGCATTTGGGAGGCTCTGCTCTAGGTAATGTGCATGTTTATGGTGTCCGTGCCCTGTAGGCTAAAATGTAGGTGTTTTGGGCATGTTTACATCATCTGCACGAAAGGTTCTGTCTGTATTAGCATGTTATAGTAGTGGGTAAAATATGAGGACTGGGTTGGCAGAAACCACAGCTGGGACTTGAACCTGTGACCTTCTGCTTCTGAATACACTGGTTTTTTGCACTGCACCACCATGCTATCACAGAGATGGTGCATTCCCTGGTGATACCATGACTGTTGGTCAGACAGGGCCTGTCTGTTGCAGTGCATGGCACCCACCTACACAGGGCTAGGCCACGGTCTGCTCTGGGCAGCTGCCACTGCCCCCTCCACCACCAGTATCCCTCAGCCACCATGCTGACATGCCCTTCTGCTGGTGGAGCCCATGTTGGACCTTCAGCAGTTGCTGTCTGGCTGCTCCACTGTTTCAGCATTCGTATGGGCCACCTAGGCATCACCCTAGTCCGCGCTGTGGCCCAGCTCCACCACAGCATGTGCCGCCTGCGGCCCTCTGTATCCGACATGCCCGCCCTGATGTTGCGGGACATGTGCACCTGTCCGATGGTGGGGAAAACCCTGAGCAGCGCTATGTCACTGTGGACTCATTCACCTTGTATGGGGACGGCGTATAGACCCTTCCACGATTTATATCTGTTCTATGGGCTTACTCAGGGGGGGAGGGGTTGATGTTTCTCATTGATACAACTATTGCCCAGCTTGGTTATTGTTTTATTCCAGTTTGTTGGGGTCATTTTCAGTGTTTCTGTGCCCTGTTGTTCTGTGCACATTTATCACACTTATCACTGTTTTTTGGTTTCCCTGCCTGGGCTGTACATTGCTGACACTGAAATGGTTTCTCTCCCCTGTAATGTGCCTTTAACGGTAGGTTTTCATTCGCGTTGGAATTCAGCCCTGAAATTCAGCGCGTTAGTGTGAGGGGAGCCTCTCCCCGCCCACTCTACGCCCATTGACCCCTTCTCTCTTCTCTCTCTCCACCTTCTGCGGTGTTTTACCACGCCACGGAGCATTACGCTCGTTAGCGCATCATAACGCGCGTTATGACATGCTAACGATCATTAACGTTACATAACACGCGTTATTCACGATTACCGCAGTTTAGTAAACATATCCCTAAGTGTTTCTTCCATACTTTGGACTTTGTTGAAGCTGTTGAAGTCGTTAAAGCTGTTTTATGAGTTGCAGCACTGGCTTTCCAATATGAGTAGCTCCCCTGGGGAAACCTTTTGAAGGTCATTGATGCTATAAGGCGAGATACTGGTTTAAGATGCGAGTCTGAATGGTATATCCGCAGTAAGTCTGTGACCTTCTTATTAGTAGCAAGTGCTCCTGGTTAAAAGGAAATTATTAAGATTATTTCCACTCTTTATTGTGTTAATATTGAACGACTTCTTATCACTATATATTGTAGTTAATCGTTCATAACAGGACCATAAACATAATATGGCGCTTAGTCTAGGAGGCCCTATAGGGCGCCTTATGAGGCACCTTACATGGCACCTTATAAGGCACCTTACAAGGCGCCTTGTAACGCTCGTTAGTCTAAGGCGCCTTGTAATGCACGTTAGCTGTCAGCTTGCTGTAACGATGCAACGCCCACGCCTTTATATGGGCATCTCTACCTTTACTGCGGAACCTACCGCGAATGACATTACCGCAGTTTAGTAAACATACCCCCTAGTCTTGGTCATACACTCAGAACACAGACACTCACAAAGTACAGAATAAGTGACCATAACCTAAAAATAAACATATGTAGATAATATTTAAACTGCAATCCCAAAAGGTCAGATGCTGCATACAATGCAATACCAGAGAAACAGAAAGAGATGCATTTCCACGTACTGTATAAAATATAAAGATAGCACCAAGTGCAATCATTAAATTGAAAATAAAAATTTCTTCTACCTATTGTTTGACCATTTTATTCTTTGATCGTGTTGGTCCCAATCTCAGGTTTCTGCTTTCCTCCACCTCCCAGTACCCACCCCCCACCTTCTTCCCTCCCAGAGGCAGCATAAGGATGATGCAGGACCATGTGCGGATATTCATTGCAGCATCATTTGCATAAATTAAGGATACTTTTTTGAAAATTAATATTTCACCAATCTAAAATCCTAGGTGGCTTCCAAAAATATATACATGCAATTTAGTAAAACAGATCTTACAACAAAGCACACATAATAATAAAACAATATATTTGATTAACGAAAAGCCACTTACACAGCTCCTCCCCCTATCAAACCATTATAAGTATCTGCACATCAGATTTATTTTGCTATGACCAGATTGATGAGGAGGGAAGATAGAAATAGAAGCAGAAACTATTAGAGGAAGAACAAGATCGGCTTTCCTAAAGCTATGCAAATTGAAAAAAGATTCCAGCCTCGAATTGCAATGTTACAAGATGGTACTGATGACATTCCCATAGAAGTATTACAACAATCTGATGCAGCTGTTACCATACTAACAAGGCTCTGCCAGGAATTTTGGAAGACATCAAGGCCAACTGACTGGAAAAGATCTGTGTTTATACAAATACTAAAGAAAGGTGATCCAGCTGACTATGGAAATTATCACACAATCGCTCTTATCCCACATGCCAGCAAGATTCTACTGAAGATTATTCAGCAGAGACTACAACCGTACCTGGAATGAGAACTATGATGAAGTGCAAGCAGAGTTCAGGAAAGGGCGAGGAATGAGAGACATCATCGCGGATGTGAGATGGATCCTTGAAAAGACTGAAGAATACCAAAAGGATATCTATATGTGTTTTATTGACTACAGCAAGGCTTTTGGCTGTATAAACCATGAGAAACTCTAGGCCACATTAAGAAGCATGGGTATACCAGAACATCTGATCTTTCTCTTGCACATCCTTTACATTGATCAAGAAGCAACAGTTCGAACGGAACTAGGAGAAACAGAATGGTTTAAAATCAGCAAAGATGTACGACAAGGCTGCAAACATTCCCCCTACCTGTTTAATTTATATGCAGAACAAAGCAGAGATGCAGGGCTGTATGAGGACAACAGAGGTGTGAAGATTAGTGGGAGACTCATCAGCAATCTTCGCTATGCTGATGATACCACATTACTGGCTGAAAGTGAAGATGATCTGAAACATTTGCTTCTCAAGATCAAGGAACAGAGTCTTAAAATGGGCCTGCACCTTAATGTAAAGAAGACAAAGATCCTGACAACTGGCAAAATCAATAAGTTTACCATTGATGGCAAAGAAATTGAATGAGTGGACAACTTTTACCTACTTGGATCAACTCTCAATAAATAAACAACAAGCAGTTAAGAAATCATACAACGCATTGCTCTTGGCAGAATGGCTATGAAGGATCTAGACAAGATTCTCAAGAGCAGAGATGTCTCTCTCCATATAAAGATTTGATTTGTTCAAGCCATGTTATTTTCAATAACGTCATATGGATGCAAACGTTGGAGAGTGAAAAAGATAGGAAGAAAATTGATGCCTTTGAATTATGGTGCTGGCAACGAATACTATGTATACTTATAGACTGCCTGAAGAACAAACCAGTCAGTGCTAGAGGAGATCAAACCTAAGCTTTCTCTAGAAGCTCAGATGACAAAACTTCAACTTTCATACTTTGGACATATCATGCGAAGGGAGAGATCATTAGAGAAAGACATCATTGTAAACCTCTTTGGTACAAAAGCGGTATATAAAAACGGTTAAATAAATAAATAAAATAAATCATGCTTGGCAAGGTAGAAGGTCAACGCAAAGGAGGAAGACCAGCAATGAGATAGATCAATACAATAACAGCAGCTATGGGTGCCAGTCTGTCAATGATGAGCTGTCTGATTGAAGATTGAACATAATTTAAGACAACAATCCAGAGGGTCGCCATGAGTCGACACCAACTCGACGGCACTTAACAACAACAACAACAGAGAAGATATAAAATGAGCTAAACTAGTCCTAGTAGCCAGGAATTTAAATGCCGGATTGGATTGTGCTAGAGCTGGAAAGGTCTGGAACTCAGCAGTGATGAAGCTATCAGGCTACTAAACAAAATTAAACTGAGATGTTCCCTTAAAATTTGAAATTTCCTTGAATCTGAACTGACAAAATATTTTAAATTTCAGTCTGATAGTATAAAGAATGCAAAACTGCAAATCTCAAAACAGTACATATTCCAGTACTTCCCCCCCAACCAACACTCTACAGTTGACCTCACCAAGAACCCAGAGTATAGGACCCATAGAACAAATCTACTATCCATAATAGCACTAACTTCCAAAACATGGAGCGTACTATCCATAACAGCACTAACTTCCAAAACATGGAGCGTACCTCAAAAAGGGCAACACCAATACTGCAGTGGGCCCTAGAATATCCATATTCCTAATCACAAAACTGAACAAGTTGGATTACTATAGCTCCCTACATAGAAACTCCATGCTATCAGAATATGTATCCTCAGTCACACATATGCAGAATAAAGATAGATCTTCACCAAGTAGGGACTATATCAGTACAAAATAAAAACAGACATATGTAGTCAAAAAATGTTTTTACTCATTACTATTAGGTTTACAGGATTTCTTTCCGAAAATTATACTTTACTGCAGAGTGAGGCAAGAGAAAGAAATCTCACACACAAGCATTGTCAGCAGAAACTAAAATAATGACTCAGCACAAGTAGCGTGAGTGCAACTAATGCCACCTCAGTGGGTGGCCTTAGTTGCCTTAGTTGCACCGGCAGCTGTTTTGCCACACTGAAATGCAGTAACTACAGGGGGATATAACTGTCTCCCTGCAGTTAGCCTATGGCCCTGCGTAATCAAACTCTGGAATTAGTTACCAGAGGATGTAATAAAAACTGTTAGTGTAGCTGGGTTTAAAAAAGGTTTGAACAAGTTCCTGGAGGAAAGGTCCATAAACTATTATTAAAGAGGACAAGGGAAATCTACTGCTTACCCCTGGACGAGCATTGTGGAACATGTGGGCCTTTTTGGGAACCTGCCAGATACTTATGACCTGGATTGGCCACTGTTGGAAACAGGATACTGGGCTTGATGGAGCTTAGTCTGACCCAGTATGGCATTTCTTTTGTTCTTATGTTCAAATGTTGCCAGTGCAGAGCTTAGGAAACATGCTGCTAAATATGCCAAGGAAGGTGGGCTCAACAGTACCCATGCAGCATCTCCCACTTCCACAAAAATAAGAGCCACTTGGCGCCCCAACACAGTGCTTCCCACCCTCTGAAAAACAAGTGGGACTTTGTGACCCCAACACACCTTCCACTCAACAAACACCAAGAAGGATTTGGCAACCCCAACATAACTCTTGAAACTGCACACTGGACCAGCATGGTGTTAAGGTAAATATAGAAACCTAGAAACATGATGGCAGAAAAGACCACATGGCCTAACTAGTCTGCCCTTCCATATCAAATACTACAACTGTCCTCTTTTTCCCTTTAGAGATCCTCTGTGTTTGTCCCATGCTTTTTTGAATTCAGATACTGTTGTCATCTCTACCACCTTCACTGGGAAACTATTCCATGCATCTACCACTCTTTCCGTAAAGAAATATTTTTGCATATTACTCCTGAGTCTATCCCCTTTCACCCTCATCCTAAAGCAGAGCTTGCTTTCAATTGAAAGAGGTTCTCCTTCTGTGCATTTATGCCATGGAGGTATTTAAACGTCTCAATCATATCACCTCTACCTGCCTTTCCTCTAAAGTATACATATTAAGATCCTTAAGTCTGTCCTCATATGCTTTATAATGAAGACCACTAATCATTTTAGTAGCCACCCTCTGTACCAACTCCAACCTGTTTATATCCTTTTGAAGCTGTAGTCTCCAGAATTGCACAAAATACTCCAAATGAGGTCGCACCAAAGACCTAAACAGACCAATAAACAACAAAGGAAATGCTAATGCAAATGCTCGCACATCAAGGAACTAAAAGAAAAAGTGAGAACCACAGCACAGTTTATAACACCAAATTATAACTCATTTTATTCTGTTATAAACTGCATTATGGTTCTCACTTTTTCTTTTTGCATATATAATCTGCATCCCAAGAAACCTCTCCCTCGACAATGGGTGCAGAGCAGCAGTAGGATATTCACCCACAGAGCTCAAAATATAAAAAAAAGTTATCTGATTCTGGTCATCTCACTGGTCATCTGCCATTTCTTGTCTCTTCTTTTGTTTTCTTCACTTCCTTCCATCAGCCTATATCCAGTGCCAGTAACTCTCCCCAGTGTCTGCTCCCTTTCCAGCCCTTCCCTCCCAGGACCTTCCAATGTCAACCCACTTGCATTCCCAGTATCGCCACTTGTGTCCATTCCCTTCCAGTCTCCCTCCTTCTCCACTGTCCAGCCCCTTCTGGTCCAAATACCATCCCAGGTATCAGCTCACTTCCACTCCCAGTGCCACCAACCCTATGTCAGTACCTTTCCAGTCACCCTACCCTCTGTTTATCCCCCTTTCAGTGCCATCCCCACATGCCAGTTCCAGTCCCAGTGCCCCCTCCCTTCCAGCCTCTTCACCATTACCCAGCCACCTACCAGTCCCATCCCCAACTGTCAGCTCCCTCCAGTCCCACCCCCAGGTGTCAGCTCCTTCATCCCCCTCCAGTACTATCCCCAGGTGTCAGCTCCCTTCCATCCCCCTCCTCCCTTCCCTAGGGTCATCATCCTTCCAGTCCTCTTGCACTACTATCCCCAGGTGTCAGCTCCCTTCATCCCCCTCCTCTATTCTCTAGTGTCATCACTCTTCCAGTCCTCCTACAGTACCACCTCAGGTATCAGTTCCCTTCTAGCCCCTTCTTTCCACCCTTTCTCAGCTCTCTTCCCACTCCTCCTTCTCCTATGTCAGCTCCCTTCCAGCCCCCACCTTCCCCCATGTCATCTCCCTTCCAGACCCCTCTTTCCCCCCTCTGTCAGTTCCCTTCCAGCCATGTCCTTCCTCTGTGTCAGCTCCCTTCCAGTCTCCTCTGTCAGCTATCTTCCAGCCCTCTCTTCCCCCCATGTCAACTCCCTTCCAGCCCCTACCTTCCCCCAATGTCAGTTTCCTTCCAGCCCCCACCTTCCCCCCATGTCAGTTCCCTTCCAGCCATCTCTTTCCCTGTGTCAGATCCCTTCCAGCCCCCTATTTCCCCCTCTGTCAGTTCCCTTCCAGCCATCTCTTCCCCTGTGTCAGCTCCCTTCCATTCTCCTCTGTCAGCTCCTTTCAGCCCTCTCTTTCCCTGTGTCAGCACGGTTCCAGCCCTCTCTTTCCCCCCATGTCAGCCACCTTCCAGCCATCTCCCTCCCCTGTGTCAGCTCCCTTCCAGCCCTCTCTTTCTCCCTGTGTCAGCTCCCTTCCAGCCCCCTCCTTCTCCCATGACATTTCCCTTCCAGCCCCCTCTTTCCCCCTCTCTCAGCTCCCTAGCCCTCTATTTCTCCCATGTCAGCTCCCTTCCAACCCTCTCTTTCTCCCATTTCAGTTCCCTTCCTGCCCCCTCCTTCCCCCATGTCAGCTCTGTTCCTGCTGCCCTCCTTCCCCATGTCATCTCCATTCCACTCCTCTTCCTTCCCTGTGTCAGCTCCATTCCTGCCCCCCTCCTTCCCCATGTCAGTTCCGTTCCACTCCCCCTGTAGGGCACAGGAACTGTGGTTGGAGCAGCGGCAACAGCTTGTCTACCTTTTTTTTTTTTTTTTTTTAAATCTGAAGGCGGAGTGAGTTGGCTGTTTTATGGGCATTTTTTGCTGCCACCAAAAGTTTGCCACCTGAGGCAGCTGCCTCACTCTGTCTCATTATAGAGCTGCCCCTGCATATATTCTATAATCATTGTGGTGTGCTCTGATTATGTTGCAGATGGGCTGGAGGTAGATGTTGAAGAGTAAGGGGGGATAATGCTGAACCCTGGGATATCCCTTGGATTTGTTTGAATGGTCTGGAGAGAGGTAGGATATAAACCATTGAAATATAGTGCCTCCTATTCCAAGCTATTGTAGTCCGGTGATTAGGATGTCGTGGCTGATGGAGTTGAATGCTGATGCTATATGTAGAAAAATAATCATGAAAGTTTGTTTCTTGTTTTCAATTCCTTGGATGATTTTGTCAAATAGGGACATGAGGAGAGTTTCCACACTATGGTAAGACCGGAATCCATATTGGTATGGATCGAGAGGAGCATATGTGTCTAGATGGTCTTGTAGTTGCCTCTGTACTGACTCTTCTATAATTTTGGATATAAATGGAAGACTCAATATTGGTCTATAGCAGCCTGGGCAGAGCTTATCTAAGCAGTTATTTATTTTATCTAGAAACTAGCATGTCCTGATGTGGCACTGATCCAGTCAATACCAGGGTAATTGTTAGCTTCCCTAATTTCTTTTAGCATTTCGTCATTCAGTGCTTACATTTTAAATACCTTAAACCTCTCTTTGGATGATTTGAGTTGGAGGCCCAGTATCAATATAATAAACCTTTTCTGGACTACCTCCATCCTCTCAAAGTTCCTTCCAAAGGTAAGACATCCAGAATGGAACACAGCTTTCAAGGTGGCTTACAAATAACTTTTAAAAGGCAATATTACCACCTTTTTCCTGATAATATTGCCTTTACTGATGCAAACAAGCAGAGAAACAGCATAGAAATTGACTGCAGATAAAGATCAGTCTGCCCATCCCTACTTCGCCCTGAAGAAAGTCACAGCATGATGGCTGAAACATTGGTTCCATTTACTAAGACGTGGCATGACCTGGAAAACTGCAAAGATCATGATACTAGCCACAGAAGAGTAAAAGAGCAAATCCCCATTAAAAATTTCATCCCCTTCCAGCATGTCCACTCTGTTGCAAATTTTTGTCTCAGTTTATAAAGGTTGGCTTTTTTCTCTTGCCTTTTCTGATGGTTTAGGAGGATTGATCTTTTTGATTGGTTTTGTTCTTTTATTATGATTAATTTGTATTTCTATTGTCCAGATTTTGTGATATTATTGTTTTTTTTTAATTGAAGGAAAATTTCTCATGTTTATCATAAAGAAAAATATCAAAAAGCAATGCAATTAAGTATATCATCTGAGGATGTTGAAAGAGCTTAGGGAAGTACTGACAGTTTTGCTGGCTGACCTTTTCAATGCTTCTTTAGAGTCTGGAATGATCCCGGAGGATTGGAGATGGGAAAATGTGGTTCTTGTCCTCAAAGGAAGAGGTTGGTCTGACTCTATAGTGAGTAAATTAATGGAAACAGAGGATGGTGTGGTTATTGGAATCCAAGGGATTGCAAGATTCGAGACAGCATGGTTCAGTATTAAGACTAAGGCTGATAAAATCCATTCAAAAGTGAGGGTCTTAGATTTTAGGAAAACTAACTTTGCCAAGATGGGCCAATACCTCAAGGAGTAGTTAGCTGGGTAGGAACAGCTGGGGATGTAGAAGAACAGTGAGCAAAATTGAAAGGGGATATTTTAAGGGCAATCAACTTTTTTGTTAGAATGGTAAATAAAGGTAAAAGGAAAAGGAGACCGCTATGGTTCTCAAAAGAAGTAGCTGAAAAGGAGAAGAATAAGAGGGAGGCCTTCATGAAATACAAGAGATCACAGAAAGAGGAAGACAAGCATCTATTTTTGGAAAAACTTAAAGAAGTTGGCAAAGTAGTCAAGAAAGCAAAGATACAAAAAGAAGAAGAAATAGTCAATGCAATAAAATGGCGGGATAAAACTAAAAGTAGACAAAGCGATGGGACCAGATGAGATACATCTGAGAATACTGAAGGAACTTGGTGATGTTCTAGCAGCTCCACTGACTGATCTTTTCAATGCCTCTTTGGAGTCGGGAGTGGTGCCAGAAGACTGGAGAGAGGCACACGTGGTCCTTTTACACGTACGTGAGGTAAGGATGTGGTTGAAAACTACAGGCCTGTTAGTTTAACCTCGGTGGTGAGTAAATTATTGGAAATGCTGCTGAAAGAGAAAATAGTGAGGTTTCTGGAGTCCAATGGATTACCGGATCCGAGGCAGCATGGATTCACCAGAGGCAGGTCTTGTCAGACAAATCTGATTGATATCTTTGACTGGGTGACCAGAGAGTTGGACCGAGGGAGAGCCATAGATGTGGTATATTTAGATTTCAGTATATCATTTGACACCATTCCGCACAGGCAACTTATAAACAAACTGAGCACCCTAGGGGTGGACAGTAAAGTTACTGCTTAGGTTAGAAATTGGTTGAGTGGGAGGTGACAAAGGGTACCTTTAAATGGAGCTCACTCTGAGGAGAAGGAGGTAACCAGTGGTATGCCCCAGGGATCTGTCCTTGGTCTTATTCTTTTTAACATCTTTGTCGGGTAAGGTTTACCTATTTGTGGATGATACCAAAATCTGCAATAGAGTAGACACCCAGGAAGATGTAGATAACATGAGAAAGGATCTAGCTAAGCTTGAAGAATGGTCTAGAATTTGGCAACTGACATTTAATGCTAAAAAAATGCAGGGTTATGCATTTGGGCTGCAATCAAAGGGAGCGGTAAAGTGTAGGGGTGAAGTATTTCTGTCCACAAAAGAGCGGGACCTGGGTGTGATTGTGTTTGATGATCTTAAAGTAGCTAAACCGGTAGGAAAGGTGATGTTGAAAGCTAGAAGGATGCTTGGGTGCATAGGGAAAGGAATGGCCAGCAGAAGAAAGGTAGCGATAGTGTCTCTGTATAAGTCTTTGGTGCAACCTCATTTGGAAT
The DNA here is from genome assembly GCA_033557465.1 of Ichthyophis bannanicus. NCBI lineage: Eukaryota > Metazoa > Chordata > Amphibia > Gymnophiona > Ichthyophiidae > Ichthyophis > Ichthyophis bannanicus. The sequence goes on from CM066033.1 coordinate 785,151,945, forward strand.
ATGGTGTGCAGTTCTGGAGACCGTACCTTCAAAAGGATGTAAGCACGTTGGAGTCGGTGCAGAGGGTGGCTACCAAAATGGTTAGTGGACTTCATTATAAAGCATATGAGGAAAGACTTAAGGATCTTAATATGTATACTTTAGAGAAAAGGCAGGATAGAGGAGATATGATTGAGACATTTAAAAACTTCCATGGCATAAATGCACAGGAGGAGAGACTCTTTTCGATTGAAAGCAAGGTCGACTATGAGGGGACAAAGGATGAAAGGGGATAGGCTCAGGAGTAATATGCAGAAATATTTCTTTATGGAAAGAATGGTAGATGCGTGAAATAGTCTCCCAGTGGAGGTAGTAGAGATGAGGGCAGTATCTGAATTCAAAAAAGCATGGGACAAACACAGGGTATCTCTAAGGAAAAAAAGGGGACTGTTGTAGTAGTTGATATGGAAGGGCAGACTAGATAGGCCATGTGGTCTTTTTCTGTCATCATGTTTCTATGTTTATTAGAGCTAGGTCTTATAAGATGAATCTGATTGATTTCTTTGACTTGGTGACCAGAGAACTGGATCAGGGAAGAGCACGAGATGTGGTGTACTTTGATTTTAGTGAGGCCTTTAACATCGTTCCATATTGGTGACTTATGTGAATTACCTGTTATCATTACAGATGTTGATGTGCAATTTCAAAAAGTTTTAAAGACGTGGTTATGGGATACATTTTTTAATTAAGCTTAATGTGAATTGTCTATACTTCTATTTTGTACTCCTCTTTGTACATCTGTAGATTGTAAAAGCGGAATATAAGCGCTGTTATTAAATTAAATTAATTTAGTGCCCTTGGAGTGGATGCTAAAGTGACTGACTGAGTAAAAAATTGATTGAGTGGGAGGCAACAGGAAGTAGTAGTAAATGGACCTCACTCTGGAGATAGAGGCATTACTAGTTGTGTACCTCTGGGATTCGTCCTTCGTCTTGTTTGTTTTAATATTTTGGTAAGTGGCATTGCAGAAGGTCCATTGGGAAAGGAATGCTTCTTTGTGGATGATTCTAAAATCTGTAATAAGGTAGACACCTTAGAAGATGTGGATAATATGAGGAGAGATCTAGCAAAGCTTGAAACATAGAACTGGATCTGTATTCAAAAAAGGAATGGGACAAATACAAAGGATCCCTGAAGGAGAGGAAGGGATGGGCAGACTGGATAGTCTATATGGTCTTTATCTGCCATTGTTTTCTATGTTTCTAAGCCAGCCATTAATTCTAGCACACATTAATAGAGGGAGTTGAAGATAAAGACAAAAATCAAAAGAGCAACAAGTAAAAAATTCTGCTCTTAAGAGCTCACAACTAACAGTACCAAAATCATTTAAATCTACCATCTGAGCCTAAAGAGAAATTCAAACTAATTAACATTCTTTATGATCCTTCTACCCAGCAATGAACTTCTCCAACAGTACTGGATCACAAAAAATATCATTATGACCCTGAAATGAAACTAAACATTTAAATAAATATTTCAGGAAGAAGTTCACCCTCTATGACAATATAGCTGGTTTTAACTGTAGAAAATTCTCTCTTGGCCTAAGTAGCCTTGGAAACATCAGGAAATATGTGATGTTATTGTTAGTTTAATTTGATTAGTCTTCTTTCAATTTATTATGATTATTTTGTATGTTTAGTATTGTGAAGTTATTTTAGAATAATCTAATTTTATACTCTGTATTTTATCTTCCACATTTTGTAAAATGTTTTGAGCTTTTGTTAAATAGGTGGTTAATAAGTCAATTTAATAAATAGGTAAATAAATATAAATTATGTGTACCCTATTTGTAAGGACATGTTTTTCAAGTAAGGAAAATGCAGTATATTCCATCTATAATGGCATTCCCTTCTGTGAGTCATTGTGAAATGTACCTGTGAAGGGATATGTATATATATATATATAGAGAGAGAGAGAGAGAGCGACCCATATTATTTCTAGAAAGCTCGTTCAGTGATATCGTGAAATGGTAATAGTTCCCAACTCAAAGGCTGGAGTCAGGAAACTCCCTCCAAAGGAGCCAGGGAAGGAAAACTAAACTGCTTCTATTACCATAACTACTAGTAATCATCCATTTTTTGTGGTATGTGAAGGCCGCGGGGCCGTGTCCACGCCGGCCGCCTGTAACCGGGCGGCGCGGCAAGAGCGGCACGAGGCGGCCAGGAGGGTTGTGGGAGGGGGGGGAGAGGGAAGGTCCGGGTGGTGCGACTTTTAAATTCATTGGCTCTCTACACGGCGGGAGGGAGCCAATGAATGGTAAGAAGGAAGAGGCGGGATCACGAGTTGGCAGCAACGGCCGGGACAGAACGGGTGCGGAGCCGTGGGCCGGTGTGTCGGGTGCCTGCCGGGAAGGATCGTAGCGGCAATTCAAGCTCTGGAGGAGTGAAGGGGAGCGCTGAGCGGTGAGCGAGTGCGGCGGGTGGCTCGGTCTGAGGCAGCGCGTCGGACCGGTGGATGGCACGTGATCGGCTGCAGCGAGCGGGGTGCAGGAAAGCTTTGGATCCGCAGCAGGCAGGCAAGTAGGAGCCAGTGCCTGATTCCTTTTAAAGACAAACATAAAGTGAAGGAGAGGAGCTGGGGGCTATGCCAGCTCACGGCAGATGGATGAGTGGGGGGCCGGGGAGAAGGGGGGTGGACTCAGGGAGGCAGGCAGTGCTGCCAGGAAGAGCCACAACGCCAAGGCCACCAGAATGGGAAATAACGCAAGAAATGCCACATTTTTCACTAAACCCGCCTCGTGCCACACTTGCAGCCATTTCTCGGCACACCAGGCGCCAGCAAAATAAATTCCCAGACCAGTTTCTCCTGCTGCGTCTGTGTACAATTGCAAGTCGTCCGAGGACCGCTCTTCCTCCATCATGACCGCAGTGCCATTAAATTCCTTCAAGAATATGTCCCAGATTTTTAAATCTGCCCTCACCACCCCCGACACCCTGAAGCGATGGTGTGGTTTTCGTAAACCTGCCGTGGCTCTCGCCAAACGCCTCATGAACACCCTGCCCATCAGGATGACCCGACACACAAAATTCAACGCACCCAGCAGTGCCTGCGCCTCCTTCAAAGTCAACTTATTAGATGCCCTTGCGTTGGCCACTAACACCCGCAACTTGACCACCTTCTCATGCGGCAGCTGAACCACCATCTCCATTGAGTCCAGCTCCACCCCTAAAAAGGTCAAGCGCCTCGTCGGCCCCTCCGATTTCTCTTCCGCCAGTGGCACGCCCAGCTCTTCCGCCAAGCCCAGAAACCCCGTCACTAGGTTCTGGCAATCCTCAGACTGTCCGGTTCCCACAAACAAAAAATCATCCAAATAATGGACCACATTCGAACAACCAACCTCTTTCACCAGCGCCCAGTGCAAAAATGTACTAAATTTCTCAAAGTACGCACATGAGACCAAACAACCCATAGGCATGCACTTGTCAAAATAAAAGCTATCCTCAAACCAAAAACCCAACAACGGAAAACTATCTGGGTGGACTGGCAGTAGCCTAAACGCCGACTCAATGTCCATGTATTCTGATTTCTCTACAGCAAGCCAAAAGAAAAGCAAGATTATAGGTCCCTGCATGCAGTGGGGTAAACCCAGGACCGGATCAAGCCTGTCGGGCGCATCTGGAGCCAGTGGCAACTCTAGCCTAAATGGATCAGAACTTTACATATATGACCAAAATTGTCCATGTTGGGCTTTTCAACTGCTCCCTGGTATGCATAGTTTTGTTAAAAGGTGCTTGTTTTGACCAGCCCTCTACAGGAGGGATTAAGAGGGTTATCCTCCTTATTTTATCACTGTTTATTTCACCTTCCAAATTGAGATGAATTAAAGATAGTGTCATCTGTAGTTGCTTGACAGCATTTATACATCTACGCAGTGCATTTTTCCTAGAAAAAAAAAGGTGCAGGTATTCATATGCAAGGTTCTTTCATTAATACATGAAGACCATGGGTCAGTTTTAGCAGGAAATGAAAAAGGTGCCTGTACTCCATATCACCACGTACCTCCTCTAAAAAAGCCCTTCATCTAGGTTTGCAAAATGCCAACTTAAACGTGTAGGTGCTGGCACTTAACAAGTGTAAGTTGCTGAGTTAACTCTGCTCGTTTCCCAACTCTATGTGCCAGCAAACTTGCGGGCACTCCTACACATCCTTATATATATTTTAGAAAAGGATCCATCTTTGGAAGATCCTTTGATAAAATACCACCAGAATCCTGACCTCGAGATCTTCATTCCAACTTCTAGGGTGCTGGTTAAAATTGTCTTCACTTGTACTGAAATTAGGAGACAAACGTTTGGAATTCTCTTGTGTCTGAGTCCACCTTACCCATTGATATATGAATCTTTCACTTAAAATTCATTTCTTCTTTTTTATATTTCTCATTTTTAATTTTTTCACATCTTTTCTAAATTTTTCCATATCTTTTTCTCCAAGCATATTGGAAATTTTCAAAATGTCAACACTGATAGCAATTACTCTTAAAAGACAATTAGAATACACTGTAATTGTGAGAACCCAGTCCAGGATAATATATCGAAGCTTTTAATTGTTATTGGCAAACAAAAAATATAAAAACATACTGTCCAAAGAGGGAGCTATGATGTTAATAGAGGTTAGCGTATGAATATCTGGATTTGATTTGGGACAGTGGAGGGTATGTTTATGAACCATTTTCATGCATAAATGGGTTCTTATAGAATTAGGTCCTGCCTCGAAGTATGTGTGGTGCACTCCATCATACACTTGTACAGTAGGCACGCACAGGGGGAAGTGCTGACAAAACTTGGCCAGAGTTGTGATTTATGTGCATATTTTATTTTTTAAGAAGCTGTAGCAAATCGCAAAAGTTTTGAAATTTGGTTATCCAAATAACTATGTACTTTCTCCCATTTAGATGCCATATTTGAAAAAAAAACTTATTTAGAGAGCTTTATATATATATTCAGGGAAAAAACATGATGCAATCAAAATAACCCCACTAAAAACACTCACATCCCTATAGGACAAATATCAAAAACCCAACATTTAGAACAAATGGACCATTAAATCCATAAAGTGCAATTGTGGAACTCGTCCATCACTGAGTGTTCGTAATATCATCATCATTCAAATGAAATAATAACTTTGAAAATCAGTATTAGAAAAGTATTCTATCTGGACAGTGTGTTTAAACATTTATACTGCAATGTCCAAAACATCAAATCCACACCCAACACAATCATGCTCTGAAAAACGTTTTTTTGCATTGGGGGAGTGCTCTTGTCATTGCTCAAAAATGCTTCTCTTGAAATCATCCATCTTCAGTTTCTTAAAGCAGTTTCTGCTCACTCTATGCTATTCTTACTGGTACCTTGTGCAGAAAATTTTTTTTTCGAGACTACTGAATGTCAAAAGCCAATGACATATAAATACACTAATCTGTTATATCTGTTGCTGTTTTCATCTATAATTGAGAGGGGTTAGGGTAGCTTTCTCTGGTTAGCTTTCCTCCCTACCCCTCACTTACCTAACTCATTTCCTGTTTTTCTTCTATAGATTATGGGTAGGAATTTAGTTGCATAATTTTATCCTATTACATAAAGTAGTCCTTCTCTTTAATTAACATGGGCAGAGTTGGCACGTTTCTGAAAAATGGCTGGCCTAAATTTATCTGGTTAGCCTATCCACATAGCAGCTGAATATTGCTGTTATCTGTATAGACGCCACAGTGACTGCTTTTTCTGGAAATTTGGTGCCAGCCATAATCTGGATACTGGCACTGAGTAGCAAGAATAAATTTAATCAATGCCATGGAATTTCAATATCGAGCCTTAATATTTTTTCTGATTCTTCCTAATGCTTGGTTATCTTTTCCATCTGTCTTTCTTGACAAGACTGTAAGGTCAGCAGAGAAGGATCTTTCTTTAATGGGTACCAGGAGAGTGCTATGCACTTTATTTATTTATTTATTTTATTTAATAGGTTTTATATACCGCTTTACCATTTCAGTCAAAGTGGTTTACATTGTAACTTAAACTTGGCAATATATATTAAACTTGGATTTTTCTGAGGCAATGGAGGGTTAAGTGACTTGCCCAAGGCCACAAGGAGTGCTAGTGGTAATTGAACTCTGGTGCTCTAACCATTAGGTTACTCCTCCACTCCACTCTACTATATAAATGTTTGGTAGTAGTGCTGTTAAGTGCCATTGAGTTGGTGTCCACTCATGGTGAGCTATCCTAAACTGAGTTCAGACTTCATTCAGGCAGCTCTTTGTTGATAGAACGGCATCCATAGCTGTTGTTATTGTATTGATCCATCTCATTGCTGGCCTTCTTCTTTTACGTTGACCTTCAACCCTGCTAAACATGTTGTTTTTCTCTAATGATCTTTTTCTTCGCATGATATGTCCAAAGTATGAAAGTCGAAGTCTTGTCATCTGAGCTTGTAAAAAAAGCTTTGGTTTGATCTCCTCAAGTATTGACTGGTTTGTTCTTTGGGCAGTCCATGGTATACACAGTATTCTTCGCCAGCACCATAATTCAAAGACATCACTTTTCTTCCTATCTTTTTCACTGTCCAACTATCTCATCCATAATAATGTTTTTGTCCAACTATCTCATCCATAATAATGTTTTTGAAAATAGCATGATTTGGACAAGCTGAATCTTTGTATGGAGAGAGATATCTCTGCTTTTGAGAATCTTGTCTAGGTCCTTCGTAGCCATTCTGCCAAGAGCAATCTGCCATCAGATTTCTTGAATGCTTATCATTTTTATTGATTACCAAGCAGGTTAAAGTTGTCCATTATTTCAATTTCTTCTCCATCAACTATGAATATATTGATTTTTCCAGTTGCCAGGATCTTTGTCTTCTTTGTGTTAAGATGCAGGCTCATTTTAAGACTATGTTCCTTGATCTAGAGAAACAAACGTTTCAGATTGTCTTCACTTTCAGCCAGTATTGTGCTGTCATCAGCAAAGCAAAGATTGCTGAGTCTTCCAACAATCTTCACACCTTGGTTGACTTTATACAGTTCTACTTCTCTAATGATTTGTTTTGCATATAAATTAAACAGGTAGGAGGAAAGCCTTGTTTTACACCTTTGCTGATTTTAAACCATTCTGTTTCTCCTTGTTCTATTTGAACTCTTGCTTCTTGATCAATGTAAAGGTTGTAAAAGAGAATTATCAGGTGTTTTGGTATACTCATCCTTCTTAATGTGGCCCAGTTTCTCATGTTTTAAACGGTCAAAAGCCTTGCTATAGTCAATAAAATGCATATAGATTTCCTTTGTCTTTACAAGGATCCATCTCACATTCACATCTCACATCTCACATGGGCCGGCCCGTCCATTGATCAAGAATGTTTTTTGCACAGGGCCCCCCGTTTCAGGGGTCCCGCACAAAAAACATTCTCATCAGCCCAAGTAGATTAAAAAACAAACAAACTGGCTGCTGCTGCCGCTGTGGCAGTGGCAGAATCAAGCTTCCCGCGGGGCACCCCCTGCCCGGAAGAGCCCTCTCTGCATCAGCTCCCTCATCGCCGGCTTTTCAGAGCCGCGAAGGGATAGTTTCTCTCTCACGGCTCTGTTAAGCCCGCTGAGGTTGATGGGACTTCCTGTTTCCCATCAGCCCCGGCTGGCTTAACAGAGCCGCGAGAAAGGGAAACGCTCCCTTCGCGGCTCTGAAAAGCCTGCGCTGAGGGAGCTGATGCTGCAGGAAAGGCTCTGCCGGGCAGGGGGGGCCCCGCGGGACACTTGAATCTGCCACAGCGGCAGCGGCAGCAGCAGCCAGTTTGTTTGTTTTTTAATCTACCTGGGCTGATGGGGAGGGAGGGGGGTTAGGACTGGTAATGGGCTTTGGTGGGGCTAAGACTGGAAGTGCGCTGATGGGGGGGTTAGGACTAGTAATGGGCTATGGGGGGGCTAGTACTGGAAATGGGCTGACGGGGGGTTAGGACTGGAGGTGGGCTGATGGGGGGTTAGGACTGGTAATGGGCTATGGGGGGCTAACACTGAAAATGGGGTGATGGGGGATAGGACTGGAAGTGGGCTGATGGGGGCGTAGGATGGGTAATGGGCTATGGGGGGCTTAGGACTGGTAATGGGCTGGGGGGTTGCTAGGACTGGAAATGGGCTGAGTGGAAGGGGGCTTGAACTGCAAATAGCTGAGGGGGAGGGGGGCTTGGAATGGAAATGGGCTGTGAGGGGAGGGAGCTAGGGCTGGAAATGGGCTGTTGGAGGAGCTAAGATTGAAAATGGGCTGTGGCGGGGGCTTGGAATGAAATGGAATCATGGAGGGGCTAGAACTGGAAGTAGGCTCATGGGGGGCTTGGACTGGAAATGGGCTGAGTGGAGGAGAGCTAGGATTTGACATGGTGGGGCTAGGAAAAGACTAGAAATGGGCTGATGGGGGGCTGAGATTGGAAATGAGCTGATGGAGGGGATTGGATAGGACTGGAAATGGATGGGGGAGCTAGGACTGGAAATGGGCTGATGGTGGGACTAGGATAGGAATGGAAATGGGCTGATGGGGGGCTAGGACTGGAAATGATCTGTTGCGGGGACTAGAAGGGAGCGGATGCTGGGTGGGACTGGAACTAGAAGGGAGCTGATGTTGGGGGAGGATTAGAATGGAATGGAGCTGGGAGAGTGAAATGGAGAGGGGAAAAATATTTTGTGTGGGAGGGAAGACAAATCTACAATTGGCCAGGCATTGGGAAAGTAAGTGGGGATTGAGGATGGAGGGATAAAATTTGAGTGGATGAAATCGGAATGAGGAAAGAGCAAAAGGAGAAAGATTAGTATGTTAAAGCAGATGTAGAGAGAGAATGGAAAAAAAAACTAGAAGAGAGAAGAAAGGACAAATGGACAGCAGACAATGGAGAGTAAGCAGAAGGCACGAAGAAATCAGAAGAAAGTGTCTGGAGCAATTGCAACTGAAAAAAAATGCACAAAAGGTAGAAAAATATCTCTTTAGTTTGAATTTATTAACTGGAATATGTCAGCTCTAGGAAATGTGCACAATTAACGTCTGTGCTTTGTTTAGTACAAGAGGAAATTCATTTATAGTTTTATTTCTACAGTGTTGTTGTACATTCCAAGTTTGGCTTTTAGGGGTTCCCAGTTTAATTGTCTTTCTGTTTCTAAATTGTGATTCCTTGTTTGGTGATGGTCTATGTTCTGCATGTGTAACTGAGCTGAGGTATTCTGTTTATGTAATTTCTATTTAACATTGCCACTAGTTCGCTTTCCTCAGTAGGTCATGTATTGTTATTCTCTGAAATGTATTGGTTTAATATTTGCAGTGTTGCCTTTTGATAGGTAGAGTATGGTGCTTTGTGAGTCCTGGTAGTGCTGTTAGGATACGGCGGGTTTGCTATGGGTTCTAAATGGGCAGTGTTTGTAGTACTGTAGTTCTTAATGTGCCTGGCGGTTGGCACTGGATTATGCAAATGCAAGTATACAAATATTTATGCAAATGAGGTCCCTTATGCAAATGAGGCCCTGCAACGAGTCTCCGCACATGGCCCCACACTCCCCTTGGGCCACCCCTGGTGATGATGTGTCTTGTTCTTCGTCCTTTCCTGAAACTTGTTTATACTTCAGGAAGTTCTCATTCCAGGTAGGGTTGTAATCTCTGCTGGATGTTCATGAGTACAATCTTGCTAGCATGTGGGTTCAGAGCAATTGTGTTATAATGTTCACAGTCATTCAGATCACCTTTCTTTAGTATTGGTATAAACACAGATCTTTTCCAGTCAGTTGCCCATGATGTTGTCTTCCAAATTTCCTGCCAGAACCTTGTAAGTAGGGCCACATCCAATTGCTGAAATACTTCAATGGGAATGCCATCAATACCTGGTGCTTTGTTCTTTGATAATGCTTTAAATGCTGCTTCGATGTCTTCTTTCATCATGAATGGTTCCTGATCATAAGGAACAGGTTTGAAACAACTGATCAACTTGTTCTTTATCTTATAATGACTCTGATTATTCTTTTCATCTTTTCTTAATCTTCTCAGCGTCATTCAACATGGATCCTTGAGCATTTGTAGCATTCCAATTCGAGGCTGGAATTTTCTCTTTAACTCTGATACCTTTAGGAAAGCCGATCTTGTTATAAGAACATAAGAACATAAGATATACCATACTGGGTCAGACCAAGGTCCATCAAGCCCAGTATCCTGTTTCCAATCTAGGTCATACATACCTAGCAGTTTCCCCAAAAGACACAGGTTCTGCAATGCTTGTACTGGGTCAAGCATTGATATCCTGGGTCCCTTTTTAATAATAGTTTATGGACTTTTCCTCCAGGAACTTGTCCAAACCTTTTTTAAACCCAGCCTAACAGCCTTTACTACATCCTCCGGTAACAAACTCCAGAGTTTGATTACATGTTGAGTGAAAAAATATTTTCTCTTATTTGTCTTAAATAGTTTGCCCTGTAGCTTTATTGCATGTCCTCTAATCTTTCTACATTCTGATAATGTAAACAATCGATCTACATTTACCCGTTCCACTCCGTTCATTAATTTATAGACTTCTATCATATCTCCCCTCAGTCGTCTCTTTTCCAGGTTAAAGAGCCCTAACCTTTTTAGCCTTTCTTCATAGGGGATCCTCCCATCCCAATTACCATTCTGGTGGCTCTTCTCTGAACCTTTTCTAATAACGCTATATCCTTTTTAAGATACGGCGACCAGAATTGCACACAATATTCAAGGTGAGGTCATACCATGGAACAATACAGAGGCATTATAATATCTTTTGTTTTATTTTCCATTCCTTTCCTTATGATACCTAGCATTCTATTTGCTCTCTTGGCTGGCGCTGCACACTGGGCTGAGGGTTTTAACATGCTGTCCACAATGACGCCTAAATCTTTTTCCTGGGTGGTGGTTCCTAATGTGGAACCTTGCATCGTGTAACCATAGTTTGGGTTGTTCTTCCCTAGGTGCATAACTTTGCACTTGTCCACATTAAATTTCATCTGCCATTTTGATGCCCAGTCTTCCAATTTATCAAGATCCTCTTGCAATTTTCCACAATCCTCATGGGTTTTAACAACTTTAAATAGTTTTGTGTCATCTGCAAATTTGATAACCTCACTTGTTATTCCCTTTTCCAGGTCATTTATGAATATGTCAAAAAGCAGCGGACCCAGCACAGATCCCTGGGGTACACCACTATTCACCTTTCTCCATTGGGAAAATTGGCCATTTAGCCCTACCCTCTGCTTTCTATCTTTTAACCAGTTCCTAATCCACCATAGTACACTGCCTCCTATCCCATGACTCTTTAGTTTTGCCAAAAGTCTCTGTTCTTCCTCTAATAGTTGCTGATTCTATTTCCTTGCATGTGTCATTGTAGTACTTCTTGTCTCATCTTGCTGTACATTGGAAATCTCTGTTGAGTTCTGTGATTGCCTCTCTTTCTCCTCTGTCTTTAGCTTCTCTGCATTTCTAGGTAATTTTCAGAGTTTCTTCGGTCATCCATTTTGATTGTTTTTGCTTTTTCACTTTTTGTAGAAACGTCTCACTTTCTTCAAGCACAACTTTCTTGATGTCATCCCATAACCTTTCTTGTGCTCTGTCATTTGTATCCAAAGCAGTAAATCGATTTCACAGGCGGTCTTTAAATTCCAGTAGTGTATAATTCACACTAATACAACAAAAAGACTAGAACGTTTCCATTTTTTTAACAGAGTAAGGTGCACTGTGAGTTTTCTCTTTACTAAAAGTAATACTTCAAAACGATAAAACAAGTTCTAATAACCAACAAAATCTGATATCTTGTGAGTCTAGGTAGGGATGCATAACATTTATGGACAAGCCTTCAGCTTCTGTTCATTGACTCCTTGGCTATCTGTTCTTTACACTAAGATATTTGAACCATAAATATTATTGTCTACTTCACAGCTGCATGAAGATATATGAGTATCAGGAATGTATAGATTTGCAAAAACAATGAAAACAGAGAGATCAACTACCGCTATTCTAGTACAAATGAATATTTAGCTCACAGTTCATTGGGTCAAAACGCCATTCTTTTTTTTAGATGGTTACACACCACTCGGATAATACTAAAACTAGTGAATACCTCTTTTCTTTTGAAGGCCTAGATAATTCTGTTGTTCTCATCAACTAAGTTGCAAAACATAATTATAAACTTCTACACCCTCACAAACATTTCAGTTAATTGCCGGCTACAAAACTGAAGCTTTTCAAAACTCCCTATTTGCTGGATTGCTTTAATTTCTATTTGTGGAAGGCACTGTTGAGCAGTGCATGTGAGCAGTCATCTTGCAAGTGAGCTGCCACTGGGCTACAGTGTAAGTAGCCATCCCCAGACTGGGTTTGAGAGAAAGTGGGTTACTAGCATGATTTAGAAGTGTGAAAACATGACCTCTGCCAAACCATTTTGAATGATGTCGCTTTTTTGAATGCACAAGTATTCAGCATTCCAAACAAGATACACTGTCTCTCCTGTAAATGGCATCACTGAAGAAATCTAGCTCTCTGCCTACACGGATTTGGAGTGTTCCAGGAGCAGGGATTCACGCTTAACTGTTTAATATATTTCTCAGTAAGATATTCAGCTGCATGAATATATAAATAAAAATTTGAGCAGCCCACACAAATATTAGATATAACCTGAAATGTCTAACTTTGATGCTTCAAGTTATAGCCATATATCACTGGTCAACAAATTTTTACAAAAGTCATGTTACTGAAATAAAAATAGTCATTTCTTATCAATTTTTATATGCCGAACATGAATATTACAGTGAAATTGCAAAGTTGGCTCTAGGTTTTTTGTAATCTACAAGAATTAATGTTTACATCACAAAATGCATGTCAATAGTAAATATAATAGGCCTTTGGTTAATACCTGTAAAAACCAAGTCATAGATTACTTCTTAGATTTTTTCGCCTGTCTCTTGTACAGCTGTTCGGGAGCTTCTCTGGGAAGTGTCCAGCAGTAGTCAGCAAGCATTGTAGTGGACCATTTTCCCTGGTATCTTTGCTCCATCGTTGCGATATCCTGGTGAAAACGTTCGCCCTGTTCATCACTAACCATACCACAGTTGTCAGGAAAAAAATCGAGATGGGAATCAAGGAAATGGATCTTTAGAGACATATTGCAGCCAAGTTTCTGATACTTCATCAGCATGTCTTCCACTAGTTCCTTGTAGTTTTCTGCCCTAACATTCCCGAGAAAGTTTGTTGACACTAGGCGAAAAGCATTCCATGCTTGTTTTGCATCACCCTGCAGCAAGTTGTTGAACCGGTCATCTTTGAAGAGCTCTCGAATCTGAGGACCCACGAAAACTCCCTCTTTAATCTTTGCTTCGCTGAGTCGAGGGAATTTTTCATGCAGGTATCGGAAAGCTGGTGAAGTGCGGCCCATGGCTTTCACAACGTTATACAATAAAACATAGTTTGATGTGAATGGATGGTAGCAGGATTTTGTGAACCTCAACCAGAGCTGGGTGTTGGATATTCTTCTCTCCAACTGTTACATCTGCGATTCCATTGCTTTCGCAAGTAGTGTCAATCCCTTGCTCGGCTATCCCACTCACATAAGAAACACATGTATTTTATATATCCCTGCTGCAGTCCCATTAAAAGGGCAATGCCCTTCAAAGAGGGAGGAGTGGCATAGTGGTTGGGGCAAGTCACCTCAGGCCAGGGGTTCAAATCCCACTAGAGGACAGCAACCTTCACCAGAAGGACTGGGGTTTGTACTCCTACAGGTGCTCCTTGTGGTCTTGGGCAAGCCACTTAACCCTCCATTGCCCATGTTCCCTGTAAAATAGTTATCTCCAAGTTATAATGCCCTGTTCAATGTCATTTCAGTTTGTTCAATGTAAACCGCCTTGATATCATGAAAGGTGGTATATAAGAAATGTTAAATAAATAAATAAGTCACCACAGAGGTGGCAGCTGTACTTGTTATAGTTAATGAAAGTCAGTAGATGCTTTAAGTTATCGTATGTCTCTTTCATGTGGACTGCATGCGCTACTGGAATAGATGGATGACGGTTTCCATTGTTCAAAAGCACAGCCTTCAGACTCAGTTTCGAAGAGTCTATAAATAGTCTCCAGTCTTGTGGTTCATGAGTGATTTTTAAGGCATTCATGAGGATTTCAATATCAGAACCAAATACCAGATTACTTTCCTTTCTGACTGCGTATAGTACACTGCTGACGTCAGATGGCTTTAGCAGCCGTCTGGCAGTAGTATTGTATTGCATCAGAAAATGATGCAATCAAATTTGGATGATGTGCACATGCTGGTATTATGCAATGTGATGCAATATTACATCATTCAAGGCTTATTTGGGATGTTGTCGATGTCCTACTGGATAAATTTACATGGTGAAACGTCAAAAATGAACTACATGCAATATCTTCAAAACGAGAGCCAATAAAATTTTTTGAATGTTATATTCATGTTCAGCTCACCAAGATACTACAGATTAGGGCCTTTTAAAGTCAGTAACAATTTCAATGTTGACCAGAGCAGTACCTAAATGTATTGCGTTGCTGAATACTTGCATGATTTGAAACCATCTAAGTTAGAGATTTCAGATTATATGTTGATTTTGTGGCTGAATATTTATTTATTTATTGACCTCAAAGAGACTAAAACCTTTGATGATTTCATAGGAAGTGTTGTTATGAGTCATGTATTGGGCTAGTTACTAACAAGCATTATGGGAATAATGCATAATATTTGTCACTTAACATATGCTAGATGGCAGAATCATGCATTATTTTGCCATAACGCAAGTTAAAATCATTGTGTCACACCAAGATGGTGCTGGTCTAGATGCACCTGTAGGACATTGTGCATCTCCTTTGATTGTTCGGTGGTGGTGAGCTGTGCCTGAGTCATGGGCAAGAGCAAGGGGAAGGGAAAGGCCGGGCTCTTGGTCAGCTCTCAGCCCCAACCGCTGCGTCAGACAACCTTGAAGAGTTTCCGCGTTCCTGCCAGCTCTTCGGAGAACTCCTCCTTGAATCAGCCCGCTGTATTGCAAGCAAGCAAGCAACAGTGATGGGGCTTCTCCGAGCTCTATTTTGTGCATGCCACCGCCCGACCCCGATGTACCTGGTCTGCAGGAAAGCTTGAGGGCTCTCGGGCCAAAGTGGCCAGTGGTGTCATCCTACCAAGAGGCTTACCCTTAGGTGTGTCTTCCCCCCTTCTGAAAGTGGACTCAGTTGTAAACTTGGAGCCCATACAGCAGACCATGAATGACATCACATGAGGAGGGTTACGTTTTCTCTGGTTTTGTTCCATCTTCAGGCTGCTAAGGGGGGTGCAGTGACTTCGGAGTCTCTCTGGGAGGCCATTCAAGGGCTGAGCTCCTCCCTATAAGATTTCTCTACACATTTTGTGACTAACTTGGCTATTGTGTCTCAGAATGCTATGGATCAGTCTCTGGCACTGGAAAAATATCTGACCGAAGTTTTGGGAATGTCCACTGAGATGCTTCCTGCTAGTGGATGTGGGATATCTGAGGGGTTAAATCTCTCGGAATTCCTTGAGTCCTCACTAGAGGTGGCAATTCAGAGGACCACACTTATTGCCACATTTGCATTGGAATATGACCACAATTCTGTTCTGCATTTATATTTCATAACATTAATAAGTTGTTCTTTGGATCATAGATACATATTTTTCCTGATTTGTCAAGGCATATGCAGAAGAGACGCCAGGAGTTTCTGGCGCTGCAGCCAAGGGTTATGGTCCTTGGCCTTACTTTTGCTTTACAATCTTCTTGCAAGTGTGTGGTTTTATTTGAGGGTAAATCTTTTTTGTTTTTTGAACTGAAGCAACTTAACACATTTTTTGTGTCTAGGGAGGAAATTAAAGTCTAGGTTGGAAGCCCAGTGGCATCACTGTAGATTTCCTGGAGGAGTGTCTTTGACAAGGGCATTCTAGCACGTGAAGTTTTTTTTTCTGCGTAATTATTTTCTTTCGTTGGTTCTCAATCTTTATTTCCTTTTGTTGTGGTCTATTGTGGTGATTTTTTCTAATTGGAAGCTGTTATGCTGATTATGAGTTTGAATTGAATTGCTGAATTTCCTTCACTTTATATTTTTTGAAGTGTATTGCTGAAAGTGCAAAATAAAAAAATTAAAAAAAAATTGTGCCTTCCATAATAATGAGATGCAAATGAAGTAAAGCACCTCATTATTATGCAAATTGAATAACATGACTTGCATTGATCTTCACAAGCGGTGTTATATTTTTCTTGCCCAGGAGCACTCGGCCACTAATATGCAGCCAGGGCTGGTGTAAGGGTATTGGGCACCCTAGACATTTAGGGGTATGTTTACTAAACTGCGGTAATGTCATTCGCATTAGGTTCCGCGGTAAAGGTACAGATGCCCATATAAAGGTGTGGGCGGTGCATTGTACGACAAACAGTACCAGGTAATGCGTATAACAATGCACCGTCAGATAACACGCGTCGCAAGGCGCCATATAGGGCACAGTACAAGGCACGTTGTCATGCGCCTTACAAGGTGCCCAACCTAAGGCACCATGCAGCCACCCCTGAAGGCCCCGTATAAGGTGCTGTCAAGGTGCCCCATAAAGCACCATAGGTTAAGGCACCTGAAAAGCAGGACATGGGGTAGCAGCCTGCACGTGAACACTGGGTGCCACACAGCTAACAGATGCAGATAGACGGACAGAAGGATGGTTGGCAACTGTGATGAGGGAAATGTGTGCTGGCAGCACAGATCAGCAGAGATATGACTGTCACAGGAATGACAGGTACCGGTGTAGGAAAGGCATAAAAGAAGGAGAACAAAGAGGGAGCGAACCCATGACCACTAGGCTGAAAAAGCACTGCCCAAACCAATAGGCCACACCGCCACTGTGAGTTCTACAGCAATGGCTGCATACAAGAACACTGCAGGGCACCACACAAAACGCCTGCTGTGTGCCAGGAGAGGCCAACCCAAACAGTCACCATGATGCAATGCACATGCCCAACAGTCGTCCACAGCTCATATCACAGTCTGTAAGTGGGACGGGAGCCACATAGAAACACATGCACACACACCATGAAATGTAATGCATGGTAAACAGCATGCAAAAGAGCATGGGAGTGATACACGAAGGATGTCAGGGGCCGGCTGAAGGGACAACTAAGTGGACGGCCCATGGACCAGGGCAATGGAATGAAAAAGGAGCATGTGAGAATCCAACCTGCACAGTGATGTGGCACAGACCAGTCAACAACAGCAATACCAATCCACCAAGCCTACTGGTCACATGGACACTACAAAGATATAGCCATATGCGACAGATAGGCTGCAGAGAGGGCACACTGTGGCGCACAGCACAGAGATGGAAGGGTGTGTGGAGAGGTGACGAGGCTGCAGCCATCACATGGGCAGGTTAGCAGAACACAGGAAAGGAAAAGGAAGAGAACATGTGGGAATCAAACTAGCAACCTATGGACTGCCAATGGGTGTCTGTGACCACTATTCCAAAAAACCCTCACAAGCCCATGCAAACAAGTTACCACAAAAGGCACACACTGGATCACAACAGACATCGCTTCCCTCACCCTGATGCACTGTATGCCTGGAATAAACTCACGGGGTCTGTGTGCCAGGCACCCTCGCAAACACACATCCAATCCATGCTGAGAGCTCACCTACCCGCTGCTGCCTGTGGACTCTAACTACCCTGATCCCCCTCCACCATTGCCTCCCCTACCCATGCTCCCACATTCTCTCACTTATCATAACTACAATGTAAAGCTGTGGTGAGTAGGTTGTCTGCTCGACATGTCTGTGGAGCGCTGTGTACAAGGGGCAGTGACAGACATAAGTACTGAGTAATCTCTGTAAGTAAGCAGTTGTCTATCCCGCCTTACCCATCAAATGAAGCAGTGGCCAATGGAGGGCCACGTGGCGTGCCCAAGGCCACAAGGAATGGCAATAAGACAAGAAACCCCAGTCCCAACGTTGCTGTCCCCAGTGGGATGTGAACCCATGGCCCTCTGGTCTGAGGTACCATGTCCTAACCAACAGGCCATGGCCCCCACTGTGCAGGTGCAGTAGGTGTGGTAGTATTAAAAGTAGTGAGATTAAACTTTGTGATGTAACTATACCCAAACACAGTACACAGTAACAATACCTGTACACCTACCCCCTCCCCCACAACCCCGCACCTGGATGGTGTATCCCAAGGATATGGTGTGGATACCCCCTACCCCCTCCATACACAGTCCCCTGGTGTGCCCATCAGCACCCATGGCTGGCTGTACCAGCTAGATACTGATGGCTCACTGAGCCACCTACGCACATCTGAACCCTCCCCGGCTAACCAAACCCTGATCCACGCCTGTTGTGGTGACATCGCTGCCTGGATGTCTCACCACGGCCTGAAAGTGAACATGGCGATGACCATACCTCCCATCCATCATCGTAACACCTCCCTGCCCCCCCCCTTGTTGTCATTGTCTGTGGATAACTCTGTACCTCCCCCAGTGTCCCCAGGCCGCAATCTGGGCCCATCCCTGACCCTTCACCCCTGTCCACAACACACAGTAATCTGATAGCTAACACCTTCCCCCCTTCCTCAACAACAGCAGTGATACCCACCCATCCACCCTGAACACACCACCAATATGCCCATGCACTGCCCAATCACATCCCATCATTACCTCAGTAGTCTGCCCCCTGCAGGTCTCACCTGGACACACCTCATTCCCTGTTCCTCTGTGCAATAAATTGCTGTGCATCCAACCATGCGCCAGGCCAGTCATGGCCATACTACCCACCTTTTCTGGTCACATCAAAGCCCCCTAAACTCTATCATACCCATGGCAAACCTCCCCTGCTGAGCTCAAGATGCAGAGACTCTTTGGCTACCCACCACCCCTCGTCTCCCATCTCTCCGTACAAACACCCCTGAAAATATCGGCCCCAAGCAGACACCCACCACCTGTGCAGTACACCCCTACTGGAAACCTGCACTCCGCCCCTTTCTCCATGATGCCACATACGCCATGAGCAAACCTCCACTGTCCGTACAGCAGGCACTGTCTCCAAACCCCCACAGATCCAGGATGAAACCACACATCCTCGCTGCAGCCATAGAAGCATGATCCCCTTGACACCCCCCCCCCCCACTGTCCCCAGCGGTATCCCTCCCACCCCATCTGTGTCCGTGCTGACTAGATAGTAATCACTGATGTGCAGAACATGTCTCCCACCTGTCTGCACTGCATCACATTTGCCATGTAGCACTATACAAATGCTCAGTAGTGGTAGAAGTACATGTCTGCACCATCACGGCCACAGCACCAGAACACAGAGCTGACAGGTGCCATGCATCAAGCAGGCACACCAGGCTGACAACAAACACACAAGGCAAGAAGGTCTGAAGGGAAGATACAGAGATGCAATGTGATGCTGCCACAAAGTGAAGTGCATATGCAGTGCACAGGCAAATGCACAAACATGCCAATGATGTCATGTCCCAAAGGCCCAGCACCAACCCTCAGATGTGTAGACCTGTTGGGTGTCTATCAGTGGGTCATACAGCAGTGTAGATGTCCCTTGAACAGCATGGGGTGTGCTGAGAAAGGCCGGATGTCAGGTAGTCCTGTAAATAAACATCTTTAATGCACACATGGCATCAAAAACAGTGGCACAATGCAACATGAGGACACAGTATCAGGACAAGAGTCACATGTGGGCAAAGCAAATAAGATGGGATCCCACTAGCATACAGATGTAGCACTATGTTGAAGTTACACCGCAATGGGTGCCGTGGAAACAGGAGAAGTCATAATATGGCAATGTACAATGACTGCACAAATGACGCCTGGAAATGGACACACCCACCGTCACAGTGCAAAGGTACTAGCGCAATGTGAGTGGAGCAATGTCATGTCAGAGAGAGGACTGTGCACACATGCAAAGATAAGCCAGCAAATCAATGTACATTTCCACATCTGTCCAGTAAACAATCACAATAACATGTACAAAGAGACATCCACAATGGTGCACGTACCCACAGAAATCCCACCCCGGCACATGCACCAGTGTAAGAGATGAGTCTGGCAAAGGTGCATGCACCATGTACATTTAAACACCACAGAGTGCTGCCCCATATCTACTGTAACACCACCTGCGATGGTCAAACAGCAATCAGAGATGGTGGCATGCATCAGTGTTCTGGAGAAGGATAGCGTATCATGTTGAAGTGGAAGTTGGCCACACAAATAAGCAGGACCTACAGAATGTATCTCCTGTGCCACATACGTGACTGCATGTACCTGTGTAGCCAAATATTGGTGCAATGCCTGCGATGCGAGCCTCACACATTGGCCACACACAGCTACACAATGTCAGATGGATGTACAACATAGAGCACACATGTGAGTTCCATCTGTAGATGTACGGATAAGTGTCCACAGTGAAAATGCCACCTGTGACCCCACAAGTCCGGCTATGACCATCCCAGATTCCATGGCCATGCAAAGTCATAAGTGACATCTCAATGTTCCACAGCAATGCAAAGGTGATGTGTCTCTACTGCGATAAACGCAACACCCAGACAGAGCACGGCAGTGACGGTGTGTCATTCCCCCCAGTGATGCCCAAAGTAACAGGCCAATGATGTCCAACATAGGCATGTGTCCAACTTGCATAGGTCCATCTCCCACTGGCACCATCACCCAGGGACCGTTGATGGAGGTGTCTTGTCCAACTACATTTTGGGCAATTGGGACTTCAGATGCAGCGTAGTAGATGTGCCATGTGTGTTGTATGTGCCCTGTGTTAAAAGGAGTAGAGAAAAGGTAAAGGTATGCCACACTCATCATCAGGTCACAATGCAGACAGTGACAGCACATTATGTGCATAATGAATGCCCAGATATTAAAACATGACACGGCCACAACACACAGCACAGTGCATGTTGACCACAGCAGGAGATGACACTGCAGACCAGGTTACCATTTCGATATGGTCATGTCAATGGCCATGTCACACAGGCATCCCAGAGGTCCACAGCATGTCTAGCAATGGTCTGAAGATGGGAGACCCAGAACCCTGTGGAAGGCTAATGAGGGCAACACACATCAACTGTATCCAGGCCAAACACATGGCCAAAAACCTGTGCCCAAACAGCAGCAGTGGCAGGTGTGAAGGCATCTGGCTGACAGTGGCAAAGCATACTGGAAGTGGCAGAGATGCGCATGTGTGCAACCGTGTGACACCCATGATACAGTGCACACACAGCCGATGTCACAGGAACACATACTCAGGCAGTAGAGACAAGACAACGTGGGCAGACATACAGCATACATGTGTGAAGTCAAGTGTGACCACAGCTCCACCTACGGGTTGTCACACACTTGGTCAATGGAGAAAAGGCCCCATACACACCATACAGCATGAGGATGGTTCTGTGTGCAAAACTACCCCCCCCCCCACACCTGGACGGCACACACACACACACGTTGGATATGGGGTCCATGAGGGACATACCACAAAGGCATATACATGTACATCTGCATGTGCAGTATGTCTGAGGTCATGTGCAGGAGCCGTGGTCAAACAAGAGGTGTCACACCCAGCCATAGAAGGGACACACCATATGTGCTCAGAGTGTCCCTGTACATAAGACCTGTGCAACCGAACAGCAGTAGCAGGTACCAGTCTCAACCGCATGTGTGCTGAGACACCCAGATGAGCAATGAGACACACATGATATACCTGGAGATGTCTAACAGCACACAGAAGTACGTGACCACGTCCCTGGTGACAGGGTGTAACATTGTACAAAGCCCCATACAAGGCAGCACCCCACAACCACAATGCAAAGAAAGGCATGCAGAGGACACAGGTGACAATGGGACCCCAGATATCATACACTGTACGCGCATGTGAGATATGGTAAATACCCACCCAGCAGGACACAGTCCCCATATTGTCCAGCCTCAAATTGGCCAAACAGTGCCGAGTGCTGCAGGATATAGGAATCATGGGCTGACCCTGGGAACCGTGGAACCACATTCAGAATATGCATATTTGCATCACAAACAACCTGCACATTCAGGGAATGGAAGTGTTTGTGGTTGCGGAACACAACCTCCCTGTCACGTGGCGGGACCAGGGCAACATGTATGCAATCAATAGCTCCCATCATGTGTGGTATCCCTGCAATCCACTGGAATGCCAAGCCCAGGGCCCCCCAATGTTGCCTACTGTTAGGAATCGCAATGTAATTCTCAACATGGCTGACCATGGCCCGCAGTACCTGGTGGAGACAGCGCAAGAATGTTGGCCTGATCATCCCACCCACTATGGCCACTGAGGATTGGAAACAGTCAGAGGCAAAGAAATGTTGGGCAGCCAGGAGCTTGGCCATTCCTGGTATGGCATGTGACTGGGCAGTCTGGGGCTCGAGGTCAGGTCGTAGATCCTCATAGAGCTCCCTAATACCCCTGTATCCAGATGGTAGAGGGAGATGACCTTGTCCTCACGTATGTCCTGGAGTATGGGCCTGGGCCTTTAGAGGCGTGGCAGGTAGGTCCGTGCCTCAGCACGCCTATGGTGCCATCCTGGTAGCACCTCCACCTGTGGAGCCTCCACAGCTGCAGGTCTCAGTTGCTGCGGGACTGTACCCATGCCCTGTGCCACAGCTCCAGTGACACCATCTCCCCCTTCAGGCAACCGCAGCTCCGCCAGCTCCACCAGCGCCACCACCGCACAACCCGCTTTCACGATGTGAGCCATGATAAACATGGAATGGGGTACAGCTTGGAACAGTGCCTGGCGGACTGACTCGGGCCCATATATATACATGGCCTTCCCCCTGTGCTGGATACAGTGCACCCACATGCAGGTAAGACGGAGAGAGGTGTACCAGTGACAGACCATAAACAAGCGAGTGCAGGGATGGATGCAGTGGGTGGGTGCGGGGGCAATGCCAGTGGTCCAACTAAGACGCATGACCCCAGCCAGTCCCATGCAACATATGGTGTAACCCACACCTGGTGCACCATCCCCACACTGCCCCTGGACCACAGCCCCCTGTCAGCCATGCACGGCGTTGGTCGCCACCCGCAGACCCCACACATACAGAAGGCCGGGCCCTGGCCCAATGGGGCCACCATCCCACAGGCCCCCTCATGTCCCCAGCACCACAACCTGTTGCTCTGACACAGCACCAGTCAACATGCATTGCCATCCCCAGGCACCTGCCAATCCCAGCAGGGCCCTGCAACAGCACACGGATAGGTCCGGGGACCCCACACACCCATCCGCTGAAACCCTGGAACTTCTGAAAGGGGTGTGGATAGCACGTCGCCACCTGCCATGTGTTGCCCTGTGCCAAGAATAGACCTACAAGGTGCACAAACCGACACTGCACACATGGGCATGTGTAATGCACCAGGGGACCATGCAAACAGGGCGAGATGAGCAGGCCACGAACAGAGCCATGGGGTCCCACCCTCTGGGGATGGCATAGCAGTGGGGATGCAGCAACAGGTACACATACAGAGGTAGCATGACATAGGGTGTGGGGCCACTGAGGACAGTACAGAGCCATACACCCAACCGAGAACACGGACACAAGGATGTACCCAGCAGTCGCCTGCCAGCGGGGGGTGGGCAGAGGGAGCCAATGTTGGACGGACTAACCAATGGTGGAGGTGCCAGTACAGGGTTGGAAGGGGGGCTGGTCTGGCATGCGGGGGGAGTGGGAGTGTCAGGACCGACATCACCCCAGCCAGAGGAACGAGGCATGTGGGTGAGTGCAGGGACCCCAGGACATAGGGCGGAACCAGGTGCGGACCCATCAGGGGACCAGCAGGTGTCTGCCAGTGCATGCTGGGCATGGCCAGCAGAGATGGGGGATAATGTTCGGGAGATGGGGCAGGGGGCAGGGCGTGCACAACACATGGCACTGGAAAGCGTGTGGGTCGCGGGGTGGGTGGGGTCCATGGAAGCGCATCAGGTGCATTGTGTGCCAATACCCCCCCAGGGAGTGACAGCAGTCCATGGGGGGCAGGTGCCGGCAGCGACAATCACCGATGAGAGAGGGTTCAGGGTGGGCAGGGTGGCAGGCAGAAAGGGATCGGAGCCGCAGAAGCAGGGCATGACTGCCATAGATCAAGGGGAGGGCACCGACACAGGGACAGTGAGTGGGGCAGCACAGGTGCAGCTGTAGGTGCAGGGGCAAGAATGGGGGTGGATATGGTGACGTTGAGTGGGGGTCAGCACAGCGCAGTGGATGGGTGCAGGGGTGGGGGGTGACAGGCCCATGGTAGCAGCATTGGGCAACAATGCATTGTGGGGACACAGTGCAGGGAAGGCGAGGACAGCAAGGCCACACGGGTCACTCCGCGGGGGAGACGGAGGCACACTGCACCTTTGTGGGCCATAGGCGCTGGGTGCAGAGCACAGGTTGCGATGGGGTGGCACGGGGTGGGTGGCTGCATGCTTGAGGGGGGATGGCCTTGGAAAGACACAGGAGGCACCACTATACAAGGGGCGGTGCCAGTGAGGGGGCATAGGGGCCTCAACACAGACCCGTGCGGCTCACACCCACACATGCACGTGCTACGCGCAGCCACCCACAGCCAGCTGCAGGTCGCACCACCACATGCCCACCCCACCCCAGCCCTTGCAACCATGCACGCATATCCCCGCAACCACTGGGCACACCTGTCCCCGCCTGCACCGGCACAGCACCCCGGCCCCACCCCAACAGTCACACCTGGCCATGTGGGGTTCCCCCAGTCACACACACATTTGGTCATTGGTGGCTCACCACAGGCACCTGGGACACAGACATGGGACAGTATCACACACATCCCTGCACTGGTGATGTCCATGGCCACACATACACAGCTTGGGTACTCACACACTGACCAGGGTGCCCTGTGTCCAACATGGCTTGTAGATACAGGGTGTGACAGGGACGGGCAGGCAGCCACACCCCACCTGAGCTGTGTAACCTGTTCCCCCACAGGTGACATACATGCCATTGAGGAGGTGGAGGAAGGGGCGAAGCACACAGACCCCGGGCCGTGGCCCCTTGATAATGCTGGGCCAGAGGCAGGGCCACCTGGAGAGACAACTGCGGCACACGCAGAGGTGGTGGGTCCAACACCACCTCTAGAGGGTGATGGTGGGCCGAGCCAGGGGCCAGCTGAGGACAGTGTGCCACCTGCCGCTACAGCCACTGGGTGGGCGGAGCCTGCTGCTCCACAGTATGCCACGCGAGACACATGGTCTGCCCTTGTGGAGGTGATAGGGAAGATGTGGAAACACTCCAAGGTGGCACATGGTGATTCAGAGGGTGAGTGTCCTACCGTGTTCATATGACGTTGCCTGTGTACAGGTGGCAGGTGTAACCATGTCTGATGGCACACAACTTGTCTCCCCCACAGGCATATGGCATGTACTGTGTGCAGTCCTGTGGGAGCAGTGAAGCCAGTGGCACGAGGAATGCCACATGTGCCACGCAGTGGAGGGGATCTTTTCGGAGATGCGGGGCTTGGCCACAACTGAGCTGAGCTTTTGGCGGCTGGCCGTGGGACCCCCATGGAACAACAAGACCTGTGACCAGTAGCAGCAGCAGAAGCAGCAGTGCCAGCTGTGGCACATGCACCACAGGGTGGGAGGGGCCGCTCAAGGCGCAGCTGATCATGGGGGAAATAAATAGCTACACATGCAGCACTGCCTGAGGTCATATGTCCTGTGTGTATTGTGTGAGCCCCCTGTATGCCCTGCCCTACCCATGGCCACCCCGGGGACAGAACCCATGCCACCACTTCAGCCAGTCTGTGTCCCCCCCCCAGCTGGGGTTGCCATGGGTCGTGGCAGCAGCCATGCTACCACTACCCACCCACCGGACCCTAACACCCCTGCCACCCCCCTGCCCGCCAGTGTCTGTAGCCCCCCCCCCAGTCCCTCTCCCCCCCCGCCACCTGTCCCCACTGGTACCTGCTCAGGGCATGCTGGGGTGGTGCCGGACACATCTCCATGAAGTGCCATCCACATCTCCTTGGTTGGACATCGTACCCTGTACATCCATAGACATATCCATGCTGTCTGTCCCATCCACATGTCCACCTCTGGTATCACACTGGTAGCACACTGCTGATGTCCCGTATCCTTCCCTTTCCAGTGTGATGTGTGCTGTGGAGGTGCCCCCCCCCCCTTGTGGGACCATCCCCTGGTATGCATAGAAACTACTACTGTACGTAGTCAGAAGCATGCTGCACGGCCTGGCCACATCACCCCCATCCCATGGGGCCTGCAGCGGTCCACAGGTGTTTGCTGGGTACACTGTGGATCCCCCATAGTTATCCACAGGGCATGTCGGCCCTGTAACACGCCCCACCCCAAGGCCCAGGTACATCCCCACCCCCTACCCGTACGCATGTAGCCATCCACACTTTTACGAATCATGCCCCACCCCCAGGCCCCTTGTCCGCCATCCACCCTTCAGCACCCTGTGTCCATGGTCCTGGTCTCTGAGACCCCCCCCCCGGCCCACTGCCCCACTCACCCCTGTGTCCATCATCCCCACGTCCACATGCATTGCATTGTCCACCCTGTTTCATACCACTCACCACTGCTGGCTGTACCCTTGCACGTCCCACCACTACTGCTCCATGCCGTCCCTGTCCTGTGTGTGAAGGTGTTTCTCTGTGGTGCTTTATTGTGTGCTGCCCATGCCCATCCCCCGCCCTTGCCATTGGTACAGTGCCATGTATGGGACCGTTGTCATGCACACGGACACACATGTAGATGCTCATACCTGTCATTCGCACCCCACTGTAGCAATAAGGAACAGCTGACCATTGTGAGTGTGTAAAACATATGTACAACATTTATTTGGGATGGGGAAACAGCTGTAGGCCCCTGTGCAGGCATGGGCCCTAACACCCCAGGCCATGGTCTCCAGCACCCGTCCCAGAATGCAGGCGTGCTGCTGCTGTGCATAGGCCGCACATGCACCCGCACAGACACACGTCTTCCCTTGTCTGTGTGGCTGCATGTATGGCGCGCCTGTCTGCAGCTATGTGGGGCAGGCCCACAGCCAGATGGGGGTCATTGCCGGCATTATTGGGCAGATGGCTGTGGCCCCCAGTACCCTGTGGTGACCGGTGCCGCTCAAGACTGGCCACGCCCTCACCCCCACCCCGCCTCTCTCCATCCCCGCCACCCCCTCCCCATCCCAGGCCTTCCACACCTCCCCCCTCCCCCACCTCCTTCTGTACCTCCCCCCTCCCCCACCTCCTCCCTCACACCTCCCCCCCTTGCCCCCTCCCCCCTCCTCCCCATCTCACCCTCCCCAGGCTCACAGCCACCCTCTCCCTCCACCCTGCTCCACCCTCCCTCCTCCCACTCCCCCTCTCTGCTTCCGGCGTCCCCCTCCTCCTCAGACTCCCCGCCGTCAGCCGACTCCATGACCTTCATGGCATCTTCGCCCAACACTGCCTGCCCAGCTCCAGCATCCAGCCCTGTTGGGCCCTTGTCTGCATGTGTGTCCACTGTGGGGGAGAGGTATGTAAATTACCACTATGGTCACACATCTGGCACATCATACGAACATGTCCTGTGGCCCGCAGGCCATTGCCCCACAGGGATGTGCCGCATCACTCACCGTCACAGTGGGCCAGCCGTTCCCGCTGCACTTGCCCCACGAAACGGGGGTATCTGGCTCACAGCTCATGGGCCTTCTTGTGCAGGTCCTCAACCTGTGGGGGATTCAACTTGTGGGGACATTAGAGGACAGCCATCCATTGCCAGCTGGTGCTGACCACACAGATACCTGCGTGCAGCAGGTGGCTGCCCCTATTGTGTCCTACATATCGACCCTTAGCTTTTGCCCCTGCCACACACATGTGTGCATTGCAGCTGTGCATGTCCAGTTGGGCCCTTACGTGCCCTGTGTGCAGGCCCCCTGGCACCCATTGCCGCAGAGGCGGACTATCCATTTTTGGGCCTACAACACCGACCATATGTGCCCTTGCCGTGCTGTGGGTCACGGGCACCATGCATGGGGGGCTGCATGATGTCAGCATACATGCATGGTGTGCCGGGGGGGGGGGCGAGCCACTTCCCGTACATATGCACCACTATGTCAGCATGTCTGCGGGACCCATCAGCCTGTCTGCAAACCTTATCCAACATATGCACAGACTGCATAGCCAGGTGCCACTGTACGCACTGGCATGGGCGATGGTCATGTGTCTCACCAGTGGCCCCTGCACACAGCAGCAGCCACACCCAAGTGTGCCCTGGGGATGTATCGCTATATGCCCTGCAGGCTCCAGACACAACATGGCGATATGAGTGGCCTGCACACATCAGCCAGTATACCTACCATAACACCGTGATGTAAAGTAGACCTCTGTAGTGAGGCCTGGGGCATCCTGGGGATATGGCAGACCTGTGAAACCTATACAGGAGCAGGTACCAGAACACCAGGATGGATGATAGGCCTCTGTAGTGAGGCCTGGGTCATCCTGGGGATATGGCAGACCTGTGGAACTCACACAAGAGCAGGTACCTGAACACCAGGATGAATAGTGGGCCTCTGTAGAGCGGCCTTGGGCATCCTGGGGATATGGCAGACCTGTGAATCCTATACAGGAGCAGGTAGCATAACACCACGATGGATGATAGGCCTCTGTAGTGAGGCCTGGGTCATCCTGGGGATATGGCAGACCTGTGGAACTCACACAAGAGCAGGTACCAGAACACCAGGATGGATGATAGGCTCTGTGGTGAGGCCTGGGGCATCCTGGGGATATGGCAGACCTGTGAAACCTATACAAGAGCAGGTACCAGAACACCAGGATGGATGATAGGCCTCTGTGGTGAGGCCTAGAGCATCCTGGGGATATGGCAGACCTGTGAAACCTATACAGGAGCAGGTATCATAACACCAGGATGGATGATAGGCCTCTGTAGTGAGGTCTGGGGCATCCTGGGGATATGGCAGACCTGTGAAAGCTATACAAGAGCAGGTACCGGAACACCAGGATGGATGATAGTCCTCTGTGGTGAGGCCAGGGCATCCTGGGGATATGGCAGACCTGTGAAACTCACACAAGAGCATGTACCATAACACCAGGATGAATAGTGGGCCTCTGTAGTGCGGCCTGGGGCATCCTGGGGATATGGCAGACCTGTGAAACTCACACACGAGCAGGTACCAGAACACCAGGATGGATGATAGTCCTCTGTGGTGAGGCCTGGGGCATCCTGGGGATATGGCAGATCTGTGAAACCTATACAAGAGCAGGTACCAGAACACCAGGATGGATGATAGGCCTCTGTGGTGAGGCCTGGGGCATCCTGGGGCTATGGCAGACCTGTGAAACCTATACAAGAGCAGGCACCAGAACACCAGGATGGATGATAGGCCTCTGTAATGAGGCCTGGGGCATCCTCGGGATATGGCAGACCTGTGAAAGCTATACAAGAGTAGGTACCGGAACACCAGGATGGATGATAGGCCTCTGTGGTGAGGCCTGGGCATTCTGGGGATATGGCAGACCTGTGAAACTCACACAAGAGCATGTACCATAACACCAGGATGAATAGTGGGCCTCTGTAGAGCGGCCTGGGGCATCCTGGGGATATGGTAGACCTGTGAAACCTATACAAGAGCAGATGCCAGAACACCAGGATGGATGGTAGGCCTCTGTAGTGAGGCCTGGGGCATCCTGGGGATATGGCAGACCTGTGAAACCTATACAAGAGCAGATACCAGAACACCAGGATGGATGATAGGCATCTGTAGTGAGGCCTGGGGCATCCTGGGGATATGGGAGACCTGTGAAACCTATACAAGAGCAGGTACCAGAACACCAGGATGGATGATAGGCATCTGTAGTGAGGCTTGGGGCATCCTGGGGATATTGCAGACCTGTGGAACTCACACAAGAGCAGGTACCAGAACACCAGGATGAATAGTGGGCCTCTGTAGTGGGCCAGGGGCATCCTGGGGATAGGGCACATCAGTGACACTGCAACAGGGTCAAATACCATAGCAATGGGATGGATCATAATTCTCTATAATGGATTCTGCGGCCCCCTGATGACAGGGCGGATCTGTTAGTATCGAGAGGAAGGTCTACATTGATCCCATTTGGACACACAGCCACCTGCTTTCCCTTGCTGTGGGTGTCTGATATGTGTGTTGGTTACCAGATTTTCTTTCTTAAGACCTAGGTTTGGGTGCCTGTCACCATGCACTTACCTGACGTGGGTAATCTGAGCCTCTATTGTATCACCTGGTGAGGCACACCCAGGCCCTCCTTACTCTGCTAAGGTCCTGCCTAAGGGGAGGAGCCTGGAAATAGGCGCTCCTGGCGGAGGCAAATCAATTCGGCCAGCAGAGACAGGTTTGCATGTGTGAAAGCAGGCTTTCTCGATCTGGCAACCATCTTGTCTGCTGTATATTCTCAGACCTCATATGATGCAGTAAAAATTTGCCTGCACAGTGCGTGCTTCTCACTGTGTGTATGAATGCATGTACCCACGTGTGTACCTATGTGCGTAACCTCCCTTTGTGGTGTGTGTTGGTCTGTTTTGTCGCTCTATTTGTTTATGTTGGTGGTATCCTTTTCTATATCTGAGTACAACTAGTCTTTCTAGTTCTGACATGCCCTATCCCCATCATTTTCCCATTCTGGTATCCCCTTCTGGGATTTGAACTCACAAGACATTGTAGTCTGACATATTGCCTAACCACTGCGCTACACATAATGTGTTATGTTGGTTTGACGGACCATCTTTTTGTGGGCATTGGGGCCTGACATTACAGAATGTCAGGCTTTCAGCCATCTGGGCCTCAGGCGCGTGTTGGGCTAACATTGATTACGGCACCTTGTTGCGCGCCTTGCACAATGCTATGCTAAGGAATGCGTCCTGGGGCTCCCCGGCCCTAATAGCACGTTGTACGTCGCCCAGTACCGCGCCTCAGAACATGGCACGTTCCTGGGTTTCTTCTATGGTATATTGTGCGAGCGCGCCTTAGTAGGCGCGTTACTGGGCGCCATATTGTACAGTGCCATATAAAATGCTCGTCTTGTGCCCTGTGAGGCACCTTCTGCGACACCTTCTCAGGGTCCCTTGGCAGCGCACCGTACTGGGCACACCTGGACAGGTCATCCTCGTGGGCTCCCTGGGATTTTTCTACATAGTTCACAGTGGCATAACAATGTGACGGTGCCCTAGGTTACTTTGCCCTGTGGCCTGCAAGGTGGCTCAGGTTGGCATGCATTACGTATGTCCAGAGATACTGATATCATGCTAAAACTGGATCGGCCACAGTTTACTGCCACTGCACAGGTGCTTGCGGGTGAGGGCTTGACACTCCTGGACGTGCCATATCTGCAGCCAGACCATGTGCCTGCCAGCACTGGTGACATACATGTTGTGGGCAACTGTACCACAGCACTGAGTGTGGGCAATGTAAAGTACTGAGAGGGCAGTGGGTGACAGATGCTGGGCATACGTGTCCCCCAGGGGGTCTGGGTTGCCAGGATGGTTATGATGAGTGGTGGACAGAGATGTGGTGGTACCATACAGCTAAGATAGAGGTGAGGCAGGCAACATAGGGGCACAATGCAGGACAGGTTCACAGTGCATGACCTGTGGTGGCAGCCTGCACAGGCAGTCCGGACTCTACTCAGCTGGCAGACGCAGATGGCCGGACCAGAGGACTGTCGCCCACTGTGGTGCATCTCTTATGGGCTGGCAGCACATATCTGCAAGAAGATGAGTGTTAGAGGCATGCAGGGTATCTGAGTTGGGCATGCATGGTGGGGGACAATATGTGATCGAACCCATGGACACAGTTTGGAACGTCATTGTATGAAACAGTGGGTTATACCTGTATGGCCTGGTGTACAACAGTGCCTGGGTACAGAGGGACTGCAGTTCACCGCATGGACCATCTGCTCTGTGTGCCAGGTTATGGTAACTGCACCAGCACCCATGATGCATTGCACTTGCAGAACAGTGGTCTACAGCAGATCACCAAATGGGGTCTGCACCTCTCTGTTACCTCAGCCTGGTAAGATGTACTGGCATGCAAGATACTGGCACAGAGTAGCTACGGACCCTGCCATTGTGCAGGTTCTGTATTCACCCTGAGGGTAAGGATGGCTGCCCAACACTAGGTCCACTGTACATGTGGTGCTACATTATAGGTCCTGCTGCATATCCCCATCACTGGCAGTGTGTGGCAGGTGTCCCAGGCAGTATGGCAAAGGTACCTCTGTACCCATCTGTGTTACACAGTCACAGATGTTCCCCCCCCACCCCACCCCACTCCACTCCACTCCACTCCACTCCACTCCACCCCACCCCTGGGATCCATAGACCACCCAGGTCAGTGTGTACCCAGTGTTAAGGTCTGGCTGCCATAGCCACCTGTTAGCAGGTCAGAGGAGTGCCCAGTGTCTTATGAGGGTTATGTACCATGGCCCCCTACTGCTCAGAGTGGTATGAACTATGTGCCCCCCCGAAGGGCCCCATTACACCCATCTTGTGGGCGTGGGGGGAACTGACTGTGGGACCAGCAAGCCTGTTTGTGATGGCCAAGAAAATCCCTCTAGGGCTAGTGTGCATGAGACATACTGGTGACTAGAGCATTGAAGACCAGCATTAGTGGGGGGTTGCTGTATGAATCCTCACTTGCCAGAGGCTGCTGTACATCATCAGACAATGCTGTTGGACTGCACCAGCATACACAGTGTTCTCACCATGCACAGACTAATTAAAGCCTTGCCACTGCCCAGTCTGTGGTACATGGTCAATGAGAACACATGTGCACCCAGACATAGGCTGGCCAGCACACACACCAAGCAAGTATGTCAGTGATTGGGCCCCCAGAACTAGGGGTCACACAGGTATCACTGGAGACAGATCGTAGAGGACTATGTGGGAACCTGGACATGCCATGGTCACTGTTTAGTCAGGGCGAGACTGCCCTTCCAGCATGGCATGATGTAGCCACCCTGTCCATGCAGGTGGGGTTCGAACACTAACGTGTACCAGCCACTGCAATACTCCCTGTGCAGATTCAGCCTGCCCAATTCGCCCTATCTGGCCCATACCCACACTACCTTGCTCCTCATTATGCACATTCACAGGCTGTTGCTGGTAACAATGGACAATGTGGGTGGGGGGGGTGGTAGGTTGGCAGCCACAAAACTATAGATAGACATATATACACACACTCCTACTGCAGCACTGTGCAGTTTTTCTGTTATATCTATGTAGTAGGGCAAAGGTTTGTGATGTGTTCTGCAGGGTCTGTAGCTGGGACCTGAACCTGTAACCCTCTGCTCTGAGTCACACTGGCTGTGTGTACTGCACCACAGTGGAGCTGCAGGTGCACAGTCCTCCCTGGGCCATACCTTTACATCTCCTCAGCCAGACATTTCCTTTTTTTACTGGTTTTTCTGTTATATCTATGTAGTGGGGCAAAGGTTTGTGATGTGCTCTGCAGCTGGGACCCGAACCTGTGACCCTCTGCTCTGAGTCACACTGGCTGTGTGTACTGCACCACAGTGAGGCCACAGAGGTCAGCAGTCCCTGACCCATACCATTATGTCTCCTTTGAAAAACATTTTTTGTTGCACTGTTGCACTGCACACCACGTACTAGTATAGGGCATGGCCTGGGTCCACTGTATACAGATGCCACTGCCCCCTCCAGCACGGATACCCCCCCCCCCATGCTGTGCTAACATAACCATATGCTGTTTGTGCTTGTTGTGCAACATTCCAGGCCATCCACTGTTCAGGTAGGCAGGTGCCTACGGTGCGGCGTCTGGGGTGGGAGGCATACATGGACATCCCCACCCCCCATCACGGCCTAGCAACATTCTATACCTTCAACATGGTGGTGTGATGGATGCGGGGGTATCCTGTCTCTGCCCTGGCAACTATTGGTTAGTGTGGACAAGTTTTTTGTATCTTGTGTTTGGCCTTTGTCAGATGCTGCCTTTTCCACTTCCAGTTTCTATGTTCCTATGTGCCACCTAGGCGCCCGCCTAGTCCACCCTGTGTCCCAGCTTCCCCCACTACATGTACCGCCTGCAGCCCCCTATGCCCCATTTGCACCATTGCCATAGTGGCCTTTCATACTTGGACACTATGCTGTTGCTGATAATGGAGCACTACTATCACGTTTCCTGGGCTCCCTGCCTATGCTGTACATTGCTGACACTTAAATGGTTTCTCTCTCCTGCAAATGTGCATCTAACGGCAGGTTTTCATTCGCGGTAGGATTCAGCCCTTCAGTTCAGCACGTTAGTGTGAAGGGAGCCTCTCCCCACCCACTCCCCGCCCATTGACCCCTTCTCTCCGCTCTCTCTCCACCCTCTGCGGTGTTTATCGTGGCCGGGGACATTAACGATTGTTAGGTAACGTTAATGCGCGCTAGCGTTACATACCGCACGTTAACGTAACATACCACGTGTTACCGTTACCGCGCGGGATGTAACGTTACCGCAGTTTAGTAAACATACCCCTTAGTGTTAAGTTCTCCCTCCCCTCTGAGATTCTGACAATTAAACTCAACAATCATGATCATCACAACACCATTCCTCCCACAATAATACTGTAAAAATGGGCATCACACTTTTAAATATTAAACGTTGCTTTGCATGTAATGGGGTCTATTCTGTCTCGCGAATCCATCCCCGCTATTCGTCCTCCTTGGCATCCCC
This sequence comes from Ichthyophis bannanicus, assembly GCA_033557465.1. Taxonomy (NCBI): domain Eukaryota; kingdom Metazoa; phylum Chordata; class Amphibia; order Gymnophiona; family Ichthyophiidae; genus Ichthyophis; species Ichthyophis bannanicus. Next base: position 785,186,724 of record CM066033.1, read on the forward strand.
AACTAAGTGTCCCTGTACAAACAAGGAGTTTGTATGGGAAAGCTTAGATGGGGGCAGGAGGGGGCGGGGCAGAGTTAGGGTGGGCAGTGGGCGGTCTGTGGCCCCGGACTTACAGGGCTGATTCTGAAGTTGGCCTTGTACGTCCAGGGCTGGCAGACTGGACGGGACACTTATTCCACCTCGGAAGTGGAATAAGTCTCCCTAGACATCAGGGGATGGGAGGCCTGGCTGGGAGCAAAAAGCTGAGGGGGTGCAGGAGATTCCCTGCAGCCTGACCCTGGCCATGGGAGGCAAGATCAGGGATCGGGCTGCAGGGAAAGGTGAAAGTGATTGGCGGCCAGGGATTGCGGCTCCTGTATGGAGATACAGTGGCATGGCAACCGGAAGCCATGGCGCCGCAGTTCCATTTAGGAGCATGACTGAGTTAGCCGGACATGGCCTGTAACTGCAGGCCAATGGGAATTGGGTCCCAGCCTGCACGTACAAGCCTAGATGCAATTCTGATCCCGCGGGAGCTAGATGTGCGCTGCGGGATCAGAATCTGGTCTATCTCTGCGTCTGGTTCTAACCGGATGCACGGAGGCTGGGACGCGCAGAATGGAATGTGCCTCCACGTGTTTGTCCACTTGCCCTGTGGGTACTATAAAAGGATGTGCTGAAAGGATCTACTTTTTTTTATTGGACTTCTGCTCTTCTTTGCCATCCCTCAGAAGCTGCTGCCCAAGGAGATTACCTAGTCATACTAATGGATGAGCCAGTCCTGCATATGGTCAATGCTCCTAGATGCCAATTCAAAGGTTCTGATCTAGTATCAATAGAAGTGTAGATCTTCCACTGCCCTTCCCCGCCAGGAAAGACCCCCCCCCCCTCCCCAAATGACACTATCCAAACTACAAGTCCAAGGTTCTCATCCCCTAGAACAGGGGTTCTCAACCAAGTCCTCAGGACCCACCTAGCCAGTCGGGTTTTCAGGATAACCACAATGAATATGCATGGGAGAGATTTGCATATAATGGAGGCAGTGTATGCAAATCTCTGTCATACATATTCATTATGGTTATCCTGACAGGCTTGAGAACCACTGCCCTAGAACCTTCTAAATCCCCAGTCAATTCCCCCCCCCCCAGCCCTCCTGCCCCCTTTCCCAAATCTACAGTACCTTGCCAATGCCAGTCTCTGGTGCCTAGTGGTACCCTGTACCGCTGGACACCAGAGGCTGGCAAGGTAGACCTGGAGGGGGCCTAGAGGGGTGGGGGCTCATTGGAGGAGTTATTGTCCGAAGGTCTGCGTGGAGTCTAGGGGATATGGGGGGCCTTGGACTGGAGGTCTGTAAAAAGTATTTGGGGGTTGGGAAGTCTGGTGGGGCAGGGGTCTTCGGGAGGGTCTTTACTTAGAGTAAAGGGGGAGGGGTTCACACTTCTATTTATATTACACTATCCCTTTAAGAAAGATCCCCAGGAGCAAAAGACCATGATGCCAGGAAGCAGAATAACATAACTTGCAAAGTTGATTGCAAGTTACATTATTCATATACTGTGAAAGTTAATAGCTTTTAGTTTGTTTATTTATTTATTTAACATTCTTTTACACTGCAGACACACTCAATACAAGGAATGTCTTGGATATTTTGTGAACACCATGGAGTATCTTTTCAGTCTTGTTTAATATTTAATTCAACTGTCACTTCAATTATGAAGCACTAATCACTCATACTTGCTTGGCTGATAGAGGCATTCCATGGTTTTATCTTTTACAACACTGCACATAGTAACGAGGTCATTCCAGATGACGAATAGTGCCATTGTATGTGCGGCCCAGATGTGTCAGTGGCAAAAATCTCCCCTAGCGTATGCTGCACTCATTGCGCCTGCACGTTTGCAGCGCTTGTGCAGGGATCACTGTATGAGGGGGCGGAGCAAGAGCATAGCTAGGTGCCAGGATGTACACATTGTATTCAGAAATGGCTGGTGTTCAGGCTATTCCTGCCTGAAGGACAGGAGGTAGCACTGATTTCAGCCTGAACCCCCCTGCCCCCCCCCCAATGGCAATGGCTGGCTGTGGCACTTGACAACACGACCCTGGCCATATGTGCCTGCGGCAATGATTGGGCACCAGTATGCAGAGGCCTATGTGGTACATGCGATTCTGTACCACAATGGAGGGGGACAAAACCATGTTACAGGCTGCCACTGCACATTCGCACCAGCAGCAATGTGGTCATGTGGGGACGAGCAGGTTTGGCTACATCTAATATGGTGGAATCCAGTGAGAACCAGCCCATCTATCTCCCCGATTCTGCCATTGCAGGTGTATCCATACCCATTGGTTGCAAATCGGATCTAACTTGGCCCCATCTTCAATTTCACCATGTCACAGCCCAGGTGTACATTGTATGGAATCTGTCTCTACCTGTTTGCAATTAGGTAAAATGGAATGCTCTCTCTAAACCAAGCTACCCTGGATTCAATTTCACTCTGTTGTTGTTGTTAAGTGCCGTCGAGTCGGTGTCGACTCATGGCGACCCTCTGGATAGTCGTCCTAAATTGTGTTCGGTCTTCAGTCAGGTGGCTCATTGTTGACCGGCTGGTACCCATAGCTGCTGTTATTGTATCGATCCATCTCATTGCTGGCCTCTCTTTTGCATTGACCTTCTATCTTGCCAAGCATGAAGTCTTTCTCTAATGATCTCTCTCTTCGCAAGATGTGTCCAAAGTATGAAAGTCAAAGTCTTGTCATCTGAGCTTCTAAAGAAAGCTTAGGTTTGATCTACTCTAGTACTGACTGGTTTGTTCTTCAAAGCAGTCCATGGTATATGCATTATTCACCACCAGCACCATAATTCAGTGGCATCAATTTTCTTCCTGTCTATCTTTTTCACTGTCCAACTTTCACATCCATATGACATTATTGAAAATACTATGGCTTGAATAAGTCGAATCTTTGTATGGAGAGAGACATCTCTGCTCTTGAGAATCTTGTCTAGGCCTTTCATAGCCATTCTGCCAAGAGCAATGCAAATCTGAACCTACTGCCAGTTAGTGGAGGGAATGTGCTAGAAGATCTACAGAAGAAATAAAAGAAACCATACAAAAAGCTTTTTCCTGAAGGAGGCAGGGACAAGATGGCTTCAGAGTAGGACATGGAAGCAGAGCTGAGTCTCTGTTAATTTTTATTTGTTTCTTTGTCTATGCTGAAAAGGAAAATCTCAAAGGCTCCCCGCCTCAAAGCAAGATATGACTCAATCTTAGCAATTACCTATTACTGCTTTCATGAAGGCTGTATCCACTTCAGGTATATCTGCTGCTTCAGGGCTTAGGAAAAGCCACAGTATGAAGTGTAATGTTTTGCTTAGCCTGTTAGACCTTGTACTTCCGCTTTCCAGGCGGTAATTAAGCGGTATGCAACTGGATGGTGATACAAAAGTGGTGACGTCTGTTGTAGCGGAAGAAAGGGGCCTACTCCACCTCCCCACACAAAGATCCTAGTGTCAGCAACTCAACCAGTATTGAAAGAAGTACTAAGTCAGGGTAGCAAGATACTACATTGAAGGAAGCAAAAACAGCCTTCAGTTAGCCTGTGGGAGCAATGCGTGTTTGGGCATTATTAGAAAAGGTTCAGAGAAGAGCCACCAAAATGGTAAAGGGGATGGAAGGATACGCCTATGAAGAAAGGCTAAAAAGGTTAGGGCTCTTTAACCTGGAAAAGAGACGGCTGAGGGGAGATATGATAGAAGTCTATAAATTAATGAACGGAGTTGAACGGGTAAACGTAGATCGATTGTTTACGTTATCAGAATATAGAAAGACTAGGGGACATGCAATGAAGCTACAGGGTAAACTATTTAAGACTAATAAAAGAAAATATTTTTTCATTCAACGTGTAATCAAACTCTGGAATTTGTTACCGGAGGATGTAGTAAGAGCTGTTAGTGTAGCTGGGTTTAAAAAAGGTTTGGACAAGTTCCTGGAGGAAAGGTCCATAAACCATTATTAAGAAGGGACCCAGGATATCAATGCTTGACCCAGTACAAGCATTGCGGAACCTGTGTCTTTTGGGGAAACTGCTAAGTACGTATGACCTAGATTGGCCACTGTTGGAAACAGGATACTGGGCTTGATGGACCTTGGTCTGACCCAGTATGGCATATCTTATGTTCTTATTATCTTATGGGGGTATGTCGCCACTGGTAAGACCAAACATAATCACCCCGATTCCATTTGGTCTGTCTTAGAATTGTTCTATAAAACTTGTACTGGTTTGCAGCTTCAACTGCTCAGAACGCTATTAAACCTCAAACTTTGGAAATTCAGATAGAGTCCCAAGTTGTTGTATTGGAGGACTTGGCCAGAAGGAGGAAGGGAAGGGTCTCAGTGCCAGAAAATTCAATCAACTTTGATGTAGGATAAGCTGCTGATTTATAGGGAACCGGAATATTTTACCAGATGTTTAAGTTTAAGATTATTGAATTTTCCACATTCTGATATTGTTACCCCTAGAGACTGTTGCACAGATTTTTTAAAGAAGTTCTGAAATTTCCTGAAGTGGCTTTTCCTCCATTGCATAGACTTTATTTTCTTCCTATGCCAAAGTCTCCTCGGAGAGCTTGGATTAACTTGGATATGACAGCAATCGCTTGAGGAGCTAAGAGATCAACATTGTTAATTAATTTTGGTTTTCTGCAGGACAAAGCTGTACGGAGGCTTTATTTTTGTTGTCAGGATACTTCTTTTCGGAGGGGAAGGTTCTTATTTTTCTAAATGTTTCTAGATGGACACAGGCCCATAGATGGAAAATCCTGGCTTTGTGTCAGAGAGTTGCATCTTTTGGGGGTCCGATTTCCCCTCTGATTTCCTTGTAAATGTGTAAGTTGGTAGGATAAGAAACAATGGTTTTGCACTTATTGCAGGTTTTCTGCCCAAAAAAACATGTAGTAAGTGCAAATCCTCTGTGGTAACTGCAGGGGGTGTGCCAGCATCTGCCATGTATTTAACACGCAGGGCCACATGGGCCCACATTCCACAGCCCAAACCTCAAAGAAAGAAAACAAGTGGTTGCAGCTGCAATGTTCCCCCTCCCTGATTGACCCCTCCAATCTGAAGCCCCATCGCAAACCCCTCTGATATGAACCCTCTGTGCAGCCCCCCTGATCTGAACCCCCTGAGCACCCTCCTTCAGCACCACCTCCACCAAAGAAAGCAACTCAACACATAAGCCACTCCAAGAACCCCGATGGGTTCCCCCATCAATAGACACCCAACTAGGACCATTCTCCCACCCCTCAACCCTCTCCCCCCTAGATCTTATCCAGAGATCTCTAATAGTTCTAATAGTGTAGGAGTGGTCTCCCTCCACTTTTGCCCTGGCTCCGGCAATTCACAAAATGGTGCCGGTAACCTATAGTGGTAGCAAAGTCTCATTCACTAGCAATCTCCAGTTGGCACACCTACTGTCCGCTCGACCTTTCCCCGATCTCACTCTACAGTTCCAAGGGCAGGTAGTGCAGGACCTATCCAGCATGTTCGCAATTACCAGAGGTGTTTAGTGCATGCTGAACACCAAGGTAACCACTTACAGCACTTTAGTAAAAGGGCCCTCATATGTATTTTTTGACTCTTCTCATTTGAAGCTAAAGGAATAAACCGATTTTCAGTTGACAGAGCATAGAAATGAGTGATTTCTTTCAGAGCTATTTGTTCTGTGATATAGCATAACCAGCTCTTTTTCCTTTTTACCTTTTCTTGTTACCAGCTTCCTATGATCAGTGTATTGGTTCCCCTCTATATTGGTGGTTTGATTGCATAAATTTCTGAAAGTTTTATTTTTTCCTATTTTCTTTGTTTAACGTGTCTTGAATTTATGTATATTCCAATCTGAATTTTTGTTTTACATTAAAATGCTAAATTTAAAAAATAAATTAAAGGCTTTTTTCCAAATGGGTTATTGTGTGCATACCATGACAGTCAAGAGCCTCACTTCTAAGCTGGGATATGTAGAATATGATCTCAGCTCTCAACTCTCAAATTTACTGCTAATGCTCAGCATAGTATTTGCATTGTACCAAAGAGAGCTTCCTTCTGGAGTTCTCCTCTTTCTTCCAGTTATTGGCAGATTTGTTTTTTATACCGTCTCAATTTAAATATAGGGTTTGTAGCATAAAGGCAGTAGCACATCATCTCCTCTTAATGTGTAGAAGTCCACTTAACTGTAGATAATCCTCTTAACTATTTCATTCCTCTCTGTGGTTTATTGCCTGCCACAATGAGTCCATGAACACGCTCACATGTCCTTTATCCATGACAGGAATATTACCTGTCATGGATAAAGGATAGTGTCTACACTATCGCTACCATCATTGTTAGATCTAATCCATAAGCTACTGTAGCTTATGGACTAGATCTAACCATTTTTCTTTTTCCTTCCTAACATACTTCAATTGAAATATTATCTTTCTGAGATTTAGGGGTATGTTTACTAAACTGCGGTAATACCATTCGCGTTAGGATCCGCGGTAGAGGCAGAAATACCCAAATAAGGACATGGGTGGTACATCGTTACCGATAACGCGCGTTACAAGGTGCCATAAATTAACAAGTGTTAGAGGGCGCCGTGGCACATTACCGCGCATTAATCTTAAGAAGGCGCGCAGACATGCATACACAGAAACAGAGCTGTAGCACAATGGTTGCTACACTGACTGATGATACAGGGGTCATGGGTTTGATTCCCCAGTGTGTCTAATAAATAAGGCTGACTGAGGCATTATGTTTAACCCTTTGAAGGCCTACTTTAAAATTTTAATCCATATTCTGCAGCTGGGTTAATTTTTGCATATTTCAGGAAAATTGTACCCGTCTTATTCAATATGTTCTAATTGTGATTTTCCTTCTGCTATGGTCATGTATTATATACCATTTGATAGGAATATTTAGTCAGAATTTTGGATCCCGAGAGTTTTGGGCTTGGCCTGGAAAGGGTTAAGAATTGGGTTGTGAGGAATTTTAGTTTTACTGTAATTAGTGCTGCCAGCAAACACACCCTCACAGTGGCGTAACCTAAGGTGCCGCATAAGGCACCCTAGAAGGCACTCCATAGAGCACATTACAAAGTGTGCTGTATGCCAAGGCACCCTATAATGTCCCCTATAGGACACCTTATAAGGCACCCTATAGGGCGCCTTATGAGGCACCCTAAGGTGACAGTACTCTGAGGGTGTTTCTGCAGGCAGCACAAATGTACAATAAAAACAGACAATGCCTCAGACAGCCCTAGCAACGAACCCCACTGTGGGTTTTGAAGCCATGACCTCTGGCTCCATGGGCAGTGAAGTAACCAGTGGGTTACAGCTGCTAACAAACCCCTGGCTGGTTACAGGAGGACTGCACGGCACCACACAAACATTCTGATGTAGTTACCAGGATAGGGTCAACCCACCCATACCCAGGATGCACAGCACATGCAAATCAGCAGTCTACAGATGATCACAAGATGGGGTATGCACCCCACAGCACCTCAGCCTGATAGGGGGTGCCGACGGTGTGTGTTAGTGGCACAGAGTAGCTACAGACCGTGACATTGTGCGGGTCCTGTGCTCACCCTGAGGGTGAGGTGGGGTGCCTAGCACCATTTTCGCAGCACCTGGCTTTGCCGAGATAGGCTATGCTGCAGGTCTCCATCAGTGCTAATGTGTGATAGGTAGTCCTTGCAAACACCCCTAGGATATGCCTGTGTCCATCTGTATTTCATATCTAGCCCTTGTGGACTATGATGCACCCAAAAAAGTGCATACCCTGTGTGGGTACCATGGTCACATGATTGAAGTGAAGGAGACTGTTTGGACCCACAGGTGGATTACATACCACCACCCAACCCACCATGGCTGAGGGTGGGAGACAGGATCTCCCACCAACAGATCCACGTTCTACCCCACTGCAACAGTGGCAGTACAGGGAACAATCACCCCAGCCCTGCTGGGGAACAGACACCCTACAGGGCAGGCAACGTAGAGCTGTACACATCCATAAAGCTATAGCAGACAGACCGTAGGCCTGGAAATGCACAGCTGCCCCCCACCACTATCTGACATTCTCCAGCAGCAAGCCTCCAGCCGCTGCACCCTGCAAGGTGTTCCAGCAAGACACATACAAGCTGCAGACAGTCTGCTAGTTAATCCATAGTGCATGTCCCTGGAGGAAATGCATGTACCCAGAACTGGGATGTCAGCATACACACCAAGCAGATAAGTCAGTGATTGAACCCCAAAAGAGAACCCATAAATATCACATGAAAAAGATACTATATAACACTATGGGGGAACCTAGCCATGCAATGGTCACTGATCAGTCAGGGTGAGAGTGGCCTCCCAGCAGGACATGCTGTGGCCACCCTGTCCGTGCAGGTGGTGGCTGGCCACTACAATGTCCGAGCCATTGCCCTATGCTATGTACAGATGGATCCAGGCCAGGCTCTCCTATCCTGGCAATTCCCACAATACCTTGCTCCTCATTATGCACATTGTCAGGCCAAGGGGAAAAAACAAGGAGCACTTGTGCTTGCAAAAGTCCAGCAGGAACCACAAAAAGCAAGAACCAGAAGTCAGGACTATTCAAAACCAATTTATTGATAACAGAACCCGACGCGTTTCGGCAATGATGCCTTCATCAGGGGGTAACAGCTATAATGTAAATAAAAATAATAATATACATCAACCGTAAAGGAAATAAATAAAATAAAATAAACGAATACTTGAAATGTTATAATCTGGATAAAAACTGGGACTGGTGGAGCTAACATCAATAAAATTAAACAAAGACAAATGTATAAAAATGTATAAAAACGCAGGACATAGAAATATGATAATCAAAAGTAATAATGGTAAACATAAACACTTATAGACAATTATGAATACAAGTATGTCTGAGAAAAATAAATGAAAAACAACATAAATCTCATAACATTAAGAGAAAAAGAAAATGATTCAAAAAATTCTGGTACTTACATACAATCATGTGCATGGGCTAAAAGTATAATCCTGAGTTCAAGGCTGTGTACGTTATGTCTCACTATATTGAAGAGACTGAATGTTGCCTAAGTTGGACTACAAATATAATAAGTAGCAAGGTAAGACATCAGTTGAACTCAAACATGTTAAGAAAATCGTAAATAGTTAAATTATTGAACAAGATAACAACAATAAAGTAAATATATAATATATAATACATTATTATATTATTTTATCAATAAATGTTAATAAGCATATTGATTATCGGACCATCAGAATGTATACGGCTGTTTTAAAATGAGACTAATAAACAGAGAGTCAAAGGTTGAGAATCTATATCATGGCAAAAAAGTAAAACCAGGAAAGACATATCAACTATTCCAAAGAGGTAAAATTGCACAAATCGAAGGTGCCAACACATAAAATAACATTAAATAGTCTGAGTGGTAAGTCATTTATACGTATGAAGATAACATCAAATAATTTAAATAATAAATTGATGATTATGTGTGTTTGTACCTATATCTTTGTATTGAGAGGGAAGACCAATGATAGTAAAAAGATTAGCTCAAGTAAAATTACTATAAAGGATATATATGTAATAACATGTGCGTACCCACTAATGATATGTTTGATAGAGCACACGCTTATCTAAATCTTAAAAAACTGTATGTATGCATAATTAATTAATTAAATAAATGAATAAATATGGTTTATCTTAAAAATTTGATAAATTAAAAAACAATGATCTTAATTAATCCTGTATCAGGAGATGCAACAAGAGTATTATGATCAAGACTCTGATATTGAGACAATGACATTAATTGAGAACAGTATGTAATTGATTTAAAGGACATATATGAATTTCTTGATAACGTTATATCATTCTCTAGATGCAGTAAGTTAACGATATAGAACTTATGTAGTGGAAAAATTCATATGTCTTGATATAATGTCACGTACTGTTGTTGTGAGCTAGAGAAAATCACATGTGATCATTAAATAGCGGGTTTAGGAAGGAATGGGCCAAAGTTTATTTAAAACTAACCGGCATGGTGGTTTGACTCGAGGAAAAGAGATATAATGCCTCAGATGCAATTATAGTGACCCAAAGTGTAAATTACCTTAAAAAGGTCTTATTCCTTCCAAGATCGTTGCCTAAATATAAAAATGCATAAAAATGTTCAATTACTGTATGAAAACAGGTTGTTACTTGGAAAGGGTTTTATAAAAGAGAAAACTGAGTATTGAATTTAACATGTGCATTGTGAATAAAACAAGTATTGAATCAATGTAAAACTACATTTGAAACTACTTTGTTTACATGGGTCAAACTAAACGCAGTGGGGATAATACGTGAGACACGGAGGAGAATGAAAGTGACAATAAAGATACCAAAACGGACTGTTTCCATGATATAGCATTATGTATTGCTTAACTCACATTACTGCTATTGTATAGTGTGTAAGTAATTTACTCACGTCAATCCTCCGAGCGAATACAAAAAATATCTGCCTTGGAGAAATGCAAGAAGCTGATGCTACTCTCATGAAATCGAAAGTGAAAGTGCACTAGCTGCGGGGGATTTGATATAGCTTTTTTGAACTTGGCGCCAAAAAAACAAGAAAGCTGATTGGAGAATGAATAATGAGATGAAACACGTAGAAGCTCATTATAATATAATGAATAAGATCGCTAGATACCAATGTGTAATGGATGCGCTTACAAACAGCTTGTTAGTAAAATAAAGACCAAGATACCAGCAATGATACTGTTATTAAACGGAGAATGACAAGACCAATATATAAATAGATGTATCTCTAAAATACCGTGGACAATTATCTAGATCAATGAATGTGTAAACTAAAATGGACAATGAACATCATGACATGAACCATGAATTGCAGTAGAATTATCGGTAAAAACTATTAAAGAGGGGAAGAACGAACTCAATACTTGACAAGTTGTATGTCTTCTTATGCCTCTACTATCATGCAAGGTGCAAACATTAGAAATAATCTATCTTCAGGGGATACAATCGCTGGTACTACATGTAGGAAGTGAAGAGTCAAAAAATCTAAATGCATGAGCTGCAGAGAGCATATTATACCCTCTACATAGATATCAAAGAGGGGTTGATTGGAAAGCAATTAATAATGCATAAGCTGCAGAGAGCACGTAATAGCCTCTACATTAATGTTAAAGGCAAGCTAGTAGAAAAGTAATTGGTAATATAAACTTGGGGAAACTCAATGTAATATTAATAAACATTTGCTGAGAAACAGTGTGATATGTAATTGTGCTTGCAAATAAATCAGAGGTGAAATAAGAACAGAAAAACATCGATGATGATATTGTTAGTTGAAGAGATATTGTGATGAGCATCAGGATTGCAATAGAACATTACAAAGGTCCATAAATTTACAGAAAAACAGAGAGGTCTATTTCTTGATTGAGACCATGTGGGGATAGACTTTTAAATTCATAAATGTATCTCTGTTCCAGCTTCAACAGTTTTTTGTCTGTATCTCCTCCTCTCCAAGATGGTTTTATCCATTTCAAAACTAAATATTTCAAATCACTAATTTTGTGGTCAGCGGCAATCCAATGAGAGACCAAAGGCTTCTCTGTGATTTTCCGGGAAATACAACTTTTATGCTCAGTAATTCGGATACGAATTTCTCTTTTAGTTTTTCCAATGTATACAAGGTGACATGGGCACTGTATTAGATAAATTACATTGGATGTTCTACAATTTGTATAGTCGTTTAGGTATATCTTATGTCCTGATTTTAAATCCATGAAGCTATTTTTTGATGTAATGGTATGTAAACAAATGGAACATTTTCCACAACTATAGTGTCCCTTAATTTTAGGGGGAGCATGTGACCTTAGAAGGGCTGATGGAACAAGTGTGTTGGCTAAATTTGCATTTCTTTTGTGAGCAACCATAATGTGTTTTGTATCAAATGCTGGTAAAGTGGTCAATAAATGCCATTCCTGTTTAAGGATGTTCACTATTGATTTAGAATATTGTGAAAATGTTAGAGCACAAACAACCCTGTCAGGATTAGTTGGAATTTTCTTTTTCTGTAACAAAAGAGAACGATCAGCAGTAGAGGCACGAAGGTATGCTTTTTTAATACTTTCTTTTGGATATCCTCTCGTTTTAAATCTATAGTGCATATCGACAGCGTGGCGTTCAAAGTCCCTCTCTGTGGTGCAAGTTCTTTTAATTCTCAAAAACTGGCTAACTGGTAGGTTTTTTTGAATGCTCTATTGTGGCAACTGTCATAGTGGAGGAGAGTGTTGCGATCGGTGGGTTTTCTATATAGTTCTGTAACAAAACCACTATGGTCCTTCTTTATCATGATGTCAAGATAAGGAATTTTTTCAGAACTAAAGGTACCCTCAAATTGCAAATGGGGGTCCAGGGAATTAATCCATAGGAAAAATTCTTGTAGTTTATCTTCTGGACCATCCCATATGATCAGAATGTCATCTATATATCTCTTCCATAAAAGGACATTAGATGTGTAAGGATGAATAGTTAAATATTGTGCTTCAAAGTCTGCCACATAGAGGTTAGCCACATCTGGAGCCATAGAGGAGCCCATGGCTACTCCTTTTACCTGTTTGTAGAAAAGGCCACGAAAGTAAAAGAAATTCTCTGTCATCGCTATTGAGGCTAACTGTATTAGAAAAGCCGTAGGGGTACGCACTGGTCGCGTTCTTTGTATTAAGGTGTTGGCTAAAACTTCAAGTGCAGCCTGTTGAGGTATATTAGTATATAGAGAATTTATGTCCAGGGTAACTAATATGAGTTGGTCATGATATTGGTTAAATCCTTGTAAAATATTAATGATGTGTGTGGAATCACGAATGTAAGAAGGTATCTGTGTAACAAATGGTCTAAGATAGATATCAAGAAATTTGGAAATGGGTTCCAAAACTGAACCTATAGCGGACACAATCGGACGGCCTGGTGGATTCTGTAAGGATTTATGTATTTAGGTAAAGTGTAAATAGTGGGAAAATAGGATGCATTACACGCAAGTATGCAATCTCATTAGTAGTCAGATAACCTGCTTCTTTGCCTAAGAAAAGAAGAGTATCAATTTTCTGTTGTATCATTGGTGTAGGGTCATCAAATATCATCTGATAGAATTGTTGATCATTAAGTTGTCGTGTAATCTCATTAATATAATCTTCTCTATTCTGGATAACTATGGCGCCACCCTTGTCGGCTGGCTTAATTATGATGTCATTGTTAGATTGTAATGTCTTGAGCGCCTGCAGTTGTGATTTATTCAAATTAAAATAGCCAGATCGTTTATTATGTCTGTACAGGTCATCAATTTTTGAAAGGACCACATTTTCAAATGCTGAAATCATGGTATTAGTGGCGGGTGGAATCCATTTAGAGGGACTTTTAACCACGGATGGGTCTGTGGTAACTTCAGAGATATTTGTAAAATGATCAATGATTCTCAATTTCCGGAAAAATTTGTAAAGCTCCACCTGTGTAGTGAATTTGTCATGCTGTCTTGTTGGTACGTACGACAGCCCTCTATTCAAAAGAAATTTTTCAGTGTCAGATAAAGTGTAGTTAGACAAGTTAATGATGCCACCTAAAGATTCCACTCCAATTGCCTTTTGGCTGAGAAGCTCTGGGTCCGATTTGTTCGATGGGACTGGGAGACATGTTGTTCTTGTTGTCTCGTCTGCCTGTCGATAGGCGACTTGGGTGATATGCCTCTGCCACCTCCTTTCCATAGGGCAGACATTTGAAAATCCCGTTTGGGACTCCGAGGTTGTCTAGGGGGAATCGGGGCAGAGGAGGAGAAAAGAGAACCAGAGGGTTCAATAGGATGTGGAGATTGCTGTCGTGGTCTTTTATGGTCTCGCATGGGAAATTCAGATTTATCTGTTTTCCGCTCATCACATTTATGAGGGTATTTAGATGATCGCCGTGGAGATCTAGCTGTCTTCTTATAAGATGTACTTCTCCGCCTATTTTTATGTTCCGTTTTATTATAGGTCCAGTAATACACTGTTTGAAGTTTATAATCTTCCTCATCCCTCCGATATTTGGTTATCTTCATACTCTTTATTTCTTGTTTATATTCTAGGTTATTTTTTTCAAATTCCTTCATTTCATTATCAAAGTGTTAGTCTTGTTTCTTAAGATTCTCAACCTTGGATTCTATCTGTGTTTTTAGAACTGTTGTCCTGCGTTTTGAAGTATTTATCAACAAGATCATGAGATCTAAGGAACACTTGTTCAATATCTTCAACCAGTCCGACATGAATTTCTTGTCATCCCGGAACATGCCCGGGGCTTTTGCACTCTTAATCCTCTAGGGATAATTTTATTACGGCAGTACTCAAGCAATGAAGCTGCATGAAATTCCTCTCGAATATACTTTTGTGTTGTCCAGACAAGTTCCCTCCATTCTTCTTCTATATTTGGAGTAGTTTCATCAATGGTGAAGAAGGGGTCCTCTGGTAACATAGTAGTAAGATCATCCTCCTTGAAGCTGAGGATGTCCCTCCACGGAGAGAACATGGCTCCAAAAGAGCAAGGGGAAAAAAACAAGGAGCACTTGTGCTTGCAAAAGTCCAGCAGGAACCACAAAAAGCAAGAACCAGAAGTCAGGACTATTCAAAACCAATTTATTGATAACAGAACCCGACGCGTTTCGGCAATGATGCCTTCATCAGGGGGTAACAGCTATAATGTAAATAAAAATAATAATATACATCAACCGTAAAGGAAATAAATAAAATAAAATAAACGAATACTTGAAATGTTATAATCTGGATAAAAACTGGGACTGGTGGAGCTAACATCAATAAAATTAAACAAAGACAAATGTATAAAAATGTATAAAAACGCAGGACATAGAAATATGATAATCAAAAGTAATAATGGTAAACATAAACACTTATAGACAATTATGAATACAAGTATGTCTGAGAAAAATAAATGAAAAACAACATAAATCTCATAACATTAAGAGAAAAAGAAAATGATTCAAAAAATTCTGGTACTTACATACAATCATGTGCATGGGCTAAAAGTATAATCCTGAGTTCAAGGCTGTGTACGTTATGTCTCACTATATTGAAGAGACTGAATGTTGCCTAAGTTGGACTACAAGGAGGATGATCTTACTACTATGTTACCAGAGGACCCCTTCTTCACCATTGATGAAACTACTCCAAATATAGAAGAAGAATGGAGGGAACTTGTCTGGACAACACAAAAGTATATTCGAGAGGAATTTCATGCAGCTTCATTGCTTGAGTACTGCCGTAATAAAATTATCCCTAGAGGATTAAGAGTGCAAAAAGCCCCGGGCATGTTCCGGGATGACAAGAAATTCATGTCGGACTGGTTGAAGATATTGAACAAGTGTTCCTTAGATCTCATGATCTTGTTGATAAATACTTCAAAACGCAGGACAACAGTTCTAAAAACACAGATAGAATCCAAGGTTGAGAATCTTAAGAAACAAGACTAACACTTTGATAATGAAATGAAGGAATTTGAAAAAAATAACCTAGAATATAAACAAGAAATAAAGAGTATGAAGATAACCAAATATCGGAGGGATGAGGAAGATTATAAACTTCAAACAGTGTATTACTGGACCTATAATAAAACGGAACATAAAAATAGGCGGAGAAGTACATCTTATAAGAAGACAGCTAGATCTCCACGGCGATCATCTAAATACCCTCATAAATGTGATGAGCGGAAAACAGATAAATCTGAATTCCCATGCGAGACCATAAAAGACCACGACAGCAATCTCCACATCCTATTGAACCCTCTGGTTCTTTTCTCCTCCTCTGCCCCGATTCCCCCTAGACAACCTCGGAGTCCCAAACGGGATTTTCAAATGTCTGCCCTATGGAAAGGAGGTGGCAGAGGCATATCACCCAAGTCGCCTATCGACAGGCAGACGAGACAACAAGAACAACATGTCTCCCAGTCCCATCGAACAAATCGGACCCAGAGCTTCTCAGCCAAAAGGCAATTGGAGTGGAATCTTTAGGTGGCATCATTAACTTGTCTAACTACACTTTATCTGACACTGAAAAATTTCTTTTGAATAGAGGGCTGTCGTACGTACCAACAAGACAGCATGACAAATTCACTACACAGGTGGAGCTTTACAAATTTTTCCGGAAATTGAGAATCATTGATCATTTTACAAATATCTCTGAAGTTACCACAGACCCATCCGTGGTTAAAAGTCCCTCTAAATGGATTCCACCCGCCACTAATACCATGATTTCAGCATTTGAAAATGTGGTCCTTTCAAAAATTGATGACCTGTACAGACATAATAAACGATCTGGCTATTTTAATTTGAATAAATCACAACTGCAGGCGCTCAAGACATTACAATCTAACAATGACATCATAATTAAGCCAGCCGACAAGGGTGGCGCCATAGTTATCCAGAATAGAGAAGATTATATTAATGAGATTACACGACAACTTAATGATCAACAATTCTATCAGAAGATATTTGATGACCCTACACCAATGATACAACAGAAAATTGATACTCTTCTTTTCTTAGGCAAAGAAGCAGGTTATCTGACTACTAATGAGATTGCATACTTGCGTGTAATGCATCCTATTTTTCCCACTATTTACACTTTACCTAAAATACATAAATCCTTACAGAATCCACCAGGCCGTCCGATTGTGTCCGCTATAGGTTCAGTTTTGGAACCCATTTCCAAATTTCTTGATATCTATCTTAGACCATTTGTTACACAGATACCTTCTTACATTCGTGATTCCACACACATCATTAATATTTTACAAGGATTTAACCAATATCATGACCAACTCATATTAGTTACCCTGGACATAAATTCTCTATATACTAATATACCTCAACAGGCTGCACTTGAAGTTTTAGCCAACACCTTAATACAAAGAACGCGACCAGTGCGTACCCCTACGGCTTTTCTAATACAGTTAGCCTCAATAGCGATGACAGAGAATTTCTTTTACTTTCGTGGCCTTTTCTACAAACAGGTAAAAGGAGTAGCCATGGGCTCCTCTATGGCTCCAGATGTGGCTAACCTCTATGTGGCAGACTTTGAAGCACAATATTTAACTATTCATCCTTACACATCTAATGTCCTTTTATGGAAGAGATATATAGATGACATTCTGATCATATGGGATGGTCCAGAAGATAAACTACAAGAATTTTTCCTATGGATTAATTCCCTGGACCCCCATTTGCAATTTGAGGGTACCTTTAGTTCTGAAAAAATTCCTTATCTTGACATCATGATAAAGAAGGACCATAGTGGTTTTGTTACAGAACTATATAGAAAACCCACCGATCGCAACACTCTCCTCCACTATGACAGTTGCCACAATAGAGCATTCAAAAAAAACCTACCAGTTAGCCAGTTTTTGAGAATTAAAAGAACTTGCACCACAGAGAGGGACTTTGAACGCCACGCTGTCGATATGCACTATAGATTTAAAACGAGAGGATATCCAAAAGAAAGTATTAAAAAAGCATACCTTCGTGCCTCTACTGCTGATCGTTCTCTTTTGTTACAGAAAAAGAAAATTCCAACTAATCCTGACAGGGTTGTTTGTGCTCTAACATTTTCACAATATTCTAAATCAATAGTGAACATCCTTAAACAGGAATGGCATTTATTGACCACTTTACCAGCATTTGATACAAAACACATTATGGTTGCTCACAAAAGAAATGCAAATTTAGCCAACACACTTGTTCCATCAGCCCTTCTAAGGTCACATGCTCCCCCTAAAATTAAGGGACACTATAGTTGTGGAAAATGTTCCATTTGTTTACATACCATTACATCAAAAAATAGCTTCATGGATTTAAAATCAGGACATAAGATATACCTAAACGACTATACAAATTGTAGAACATCCAATGTAATTTATCTAATACAGTGCCCATGTCACCTTGTATACATTGGAAAAACTAAAAGAGAAATTCGTATCCGAATTACTGAGCATAAAAGTTGTATTTCCCGGAAAATCACAGAGAAGCCTTTGGTCTCTCATTGGATTGCCGCTGACCACAAAATTAGTGATTTGAAATATTTAGTTTTGAAATGGATAAAACCATCTTGGAGAGGAGGAGATACAGACAAAAAACTGTTGAAGCTGGAACAGAGATACATTTATGAATTTAAAAGTCTATCCCCACATGGTCTCAATCAAGAAATAGACCTCTCTGTTTTTCTGTAAATTTATGGACCTTTGTAATGTTCTATTGCAATCCTGATGCTCATCACAATATATCTCTTCAACTAACAATATCATCATCGATGTTTTTCTGTTCTTATTTCACCTCTGATTTATTTGCAAGCACAATTACATATCACACTGTTTCTCAGCAAATGTTTATTAATATTACATTGAGTTTCCCCAAGTTTATATTACCAATTACTTTTCTACTAGCTTGCCTTTAACATTAATGTAGAGGCTATTACGTGCTCTCTGCAGCTTATGCATTATTAATTGCTTTCCAATCAACCCCTCTTTGATATCTATGTAGAGGGTATAATATGCTCTCTGCAGCTCATGCATTTAGATTTTTTGACTCTTCACTTCCTACATGTAGTACCAGCGATTGTATCCCCTGAAGATAGATTATTTCTAATGTTTGCACCTTGCATGATAGTAGAGGCATAAGAAGACATACAACTTGTCAAGTATTGAGTTCGTTCTTCCCCTCTTTAATAGTTTTTACCGATAATTCTACTGCAATTCATGGTTCATGTCATGATGTTCATTGTCCATTTTAGTTTACACATTCATTGATCTAGATAATTGTCCACGGTATTTTAGAGATACATCTATTTATATATTGGTCTTGTCATTCTCCGTTTAATAACAGTATCATTGCTGGTATCTTGGTCTTTATTTTACTAACAAGCTGTTTGTAAGCGCATCCATTACACATTGGTATCTAGCGATCTTATTCATTTATATTATAATGAGCTTCTACGTGTTTCATCTCATTATTCATTCTCCAATCAGCTTTCTTGTTTTTTTGGCGCCAAGTTCAAAAAAGCTATATCAAATCCCCCGCAGCTAGTGCACTTTCACTTTCGATTTCATGAGAGTAGCATCAGCTTCTTGCATTTCTCCAAGGCAGATATTTTTTGGATTCGCTCGGAGGATTGACGTGAGTAAATTACTTACACACTATACAATAGCAGTAATGTGAGTTAAGCAATACATAATGCTATATCATGGAAACAGTCCGTTTTGGTATCTTTATTGTCACTTTCATTCTCCTCCGTGTCTCACGTATTATCCCCACTGCGTTTAGTTTGACCCATGTAAACAAAGTAGTTTCAAATGTAGTTTTACATTGATTCAATACTTGTTTTATTCACAATGCACATGTTAAATTCAATACTCAGTTTTCTCTTTTATAAAACCCTTTCCAAGTAACAACCTGTTTTCATACAGTAATTGAACATTTTTATGCATTTTTATATTTAGGCAACGATCTTGGAAGGAATAAGACCTTTTTAAGGTAATTTACACTTTGGGTCACTATAATTGCATCTGAGGCATTATATCTCTTTTCCTCGAGTCAAACCACCATGCCGGTTAGTTTTAAATAAACTTTGGCCCATTCCTTCCTAAACCCGCTATTTAATGATCACATGTGATTTTCTCTAGCTCACAACAACAGTACGTGACATTATATCAAGACATATGAATTTTTCCACTACATAAGTTCTATATCGTTAACTTACTGCATCTAGAGAATGATATAACGTTATCAAGAAATTCATATATGTCCTTTAAATCAATTACATACTGTTCTCAATTAATGTCATTGTCTCAATATCAGAGTCTTGATCATAATACTCTTGTTGCATCTCCTGATACAGGATTAATTAAGATCATTGTTTTTTAATTTATCAAATTTTTAAGATAAACCATATTTATTCATTTATTTAATTAATTAATTATGCATACATACAGTTTTTTTAAGATTTAGATAAGCGTGTGCTCTATCAAACATATCATTAGTGGGTACGCACATGTTATTACATATATATATCCTTTATAGTAATTTTACTTGAGCTAATCTTTTTACTATCATTGGTCTTCCCTCTCAATACAAAGATATAGGTACAAACACACATAATCATCAATTTATTATTTAAATTATTTGATGTTATCTTCATACGTATAAATGACTTACCACTCAGACTATTTAATGTTATTTTATGTGTTGGCACCTTCGATTTGTGCAATTTTACCTCTTTGGAATAGTTGATATGTCTTTCCTGGTTTTACTTTTTTGCCATGATATAGATTCTCAACCTTTGACTCTCTGTTTATTAGTCTCATTTTAAAACAGCCGTATACATTCTGATGGTCCGATAATCAATATGCTTATTAACATTTATTGATAAAATAATATAATAATGTATTATATATTATATATTTACTTTATTGTTGTTATCTTGTTCAATAATTTAACTATTTACGATTTTCTTAACATGTTTGAGTTCAACTGATGTCTTACCTTGCTACTTATTATATTTGTAGTCCAACTTAGGCAACATTCAGTCTCTTCAATATAGTGAGACATAACGTACACAGCCTTGAACTCAGGATTATACTTTTAGCCCATGCACATGATTGTATGTAAGTACCAGAATTTTTGAATCATTTCTTTTTCTCTTAATGTTATGAGATTTATGTTGTTTTTTCATTTATTTTTCTCAGACATACTTGTATTCATAATTGTCTATAAGTGTTTATGTTTACCATTATTACTTTTGATTATCATATTTCTATGTCCTGCGTTTTTATACATTTTTATACATTTGTCTTTGTTTAATTTTATTGATGTTAGCTCCACCAGTCCCAGTTTTTATCCAGATTATAACATTTCAAGTATTCGTTTATTTTATTTTATTTATTTCCTTTACGGTTGATGTATATTATTATTTTTATTTACATTATAGCTGTTACCCCCTGATGAAGGCATCATTGCCGAAACGCGTCGGGTTCTGTTATCAATAAATTGGTTTTGAATAGTCCTGACTTCTGGTTCTTGCTTTTTGTGGTTCCCACATTGTCAGGCCAATACTGGCAACAGTGCTAGCAGTGTGGGCTGTGGAGGGTGTTTGCAGCCACCACACACTGGATAGACAGACACACACTCCCCACACCTATGCCAGCATTGTGCAACTATAGAGGTGTTTGGCAGCCCTGGCCACCACACCAGTCCTGGGCACAGTGCAGGCATGGTTATGGTATGCAATACTGTTGGGGTCACTCCCCAGGGTGGTAAACACTGTCAGACACAAGACCTGTAGCACACTCCACAGACATCAGAAAGGCTGCTATGATGCAGCTCAATCAGCAAATTGTGCTTAACTTTGGAATTGCTATCTGCCAGTAATCATAGCAACCGTTTGATAGATGTTTACCATATTCCCAGGTTTAGGGTGGCATTGCCAAGGTATGCAAGTGTTAGTATTGGGAGATGCACGCAGGGCCGAACATCCTGCTGCTCCAGGAGGCATTGGATAATGGAGCCTTTGGGTGCGGGTGTGTCTGCCCCTGTTGGCCACTGCTTTAGGGCAGAGGTTCCCAACTCCAGTCCTGGTGGGCCAAACACTGTTCGGGTTTTCATGCTGTCCCTCATGAATATGCATGAGATACATCTGCATACCATGGGGGCGGCGCATAGAAATGCAGCACAGGCATCTTTATTAGAGGCAGCATGGAACCTGGATGGTGTTTGGCCCCCCAGGACTGCATTTGGGAGACTCTGCTCTAGGTAATGCGCATGTTTATGGTGTCTGTGCTCTGTAGGGTAAAATGTAGGTGTTTTTGGCATGTTTACGTCATCTGCAATAAAGGTTCTGTCTGTATTAGCACGTTTTAGTAGTGGGTAAAATATGGGGACTGGGTTGGCAGGAACCACAGCTAGAACTTGAACTTGTGACCTTCTGCTTCTGAATACACTGGTTTTGTGCACTGCACCACCGTGTTGTCACAGAGTCTGTGCATTCCCTGGTGATACCATGACTGTTCGTCAGACAGGGCCTGTCTGTTGCAGTGCATGGCACCCACCTACACAGGGCTAGGCAACGGTCTGCTCTGGGCAGCTGCCACTGCCCCCTCCACCACCAGCATCCCTCTGCCACCATGCTGACAAGCCCTTCTGCTGGTGGTGCTGGTGGAGCGCAGTCTCAGGCCATCCAGTGTGCGGGTAGGTGGCTGCCTATGGTGCGGATTCTGGGGTAGGGGTGCCTGCATAGGTGTCCACGCTTCCCCCCAGCACTGCCTGCCACTGTTCCGTGCCCTTGGGGGTAGCTGCTGGGTACTATCCCCTGTGACACTGTGGGAAACACAGTTGTGCCCATGTTGGGCCTTCAGCAGTTGCTGTCTGGCTGCTCTGCTGTTTCAGCATTCGTATGGGCCACCTAGGCATCACCCAAGTCCGCACTGTGGCCCAGCTGCACCACAGCATGTGCCGCCTGCGGCCCTCTGTATCCCCTTTTCTGGCATCTGTCCAGTTGCCCGTTCTGACATACCCACCCTGCTGTTGCAGGACATGTGCACGCCATAGGACACCTGTCCAATAATAAGGGAAAGCCCTGATCAGCGCTATTTCACTGTGGGCTCATTCACCTTGTATGGGGACGGAGCATAGACCCTTCCATGATTAATATCTTTTTTTTGGAGCTTTCTCAGGGGGGGGGGAGGGGTTGATGTTTACCATTAATATCACTATTGGCCAGCTTGGTTATGGTTTTTTTTCCAGTTTGTTGAGGTCATTTTCAATGTTTATGTGCCCTTTTGTTCTGTGCACATGTATCACACTTATCACTTTTTGTGGGTTTCCCTGCCTATGCTGTACATTGCTGACACTTAAATTGTGTCTCTCCCCTGCAAATGTGCATCTAACGGCAGGTTTTCAATCTCGTTAGGATTCAGCTCTTCAGATCAGCACGTTAGTGTGAAAGGAGCCTCTCCCCGCCCACACTCCGCCCATTGACCCCTTCTCTCCGCCCTCTCTCCACCTTCTGCGGTGTTTTACCGCGCTGCGGAACGTCTACGATCGTTAAGTTACGTTAACGCGCGTTATAAGACGTTTTAACGTCTCATAATGCGCGTTGTGAGACCATGCCAGTCCTAGGCGGTTGCCTAGACCCGGGTATAGCCTTGAGTTGTGGAAATAACGGACACTGTAGTCGTGACCAGAGTGAAATTAAGGTTGGGTTTTATTCCCCTTCCCTTGAGGATGTCATAGAATAAGGACAGCAGAAAAGAACGGTTGCTTCACCGATGTAGAGGATGTTTAACAAAACAATAATTATGCTTCTTTCCAGCAAACAATAGTCCAACATATTTCCAATGTGAAAATACACTTTCTTTCTTGCTCTTTTCCTTAACAGAGAGACTCTATGTTATCAGCCACACATAAAGCACATTCCATGGGCTCCGGGATGTTTTCCGTGCTATAGCTCTCCCACTGCATAGGGCCAGGACCTGGTCCTGTGTATGGACACTGAGCCCCTGTGAAGTTACTCTCCGAGCCTTGCCCTGGGGAAACCTCAGTTGCTGCAAGTTGGAGTTGCTTTTGTAGGTCCCATATAGCAGGAGCTGTGCTGGGTATTTCTTCCCACGGCTTAGGCCAATAAGAGTTCACTAGCTTGTTATAAGCCTGGCTTTTCCCACTGAGACCCCCTTCTCTCCCTTCACAAAAGAGAGGGTACTTATCTTTTCCTGTGGAGAAGATGGTTTCACACTCCTCTGCTTTTAGCCAAGGCTTTCTCTCTGCCCTGCAGCCTGCTCTTCTTTTGGAACACCGGTTACTGTGCTTAGCTGAAGGAAACTCACTTCCTGCCTTCAGTGAGCTTCCCTGGACGTGACCTCTGCCCTCTGTTGGCTTGGCTGTTTGCCTCGGTATGAGGACCCCTCTGGCTGGGAAGACTTTGCTACTGTCTTTCTTAGCCCTCCTGAGTTTATCAGCCTGCCTTTCTTCAGCCCTGGTTCTCCAAGGCAACGTGTCTTTCTGTAACTGCTTGGGAGTTCTGTTCTCACCTTCTCTCCAAGCCTGCCTGGAACTGCAGTCAGACTTCCTTTGGTCTCTGCTTTCCTCCTCACAATCAAACTCCTGCTCCAGCCCTAATCCAGGCTCCAGCTTCCCTTCCCTTCTCTCTCCTCCTCCTTCCCTTTCTGCTTCCACTTCTGCCTCTGTGGGATTTCCCACCTGTTTTTATCTCTCTGCTCAACTAACGTAGAACGTGAGTCTGGGTCCATGTGAGCCTGATTGGAACCCTCAATTCTTACTGCGTCACTAAAACCATGTGGAAAGTTTGTTTTCCTTTTCCCTGCCTCTCTGCACTGTGAATGCTGCAACTGCACATGTGGCTGCAAGGTAAACTCTTCTTTCATATTCTTTCTTAATATTTCAGGGTCTGTGCTGTCTACCTCATGACAGCATTAACGTAACTTAATGATCGTTAACGTTACATAACGAGCGCTATGTAACGTTACCGCAGTTTAGTAAACATACCCCTTAGTATAGATTTTATACAAGGGAGTGACCACGTGAATGTACTCAGTAAGACTTGAGGAGGAAACTGTATTCTCTCCCCCATGAGATGCACAGCAATTTACC
Source organism: Ichthyophis bannanicus (assembly GCA_033557465.1). Taxonomy (NCBI): domain Eukaryota; kingdom Metazoa; phylum Chordata; class Amphibia; order Gymnophiona; family Ichthyophiidae; genus Ichthyophis; species Ichthyophis bannanicus. Next base: position 785,211,426 of record CM066033.1, read on the forward strand.
TAATCCATGTGAGGTATTTTCTGTATATTTTTCAGTGCACAGAAGAAAGAAGGGAAAGAGACATAGATACAGTATAGTATGGCACAGTATGGGGGTTGTGATAAAGAAGCCCATAGTGAGCCTATGGAAATAGGAGAAACTAAAGATTTTACCTTTAAGAAAAGTGACATCCCTGCAGTGCACAGGTTTCAGTGTTTCCCTAGAGAGAGCAAGCACAGGGAATCTGAACTTAGGCTGCCACACCCAAGCTCTGCTGACGTAGTTGCAGGCTTGGAAGATGATTATATGCACCTGTCTAGAGAGAGAGAGACACAGCCCGAGAGGCAGAGATATAAACCACAGCTAGAGCTGAGGAGACAGCGAGGAAGGAGGGCCACACCCACAGCCAGAGCTGAGGAGACAGCCAGGGAGGAGAAGAGAAGGCAGTGGAGAAAGCCTGGGTGGAGAGAGACCAGGAGAGGAGTGCTCAGAAAGAGTGAGCAGGAAAAGCTTCAAACCCCAGTTCCTGTTGAAGGGATTCAGAGATTCCAGAGGAGGACGCCCAGGACTCAGCCCGAGAGTTCACAGAGCCCAGCCTGGAACAGGAGACCGTGGCAGAGCTCCAGAGAGGAACTCAAGCAAGTGAGACAGGGACTGTTTCCCAGAAGCTGGAGGGAGAATGGTGAGCACAGCCAGGGGGAAGTGACCAGAGCCTCAGAGATAACTTATCCTTACCGGGGAGAGCTGTACTCCAGAGAAACGCAGGGTTCCTCAGAGAGGGTTTACCCTGGAACGTCCGTTGAAGCTTCAGAGCAGGGCACTGCATTGCCGGAGCTAGAGGAAATGCAGGTGGACCTCATTGAGCAAGATTCTTTGCAGCCAGTGGAACTCATGGACTGTACACTGTGTAAAGCTGATAGTGTTGAGTCTATTAGCTAAGGAATATCTGAGATGATAAAAGTCTCCTGAAAAGCTGAGTAAGGAAGCCTAGCCTTAGGCTGAAGGTAGGAGCCTGCTCTTGAGAAGAGGAGAATACTTATGGCTTCTATATTTGACTGTTGAATCAAGACAAAGGTAAAATAAGTTATTTTACTTTGGCTGAATGAAGAAGCTCTGTTTTGCTTTATCTGTTATTTTGAAGCACATGTATAGAAGTAAGGACTGTGAAAGCTCATATAGCCCAGTTTGTAAATGACCTGGAGCGTATACCTGAAAAGTATCCTATTACAACATGCTTGAACTTTGTTTGCGTTTTGGGGAAATAAACCTTGTCATTTTTGCCTACACTCGTGGTCCATAATTACACTTCCTATTAGAAGGCTAGAACTACAATTCCCAGCATCCTTCACTGGAGACAAAGTCTGTTCAACCTCTTACAAGGGAAGTAAATGGCATCCCTATCCCTCTAAGCCCTAGGCAGAGGGCTGGGGCATGACAAGGTAAAGTACTTCAGTTCACAAAAGAAGAGTGGGACCTGGGGGTAACTGTTTCTGAAGATCTTAAGGTGGTTAAACACCCCCCATCCCCCATCTAACTTCCCCACACGTTGTATGGGGAAGTTAGATAGGGACGGATCAGGGGCAGCGGGGCGGGGAGTGGGCATTCGTTGGCCCCAAACATACAGGACTAATTTCAATGATGGCCACGTATGTCCAGGCTGGCAGCTTGAACGGGAAACTTATTCCACATTGAAGGTTGAATAAATTCCCCTAGTCGGCAGGGGACAGTGGGCCGGGGGCACAGAAAGGGCAGGAGGGGGCACAGGACATTCCCCATGGCCTGACCTTGGCCTTGGGATGCCAGATCGAGGGTCGGGCTGTGGGGAAAGCACATTTTTAGCTGGTGGCTGGGGATCGTGACTTTTCAATGGAGTTGCGGTGCCACAGCAACCGGACACCATAGCGCCGTGACTCCATTGAAAAGCTCTTACTGAGTTAGCCGGACAAGACCTGTATGTGCAGGCCAGACTGAATCAGGGTCCCAGCCTACACGTACAGGTCTGGATGCGATTCTGATCCCGCAGAGCTAGACATGCCTCACAGGATCAGAATACCTGCTAACTGTGCATCCGGTTCTGACCAGACGCACAGAGGGCCGGGGCGTCCATTTCTGAATCAGACCCATAGAAAAAGTGACAGTGAAAGACAGAAGGATGTTTGGGTGCATAAGGAGAGGAATGGTCAGCAGGAAGGAGGTGATAGTGCCTCTGTATGCTTGTGGTGAGACCTTATTTGGACTACTGTCGGCAATTTTCGACACTACACCTTCAAAAGAATTTAAACAGGATGGAGTCGGTGCAGAGGACAGCCATCAAAATGATCACTAGTCTTCATCATAAGGCATATGGAGACAGACTTAAAGGGGCTTGTTTACTAAAGCGTGCTACCCAGGTAGCATGAGGTTACCATGCATTATTGGCACCACACTACAAATAGCGCAGGGGCCTGCATTAAAAAACCTGTACTGCATCTGGGTGGCATCTGAGCGAGGCGAGGGCACTTCTGCTATGGCGCCACTAGCACAGGCCTTAAAAGCCCACACTGCTTGTGCTTTCCAGGGAGCAACTACTGTTAGCACAATAGGTGGCAGTAATTGCTCCCTGCAGTGGTAATAATGCAGCAAGATGTACTAAATTCAGGGGGATGACTGCTCCCACCCCCCTGCATCTAGCGCAGTGCCCTGCTTTAGTAATGCAGCCCAAACCAGTGTAACTAGCGTGTGACTTAGTAAACATGCCCCAAAATCTCAGTATATATACTCTGGAATAAAGGTGGCAGAGGGGCGATATCATAGAGATGTTTAAATACCTCCATGACATAAATGCACAGGACGAGAGATTCAGAAGTAATTTGAGCAAATATTTCTTTACGGAAAGAGTGGTAGATGCATGGATAGTCTTAAGAACATAAGATACGCCATACTAGGTCAGACCAAGGTCCATCAAGCACAATATCGTGTTTCCAAACAGTGGCCACAAGTACCTAGCAGCTTCCTCAAAAGACACAGGTTCCACAATGCTGGTATTGGAACAAGCAGTGGATTTCCTGGGTCCCCTTTAACCCTCGGATACACTCGGTAAATCGACTGACACGTATACACTACCCCCGGGTCACCCCTGACCCATATGTAGAAATATGGTAAAACATCTACTTTTGTTTGTAAAACATGGTTAAATTGTGAAGAAAAAGACATACTTTTATTTATTTTTATAATACTTGTTATTAATTCACCCTTTCAAGTGAATAATGTGCAATGCTAGCCAAGATCAGGCAGGACAAGTTGTACAAGGTCAGATATATGCTGCATAATGTCAATACCTGTTAACTATTCAGTTGCAAGCTTAAAAATGGTGTGCAGCACTGCACGCTTTGCAAACTACAATAGTTCTATATTTATTCGCTAGGTGGACAGCAACAGTCAAAGTATGGTGCCATTATGTCAAGTAATGGCATGATGCAAATTGTGACAAAAAAATTACCGTGTTATAACAAATTGACAACGGTGCATTGTAAACAACAGAAAACTAGTAAGCAATACATGAAGTACATTGACTGTTTTTTTTCAACAACAGTTTATGCACAATGTGCTAGTAGTTGTTCTTGAATGTTCAGGACACACTCGCTTCAGACAGATTTCACATTCGGTAAATACTTTTCGATCTCTGTCACTTGGACAAAAGGAGCATCTTTTTCTTTTCTTTGCTGATGCCCGTGTGGTCAACGGTCTTGGTGGCTTAGGCATTTCAAGGCAAGGATAGCCAACATTGGCCATGGATTGACGTGTATGGCTTGTCAGACCTTCTGGATGGCTTTGACGATTTTGTAGCTGAGGCTTCATGAAATTCAAAGCGAGTTCCTCCAGAAAAAACCTTCTCTTGCAGTTTTCCTTGTGATGAAACATAGGATTGTTGTACATAAATATTATGAATGAATTTACAGCCGCGATATCAAGCAGTCCATAAAACACGCAAACTGGCCATCGACGAGTTGATCTTTTCACACTGTATGTGTGGCACAACTGATCTACTGTGTCAACACCCCCTTTCGTTCTGTTGTAGTCAAGTATTATTTCTGGCTTCTTTGATGTTTCATCAATTTTATTATCATGGTGAAGTGTTGACAGCAGCATAACTGATTTGTTTCGTTTTGGGACGAATGACACCAAAGTCTTGTCTCCACTGAAGCCAAATATTGAGGATCCCACAATTCTTGAGCAATTTGCCTGGAATTCTGAAGGTATGTCACGGTTGCAACGTCTTACAGTGCCCAGTAGTGTCAAATTCTTGCTAAGAAGAACATCAGCCAGTTGTACATTAGTAAAGAAATTGTCGCAAGTAATGTTCCTGCCAGACCGTTCCAGAGGTTCAATAAGCTTCAAAACAACATCAGCTCCTAGAGATACTGTTTTGTCACGAGTAACTGACTCTTCACGCCCTAGGTATGGCTTCATGTTGAATACATAAAACGTTTCGGCATCTGCACACACCCATAACTTTATACCGTATCGGTCTGGTTTAGACTTGATGTATTGACAAAACGGACACTTGCCTCTGAACCCCAACAATTGTTCATCAACAGTCAAGTATGTAGATGGTGTGTACATTTTCATGCACTGAGAAATGAATAAATTCCAAACATCTCTGACTGGAGTAAATTTGTCATTGGCCCTTCGTGATTCACGGGTTTGTTTGTCATCAAATCGAAGTAAACTCAATATTTCTGCAAACCTTTTACCTGACATAACAGCTTGAAATATAGGATTCTGGATAGGACTTTTAGCCCAAGTTCTGCGTACAGATACTTTGTTCAACCTGAAAACACCACTCATGTACAGAAGACCCAATGTTGCTTGGAGCTCTTCCATTGTTATCTGCTTCCAGTCAGTACATGGTGGCTGCATTGCTTCAGCTCTACGTATGCCTTCAGAATTTGTGAAATCTAACACTGCTGACAATATATCTGGAGTTACAAACATGTCAAAAATATCCTTAGAATTAGTTATACCTCTGATCAGAGCAATTGGTCCAGAAGATTCTCTGACTATATTTGCTTCCCTTGTTCTTGATGTTGGCGGTACAGTTTTATTCCAATGCATGCCAGAACAAGCTGTGTAATGACTGTCAGTATCTTCCTCATTTTCAGAATGTGATTCAGAAGTTTCAGAATTGCTGTATGAACTGCTATCGTCATCACTTGTTTTATTTTCTTCGACAGCATCTTCCGCTTCACTGCCGCTATCATCAAGATCAAGCTGATCGGACTGGGCGGGAACGACTGCACTATCCGTATCAGCACCTTCAGTATCATTACTCAAACTATCATTACTGTCACTTTCTTCATTCAACCAACGTCTAATTTTTTCAGTTGCTGTACAGCTGCTGAAGCGTTTCGGGAGTGGCATTGTTTACCTTTGTCGTAAAAAATTTTAATCCACAGAAACAAACAAGGAACTGACGTCAGGTGACGTCATAAATGTAAGCAAGACGTTAGAAAACACAGGATTGTAATGTGGACTTGGAGTGGTGACTTTCTTTGCTACTATAAAACAAAGGAGAGTGTTATTGTGCGAGTGTCGAAAATCACCCCTTGTTTGTTCAGCAGCATGCAGTACTGTATAAAAACGTTATTTTTGCAAACCATATGTATGAAAATACTTAAAAATGGTTCGTTGAGGAATACCTAGAGCACCAAAATACAATTCCTTACCATTTTGAAGAAAAAACACAAAAACCGACACCCGGGTCACCCCTGACCCGGGGTAGTGTATCCGAGGGTTAATAATGGTTTATGGACCTTTCCTCCAGGAACTCGTCTAAATCTTTTTAAACCCAGCTACCTAAACTAACAGCTTTTACTACATCCTCCGGTAATGGATTCCAGAGTTTGATTATGCGTTGAGTGAAAAAATATTTTCTCTTATTAATCTTAAATAGGTTACACTGTAGCTTCATTGCATGTTCCCTAGACTTTCTACATTTTGACAGCATAAACAATTGATCTACGTTTATCCTTTCCATTCCATTCATTAATTTATAGACCTCTATCATATCTCCCCTCAGGTGTCTCTTTTCCAGATTGAAGAGCCCAAAACCTTTTTAGCCTCTCCTGATAGGGGTATCATTCCATCCTCTTTACCATTCTGGTAGCTCTTCTATGCATCTTTTCTAATTCTGCAATATCCTTTTTAAGATACAACAATCAGATTTGCACATAATATTTGAGGTGCGGTCGCACCATGGAACGATACACAGGCATTATAATATCCTTTCTTTTATTCTCCATTCCTTTCTTTATGATTCTTAGCATTCTATTGCCTTTCTTGACTGCCACTGCACATTGGGCAAAGGGTTTTAATGTGTTATCACAATGACGCCTAAATCTTTTTCCTAGGTTATGGTTCCTAATGTGGAACCTTGCATCATATAACCATAGTTTGGGTTGTTCTTTCCTAAGCACATAACTTTGCACTTGTTCACATTAAATTTCATCTGCCATTTGAATGTTCAGTCTTCCAATTTATTAAGGTCCTTTTGCAATTTTTCACAAACCTCTGGGGTTTTAACAACTTTGAATAATTTGATTACCTGACTAGTTGTTCCCATTTCCAGGTCATTTATGAATATGTTAAAAAGCAGCAGACCCAGCATAGATCCCTGGGGTACTCCACTATTCACCTTTCTCCATTGGGAAAATTGGCCATTTAGCCCTAACTTCTGCTTTCTATCTTTTAACTAGTTCATGATCCACAATAGTACACTGCCTCCTATCCCATGACTTTTTAATTTCGCCTTGTCAAAGTCTTTCTGAAAATCCAGATACACTAAATTGACGGACCCACCTTTGTCTACCTGTTTATTTACATCTTTAAAAAAACATAATTAGTAAGTAAGACCTTCCCTGGCTAAAGACATATTGGCTTTCTCCCATTAAACCATGAGTATCTATATGTTCAGAAATGTTGTTCTTAATAATGGTTTCTACCATTTTTCCCTGTACTGATGTCAGACTCACCGGTCTGTAATTTCATGGATCACTCATGGAACCCTTTTAAAAAATTGGCGTTACATTGGCCATTTGCCAATCTTCGGGTATTACTGATTATTTTAATGATAGTTCACAGATTATATAATAGGTCTGCAATCTCATATTTCAGTTCCTTCAACATCCTTGGATATATACCACCTGGTCCAGGTAATTTGATACTCTTCAGTTTATCAAATAGTTGTAGTACATCTTCCCAGTTTATTAATATTTCATTCAATTCTTCTGCTGCATGAGCTTTAAATACCATTTCAGGCATGGGTAACTTCCCTACATCTTCCTCAGTAAAGACTGAAGCAAAGAATTCATTCAGTCTCTCCTCTATAGCCTTATCCCCTCTTAGAGCCCCTTTTACCCCTCTATCATCCAATGTTCCATCTGACTCTCTCAAAGTTTTTTTTGCTATGAATATACTTGAAAAAGATTTTATTATGCGTTTTTGCTTCCACAGGAAGCTTTTTTTCAAATTCTCTCTTTGCCTGCCTTATCAATGCCTTACATCTAATTTGCCAGTGTTTAGGTTGTTTCCAGTTTTTATCATTTAGCTCCTTTTTCCATTTCCTAAAAGATGCTTTTTTAGGTACAACAGCCTCTCTGACCTCACCTTTAAACCATGCTGGCAGTTTTTTGACTTCCTTCCACCTTTCTTAAAGTGTGGAATACACCTGGTCTGGGCTTCCAAGATAGTAGTTTTAAACAACACCAAAGGGTATGTTTACTAAACTGCGGTAACGTTACATAACGCGCGTTATGTAACGTTAACGATCGTAAAGCTCCGCGGCGCGGTAAAACACCACAGAAGGTGGAGAGAGGGCGGAGAGAAGGGGTCAGTGGGCGGAGAGTGGGCGGGCAGAGGCTCCCTGCACACTAACGCGCTGATCTGAAGAGCTGAATCCAAACGCGATTGAAAACCTGCCATTAAATGCACATTACAGGGGAGAAAAACCATTTCAGTGTCAGCAATGTACAGCCCAGGCAGGGAAACAAAAAAAAAGTGATAAGTGTGATACATGTGCACAGAACAAAAGGGCACATAAACATTGAAAATGACCCCAACAAACTGGAAAAAAACCATAACCAAGCTGTCCCCCCTGAGTAAGTTCCATAGAACAGATATAAATCGTGGAAGGGTCTATACTCCCTCCCCATACAAGGTGAATGAGCCCACAGTGAAATAGAGCTGCTCAGGGTTTCCCCCACCATCGGACAGGGTTCCTATGGCGTGCACATGTCCCGCAACATCAGGGCGGGCATGTCGGAACGGCAACTGGACAGATGCCGGAGAAGGGTATACAGAGGGCCGCAGGCGGCACATGCTGTGGTGGAGCTGGGCCACAGTGCGGACTAGGGTGATGCCTAGGTGGCCCATACGAATGATGAAACAGCAGAGCAGCCAGACAGCAACTGCTGAAGGCCCAACATGGGCACGAGTGTGTTTCCCACAGTGTCACAGGGGATAGTACCCAATAGCTACCCCCAAGGGCAGGGAACATTGGCAGGCGGGACTGGGGGGAGCGTGGACGTCTATGCAGGCACCCCTACCACAGAACCCACACCATAGGCAGCTGCCTACCTGCACACTGGATGGCCTGAGACTGCGCACAACCAGCACCACCAGCACCACCAGCAGAAGGGCATGTCAGCATGGTGGCTGAGGGATACTGGTGGTGGAGGGGGCAGTGGCAGCTGCCCAGAGCAGACCGTGGCCTAGCCCTGTGTAGGTGGGTGCCGTGTACTGCAACAGACAGGCCCTGTCTGACGAACAGTCATGGTATCACCAAGGAATGTACTGACTCTGTGACAACAAGGTGGTGCAGTGCACAAAACCAGTGTATTCAGAAGCAGAGGGTCACAGGTTCAAGTCCCAGCTGTGGTTCCTGCCAACCCAATCCCCATATTTTACCCACTACTACAACATGCTAATACAGACAGCACCTTTATTGCAGATGATGTAAACATGCCCAAGACACCTACATTTTACCCTACAGAGCACGGACACCATAAACATGCACATTACCTAGAGCAGAGCCTCCCAAATGCAGTCCTGGAGGGCCAAACACCATTCCGGTTCCATGCTGCCTCTGATAAAGATGCCTGTGCTGCATTTCTATGCGCCACCCCCATGGTATGCAGATGTATCTCATGCATATTCATGAGGAACAGCATGAAAACCCAAACAGTGTTTGGCACCGCAGGACTGGAGTTGGGAACCTCTGCCATAAAGCAGCAGCCAACAGGGGCAGACACACCCGCACCCACAGGCCCCATTATCCAAAGCCTCCTGGAGAGGCAGGACTTTGGGCTCTGCATGCATCTCCCAATACTAGCACTTGCATACCTTAGTAATGCCACCCTAAACCTGGGAATATGGTACCCATCTATCAAAAGGTTGCTATGATTACTGGCAGATAGCAATTCCTAGCTTAAGTACAATTTTCCGAGTGAGCTGCATCATAGCAACCTTTCCATTGTCTGTGGAGTGTGCTACAGGTCTTGTGTCTGACAGTGTTTACCAACTTGGGGAGTGACTCCTACAGTATTGCGTACCATAGCCATGCCTGCACTGTGCCCAGGACTGGTGTGGTGGCCTGGGCTGCCCAACACCTCTATAGTTGCACAATGCTGGCATAGGTGTGGGGAGTGTGTGTCTGTCTATCCAGTGTGTGGTGGCTGTCAACACCCTCCACAGCCCACACTGATAGCACTGTTGCCAGTATTGGCCTGCCAATGTGCATCATGAGGAGCAAGGTACTGTGGGAATAGCCTGGATAAGGTGGCCTGGCCTGGCCGCATCTGCACAGGGCATAGGGCAATGGCTCGGACATTGTAGTGCCCAGTACCACCTGCACGGACAGGGTGGCCATAGCATGTCCTGCTGGGAGGTCACTCTCACCCTGACTGAGCAGTGACCATGGCATGGCTAGGTTCCCCCATAGTGTTATATAGCATTTCTCTCATGTGATATTTATGGGTTTTCTTTTGGGGTTCAATCACTGATTTATCTGCTTGGTGTGTATGCTGACATCCCCGTTCTGGGTACATGCATCTCCTCCAAGACCATGCACTATGGACTAGCTGGCGGACTGTCTGCAGCTAGTATGTGTCTTGCTGGAAAACTTTGCAGGGTGCAGCGGCTGGAGGCTTGCTGCTGGAGAATGTCAGATAATGGTGGGGGTCAGCTGAGCATTTCCAGGCCTGCCGTCTGTCTGCTATTGTGTTATGGATGTGTACCGCTCTGTCTGTTCCCCAGCAGGACTGGGGTTGATGGTCCCCTCTACTGCTACCTTTGCAGGGAGGTAGACTGTGGACCTATTGGTGGGTGATCCTGTTTCCCACCCTGAGCCCCAGAGGGTGGGTTGTGTGGTGGTACATAATCTGCCTATGGGTCCATACACCTCCCCTCCCCCCTCCTCCCTCCCTCCCCTCCCCTCCCTCCCCCCCTCCCCTCCCCTCCCTCCCCTCCTCCCCCTCTCCCCCCCTCCCCCTCCCCTCCCCCCTCCTCCCCCCTCCCCTCCCCTTCCCCCCTTCCCCCTCCCCTCCCCCCTTCCCCCCTCCCCTCCCCTTCCCCCCCTTCCCCCCTCCCCTCCCCTTTCCCCCTCCCTGCCCCTTCCCTTCCCCCCTCCCCCCTCCCCTCCCCCTCACCTCCCCCCTCTCCTCTCCCCCCTCCCCTCCCCCCTCCCCCCCTCCCCTCCCCCTAGTCCCTTCGAGCTCTGAAAGCCAGCGCGTGTGACTGACTGCAGCTGAAAGAGAGGTGATACAGGGGAGGGCAGGCTCTGCCGGGCACAGGGGGGGCCCCGCGGCACACTCGATTCTGCCACGGCGGCCCCGGAAGCGGCAGCAGACAGCTTTTTTTTATTTTAAATTTTCCCTGGGCTGGGCTGGGGGGGGGGTAGGAGTGGTGATGGGTGATGGGCGCTGGGGGGGGGTTAGGAGTGGTGATGGGCTATGGGGGGGGGCTTAAACTAAAAATTGGGTGATGGGGGATTAGGACTGGAAATGGGCTGGTGGGATTCGGACTGGAAGTGGGTTGAGGGGGGGTTAGGACTGGTATTGGGCTATGGGGGGCTTAAACTAAAACTTGGGTGATGGGGGATTAGGACTGGAAATGGGCTGGTGGGATTAGGACTGGAAGTGGGTTGATGGGGGGTTAGGACTGGTAATGGGCTATGGGGGGCTTAAAAGAAAAATTGGGTGATGGGGGATTAGGACTGGAAATGGGCTGGTGGAATTAGGACTGGGAGTGGGCTGATGGGGAGGTTAGGACTGGTAATGGGCTATGGGGGGCTTAAACTGAAAATTGGGTGATGGGGATTAGGACTGGAAATGGGCTGGTGGGATTAGGACTGGGAATGGGCTATGGGGGGCTAGGACTGGTAATGGGTTGGGGGGTTGCTAGGACTGGAAATGGGCTGAGTGGAAGGGGGCTTGAACTGCAAATAGCTGATGGGAAGGGGGCTTGGAATGGGCTCTTAGGGGAGGGAGCTAGGACAGGAAATGGGCTGATGGAGGGGCTAGGATAGGACTGGGAATTGGGTGTTGGGGGGAGCTAAGATTGGAAATGGGCTGTGGTGGGGGCTTGGATTGAAATGGACTCATGGAGGGGCTAGAACTGGAAGTAGGCTCATGGGGGGCTTGGATTAGAAATGGGCTGAGTGGAGGGGAGCTAGGATTTAACATGGGCTGATGGTGGGGCTAGGAAAGGACTAGAAATGGGCTGATGGGAGGCTGGTATTGGAAATGAGCTGATGAAGGGACTCGGATAGGACTGGAAATGGATGGGGGAGCTAGGACTGGAAATGGACTGATGGGGGGCCAGGACTGGAAATGGGCTGATGTGGGGACTAGAAGGGAGTGGATACTGGGTGGGGCTGGAACTAAAAGGGAGCTGATGTTGGGGGAGAATAGAAGGGGATGGGGCTGGGAGAGTGAAATGGAGAGGGGAAAAATATTTTGTGTGGGAGGGAAGAAAAATGTACAATTGGCCGGGTATTGGGAGACTAAGTGGGGATTGAGGATGGAGGGGTAAAATTTGAGTGGATGAAATAGGAATGAGGAAAGAGCAAAAGGAGAAAGATTATTATGTTAAAGCAGATGTAGAGAGAGAATGGAAAAAAACTAGAAGAGAAGAAAGGACAAATGGACAGCAGACGATGGAGAGATAGCAGAAGACACAAATAAACCAGAAGAAAGTGGCTGGAACAATTGCAACTGAAAAAAAATGCACAAGAGGTACAAAGATATCTCTTTATTTTGAATTTATTAACTGGAATATGTCAGCTCTGGGAAATGTGCATCATTAATGTCTGTGCTTTGTTTAATACAAGAGGAAATTAATTTATAGTTTTATTTCTACATTGTTGTTGTACATTCCAAGTTTGGCTTTTAGGGTTCCCAGTTTAATTATTGTCTTCCTGTTTTTAAATTGTGATTCCTTGTTTGGTGATGGTCTATGTTCTGCATGTGTAACTGAGCTGAGGTATTCTGTTTATGTAATTCCTATTTGACATTGTCACTTGTTCTCTTTCCCCAGTAGGTCATGTATTGTTATTCTCTGAAATGTATTGGTTTAATATTTGCAGTGTTGCCTTTTGATAGGTAGGGTATGGTGCTTTATGAGTCCTGGTAGTGCTGTTAGGATACGGTGGGTTTGCTATGGGTTCTAAATGGGCAGTGTTTGTAGTAGTTCCTAATGTGCCTGGCGGTTGGCACTGGATTATAGTAATGTAGAAATCTTTGTCTTTCTTTATCCATACACTCATGAAGAGGCATGTTTACTAAAAGTTAGTGTATGGTAACATTATGCAAATATTTATGCAAATGAGGCCCCGCACTGAGTCTCCGCACATGGCCCCGCACCCCCCTTGGGCCTCCCCTGGTTTCGACGCTGTAACCCTGACGGAACCCAGACTGACGGGGGTGCAGAAAGTTAATAGAATCAAGAGAGAGTTGTGGAAAGACATATTTCTCTAAGAGTTTAGATAGAAAAGGGAGATTAGAGACAGGACGATAGTGAGCAGGAACTAAAGGATCGAGTGAGGAGTTCTTTAGAATGGGGCGTACCAGAGCGTGCTTCCAGGGGCTAGGAAAAGTTCCTGTGGACAGACTAGAATTAAACATGGTGAGAATGTAAGGAAGGAGACACAGGGAAGGGGTAAGAAGCCAGGAAGAAGGAATAGGATCGAGAGAACAAGAAGTTTTCTTGGAGGAGGAGATGAGATGATGAAGTTCGGGAGCCGTGATTGGGTTGAAGGAGGCCCAGAAATGAGAGAGTTGTGAAATAGGCGGGGGAGAAGGAACGGGGGGGGGGGGGAGAGGTAATAGGAGCAGGGCATGAAGGTAAGGACACTCTTAGGGACGTGACCTTATTGTAAACACTGTCAGAAACAAAAAACTGAAACACACTCCATGGATATCAGAAAGGTTGCTATGATGAATCTCTATCAACAAATCGTGTTTAACTTAGGATTTGTTATCTGACATTAATCATAGCAACATTTTGATATATGTGGAACGTGTTCCCAAGTTTAGGACAGCATTGCTAAGGTATGCAGGTGCCAGTATTGGGAGAAGCTGCTCCGCGCAGGGCCCAACAGCCTGACTCTCCATGAGGCATTCGATAGTGAAGCCTATGGGTGTGGGTGTTTGTAGCCCTGTTGGCCTCTGCTCTAGGGCTGAGTTTCCCGACTCCGGTCCTGGTGGGCCAAACACTGTTCAGGTTTTCATGCTGACCCAAATGAATATGCATGAGATATATTTGCATACAATGAGGCAGCGCATACAAATACAGCACAGGCATATTTATTAGGGACAGCATGAAACCTGAATGGTGTTTGGCCCTCTAGTACTGCAGTTGGGAAACTCTGCTCTAGGGATTGCACATGTTTATGGTGTCTGTGCTCTGTAGGGTAAAATATAGGCGTTTCAGGCATGTTTATTTTATCTGCCATAAAGGTTCCATCTTTATTACCATGGTTTAGTACTGGGTAAAATATGGGGACAGGGTTAGCAGGAGTCAATCTGGGACTTGAACTTGTGACCTTCTGCTCCTGAACACCCTGGCTGTGTGTACTGCACCAAGCTGTTGCTACAGGGGCAGATCATTCCCTGGGGATACCATGACTGTTCGTCAGACAGACCTTGTCTGTTGCAGTGCACGGCACCCAACTAAATGGGGCTTGGCCGTGGTCCGCTGTGGGCAGATGCCACTGCCCACACCGCCACCAGCACCCCTCTGCCACCATGCTGACATGCCCTTATGCCAGTGGTGTTGGTGGTGCACAGTCCCAGGCCATCCAGTGTGCCGGTAGGCAGCTGCCTATGGTGTGGGTTCTCGGGTAGGGGTGCCTACATGGACATGCATGCTCCCCCCTGCCCCCCCCCCCCGCACCGCCTGCCAATGTTATGTTCCCTTGGGGGTACTTGCTGGGTAATATCCCCATGACACTGTGGGACACACACTCGTGCCCATGTTGGACCCTTGTCAGTTGCTGTCTTGCTGCTTTACAATTTCGGCATTCCTATGTGCCACCTAGGCATCTGCCTAGTCCACACTGTGCCCCAGCTGGACCACAGCATGTGCCACCTGCAGCCCCATGTATCCCATTTACAGCATCAGTACAGTTGCCCTTTCCTACGTGACAACTCTGCTGTTGCTGCACATGTGCATGCCATAACAAACCTGCCCATTATAAACGACAAAACCCTGATCACCGCTATTTCACTGTGGGATCATTCATTTTGTAGGGGGACAGAGCATAGTCCCTTCCAAACATGATATCTTCCTTTTTACGCTTTGTCAGTAGTGTTGCTTTATGTTTATCATTAGTAGCACTATTGGCCAGCTTGGTTATGGGGATTTCAAATGTGGTTCTGGTCATTTAATATGTATATTTGCCTTTTTGGGTCCTGCACATGTATCACTACTATCACTTTTCGGGGTTTCCCTGGCTTTGCTGTACATTGCTGACTGAAATGGTTTCTCTCTCCTGCAAATGTGCTTCTAGTGCGAGGTTTTCACTGGCGCTAATTTGCAGACCTTCATTTCACGGCGTTAGTGTGCATGGGGCCTCTCCCCACCCAATCTCTGCCCATTGACCCCTCATCTCCACCCCTGGGGAGCCTTACTCGGCTCTCTGGGGAGCCTTACTCCACCCTCTGTGCACCTTAACGCTGCCGCAGACATTATCGCGCGATACGTGACATTCTCGCACTGTAAAGTGCCATCATCGCGCGATAATGTCACGTATCGAGTGATAACATCGCCGCTGCTACGTTAAGACGGTTTAGTAAACATACCCCATAGTCTCCCTTTTGAAAGTTAAATGGTAGTACTGTTGATTTCCTTGCCATCCTTCCTCCATTTATTAAATCAAATGCAATCTTGCTATGATCACTATTGCCAAGTGGCCCCAGCACTCATCTCTTGCACCAGATCTTGTGTTCCACTAAGGACAAGGTCCAAGATGGCTTCCCCCTGGTCGGTTCATGAACCAGCTGCTCCAAGAAGCAGTCATTTATTTCATCTAGAATCTTTATCTCCCTAGCATACAGGGAGATACTGAGGTAACTGAAATCACCCATTATTATTACTGTGCTGCAAATATTGTTAGCTTCCCTGATTTCTTTGAGCATTTCATCATCCATTTGTTCATTCTGGCCTGGCGGTCGATAGTACACCCCCACTGCCACTCGCCTTCCCATTTTTACATGGAATTTTAATCCATAGAGATTCTGCAATGTATTCTGTTTCCTGAAAAACTTTAATCCTGTGTGACTCAATGCGCTCTCTAACAGAGCGCAACCCTTCCACCAATTTGATCTATCATTGTGATAGAATTTGTACCCAGGTATCACAGTATCCCACTGGTTGTCTTCCTTCCACCATGTCTCTGAGATTCCAATCATATCTAACTTCTCATTTAGTGCTATATATTCTAACTCTCCCATTTTATTTTTTAGACTTCTAGCGTTTGCATACAAGCATTTTAGAGGCTGTATTTTATTCATATTAATCTGCTTACCAGTAGGCAGTGATAATTTACTAATCTTTAAGCTCTGTCTGCTGTGTACTTAAGGGCATTTGGGTTACTTTTGTCTTTAATGGAACCTCTCTGTCGATATGCCAATCTTTTGCTAGTATCCTTTAAGGATACATCCTTCTGCACCATGCACTCTTGGGCAACTGTCGGCTTTCTCCTATTATCTAGTTTAAAAGCTGCTCTCTCTCGTTTTTAAAGGTTAATGCCAGCAGCCTGGTTCCATCCCGGTTAAGGTGAAGCCCATCCCTTCGGAAGAGCCCCTCCTTTCCCCAGAATATTGCCCATTTACTAACAAATCCAAAACCTTCATCCTTGCACCATTGTCTCATCCACACATTGAGACTCTTTTGGGTCCTGCCCATGGAACGGGAAGCATTTTAGAGAATGCAAACCTGGAAGTTCTTGATTTCAACTTCCTACCTAAAAGCCTAAATTGGACCTCCAGAACCTCCCTACCACACTTTCCAAAGTCATTAGTACCAACATGTACCAAGACAGCAGACTCCTACCCAGCGCAATCTAAGACCTTATCTAGGTGGTGCTTGAGATCCACTACCTTCATACCAGGCAGGCTTGTTACCAGGTGATCCTCATGTCCACCAGCCACCCAGTAGAGATGGTAGAGAGAAGGACTGTATCTGAATTCAAGAAAGCATGGGACAAACTCAGAGGATCTTTAAGGGGAATAAAAGGGACTGTAAAGCTTAGTAATTAATATGGAAGGGAAGACTAGATAGGCCATATGGGCTTTATCTGCCATCATTTTTCTCTGTTTCAAAATGGGAGAGCAATTTTCAGATTTTCCGCATCCTGTGAAATAAATATAAAATGAAAATTAATATGTGAAATAATTATTTTCTACTGTGTATCCTGCTGAAATTTGTGTTTTCTTGTTTTGACTTTAGTTGAATTCACTCTGGGGCTGTTCAGCTGGTTTTCATTCCAGCCCAGTGAGCATTGTTGGACCGTGTCAATGTATAACTGAGAAAGGGGGGAGCGTAGCATGTTGTGGTTACTTATCTCTGTGAATAGCCTGTAGACTTTGCTCCCTTTGGATGGTTCTGTTCCATAATATGGGAATTTCCCTAATAAGCAGAATACCATTTTGTTGTTTATAAGTGCATCTTGAGTTTGAGTAACATTTGTCTTCCTCTGTTCCATCCACCACCCACATCTACTTTCCCATTCTGTCTGGATCAGAGATTGTTAAACATTTACTGACTTCTGACCAGGCAAAATATGCTAATTGGCTTTTCTGTCTCTTGAGCCTAAGGAACACTAGGAATAGAGTTCTTTTCCTTCAACCCGACTAAGACTGTTCATATTGGGTTTTGGGTTGAAGAGCCCAAGAGTACACTGGCTTTGTTTATAAGAGAAATGTATTATGGTATGGCTTTCTTCTTTTGTTCTATTGTTCAATGTGTTAAGAACAAACCACTATATGCTCATTGGATGTGTTTTCTGTCAAGAGAATGTAATATTATGTAGTAAGAAGCTCTTCCTGATTTCTGACCAGAACCAGCTAATAAAATTCTGTTGATGGGAACTGAACCTGGCTTGAAGTCTGTATGCTTGGAGAGCATAACATAACATATGCCATACTGGGTCTGACTAAAGGTCCATGGAGCCCAGTATCCTCTTACAAACAGTGGCCAATCCAGGTCACAAGTACCTGTCAGGTTCCCAAAAGGTAAATAGATTCCATGTTGCTTATCACATGGTAAATAGTGGATTTCCCTGGTCATCTTTAATAATGGTTTATGGACTTTTCCTCCAGGAATTTGTCCAAACCTCTTTTAAGCTCAGCTACACTAACAGCTTTTACTATAACACTAACAGCTGGAAGTACTGCAGGGAAGATCCGGCTATTCCTATATGGCAATTATTGGAAAGAAACTCCTCATGGAATTTCCCTACGAAAATCCCAGAGTATGCTAGTGTCATAGGGATTCTTTTATTCTGTTTACTTTGCATATGCAAAGTATGCTGGGTAAACAATGCATGGGAATTTCAAAATCATATCCAAGAGCATAGGTCACTGGACCTGACCTAACTCTGCCCGACAATCTTGCCCCTTTTCTACCTAGAGAAAAGTGTGCACACTGTGGACAACATGAATGCTGTTCATTGTATGGGTGGTGGGAACATTCTCTTTTAGGTAAGCACTTATTTTACACATGGAAATCTCTTGGAAAATTGTCAGTTTAAAGAAAAGAATGCATTAATGCTCATCCTTTCACAATCTGATTTAGATGTCATATCTGAGTCTGTACTAGAGTCGAATGGTTTACAAACAAGCTGTTCAGCCTTTCCCCTCCACTATGATGTTAGGTAAATTAAAAGCACTGGCTTTCATCCCAGTCCTTGGGGACCATGGGCTCAGATAAAACAATTTGCACACAATGGAGAAAGTGCATGCAAGTATACCTCTTACACATTCATTTCAGTCTGGCTGGGATGGTCCCTCGGGATCTGACTGAGAGCAGCTAAACTAGATTCTGGAATACTGCTGTGTTGTGTGTGTATCACTGGTATCCTATTAAGATATCACACTGATGTATGCATAATACATGAGCATATCAGGAACAACTGAAGAGAGAAAATGACAGGCTCACTCTAAAAATAAGATAACAACCTATTATTTAAAAAAATATAAAACAAAACATGTTAGAAAGTCCTAGATCAGTGATTCTCATCTCTGTCATAAATGTCTGGTTTTCAGGATAGCAACAATAAGTGAGCATGAGATATATTCACATCCATTGATGCCCATTGTATGCAAATCCTTCTCATTCATATTCGTTTGGGGCTTTCCTTAACACCAGACTGGTTAGGAGGGCCTCCAGGAAGGGTTGGGAAATGATGGTCTAAGAGTTAAAGCATGAGAGGGTGCATCAGAGTAGAACAAGACCGATTATTTCTGCTTCCTTCAAATTGTAAGTAGCTGACGTTTTCATGCATCGGTGTCAGAAACAAAATAAACCTCGATTGCAACTTCCTCTTGTATTCCAAAGGGAAAATGGAGTCAAAGCATCTGCCACCAAGCAGCAGTGACTTTGCTCAAGGTGTTACTTTAGCACTCAGGAATCAACCTAGAAACTTCCACCTTCACAGAAACACTTCAAATTACTGTGATCGCTAATTAAAATGTGTTAATTAGTATCTGTAGGGGAAGCTAGCTGCAAGGGAACTTATAGGGAAACAGACTTGGTGAGAACCATCTTTTTTCAGTGTTCATGCTTTTTGAAGATCATTCAGTTGTGGTAAGGTTTGTTTGGAAAAATAAAGGTTGGCAGCACAGGTGGCTGAGACTGCATGGGCATATAGTCAAAACAAGGCCATGGCCCAAAGGCAGGAAGAAAAATAGGAATCATTACAAATTGAACCTAATCTTGTCATTCACTGGGAAAATAGGCTTCATCCTTTTCTCTTTAAGAATTCATTCACTGCTTTTAATAAAAAATGTCACATTCGAAAGTAAAGGGAGAAAAAACGGAGTTACTTACCTGTAACTGGAGTTCTCCGGGGACAGCAGGATAAGTCAGCCACACTTGATGAGTCAGCCACACTTGGTGACGTCATCCGATGGCGCCGAGACGGAAGTACTCTCCATAGCTCAGAAGGGCTTTTTGCCCCTCTGAGCATGGGCCAACTGGCCCCACCCCTTGCCCGCCCCTAGCTAGCCAGTACGTCACTAGCTGAGCCTTTTGCCGCTAGGAGGCGGGCACCATTACAGAGGTCGGCCCCATCCAGGGGAGGTGGGCGGGTATGTGTGGCTGACTTATCCTGCTGTCCCCGGAGAACTCCAGTTACAGGTAAGTAACTCCGTTTTCTCCTAGGACAAGCAGGATGAGTCAGCCACACTTGGTGCCTCCCAAGCTGGCAGGTGCTGAGGTGGATGGGGAAAGCCAAGAACCTTTTCCTGGTCCAGCATGCGCCCTTGCTACAGCATGCTGCATGTTGCGACAAGAACATGTAGGCGTATAGTGGTGATGCATGCATGTGACGCCACAGCAATGTGAGAAGGTGCAGTTACTAGGCACTATACGACGGCCTGCCGTCAAGATGCACAGCTGTGCAGACGGTGTAGTTACAAGGCACCTCTGTGGTGCAGGCCCAAGAGTAGTAGCGGTACGGGAGTAACGGCAATGCAGGAGCAACGTGTAGTTACAAGGCGCTTTTGTGCGGTAACAGAGATGCAGGCCTTCTCTGTGCGGGAACAGAGATGCAGGCCCTTTGAGCAGTGGTAGTGTGGGAGTCGGGGTCACCACAATGAAGAAACAGTGGTAGGCACATTGAGCGGTAGTGGTGCGGGAGTCACCGCAATGACGAAGCAGTGGCAATGGATCGCTGGCCACGAGAGCGGTGCAAATGGGACATTAGGACATCATTAACGAGGGAGGCTTCTCTTTTTGCCTTTATTCGCTATTATTTTATATTAAGTGTTTATTTTCCCCCTTTTTTTTTTTTTTGTAGTCAACTCCGGAGTTTGTTAACGGAGGATGATGCAAACCGTTAGTGTCACCGGATAGGAGATGACAGGGACTGGTAAATCACTGCTCAGCCCAATACCAGTATCGGATGGGAATTTATCACCCTTCAGAGGCAATGGAGGGTAAGTGACTGTCCAAGGTCACAAGGAGTGCCAGTGGGAGTCAACCCTTGATTTCTGGGTACTAGGCAGTTGCTCTAACTACTGGGTTACCCCTCCACTCCTGGACCTATGTCTTTGGGAGACATGACCTAGATTGGGCACTGTTATGAACAGACGTTTGACCCGTATGGCGTACCATCCGGTCTGTGTCACCAGTGAGGTGCATAGGTGCTCCTTGGGGTGATCAGTGCAAAGCATCGGCTATGCTATGAGAGTGGTCTGAGGTTAACCACTAAGCCCGCAGTGTCCATATTTTAGTTTCGCGGCTGGCGGCATGTGGAGGTGGCAGACCAGATTGTCAGGGCTGCCTGGACAATAAGAATTCCCGACCTCATCCTTCTCAGCACGGATACTGTGTGAGAGGTGCGCCCATTATCGATGGTGTTCTTGGACAGTGCATACCATGATGGTTCTTGTTGCAGGGTCTTGGTGGCCTCGCAAATGTATGCTACATGAGCAGGGCACAGGGAGGACCTCTGGGAATGGATGCGCGCATGTGTGCGTGCTCCTGGCGTGGCTTGGGACCTTGCCTGCATCCGAGCCCTTGCTTGTATATGGCAGCTGGCCAGGTGATTACCGATGGTTGATTGTCTGTTTCTGGCAGATCTGTTTCCTGTAGGTCTATTTCGGATCCTTATGCCAGCAGTGGCTGTCCAGAGCACGTCCTCGAGGAGGCTCACATGTGGCATTGGGGACTGCATGCTGCAGGGAGCCACAGCAGTCGTTCGTTCGTGGTACTGGACCGTGAGCATGCCGTGGTAGTGGACAGAGAGCATGATGAAGGGCATTATCCATATTAACGGATGCACTTCTTGTTCTCGACGTGGCAAGCAGATCTATCTGCGGTCAGCCCCGCTGGGCAGAGCTTCATCTGGCAGCTGCAACTGCCTTCCAACATTCCCAGATTCCAGGAGGGAAGGACTGAGAGCATTTGTCTTCTCTCTGTTCAGGCCCTGGAGACATGGCTGCACCGTGGTGATGCATTGTAACGCCCCCATATGGTCCTCAGCCAGGTCTTGAACCAGCGCGCCGCTGATTAGAATACTGCCTTTGAGCATGCCGAGTCAAAGTGCTGCCCCTGCGATGATCATAAAGGAGAAGATCCAGACTGGAGGTCCCAGGCTGGCCCTGAGCCTGTCACTCCCAGGTGCAGGCAGATTACCTTGAGACTGTGTGTAGCTTGGTCGGGGAAGAACCCAGTCACTGTGAGTCTTGAGGTTGGTCCCGGAAGGCTCCGGGGAACAGGAGGAAAGGGGCTGGAGTGCAGCATGTGGTTGCAGCTGATAAGGCAGATAGATGACATAGGTGGGCTCATCTTATCGCAGGACATTTAGGGATCGTGAGGGTTCTCTCTGCCTCTGCTGGATGGTCCGCAAGTATGTTAGGGATCCCGTGGGTTGCCTTTACGTCAGCTGGATCCTATGAGAAGTGGTTACGTGGCTCCAGCTGACACCGTGTCCCTTGTTCATGGGCAGAGCTCTGGCCATTAGGCAACACCTGGGGTGCAGGGTCTACAAGTGTATCAAGCGGGTGTTCCCAGGCTGATCGATTCAGCTGAGGCTGCTAGCTGGTTCCTAAGGCAATGTGTGCCTTCGAGTCAGTCCTGACTCCTTGCAACCCAGAAACTCCTGGGTTTCTTGGCAGTGTCACCGGAGCAGATTTCCAGGTCTTCTTCAGAGGCAATGGAGGGTGAAGTGACTTGCCCAAAGCCACAAGGAGTGCTAGTGGGATAGAACCCTGGTTGCTTGGTACCAAGCCACTGTTCTAACCACTAGGCTACTCCTCCACTGTACTTATCCGAGTTGATGCAGCTAACCAGTGGACATTGGGGTTACATCCCTGGACGTCCATGTGCCCAGAGATACCCGTCAGTGCCCGAGGAGACGTGAATGCCATCCTTCACACCTTCAGATGTAGGTGGTGGCCGGAGTGGCTGGTCAGGATGGTTGTGGCTGCAGTCAGAGAGGGGCTCTTGATGACCTTGGCTGAAACGGGTATTCACTGCAGGGTCTGCAGATGGGATCTGGACCTGTGGCCCTCTGATAGCAGCCACACAGACTGTGTATACTGCAGCTCTTTGTTGCGATAGCAGCCACACAGACTGTGTGTACTGCAGCTCTTTGTTGCCCCTGTCACCGGTGGAGCCACTGGAGGTGGATTGTCAGGGTTTCCTTTGGACTCCGTGAAGTGTGCCTCATGCAGAGGTTAGAAGGAGCGTAGTCTGTCACCGTCTCTAGCATGGGAGGGAAGCCCTTGGTCCTTTGGGCTGCCCTCCGGGCAGGTGCCCCAGAGCCATAATAGACAGAGTGACTTGAGTATTCTGTTAGAGTGTCCTGAAGACTTGCGCCCTTGATATTTGATGTGTATAATATCAGACAGGAGCCATCTATTCAGGTTCTGACGCCATTGTTAGTCGGGGGCGGTCATTGCTCTGTTACTGGGTGGGGTGCACGTGTGTAACAAGGTGAAGGATGAAGGCTTTTGAGTCGTCCTTTGGCAGGCAATAGGGGATAGAGTGAATGTGTCACCCGAAGCACCGGGGGGGGGGGGCTGTAGCTTCACTACTGAGGGCTGTAGCTTGCAACCGTGGTGATGTAAGGTCTCCCCGTGGCTGTTTTGTGCCGAGACACTTCTTCCGGGCCAGCCGATGCCTCTGACTGCTGCTGAGGGTAAGGTGGACCGAACCTAGCGCAGAGTGCAGAGATGCCCCATAGGGCAGTTTCGGAAGAGTGAAGCCTCGATGTGGCAGGCTGTGGTGAATTAGAAAATTCCTGCTGGCCGCCCGACTCACAGTCAGAGCTGGCTACCTGACTCATAGCTGGAACTAGTCTTACAAGAGTCTTCCCTCATGTCCCGTAGGGGACAGCTAAGTGTCTGATATCATGTCCCTATAGGGGGACAGCCCGAGGTACGGGCGTAACCAAGGCCTCCAGCTGGGAATGGACCCATGACCATTGGCCCGAAGTCATCACTGCACAAACCATGTGCTACAGCAATGTGGTTGTTGCTTGGGAATTGGGCGCAGGTCATCATCCGGCCTCTTTCAGGGTATCACATTCTGTAGCAATGTGGTTGTGATGCACCGGGAAGGATTCCATGGAGCGCACCCCTGGGCAGGAGGCAGTTGCGACATGCGGCGATGCGGTGCCCTGGGGCTCCTGTTTGGGGGAGGAGAGAGAAAAACCCTCAGCCTAATAGAGTGTGAGAGGGCCATTATTGCAGAAATGAGAGCAGGCACGACCGTGCCTCTGCCCTGGGAAACGCGACACGTTTATAGGGTCAGCGCCAATCTGCTGGTGGTCAGGGAGCTGTGCTGTTTGCCACTGCTGCCGTAGAGTCCGAGCGACCAATCGGCATTGCGCCGACATGCTCAATCTCCATCTGAGGCCACCTAATGCTGAGGCTGTGCGATTCAGCCGGTGTTGGTGTCCGCTCCATCAAGGGCCACAAGACCCAGCATCTACGCAATCTCCGCCAGCGCTGCTTAGCATTGAGGCGATTCAGCCAGTGCCGATCAGCCGACACACACACATGCAGTAGTACACTGGCTGTGCATCGAAGAACGCGGACGCGGCATGCAACTTCTTCGGCGGGCCGGGCCAGCAGCGTTCGGAACCTTTCCCCCAGCACGGAGGGGATTTAACTGGACTGCTCCATGGAAAGCGGCAGATTACTCACAGCCTGGTGCACTGCTCGGGCTTCGCGGCATGCAACTTCTCCGGCTGCTTCGGTGCTGCGTAGGGATTTGGCACAGAGTGGAGCAGGGGGCTCCGGTGCTCATCTGCTCCTCTCCTCATCAGCTCCGATGAAAGAGAGCGGGCAGTTATTAGACGATCCCCGGTACCTAGAAGGGGGGGTTCCCTGCGGCAGGTGGTTTGGCGGTCTAGCGCTGGTGCAGCCATTAACAGTAGTGTTGCCGCTGCGTGCCAGGCGTCGGCGCGGTCCTCGGCGATGCTTCGGCGCCAAATGGTAGGAGTGTCTCCAGAAGAGAGGCTCCTCCTTCCCCGATGACGCTAGGATCGGCGCCGACCAATCGCGCCGAAGGGGGGGGGGATCCGGAGCTGATGACATTGGCAATATGGCCGCCGCCATGTGAGCCATGAGGCCGGTAGGAGCTGCTGGGGTTGCAAGCAGGCAGAAGATCACCGGGGTGCTGTGGGCCGCAGCTGTGAGCAGAGACCCCAGAGGGCGCGCTCAGCACCGCTGGGGTAAACAGCAGAGGCCGCAGCAACGTCGACAAAGAATCCCCAGAAGGAGCACCAGAGAGTGGGGGCCCCGAGGTGTTGAAACAATACCGGAGGCATGCAGCAGCAATACGGAGGGACCCAGGAGGCTGGCTGGGGATGGAGGCCCCAAGCACGTCCCGGCTGCTATCAGGGCTACCTTCTGCAAGCGTTCCTCTCTCTCTGGGATCCTCTGTGGTTGGGAAGAGCGACGCAGAACGCTAGCCGGGAACGGAGGCCTGTTTGGCTCGTCCTGGGCTGCGCTGAGACCAAGAGCACCTCATGGCAAGCTGCCGGTACTGGGTGCAGGAATCCAAGCTCTGCCCGGAACAGCTCTGGAAAAGAAGCTTTGGAAACATTAATGGATGTAAGTAAACTGTCTATAACCTACGATTAAAAGAAAATTAGACTTTCTTATGTTAGATATGGTGGAGAGTAGAAAAAATCCGTCTTGCTGGCAAGGCGGAAGAACTGAAACTGGCTAGCTAGGGGCGGGCAAGGGGTGGGGCCAGTTGGTCCATGCTCAGAGGGGCAAAAAGTCCTTCTGAGCTATGGAGAGTACTTCCGTCTCGGCGCCATTGGATGACGTCACCAAGTGTGGCTGACTCATCAAGTGTGGCTGACTCATCCTGCTTGTCCTAGGAGAAACCACACTACCTTAGTAAAGAAAATCCCATATGGATCAATTGGACGGCACCCCCTATGGGATAAATCCTAACCCCTTTCTAACATAATGGGGAGGGAGGTCTTGTGTCAGTGAGCGTCTAGACTGGCAAGGCATTATGCAATTGGGGTGATAATTCACAGGGAACATGGGTTGTGGGGGTAGAGACAAGCCTTTTGATGTTGTACATTTCTCCCTGTGTAAATACAAACTATCTTTAACAGAAGCCACGGATACTGCCTGAGCAGTACCCAATTTAATTTCCATCTGAGTTAAATGCTCCCCCTACAGCATCCGACTGTACATCATAATCAATAAATTTTACAACAGAGTCTCTCGTAAATTCCTCAATTTGGCTCAAAGTTCCTTTTAAGATAGCCACAGTCTGAGTTACGATAGACCAGATGTCCTTAAGAGACACATCTAAGGAGGAGCACTAGTCAACGAGTCCCCCCCCTCCAATGATGACATTTGAACCACTTTAGGAATAGGAACTTTCGGGACATCTGGCCACGTCTGGACTCGAGGCTATTCAGGAACAAATGCTGACTTGGGAGGGGACAGGGTCCTTACGTCCCCTTCCAGGGCCAGCATAACCCTCTCAAGAGATGAGTGGAGTGGGTTTGACCCCCTACAGGCGATAGAGTTGATGAATCAGTATTCATTGAAACAAGTGACACAGGGCTAATGTCCTCTAAAACCTGCCTTATCAGATGCTTTTCCAGAGGACCTTCAGTCTTGGAAGTCTTCATAGCTGGAACAGCAGGAAAGATCTTTCTTCTGTGCTTCCCCATTGCACAAACAAAACTCAAACACCTCCTCTGTTTTCCGAAGAGCACCAAAGGGGCATGCCCTGCCCCTTTGGGCATGCCCCTTCGGGCACGTGCCCAAGGGATGCGCCTGTGGCCGTGTCCCTCAGCACAGCCCAGAATTTTATAGGGCTTACTGTTGATGTCACAATTCAGTGCCAAAAGCACCCACAGGGAAGATGAAGAGCTGCCAGGTAGACAGAGACTACCACTTTCCCTTTTCTATTTTTTAACTAGTTCCTAATCCACAATAGTGCACTGCCTCCTATCCCATGATTTTTTAATTTCCCGAAGAGTCTCTCATGAGGGACCTTGTTAAAGAGTTTCCAAAAATCCAGATACACTATATCAGCTTGCTCACCTTTATCTACCTGTGTCTTCACATCTTGAAAAAATGTAAAGAGATTATTGATACAAGACTTTCCTTTGCTGATCCATGTTGGCCTTCTGCCATTAAGCAATGATTATTTATATGTTCAATAATTTTGTTCTTTATAATGGTTTCCACCATTTTGCCTGGCACAGACATCAAGCTCACGGTCTTTAGTTTCCTGGATCACCCCTGGAACTCTTTTTAAAAATTGCCATTACATTGGCCACTCTCCAATCCTCAGGTACAGCAGATGATTTTAATGATAGTTCACAGATTACTCATAGTAGGTCTGCAATCTCATATTTCAGTTCTTTCAGCATCTGATCCAGGTGATTTGCTACTTATTAGTGTATCAAATAGTTGTGATACATCTTCTTGGTTTATTGAGATTTGTTTCAATTCTTCTGATATATCAGTTTCCTTTGATTTCCTTGTCCTCCGTCCATTTATTAAATCAAATGTGCTTATGCTATGATTGCTATTGCCAAGCAAACCCAACACTGTTACCACTCGCACTAGATCCTGCATTCTACTAACTTGCCTAACCTCTTTGAATTCAAAAGTCTTGTGTTGCTTGAAAGTTCTTAGTTTTTCCATCAAAAAGCATGTTAAAAGCATAATAACCCCCTGCATACTTGAGGATGCTGCCCTCTTCCATCTAAGCAATGTAAAATCATTTTATCCACATGCCTTGTGACTCCCATGATGGGTGTCCCAAGTACCAACAACAGGGGATCCTGGGAGATGGAGCTAATCAGTTCAGCTACCTATGACCCTCCTATGTTAACTGATTTTACCATATCTTCCAGCAACAACAACTTAATGGTGCATTGGGGGAAAAATATTTCTTCCAAATAATTTTAAAAGCGCTATTAGCTTCATGAATGTTCCCTAGTCTTAATATTGTTTGAAGGATAACCAACCACTCCTTCTTTGCCCACTCAAATCCCATTCATGACTCTGTAGACTTTTCTCATATATCCACTCAGCCAAACTGAAGAAACCCAAACTCTTCAGCCTGTCTCTACAGGAGATTTATATTATCCCCCTTACCATTTTTGTCACCCTTTTCTAATTCCACTAAATATTTTTTGAGATAAGATGGCCAGAACTGCACATAGGGGTATGTTTGCTAAAGAGTGTTTGCTACCGTGATGCTTCCACAGAAATATCACGCGGCAATAGCAGCTGACACAGGAAAAATGCAGACATCACTGCAATTTTCCATGTCTGCATTTCATGCAGTAGGCGCAGGCTTGGGCAGAATTAGTGCAGAGAATGGGCAGAGAATGGGTATGCCTACAAAATTGGATTACTGCAAACGTTGCCATCGCACAGCAATTGCCAAAGTTTGCAGGCTTCGCAGATGCAGCTACTATATCTCTACCTCAGTGGCATCTGCAAAGTTGCCCCCAGTGATCCCAGCATTTTCTCTGCAGTATCTGCAGAGGAAATACTGGAAACGATTCCTAGACATAGCGTGAGACATTTGCAGCTAACGCTGGCTTTTTGCAGCTATCGCCCTTTAGTAAACACACCCCATAGTATTCAAGGTGCACTTGTGCCATGGATTGATACAGAGCCATTGTGATATTCTTTGTTTTATTTGCCATTCCTTTGATAACAATTCATTGTATTGATTTGTTTTTTGACAACCATTTCACACCAAGCCAAGGACTTCAACATATTATCCAGAGTTACGCCAAGATCCCTTTCCTAGGTGGCAACTCCCAGTACAGACAGCACCATCGTGTACATACAGTTTGGCTTATGCTTTCCTATATATATCAGTTTGCACTTGTTCACATTAAATTTCATCGGCCATTAGTTGCCCGGTTCCCCGGTCTTGTGGGTCCTCTTGCAATTCTTCATGATGTGATCTAACAGCTTTGAACAATTTGTTTCATCTGCAAATTTGAATGATTCACTTGTTTTTTTTCTCCATATCATTTATAAATGTGTTTAAAAGCACTGTTCTCAGTATAGATTTCTGGGGAACTCTTCTATTTACTCTATCTTTCTCCACTGAGAAAATTGACCATTTAGCTCTTGTATTTCTTTTCTATTATTTAACCAGTTACCAGTCTACAATAAGACATTGCTTCTTATTCCATAACTTTTTAATTTCCACAGGAGGCTTTCATCAAATGCCTTTGGAAAATCCAAATATGGTTTATTAAGAGTTGATATACCGCCCTTCTTAACTCCAGAGCGATGTACAATAAAATCGACATTAAAACAAAGGGGGATGTTTACTAAACTGCGGTAATGGTACAGAACGCGCGTTATGTAGCGTTAACGATCATTAACTTATGTTAACGCGCATTATGATGCGTTAACGATCGTTAACGTCTCATAATGAGCGTTAACGTAAGTTAACGATCGTAAAGTTCTGCGGCACGGTAAAACACCGCAGAAGGTGGAGAGAGGGCGGAGAGAAGGGGTCAATGGGCGGAGTGTGGGTGGGGAGAGGCTTCTTTCACACTAATGTGCTGATCTGAAGAGCTGAATCCTAACGCAATTGAAAACCTGCCGTTAAATGCACATTTCAGGGGAGAGAAACCATTTAGGTGTCAGCAATGTACAGCATAGGCAGGGAAACCCACAAAAAGTGATAAGTGTGATACATGTGCACAGAACAAAAGGGCACATAAACATTGAAAATGACCTCAACAAACTGGAAAAAAACCATAACCAAGCTGGCCAATAGTGGTATGAATGGGAAACATCACACCCCCCCTCCCCCGAGAAAGCTCCATAGAAAAGATATAAATCGTGGAAGGGTCTATGCGCCATCCCATACAAGGTGAATGAGCCACAGTGAAATTGCGCTGTGCAGGGTTTTCCTTTCCATCGGACAGGTGTCCTATGGCATGCACATGTGCGGCAACAGCACGGCGGACATGTCAGAACGGCAACTGGACAGGTGCCGGAAAAGGGGATACAGAGGGCCGCAGGCGGCACATGCTGTGGTGCAGCTGGGCCACAGTGCAGACTAGGGTGATTCCTAGCTGGCCCATACAAATGCTGAAACAGCAGAGCAGCCAGACAGCAACTGCTGAAGGCCCAACATGGGCATGACTGTGCTTCCCACAGTGTCACAGGGGATAGTACCCAGCAGCTACCCCCAAAGGCACAAAACATTGGCAGGCAGTGCTGGGGGTAGCATGGACACCTATGCAGGCACCCCTACCCCAGAACCCGCACCATAGGCAGCCGCCTACCCGCACACTGGATGGCCTGAGACTGCGCACCACCAGCACCACCAGCAGAAGAGACTGTCAGCATGGTGGCAGAGGGTCACTGGTGGTAGAGGGGGCAGTGGCAGCTGGCCAGAGCAGACCGTGGCCTAGCCCTGTGTAGGTGGGTGCCATGCACTGCAACAGACAGGCCCTGTCTGACGAACAGTCATGGTATCACCAGGGAATGTGCTGACTGTGAGAACATGGTTGTGCAGTGCACAAAACCACTGTATTCAGAAGCAGAAGGTCACAGGTTCAAGTCCCAGCTGTGGTTCCTGCCAACCCAGTCCCCTTATTTTACCCACTACTAAAACATGCTAATCAGGGCCGGATTTACCTATACGCCATGTACGCCATGGCGTAGGGCCCACAGCTGGCAGGGGCCCACAAAAAAAGAAAAAGTTAAATTTTTTTTAAAATAAAATTTAAAAAAAAAACCTGCTGGCTGCCGCCGCGGGGCCCCCTCTGCTGCCGCGGCAGCACCGACTGACCCGCGGGGGCCCCCTCTACAAGCTGACTCCGTCGGTTCCTTCCTCCCTCCCTCCGTGCAGGGTGCAGGCTGTGAGAGACGCGAAAGTGTCTCCTCGCGTCTCTGTTAAGCCCGCAGGGGCTGATGGGAAATTTCCCATCAGCCCCTGCGGGCTTAACAGAGATGCGAGGGAGACACTCTACCTTCGCGCCTCTCACAGCGTGCACGGAGGGAGAGAGGGATCGACGGACCGACGGAGTCAGCTTGCAGAGGGGGCCCCCGCGGGTCAGTCCGTGCTGCCGCGGCAGCAGAGGGGGCCCCGCGGCGGCAGCCAGCAGGTTTTTTTTTTTAAATTAAATTTTACTTTAGGCCGACGGGGGTGGGGGGGTAGGACTGGTAATGGGCTATTGGGGGGACTGGGGCTGGGGCTGGGACTGGAAATGGGCTGGGGGGGTTAAGGCTCGAGGTGGGGTGATGGGTTTAGGACTGCTAATGGACTCAGGGCTGAACTCGGGGCTAAGAACTGTCAATGGGCTTGGGGGGGGGTAAAGAATGGTAATGGGCTGGGGGCTGCTGGCGGCTGTCTGGTAATGGGCTATGGGGGTCTAGGACTGGAAAGGGGCTGGGGGCGTTAAGACTGGAGGTGGGCTGATGGGGTTAGGACTGGTAAGGGGCTGTTGGAGGGGTTTAGAACTGGTAATGGGCTTTGGGGGGGTTAAGACTGGTAATGGGCTGTGGGCTGATGGGGGCTGTCTGGTAATGGGCTATGGGGGGGGCTAGGACTGGAAATGGGCTGGGGGGGTTAAAACTGGAGGTGGGCTGATGGGGTTAGGACTGGTAATGGGCTGTGGGCTGATGGGGGGGTTAGGACTGGCAATGGGCTATGGGGGGCTGACTGGAAATGGGTTGATGGGGTTAGGACTGGAAGTGGGCTGATGGGGGGTTAGGACTGGTAATGGGTTATAGGGGGGGCTTAAACTGAAAATGGGGTGATGGGGGGTTAGGACTGTAAGTGGGTTGATGGGGGGGCTAGGACTGGTATTGGGTTGGGGGGTTGCTAGGACTGGAAATGGGCTGATGGGTGTCTAGGACTCTCCCCCCCTCCTCCCACGGCAGTAGAGTCAACCATCAACCCCAGTCCAAGCAGCTCCACACACATCCATAACATAATATCAGACAGACATTAGGCCTGGATATTCATAGATGCACCCCACCACTATCTGATATTCTCCTGCAGCAAGCCATCGGCCACTGCACCCTGCAAGGCACTCCATCAAGACACATACCATCTGTGCTCAGTCTGTTGGTTGGTCCTGATGGAAATGCATGCACCCACAACTGGGGTGGCAGCACACACAAGCAGATAAGTCAGTGAAAAGGCCCCAACAGGAAACCCATATATATCACATGAGAGAAACAAAATACAGCACTATGGGTGTGCCTAGCCATGCTGCCATCACTGCACACTCAGGGTGAGAGTGATCCCCCAGCAGCACATACAGAGGTCCCCCTGTCTGTGTAGGTGGTGGCCGGGCACTACCATGTCCCTGCCAGTGCCCTATGCCCTGTGCAGCTGCATCCTGGTCAGCCCACCCTGTCTGAGATATACCCATGGCCCCTTGCTACTCATTATGCACATTAGCAGGCCAATACTGGCAACAGTGCTGGCAGTGTGGGCTGTGGAAGGGGCTTGCAGCCAGCACCCACTGTATAGACAGACACACACTTCCACACCTATGCCAGCATGGTGCTACTATTGAGGAAGTAATTAGCCTTGGCCACCAAACCTGTCCTAGGCACGGCAAGGCATGGATATTTATTTATTTATTTATTTATTTATTACAGGCTCTTATATACCGCTCTATTCAGCATCAGCGCGGTTCACAATATAACAACAGACCAGAACAACAAACTGTTTGGTTTTACAGAGAACAAGGTCAGAGAACTTGGATAAAACATGGGACGTCATTACTGCAACTATTTACATGAGTATTTACAAGTATACACAACAGGATTTGTTATTAGTTATAGGGTAAGGTATGGTACGCAGTACTGCTGGGGGTCACTCCCCAGGGTGGTAAACACCGTCAGAGGCCAGTCCTGGAGCACGCCCCGCAAACAACTAACAGATTGTTCTGATGGGGTCAACTAGCAGTATGTGCGTAACGTATGGATATCTATCTGCCAGTACTCCTAGCAAACGTCTCAGAGCTGTGTACCGTATACCTCAGGTGTAGGGTGACATTGCTAAGGTATGCAGGTGCTAGTATTGGGAGATGCACGCAGGGTCCACTGTTCTGCCTCTCCAGGAGACATTGGCCAATGGGGCCTGTGTGTGTGGGTGTGGGTGTGTCTGCCCCTGTTGGCTGCTGCTTTACGGCAGAGATTCCCAACCCCAGTCCAGGTCTACATCACACTGTTCGTGTTTTCCTGCTGTCCCTCATGAATATGCATGAGCTACATCTACATGCCATGGGAGTGGTGCATATATATACAGCACAGGCATTTGTATGAGTGGCAGCATGGAACCTGACTGGTGTGTGGCACACCAGGAATGCATTTGGGAGAGTCTGCTCTAGGTACTGCCCCTGTTCATGGTGTCTGTGCTCAGTGGGGTAAAAGATAGACGTATTACCATTGCATATGTCCTCGACACGAAAGGTGTGTCCTTACTATCACTGTGTAGGTGTGGGAAAAATATGTGGCTAGGATTGGCAGAAGCCCCAGCTGGGCTTTGAACCTGTGACCTTCTGTTCTTGCATGCACTGTCTGTGTGCACTGCACCACCATGTAGCCACAGATGGGCTGGTTTCCCTGGAACGTCCATGACTGTGGATCCGGCAGGGCCTGTCTGTTGCAGTGGACTGTGCCAGCCTGCACATGGCTAGGCCTCTGTCTTCTGTGGCTAGCAGCCACTGCCCCCTGCACCACATGTACTCGTCCGCCAACATGCTGGCATGAGCTTCTCTCAGAAACAGCAGATGACCAGATTGCAATGTGGCAGTACGGGACTGCATTTGGGGGATTTGGCTGTAGGTAATGCCCATTGTTGTTGTGTTTTTGCAGTGTTGTGTAAAATATGGGTGTTTTCCCCATGCTTATGTTCCCTGCAATACAGGGGTGTCTGCGCTATCTTTGTTTAGTGGTGGGTAAAATATAGGGGCTGGGCTGGTATGTGCCCCAGCTGGGATTTAAACCTCTGACCCTCTGGTCCTAGAGGTATTGGCTCTGTTTGCTGCACCACACTATGGCCACAGAGACAATGCAGCCCCTGGAGGTAGTATACCTGGCAGGATGGAGTCACAAACCCTGCTCTACGCATTTTTACTGTGGGCACATGCACTCTGTCTGGTGACAAACGTGCACATAAACCCCGGAAATGACCACAGACACTGGGGGACAATATATCACCACGCTGGGCAAAAGTGATATTAATGGGCAACCATAGCAAACACTCCCAGGAAAGCTCCAAAAAGGACATTTGTTTTGGATGAGTCTCCGCTCCGTAGACCCTTCCAATATTCATTTCTTCTTTCTGGAGCTTTCCTGGGTGTGTTTTCTATATTTGCCCATTACTATAACTGTTCCCCAGCTGCATTACTATTTGTGATATTTTTGTTGTGGTCACTTTCTATTTTTATTTTCACTTTTGTGCTGTGCACATGTATCACACTGCTCACGTTTGCAGGTTTCCCCGATTTTGCTGTACATTGCTGACGGAAATGGTTTCTCTTCCCTTTAAATGCCCTCTACCGCGAGTGTTTCACTCGCAGTAGTTTTGCTTTGGGATTCGGCCCCGATAATGTGCGGGGAGCCTCTCCCCTCCCCTTCCCTGCCCATTAAACCCGTCTCTCCGCCCCTCAGGAACCTTCCTCCGCCCTCCGTTAGACGTTCCACGCCTCTATCGGACATTTGCGGGCCCGTACTTGTGCGGGGCCCGTTATTGTGCCGCGCACCTCTGCGCGGGTGACACGCACGATTGCGGGGCATTTAAGCGCTCTTAAGTACCGCTTTTAGTGCGCTATTTTGCGGCGCGCAAATTAGCGGTTTTTAGTAAACATGCCCCTATGTAGCCTATCCAGTCTGCTCTTCCATACCAATTACTATATTTTCTTTTTTTCCTTTAAAGCATGTTGGTCCCATGCTTTCTTGAATTCAGATACTGTTCCGGTCTCTACTACCTCCACTGGGAGACTGTTCCACGCATCTACTATTCTTTCCGCAAAGAAATATTTCTCCATATTACTCCTGAATCTATCCCTTCATCCTATGCCCCCTCGTTGCAGAGTTTTCTTTCAAATGAAAGAGACTCTCCTCTGCATTTATGCCATGGAGATACTTAAACATCTCTATCATGTCCCCTCTCTCCTGCCTTTCCACCAAAGTATACATATTGAGATATGCCTTATGACCAAGTCCACTAACCATTTTGGTAACCACCCTCTGCACTGACTCCTTCCTGTTTATATCCTTTTGAAGGTGTGGCCTCCAGAATTGCACATAATATTCCAAATGAGATTCACCAAAGACTTATACAGAGGCACAATCACCTTCTTCTTCCTGCTGGCTATTCCTCTCCCTATGCACCCAAGCATCCTTCTGGCATTTGCTGTCTCCTTATCTACCTGTTTAGCCACCTTAAGATCATCAGAAATAATAACCCCCAGGCTCTGCTCTTTTGTGTACAGAAGCACTTCACCCCTTATATTGTACCACTCCCTTGGATTTTTGCAGCCCAAATGAATTAAATTTTTTTGCATTAAATCTCAACTGCAAAATTCGTAACCGTTCTTCAAGCTTTGCAAGATCCCTCCTCATGTTATCTACTTCTTCCTGGATGTGTACTGTATTGCATATTTTGGTATCAGAGGCAAACCTTACCCAACAACCCTTCAGCAATATCACTAACAAAAATGTTAAAAAGAATCGGACTAATGACAGATCCCTGCGGCACGCCACTTCATAATAGTTGAGATGTGGTTATTTATTTATTTATTTAACCAGTTTTCTATACCACCTTATCCTTCAATCAAAGTGGTTGACAAGACAACAAAGGACTTACATGTTGAGGGCATGGGAAGATCAAATACAATATATTACAATATAAATACAGTACAAACAGTAAATTATAATATTATCTCATAGTGAAACTGGATATACAAGTTGATCAATTGAAGTTATTTGACCAAATGATTCTATGAATAAATAAGTCTTTAAAGATATGCGAAAGTCTTTGATGTCTTCCTGAGCTCTTAATTCTTCAGGAATAGAATTCCATACCTCTGGTGCCATGAAGGAAAATGTTCTTTTAGAGGTCATCTGTTTTGATCTATTGAAGTTTAAAGGTGTACTAAGCTTATTGGAGTTATGAGATCGTCTAGGTCTTAGGCTCTTGTTTTTGGATATTATATGCTGTAGAATATCTGCTGAAGATTGGTGAAAGATTTTGAAAATAATCATTAGGTTTTTGTATTTTGCTCTTGCAATAATTGGAAGGAAATGTAACTGTTTAAGGACAGGAGTTATGTGATCAAATTTTGCAGAGCCAGTAATTATATGTGCAGTAGTGTTTTGAACTAATTAGAGAGGATGGATAGCGTTTTTAGGAAGACCTTGATACAAGACGTGTCCAAAATCAAGAAGGGGTTTTATGACAGCTTGACATACCTTGCGAAAGTGATTTGTATTTAATATTGATTTTAGTCTTCTTATAACCTTTAAGCGATGGTATGCTTTAGCTGCAATTTTGTTTATATGAGATTTTAAGTTTAAATATTTATCTAAGGTTATACCTAAATATCTTCATCTTTAATTTTTTTTTTTTATTTAATAGGTTAATTTCACTTGGTAGTTTTAAGGACTGACAATTCGATATGAACAATGCTTCCGTTTTGTCAGAATTTATTTTTAAATTGTTGTTATTGAGCCAATTATTCATATCATTCAAACAGCTATTAATTTTTGTTGTATCAAAGGTATTTTGATCAATTGAAGTATAAATCATAATGTCATCAGCATATAAATGAAAATCCATTTCATGATGTTTAATAATTTGACATATGGGTTGAGTATAGATATTAAAGAGGATAGATGATAAAGCAAAACCTTTTGGAATACCTTGTACAATCGTGAATTGTGAGGATTTTTTTGTCCCCGATTTTTACTAGTTGTGAACGATTGGTTAAGTAAGAAGCGAACCATTTTATTGTATTCTTGGATAAACCAATATTTCGTAGACGTTGCAGCATTATTGAGTGAGACACAGGGGTATGTTTACTAAAGCGTCTTAACGTCGCAGCGGTGGTATTAGCGCGCGATAAGTGACGTTAGTGCACGATAATATAATATTATCATGTGATAACGTCACTTAGCGCACGATAACGCAGCGGCGGCGTTAAGGCACACTAACGCTGTAAAATCCGGCTCTGAAGGGTGGAGTAAGGCTTCCCAGAGGGCGGAGAGAAGGGGTCAATGGGCGGAGAGTGGAAGGGGAGAGGCTCCAGGCACACTGATGCTGTGAAATCCAGGTCTGAACACTAACGCCAGTGAAATCCTCGCGTTAAGGCACATTTGTCGGAAAGAGAAACCATTTCAGTCAGCAATGTACAGCAAAGCCAGGGAAACCCAAAAAAGTGATAGTAGTGATACATGTGCACGGACCAAAAAGGCAAATAAACACAGAAAATGACCTGAATCACATTTAAAATCCCAATAACCAAGCTGGCCAAAAGTGATATTAATGATAAACATAAAGCAACACCACTGACAAAGCTCAAAAAATAAGATATCGTTTGGAGGGGTCTATTCTCTGTCCCCCTACAAAGTGAATGATCCCACATTGAAATAGTGATGATCAGGGTTTATTCACATCTATATTGGGCAGGTTTGTTATGGCGTGCACATGTGCAGTAACAGCAGGGTGGGCATGTAGGAAAGGGCAACTGTACAGATGCTGAAAAAAGAATATAGAGGGCTGCAGGTGGCACATGCTGTGGTCCAGCTGGGGCACAGTGCGTGTTAGGCAGATGCCTAGGTGGCACATAGGAATGCCCAAACTGTAAAGCAGCAAGACAGCAACTGATGAGGGTCCAACATGCGCACGAGTGTGTGTCCCACAGTGTCACAGGGGAGATTACCCATCAGGTACCCTCAAGGGCACATAACATTGGCAGGTGGTGCGGGGGGGGGGGGGGAAGCACGCATGTCCATGTAGGCACCCCTACCTGAGAACCTACACCATAGGCAGCTGCCTACCAGCATACTGGAAGGCCAGGGACTGCGCACCACCAGCACCACCAGCATAATGGCATGGCAGCATGGTGGCGGAGGGGGCAGTGGCATCTGCCCACAGCAGACCATGGCCTAGCCCCGTTTAGGTGGGTGCCGTGCACTGCAACAGACAGGGTCTGTATGACGAACAGTCATGGCATCCCCAGGGAATGAACTGTCCCTGTGGCAATGGTGTGGTGCAGTACACACAGCCACTGTGTTTAGGAGCAGAAGGTCACAAGTTCAAGTCCCAGCTGTGGCTCCTGCCAACACTTTCCCCATTTTTTACCCAGTACTAAACCATGGTGATAAATACAGAACCTTTATTGCAGATAAAATAAACATGCCTGAAACACCTATATTTTACCCTACAGAGCACAGACACCATAAACATGTGCAATCCCTAGAGCAGAGTTTCCCA
This sequence comes from Ichthyophis bannanicus, assembly GCA_033557465.1. Lineage (NCBI taxonomy): Eukaryota > Metazoa > Chordata > Amphibia > Gymnophiona > Ichthyophiidae > Ichthyophis > Ichthyophis bannanicus. The sequence continues at coordinate 785,249,607 of CM066033.1, forward strand.
ACTGCAATCCTGGAGGGCCAAACATCATTCAGGTTTCATGCTGTCCCTAATAAATATTCCTGCGCTGCATTAGTATGCGCTGCCCCCATTGTATGCAAATGTATCTCATGCATATTCATTAGGGACAGCATGAAAACCTGAACAGTGTTTGGCCCACCTGGACCGGAGTTGGGAACCTCTGCCCTAGAGCAGTGGCCAACAGGGGCATAAACACCCACACCCACAGGCTCCACTATCCAAAGCCTCATGGAGAGTCAGGCTGTTGGGCCCTGCGCGCAGCAGCATCTCCCAATACTAGCACTTGCATACCTTAGCAATGCCGCCCTAAACTTGGGAATACGTTACACATATATCAAAAGGTTGCTATGATTAATGGCAGATAACAATTTCTAACTTAAGCACAATTTGCTGATAGAGCTGCATCATAGCAACCTTTCTGATATCTGTGGAGTGTGTTTCAGTTTTGGTTTCTGACAGTGTTTACCACACCGGGGAGTGACCCCTACAGTATTGCGTACCATAGCCATGCCTGCACTGTGCCCAGGACTGGTGTGGTGGCCAGGGCTGCCATAAGCCTCTATATTTGCACAATGCTGGCATAGGTGTGGGAGTGTGTGTATGTCTGTCTTTCCAATGTGTTGTGGCTGCCTACACCTTATTCAGGCCACACTGCTTGTTTCCAGTGTTAGCCTGCCAAAGTGCATTATTTATTTTATTTATTTATTTTACATTCTCTTATATACCACACTATTCTGCATCAGTGTGGTTTACATTGAACAAACTGAAATTACATTGAACAGGGCATTATAACTTGGAGATAACTATTTTACAGGGAACATGGGCTATGGAGGGTTAAGTGGCTTGCCCAAGACCACAAGAAGCACCTGTGGGACTAGAAACCCCAGTCCTTCCGGCCCAAGGTTGCTGTCCTCTAGTGGGATTTGAACCACCGACCTTCTGGCCTGAATTACCTTGCCCCAACCACTAGGCCACTCCTCCACTCCATAATGGGGAGCAAGGTACTGTGGGTATGGCCCGGACAGGATGGCCTGGGCAGGATGCATCTGCACAGGGCATAGGGCAATGGTTGGGACATTGTAGTGTCCGGCCACCACCTGCACGGACAGGGTGGCCACAGCATGTCCTGCTTGGAGGTCACTCTCACCCTGACAGAGCAGTGACCATAGCATGGCTAGGTTCCCCCATAGTACTATATAACATTTTTCTCAAGTGATAATTATGGGTTTTCTTTTCTGGGGTCCAATCACTGACTTATTTTCTTGGTGCGTTTGCTCATGTCTCAGTTTTGGGTGCATGCATTTCCTCCAGGAACATGCACTATGGACTAGCTAGCAGACTGTCTGCAGTTAGTATGTGTATGGCTGGACCACCTTGCAGGGTGCAGTGGCTGGATACTCACTGTGCTTGCTGCTGGAGAATGTCAGATAGTGGTGGGGGGCAGCTGAGCATTTCCAGGCCTACTGTCTGCCTGCCATTGCCTTATGGATGTGTAAAGATCTGCCTTGACTGTCCTGTAGGGTGTCTGTCCTCTCTACTGCCACCATTGCAGAGATGTAGAATGTGGATCTGTTGGTGGGAGATCCTGTCCCCCACCCTGAGCCCCAGAGGGTGGTGCTACATAATCCACCTATGGGTCCAAACACCCCTCTTCACTTAAATCATGTGACCATGGCACCCACACAGGATATGCACTATTCTGAATGCATCATAGTCCACAAGAGCTGGACGTGACTGGAAAATATGGATGGACACAGGTGTATCCTAGATGCGTCTGCAAGGGCTACCTATCACACACTGGCACTGATAGCAACCTACAGCATAGCCTATCTCAGCTAAACCAGGTGCTGCGGACCTGTTGCTGGGCGCCCCACCTCTCTCTCAGGGTGAGCACAGTACCCCCCCCCCACAATATGACGGTCTGTAGCTACTCTGTGCCAGCAACACACACGGTCAGTTCCCCCTACCAGGCCGAGGTGCTGTGGGGTGCATACCCTATCTTGTGATCATCTGTAGACTGCTGATCTGCATGTGCAGTGCATCATGGGTACGGGTGGGTTAACCCTATCCTGGTAACCACAGCAGACAGTTTGTGTGGTGACCTGCAGTCCTTCTGTAGCCAGCCAGGGATTTGTTAAGAGCTATAGAGATGTAGCCCACTGGTTACTTCACTGACTGTGGAGGCAGAGGTCATGGGTTTGATCCCCCAGTGGTGTTATTTGATAGGGCTGTCTGAGGCATTTCCTTTTTTGATTTAAATTAGTGCTGCCATCAAACACACTCTCATAGTGCTGTTAACTTAAGGTGCCTCATAAGGCGCCCTGTAAAGCGCCCTATAAGGTGCCCTATAAAGCGCCTTATATGGCGCTCTATAGGCAACATTATAAGGTGCCTTGGCGGACAGTGCACTTTATAATGTGCCCTCTGGAGTGCCTTATAGGGTGTCTTATGCGGCACCTTAGGTTACAGCACTGTGAGGGTGTGTTTGCTGGCAGCACTAACTTAAATTAAAAAAGAAACTGCCTCAGACAGCACTGATTTAAAGTAAAGGGTAGTGCCTCAGACAGCCTTACTCATTATGCCCACTGGAGGATCAAACTCATGACTGCTGGTTCATCAGTCAATGTATTAACCATTGTGCTACCCCTCTGTTGCTGTGTTTACATGTCAGCACGCCTAATTAAGGCTAACGCGCGTTAACGTGCCACGGCTCCCTCTATCGCATGATAACGGACTTTATCGCGCGATAACCTGAAATGCTACCTTAAGACCGGAACACCCACTCCTTTTATGGCATTCTTCACATTATCGCTGGAGCTAACGCCGGTAACATTAAGACGGTTTAGTAAACATACCCCACGGTATCAAATGCTGCTGAGACATCGATGAAGATTAATAGAAATAATTTGTTTTTGTCAAGACCTGTTATAAGATTATTAAAGAGAGAAATCAGTAGCGTTTCCACATTGTGATTTGGTTTAAAGCCATGCTGATCCAGTGGGGCACGTAAGTCAATGTGATCTTGCAGTTGTTTTTGTACTACTTTTTCTATAATGTTTGATATCAAAGGTAAACTTGAAATAGGACGGTATAACTTGGGGTCAGTGATGTCTAGTTATTTACCTTTATAGATTGGTCAAATTATATCTTTCTTTAGTACAGATGGTAAGTGTCCTTGTTTTAAAGAGTTGTTGACGATATTTACAATGTGAAAACTAATTTATCCTTCGTTAACTATCCCACAATACCAGTTGCACCAGTTGCAAGCACTGTGTAGCATTTATTGAAGCAATTCAGTGTATAGCACATTACAGTAGTGCAATTTGGATGAAAGCATGGGCTATTAAAGCTATATCAGAGCTGGTTATATGTGGGTGGAATTGCCAAAGTAGCCTAAGTTTGCAAAATAGAGATCATACAAGTGATTTACTGTATATGTGGGCCCTCCAACATCTAGCAGTCCATTCATATAGCTATGTTTTTGACCTCCTGTGACCATGGAAGTTTTACTCCTTCTCTTTCTACCCTCCTTTCTGGATGTGGCTCTCATCTCCCTACCCAAAGGGCTTCTGTTTTTGATATATTAATTTCAGATGTTGTCTAAAAACCATGCTGCTGTAAGCAGTTATTTCAAAGGAGGTCATTCTGAGGCGCATCCGGGTAAGACGTCCATCCCAGCTAAACGCCGGGACCGTATCCCCTGTCCAAAGTTCCCCGCACGTACATTGGAGATGTATGGGAACTCTGGATGGGGGCGGGCCAAGGGAGGAGCGAGGGCAGGCAGTGGGCGAGAATACGACCCTGGACGTACAGGGCTGATTCTGAGGTCGGCCCTGTATCTCTGGGGTTGCCAACATCATCGGAGGATGGAGTGGAATAAGTCCCTCTGGACGTCGGGGGACGGCAGTGTAGGGCAAGGTCAGTAGGGCAAGGGGGTGGAGGAGCTTTTCTGCAGCCTGACCCTGCCTTCAGAAGGCTGCATCAGGGGTCAGGCTGCGAGGAAAGAACCTAGTTGTGGGCACCATGGCACTGTGGCTGCATTAAGGAGCCTGGCTGAATTAACCAGGCAAGTGGATGTACGTCTGGGGTGCCAGATTCAGGGCACCCCCCCCCCCCCCCCGGATGTCCAGCCACTGTGCTGCGATTCTGCTCTCACAGGGGCATCTAGCTCCTACGGGAGCACAATTGGCCATCCAGATTTCTGGACGTCCAGATGGCCCGAACATGCACCTTCAGAATGGGCCTCATAGTGGAGTGGAGTGGAGGAGTGGCCTAGTGGTTGGGGCAAGGTACTTCAGGCCAGAAGGTCGGGGTTCAAATCCCACTAGAGGACAGCAACCTTGGGCCGGAAGGACTGGGGTTTCTAGTCCCACAGGTGCTCCTTGTGGTCTTGGGCAAGCCACTTAACCCTCCATAGCCCATGTTCCCTGTAAAATTGTTATCTCCAAGTTATAATGCCCTGTTCAATGTAATTTCAGTTTGTTCAATGTAAACCACACTGATGCAGAATAGCGCAGTATATAAGAGAATATAAATAAATAAATAGTGTATATCTCCAAAGAGTGTATATACTATATGGATTTCATTTGCAAACACATAGGGGAGTCTTTACTAAGATGGGCTAACTGGTAGCGTGGGATCTGATATGTGCTAAGGGCTCCATGCAACAGTTAGCATGGGAGCCCACCCTAAAAATCACACTGATCAATGTATGATTAGTCGTAGACTAGATGGGTTAGGAGCATAACATGGGCATTGACTGCACATCATGGTTAGCGCAGGCATTTTGGGCTTGTGCTAACTGTGCCTGTTGCCATTAGTGCGGGTACACTTAATGCCACCTTATGCATTAGCATTGCATTATTGGCAGGAGGACAGATGCACATGTACATCCAAATATTAGTGTGGGCCTCCGTGCTAATTTGGCAGCATAGTAATGAAATCTAGACATGTGCATTAGTTTTCATCCGAATGGAAAAATCAACGAAAATTGGATGCTCAGTTTGTCCCCGTGTCAACTAACTGAGCATGCATGCTTGGAAAATTTGCAGAAATCACCATTCATGAACTTGGTTTTCGTTGTCTGCATGTGTATGGCAGACACACTGGAGCAAATCTAGAAGGGGGAGGAGGTCAAGAAGGGGTCAGCAGCCGGCAGCAGGAGGCGCTTGAGCTGATTATGTTGCAAATCCTTGACAAAATAAAATAACTCCTAGATTGGAACAAACCCTAAGCCTCATAACCAACATCACACTGCCCTGTCAATAGAATTAATATTTAAAAGGGGACCATGAGAAATGAACCTCACCAGCAGACAATAGTAGAACCATGGTGGTTACTTTTCAGTCATCAGTCCCATATATTAATCCTACCAGTGCCCATATATATGTAGCATGAATATCTCTTTTTCAAACTTCTCTTAATGTGCAGCTTTGCTTGGTATGCAGAACTTTTTTCAGATAATTTATATGTTCCACATAAATGCCAAACACATTCCCGAAAAGTCCTCAAAGTCACTCAGTGTATACCCCACTCTGACCCTTATAACAGAATAGTTATGCTACTTGAATACCTTAGAAGTTGAGCAAATGCAATGTTTGACTAAAAGGAGCAGTACTTATCTGAAAAACACCAGAGCTCGTTCAGTAATCATAGTATTCAACTCACTCACTGCCAGGTGAACTTGCCGTCATTTTGCCGAGCCAGTTCCTGCAGCTTCTTGGACATCCATGAGGGGCTGGCTTCTTCCTGCGTCTCCAAGAAAAACACTGCTGCTACCGCTGCTTCCTCATCCTTCCAGGTTCCTTCTCTTTGCTATTATTTGCCCTTATTTTCTCCACTTTTCTTCTTTCTAAGTAAGAAGTGTGTGATTGAAGAGGAATAGCTGTGAGAATGGGATTGCAGTTCTCATTCGGTCCTCATGCTTGTGGCCCAAAGTCTTGGGCATGCAGCCAACCAGTAGGGTGAGATATGTCATCCCTCATCTTCAGTGGTCAGCCACACAAACTCTACCATAACCTAAGCTGCTGTTCTTGTCACTGGAGTGATGTAAAACAGAGAAGCTCCTATACAGCATTCCATCCCTACATCTTCTTGGCTTTGATTAGCAGATAGATAGAATAATGCCCACTACGTGCTATGCATTGAGTAGTCTAGTTTTGGATTTTGAATTGAATTACTCTCCTTTCCAAATCTGAGCTCAGGACAAGCTACAAATTCAGGGCTTGCAGTTTGAATACGTGTTATGAGCTTATGTAATAAATAGGCCCCATTGAGAATAGAAGGACTTGTGTTAAATAATGTGCATTAACACAGGGTAGTAAATGAGGCTATAGGTTTGGGAAAGTGATTAGGACAGGGTCACAAGGAGACTCAGTGGTAGAGGGGGATATGAGCATTAGTTTCCCTGGTTCTCTCTGCTGCTCTAACCACTGGGTTACTTGTCCACTCCAGTTGTACCTATAACAAGCACATGTAAGTAACATGTTTTGACTATGAACAAAAGACAGGTAGCTTTTGAGTGCCAGACTAACTACTGTGGCACCCACGGCACCACTGAAGAAAATGCAATGGCGTGGCACCCCTCCCCTCCCCATGGAGCAGTACCAAAAGTGCTCTAAAAAAAACAGTGCCGGGGCAATGACCCAGTCACTTCGCTTTAGTTCCAGCCCTGTATTTTTCTTCTGATCAGACGCAGGGAATGTTAGTTCCCAAAACCAGTCAAGAAAGCTATTGTTACTCCAATAAAATAGTATCACTTTTATTTTTTTGTTTATTGAGCTTTATTTTCAACAAAAGACAGGAAATTCATTTTAAAAACAGATGTTTAATAAAAAGAGAGAAACTGGTACAAGTTGTACCATCAGACTTTGCTGTACTACATGTACTACTGTCATCCTTGGATTGGTTTAACAGGATCAAGATGGTGTTGAAGCAGTAAGTGCAAATAGAGAGAAATCCTTTGGGAGGAAAGATGGCAAGACGTTTGAACATCAAAGGCAAACAGGGCTCTCCTTGCTTCTGGAGTGACGTTTTGTATGCTGACGGCTGTTATGACACAGCAAAAAAACCTGGGATACTTACTGAGGATCTCTAGTTGCAATGAAGCGAAGGGAAAGCCAAAAATGAACCAGGGTCTATATAGCACTGTAGCAGAGATAAAAAGGGACAGAATAGCCAGGCTTGATGGTCCTTATCTATCATCTTATTTTTTTATGCAGCTGTGAAGAGATGGAGCAAGAATTCCCATCCCCCACCAACTAGCAATGCGACAGAGAAATAAATAACCTTCTGATTACTGGAGAATTCCCAGTCCAGATACCCTCCCTCAAAAATAGATATTGTTAGACTGTGTATACTTCTCATTTGACAGGGCATGCATCTGTAGTCCGAACCGAGATTGCTTTGGCACCTTCGATATAGTACTACAGTATTTAAACTCAGTCTCTGGTAGAAGAAAACACTAATATTCCTGTAGGAGATGCTAGTGCCAGTCTCATCCCAGCAATGACAGGCAGCATTGCAGCAACTCCCTCATAATCTACTTCTACACTTTTGCATCGATATCTTGATGAAAGGTTGTGAGAGTAAATGTCTCCCCTTGCTGCCATTGTGCTCGGAGTATGTCAGGAAGGTGTTGCATTTCCGTCAGCATGAGGAAATGTCATCAAATAATCTGGTTAAGTCCCGGCTGAAAATCAGGCAAACTGGATAACTGCCTAGACTTAGCCAGTTTGCAGCAGCATGGCCCAATTCCAGGAACGCCCCAGACTAACTGGACAGTGCCAGGACAGTCTGTGGCGATATTCAATGGTACTATTCAGATAGTGACACTAAATGTCACAGTCAGCGCCCTTAACTGGCTGACCTTCCTTTTTACCAGCCAGCTATGGGCTTTGACTATCAATCCAACTGCTACTGAACTCCTATATTATATTTATCAGTGCTTGTTGCTTGCCCTGCATGGAAGGTGAGAGAAGGAGTTTGAAGCCATCATCAGGGACCTTTTATTAATGTGCTGTGTGTTAGGCAAGAGAACATATGAGGTTTTGACCACAGTCATCTACAAATATGTGTTCTAGGTGGCCCCCACTGCAAAGCGGACCCACTGCAAATGTTTTGAAAAACTGAAAAAATAGAGATTAATAGACAGTAATAGCACATTATTTGAAAAGGGATATGTCCTGCATTCCTATATACCTCACACTCTCTCCCTGATCTTCTCTTGCATGGAACTATGACAGCTTTCACTTCCTCTAATCAAAGAGTTAAGGGGAATTTTGTGAGCAGTTGATTCTGTCTCCTCCTTTCCTTCATGGGCATGTTCACTTTACACCCAGTGCTTTGGTCTCAGTTGGAAGTTACTATAATTTCCACTTTGCTGAGAAGGACCTCAAAGTGCTCACTCTTTCAGGAAATGACTCAGATAGATCCTTCAGTGAAGTGGTTTATTTTTATTTTTTAGGAATATTTAGTTGCCCACCTAGAGAACTAGGTCATTTTCATTCCTGCATATTCCTCTCTCAGCTTCTTGCAGGGCCATGCACTTAAACCCTGTATTCTACTATGGGGGGGGGGGGAGGGGTCTATACTCAGGGAAGTAGTGGGACATACCACTTTAACCAATTGTTGCATTCTTAAGGATAAATCTCAATATATCCAAATCAAGTTATGCATACGAACATAAGAAATGCCATATTGGGTCAGACCAAGGTCCATCAAGACCAGTATGCTGTTGGTTAGAGCGGTGCTCCAGAGGGCAAAGACAATATTTTGACCATATAGTTCCTACCTACATGGTGCCATTCGATCCCGGCTATGTCAGGTTCTAAGCAGATGCGGTTGGATTTCCAACTTTCTCAAAATGCTAGTGCAAAGAGATCCAAGACAGAACCTCTCTCGCCTCACAAGATGGCGGTCATCCGAGATAGCCCTGAGACCTTGCAGGAGATCTTGGCTGAGATTCGGACAGTCAAAGAAATGGTCAAAGTCAATGGTAAATCGCTAAGGACAAAGCAGGAAGATATCAACGCTTTGAGATCTTCGTTAGAAGCAAATACGACCCGTTTGGAGAAGGTAGAGAAGGTGGTGGCGTTGCATGAGGAAAGACTTGAGGCCGTCGAGAAGCAGGCCAAGTTGATTCGCTCACTGCAAAGAGAGGTGGAAGATGGCAATAATTGCTTGCGGAGAAACAACATAAGGGTGCTGGGAGTGCCTGAAGGAGCAGAGGGACATGATTTGATATCCTTTCTGCAGGTTATGATTCCAGATGTGTTAAAGTTGCATTTCACTATGCCGTTTGAGATAGAGTGTGCCCACAGAGTGACTATGCAATCCAAGGCCATAAACAAGCGTCCACACCCAATTATCCTGAAAGTTTTACACTTTGAACAAGTGTTACAGATATTGGGAGCTGCCAGAGCACTCACAGCTTTGGAATTTCAGGGGCATAAACTACTGTTCTTTCTGGACTTTGCGAGGGTGATGGTGGATTGGAGAAGGAGTCTTTTGGCGCTGCATCCATGCTTGATACAGCTGAAGGCCCGTTTTGGATTACTATATCCTGCTTGCATGAAAGTCACGCTGCACAACCAGACCAAGACTTTTGATGACTCTAGAGATTTATGTGCATTTCTGGAAGAATTGGAGTCGGCGGTGATGCAGTGAAGGACATATTGTATCTTCTGTTTGCCACAGTTTTAAGGTGCTTGTTTTTTGAGCGGTTGACTGGCCTGTGGAAAGGTGAATTATCCACATAAAAGCGACACATAACTGTGTTACACCACTATTTCCTGAGACATTTGTGCTGTTCTGTCTATAAGACATTATTTCTACTTTTAAGATGGGAGGTGGGCAAGATGTGATATTCGGAGTATTGGGAGTGTGGGAGTGTTGGGTCATTGAGCCCTCCGTGTCTATCTTGTCCTAGTGGGCTCACCCGCTAAGTTTTGTGTTTTATATAGACCCCTGGAATGTTTTCGGTCTTTTATTTCTTTTCTTTTCTTACTAAAGTTAGGTGTTTTCATTGCACTTGATCATATGACGGGGCCTTTGCTCGTTTCTTGGGCTATAGATGCAGCCATACTTTAAAAGCGCTTAAAAAGCTGTCCTATAATGTTAAATGAAAGGCTACAACACCGAATTACTTCTGTAAGTAATGAGTGCTTCTTCGGAGATATATGTATATGTTCCTTTCTGGGGTTAGGTACCTAAACGTTAAGGATATTAATCATTTGCTACTATGAGGAGTATTTCTCTTCTATATGGTAGGATAGAAACTGTTGACATTTCATTACTGCAAGAGACAAATTTGACTGCAATGGAGTTATTGAAATTTGGCATGTCAACCTGATTTCAAAGGAATTTCTACTGCCCAATTTACAATCTCACTCAACATTCAGTTGCATTGCGCTTAATGCATAGAATTATACTGGGTGGTGCTGGGATTCGGGGCCAATATTTTCTGGTCTGAGGTTGATTTTCAAACAGCAAATCGGCATTTGTACTTATAAAGTAACTGCCTGTTTGAATTAGCTCCATATTGGGGAGTGGCCCATTTCCTGTTATTTCTAATTGGAAACATACCACTGAGTTTAGTAGACATTCATGATGATGCAGTGTCACGGTCCTGCTACCACCGTCCCTATTAGGCGGTCGCCTAGGGGCGTGAGGTGCAGGTTGCCTTTATAAAGAATAGTCTGTAGCCGTGTGTTAAAGGCAAAATATAATGATGAGGTTTTATTCCCCTTCCCTTGTGGATTTCTGTTTTTCTCATACAGCAACAAAGAACTTAAACAAACTCTTTCTTCACAGCAAAATAAAATGTACCTTTTTCCAAACAGGTCTAACAAGGCTCTTGCTTCTTTAATTAACAAAGAGACGTAATCTCATCAGAGATACATAGCGTGCAATCCATAGCACTGGAATCAATGTCCTGGTCAGTGTTTTCCCATTGCATTTGCTCACCGTCAGAAATTGTAAATGGGTAACATTCACCACAGCTATTATTTACACAACTCTCTCGAGATGCAGCAGTTCTTAGGGCAGGAAACTGTTCTGCATAAGGAGGGTCCTGGAGACCTGTACTGAAGCCTGTTTCTCTGAGGCTTCCCCTTTCTCTCCACCAAGGATTATCCTCCCAAGTATTAGCTTTTACTTTCCTAGCCGAGCCCACCTCTTTCCCTCTAGAGAAATGGGTGTACTTAGCTCTGCTTCTGGGGTGGCTGGCTTCCACTCCTTCCTCTGTAAACCAGGCTCCTTTATTTGGGCTGTAGCCTGCTTTTCCCCGAGAGTTCCACTCAGCAGTTGTCTGGTCTGGGCTGTAGTAACTTCCAGGAAAGGTTTCCCTTCTACTGCTACTTGCTGTCGGGATCCAGCCGGTGCTTCCTGGACCCAGCAAGCTCTCCTGCTTGTGACCTCTGCCCTCCAGCTGCTTACTCACTCTCCTCGGGACGATGCCCCCTCTGGCTTGGGAGACTTGTGCACGAGCACTTCCAGCTCTCTCTGTGTCAGCTGCTCTTCCCTTTGCTGCACCTCCCTTTGCTGCACCTCTCTCCGCGGCACCTCCCCCTACTGGGATTTCCCAGTCACTTTTATCCTCCTGGCTCCTGCACATTGTACGTGCTTCCTTGCCCAGGTGGACGTGATTAGCTTTCTGGCTTTCTACTGCTTCACACCCAGTGTAGGGAAAGTTTGTTCCACTATTCTCTGGCTCCTTACAACCTGAATATGCTTTCTGCCCAGGTGACTGCAAGGTAAGCTCTTCCTTTTCTCCTGTATCCATGGGTTCTGTGCTGGCCACTGTATCACAGCAGCTACATTTATGCTTCTCCGTAATGGAGTTCTGGCTCCTTTAAAGCCCTTGTAGGCCTTATAGGTTTGCAGTTTCATTTGGCTCCTGATGATTGTAGGATGATGGGAGGGACAGGGTGGGGTGGGTTGTGTTCTGTCTTTAAATATCTTATGTCACAGAAAAGATTTGTTTATTTTAATTTTATTGAAAATTGGTTATTTTCTGTTCTGTTTTGCTTTTCTGTTTGTATTTTATTGGAAAATTTAAATAAAGAAATAAAAAAAAGACCAGTATGCTGTTTCCAACAATGGCAAATCTAAGTCTGGTTCCCAAAAAGGCATGCAGGTTCCACTATGCTTGTCCCGGGGCAAGAAGTGAATTTCTCGGTCCTCTTTAATGGTTATGGACTTTTCCTTCAGGAAATTGTTCAAACCTTTTTTAAACTCAGCTACATTAACATTAAAATTCCAGAGTTTGATTATGCATTGAGTGAGAAAATATTTTCTCATATTAGTTTTGCATGGGCTATATTGTAACGTCATTGCATGTCCCCTAGTCTTTCTACTTTTTGAAGCCATAAACAACCGATCTACATTTACCCGTTCCACTCCATTCCTTATTTTATAGACCTCTTATCATATCTCCCCTTAGCCATCTTTTTGTCAAATTGAAGGGCCCTGTCTTTTAAGCCTTTCCTCATATGGGTATCCTTCCATCCCCTGTACCATTTCAGTGGCTCTTCTCTGTACCTTTTCTAATTCTGCTATATCCTTTTTAAGATATGGTGACCAGAAATGCACACAATATTCAAGGTGTGGTTGCACCATGGTCATAGTACCGCTTCTGATGTTGCTGAATGTCTTGTAAATGACGTTCAGCGGCCTGCGAAGCTCTCTGCAAGCGTGACCTTAATTCTTGTAGAAACTGCGGTACTCCCACCTCTTCCCCTTCTGGCTCTGCCCACTGTTCCCTCAAAATGTCTAGGACTGCCCTTGGGGCCCTGCCAAACAGTAACTCATAGGGAGAGGCTCCTAATGAGGCTTGTGTGCGCTCCCTATTGGCATATAAAATGAATGGGAGCAGGATGTCCCAGTCAGCCATTTTCCCATCCAGCCCCCGCCTCAACATTTGCTTGAGGGTCTGGTTAAAACGTTCCACCAACCCATTAGATTGGGGATGGTAAGCTGCTGTTTTTATGTGCTGTATTCAGAAGGCGTCCCATACCTGCGCCAGGTACCGCGACAGGAAATTACTGCCCCTGTCTGTTAACATCTCCTTCGGAAACCCTACTTCGCAAAACAATTTAATTAACTCCCCCGCTATGGTCTTGGCCGAAATGTTTCTCAGTGGCACTGCCCAGGGGAAACGGGTGGCCTGATCCATAATTACTAGAATGTATTGAAATCCCCTAGGGGTTTTCACTAGGGGACCTACTATATCCATCGCCATCCAGCGCACTGGTTCGGATATAGTAGGTGTAGGTATCATAGGGACACCTTTTGGTTTCGCGGCCGAGACCCTCTGACACGAAGGGCAGGCCTTGCAAAAGCGTTTGGTCTCTTTAAATACCCCTGGCCAGAAAAACGGGCCAATATCTGATCTAGGGTACCCAAAACACCCTTATGCCCACCCACCGGGTGATCATGGGCCAGTCTCATAACGACGGCCTTAAAGGCCGTTGGTACCACTAGTTGTTTCCTAACAGCTCCTGTCTGGGGATCATTACTCTCCCGATATAAGATATCTCCCTCCATCAGGAATCTGGGGAGCATATCTCTATCAGACTGGGTGTACTCGAAGGTGCGCTTTAACGCGGGATCCACCTTTTGTTCTTTTGGGAACGATAGGAATCTTTTGACTAGATCAGCCGGGACCCATGGAAAACCTAGCCCGTCCCCGGCTCCGGCCCTCAATTGAGCCCTGTGGTGGCGCTCCCGGCGCTTTTCTCCTTTACTTTTCCTACAGCTTTTTGCAGGGGGACTGACCAAATCCTTGTGTTGGGGCAGCTCTCCTAAAGTTTCATCTAGGGGCCTCCCCTTCCAGAAATTCTGTCTCCTCCTCTGCAGAGTGGGCAGTGTCCTCTGGGGGTTCCGTCTGCTCCCCCGAGCCTTGGGCCTGTGACCTCGTAGAGACCATCCCCTTTTTCCCTTGTATGCCCTCTCCTAGGCTCTTACAGAAGGACGGCCAGTCTCGGCCTAAGACTAGGTCATAAGGCAACCTGGGTATCACTGCCACTAGGACCTTTCGCCGGGTTCCTAAACCTCTTATCGTAACCCTATAGAGAATGTAATAGGTGGATGACCCGTGCACACAGCGTATCCTAGACCTACCCTCAGGTTGATTCGGGGTGGACACATTACTGGCCTGTAGGAGGCGCCAGAATTTCTTTGAAATCATTGTTTGGTCTGCCCCCGAGTCAAGTAGGGCCTTGGCTACCACACCTTGGACTTCCACTTCTATGCGAAAGCCTTCCTGCCTGTATTTCCCATTCTCACTCATCAATGCTGTTTTCCAAACACATTCAACCTACCTATGACCCCGCTTCCCACATTTAAAACATTTTATGTGTGCATCCTTAACCTCATTTCTAGGCATATTTTCCATGACAGCTGGTACACAAAACATAGGGTCTTTTACTGCCTTTTCAAAATTGGCTACCCCACAAGTATTGCCAGCGCCTCTCTGCGGTTTATGGGCTAATCCAGCCTCCATGAACCTTTCAGTGAGGTGTGCTGCCTCGCTTGAGGTCTGACAATTTTGCAGAGTCAGGAATGCTCTTATCTCGGCTGGAACAGCCTCCGAGAATTGCTCTAATACAAGCATATCAAGTACACTTTCCATGGTTCTCCCCTCGGGAGTGAGCCACTTCCAGACCAGGTTACGAATTTTCTGGCAAAGTGCCTTCGGGGTTTCACCTGGCTGGAGTTGGGTCGCTCGCAACATACGGCGGTATACTATAGGTGATAAACCTAGTCTGTCCCATATGGCTGCTTTGACTTCCTCATATTTTGTCGCCTGGGCGGCGGGCATAGCCTTGTACGCCGCTAGGGCTTCCCCCGTCAGGGAGATGGCTAACCTAACCGCCCACTGCTCATAGGGCCAGCCGGCACTATGGGCTACCCGCTCAAAAGCCTCCAGGAAGTCGTCTTTGTTATCCTCTTTTGTTAATTGTCCAAAGGATAATACCCCAGAAGCTTGTGGGCCTACCCCACAGAAAATGTCCCTTGGGTGTCTTCTCTGCCGCTCGCTCTGCCAGCAAAGTCTGTACCAGGTCGGTCAGAGGTTTCTGTTGAGCCTGCATGGCTGCCAACACTTGCTCTTGGCTCTGCTGGGCTAACTCCCTCTGTTTTTCAAACTGAAGACTTATCCAGCGCAGTATCTCCTGGGGACTCTCCATATCCGAACACTAAAACACAAACAGACAAATACGAACACCAAGTGTGGCACTTTTTTTTTCTCCAAAATGTAGCTATGCTTTGTCTCTGGTTCCTAGTATCCCTTCTCACCAGAATCCCCCTCTGCCTGTGCCCAGATACTTATTACCTGAGTCAGACGGAGATTCAGGCCTTGAGAAGGTACTTTTTGCCTCTCTGGATTCTGGAATTCCTAATGTGGAACCTTGCATCATGTAACTGTACTTTGGGCCTGTTCTTTCCTTGGTGCATAACTTTGCACTTGTCCACATTAAATTTCATCTGTCATTTGGACATCCAGTCTTCCAATTTATCAAGGTCCTCTTGCAATTTTTCACAATCCTCTTATGTTTTAACAGCTTTGAATAATTTTGTGTTATCCGCAAATTCAATCACCTCCCTCATTATTCCCATTTCCAGGTCATTTATGAATATGTTAAAAAGCAGCAGACCCAGCAGAGATCTCTGAGATACTCCACTATTTACCTTTCTCTACTGAGAAAATTGGCCATTTAGCACTACTCTTTGCTTTCTGTCTTTTAACTAGTTCCTGATCCACAATAGTACACTACCTCCTATCCCATGGCTTTTTTTTGTTGTTTGTTTTAAAGATTTTTTTACATTTTCAAATATAATCCTCTGAAAGTAACAATAGTTAACGACAACAAGCTAACTTAACAACAAACAGTGAAACCTCTTTCCCCTTCCCAAACCCTGACAACCATGTCTATAGGAACTGGTATTGATCATGCATCCATACGTTAGTCAACAGAGGCTCTATAGAGTGTCTATATAATGATCTAAAACCATCCATTTCTTAACTCGTATATTATATGGTGTAGACCTCTTTGTAGTGATACAATTAACATACCATATTCCATCAGTGGTGATAGGAGATAGCAATCGAGTCCCTCCAGTGGGTAAGAATTACCTTTATGGCAAAGCTAAGAAGTAAGTTAAATAGGAGGTCCATCCGATGCTGAGAGGGATGCTAAGCCAGTAAGTGATCTATAGATTCAAGAGCCTCCACACAGCTAAGCTTTCAGCCTTCTATCTTTTTCCTGTTTTGTTGCTAATAATATACATTCATTTTTGGGAATATTCTGACTGCCTACATTCCTTGTGTAGCCCTTAAATCAGATATCTGAGTGTGCCCTCAGTTTGGGTAAGGCCTACTGGCCAAGGACACTTAGGTTCCTGCCCACCCTACCCCTCATCACACCCACCCCAGGGCTGCATTGCCTATATAGTGGTCACATACGTTGACATCTATCCTTTAATTTGGTGTTAAGCCCACTTTTTCTTCTTCTCCTTCTAATCAGCATGTCATGTATTTAGTGCAATAACCGTGGAGCTTTCATTCCAAGAAGAATCATTTGGAACCTAAGTGCTTGTCCTATATGCCTCAAGTTAGCTGCCATGCATAAAGAATTGACTCTACTAGGGGAAGAACTAGCTGCAATGAAACACACCTGTTCTAGGATACAAACCAAACAAAGTCCACTACCACTCTCACAAAGAATCAAACATCCCAGGAACAAATGGCTCACAGTGGGCTCGGGTAGATTGCGACCTGTAATGCAGTGGCACCCTATACATCAAGAGATATCCCTGCATAATGCCTTCTCTGCTTTGGTTAATGAGATGCTCAATTCATGGAAAGTGAAGGGCCCTTGAATGAGACAGTTAATGCCCAATCTCCTGATAAAGCACCAAATATGAAGAAAAACTCAACAAACAGAAAACTACTACTACTTGGAGATTCCATCATCAGAGGCAACAAATTGGGAACACAGTTCAAAGAAGAGAAGATACTCAAATGTCTCCCAGGCTCTTCAGCCAGCAGGAATACAAAGTAAATTGTTGATGTACTTAGCGCAGAAAGTGAGGACTCCAAAATTGATGTTGTCATCCGCTTGGGTACAAATGACCTGGATAGGAACAGTGCCTCTGCAGTTCAAAGGGACTTCAAAACTCTGGAAGAGAAACTCAAGCCCATGTTAACACTGTAGCATTCTCAGAAGTTCTACCTGTTCTTGCTAAGGGGCAGAAAGGCTGCATCGCATACAGATTTAATACATGGCTCCAGACCTGGTGCAAACAAGAAGGATTCGGATTTATAGACAACTGGGGAAACAGATGGACCAATAAGAAACTATACTGTCCTGATAGACTACATCTCTCTGTCGCAGGGAAAAGAATCCTAAGTGAAAAATTCAGGCAGTATGTGCATATGCATTTAAACTAGAAAAAGAGGGTGATGGATGGGTAAGGACAAGTTCAGGTCGTCACTCCCTGCAAAAGCAGAATAACATCAGAAACAGCCATACTTTTAAACCACACATCAACGACAAGTAGGAAGAAGTGGGCAAAACAAAATCAATGCAAAATACATGCAAGCCAGTTAAATGCTGGAAAGCACTGAGCACAAATGCTCAAAGCTTAGCCACCAAAGTTCTGGACCTGGAAGCCCTAATGGTAGAATTGGATTTGGACATTGTGGCCATTATAGAAACATGTTGTTTGTTTGTTTTTAATTTGTATTTATTGAAGTTTCAATTTACAAACTTAAACAATACACACAGTCAACATTGTAGAACCAGTCCAACTCCCCCCTCTAACTACCTTCCTACAATCTCCCTCTCTTCATCCCCCCTCCCTACCCACCCAACCCCTAGCCCCCTCCCCCTCCTTGTGGATCCGTGACCTACAAACCAAAATTTGGGTGCGTTGCTGACAAACCAGTTGCAAGATCGTGCATATAGACTACAGTTTACCAAACGTTTGCCTTAGCCACATATTCATCTAGATACCACCATTTGCCTTTAGCTGGGCACCTACGCTGCCCTATGTCTACTTGCACACTCAGAGTATTCCTGAAACCTCTCTGAGCTGCCACCTTCTCATATACCTTTTCGTACTTGGCAAATACACACACTAAGGGGTATGTTTACTAAACGTGAATAACGCGCGTAGTATGACGTTAACGACCGTAAGTGCAGTGTAACGCGCGTAAACACGCGCCAACGACCGGTAACGTCGTACTACACGCGGTAACCGCGCTTAACGATCATAAAGCCCCGCGGCGCGTTAAAACAGCGCAGAAGGTGGAGAGTGGGCGGAGAGAAGGGGTCAATGGGCGGAGAAGGGGCGTGGAGAGGCTCCCCCTCACTAACGCGCTGTAATTCTGAGCTCAATTCCAACGCGAATGAAAACCTGCCGTTAAAGGCATTTAAAGGGAAGAGAAACCATTTCCGTCAGCAATGTACAGAAAAACCGGGGAAACACACAAAACGTGAGCAGTGTGATACATGTGCACTGAACAAAATAGCACATAAAATGTTAAAAATGACCACAGGAAACATTGTAAAAAGCATAATACAGCTGGGCAACAGTGATAGCAATGGGCAACAAGGAACAACACTGCCTGGAAAGCACCAAATAAAAAAGAAATGATGTGTGGAAGGGTCTACGCTTCACAGACCCTTTTAAATATCATTTCATTGTAATGGATTGTCCTGGGAGTGTTGTGCAATGTTTCCCAATGATATCATTGTTGCCCAGCTTGGTTATGGGTGTGTGCCCCTTTTGTGAGGTATTCTCTGAGGTTTATGTGCACCGTTGTCTGCATACAAGGTAAATGAGGTCACAATAAACCTGTTGCAGAGCAGGGTTTCTGACTCGTCAGGCCGGTTTAACTAACTCCAGGGACTGCACTGTCTCTGTGGCTACAGTGTGGTGCAATAGACACAGCCAGTGCCTGTAAGACCAGAGGGTCACAGGTTCAAATCCCAGCTGGGGCTCCTGCTAACCCAGTCCCCATAGCTTTACCCACCACTAAACATTGATAGTAAACACACACCTTTATTGCAGAGAACATACACATGGCCTATATTTTACCACACCAGAAACAGGCACATTACCGTAAAGCAGAGTTTCGCAAATGTAGTCCTGGAGGGCCCCACAACATTCCGGTTTCATGCTGCTTCCAATAAAGATACCTGTGCTGCATAGCTATGCACCACCCCCATGTTATGCAGATGTAGCTCATGCATATTTATGAGGGACAGCATGAAAACCCGAACAGTGTTTGGAACACCAGGACTGGAGTTTGGGAACTCTGCCGTAAAGCAGCAGCCAACAGGGCCACACACCCACCCACAGGCCCCATTGGCCAATGCCACCTGGAGAGGCAAGAAATTGGGTCCTGCCTGTATCTCCCAATACTAGCAGTTGCATACCTTAGCAATGCCACCCTACACCTGGGTATATGGTACACAGCTATCAAACGTTTGCTATGAGAACTGGCAGATATCAATTCCTCTGTTAAGCACATTTTGCTCATTGAGCTCCACCATAACAATCATGCTGATGTCTGCGGTGTGTGCTGCAGGTCTGGTCTCTGACAGTGTTCACCACCCTGGGGAGTGACCCCCCAACAGTCTTGTGTACCATATCCATGCCTGTACTATGCCCAGGACTGGTGTGGTGTGTATGGCTGCTGACCACCTCTATAGTAGCACAATGCTGACATCGGTGTGGGGGTGGTTGTCTGTCTATCCAGTGTGTGGTGGCTGCAAACACCTTCCACAGGCCACACTGCCAGCAATGTTGCCAATATTGGGCTGCCAATGTGCATAATGAGGAGCAAGGTACCATGGGTAGAGGCCGGACAGGGTGGCCTGGCCAGGGCGCATCTGCACAGGGCATAGGGCAGTGACAGGCACATTGTAGTGGCCGGCCACCACCTACACAGACAGGGTGACCTCAGTATGTGCTGCTGAGAGATCACTCTCACCCTGACTGTGCAGTGACCACAGCATGGCTAGGCACCCCCATAGTGCTATCTTGTATTTCTCTCATGTGATATATATGGGTTGCCTTTTGGGGCCCTGTCACTGATTTTACTGTGTATGCTGACATCCCAGTTCTGGGTGCAGGCATCTCCACTGGGCACTAGCAGACTATTTGCAGCTGGTATATGTTGTGATGGAGTGGCTTGCAGGGTGCAGTGGATGATGGCTTGCACCAGGGGAATATCAGATAGTGGTGGGGTGCAGCATGCCATATCTAGGCCTAATGTCTGTCTGCTATTGTGTTCTGGATGTGTACAGAGCTGCATTGACTGCTCTGTGGGGTGTGTGTCCCTCAGCAGGACTGGGGTTGATGTCTCCCTCTACGTCCACCTTGCAGGGAGGTAGATGTTGTATCCTTTGATAGGAGACCCTGTTTGCTGCCCTGGTGGAGGAGGTGGTGGTCCATGGGGGCTACACCTGACTGATACAGACAGAGATGTCCAAGGTGTTACTGCAGAAACTACCTGTCTCACACTATAACACTGCTGTGGACCTGCACCATGGTCTCTTTCAGCCATGGACGTTGCTGTGGACCTGGTGCTTGGCGCCTCACTGCACCCTCAGGGTGAGCACAGTACCCGCACGCTGTGACGGTGTGTGGCTACCCTGTGCCGGTACAACACACGGTCAGTACCCCCTAACAGGCCGAGGTGCTGTGGGGGTGCACATGGTCGCTTCCGCCCTACCAGGCCGGTGTGCATTCCCCATCTTGTGTTTATCTGTGGACAGCTGCTTTGCATGTGCAGTGCATCATGGGTATGGCTGCATTGGTACAGATCCTGGCCAGGACAGCAGCAGTTACGTGGTGTTCTGCTGCCCTTCTGTAGACAGCCAGGGGGTGGTTAGCAGCTCTGGGGCTGAGGGCCAGTGGGTTATTCATTGCCTGTTGAGCCAGTAGTCATGGGTTCAGACCCACAATGGGTTCGTTTTATAGGGCTGTCTGCAGCATTATATGTTTTACATACACCAGACTGCTACCGGTGACTGCCCCTCCGCGTACTATTACCTTACTGCGCCTCATGGGCCCACCATGTGTCACCTTCTCTGGCTCCCTTTACATTACTTTGTGGACTGCTCTATGGGGGACATTTTGATGTGCCTTAGTGGACACTCCACTTTCTAATGTGGCATATGTTGTGCGTTATGGGGTGCCTTCTGCAGCAACCTTGGGTACGCCACTGTGTGTGTGTGTTTGCTAGCAACTGTACAACACATACAGGACATATACATGCCCCCACACTCACTATATAATGTGTGGGTGTGTTTACTTGCACCCCAAAAGGGAGGGGAACATGGACATGCCCCCTCACTTGCTATCTAATGTGTGGGTGTGTTTGCTTGCACCCCTCCAAAACGAAACAACTAAATGCCCCCTCCCTCACTGTATCATGTACAGGATGCTACATCAGCCAGCCTTCTGCAACTGGCACCCTGCAGACTCGAACCCATGCTGCCCGTATTAGCGGTCACTGCAGTAACCATTGTGCTACAGCTCTGTATTGATTGTGTATGTCTGAGTGGCTTCTTATGCTTAACGCGCGGTGACGCCGCTAATGCGCCCTGTAATGCTCGTTACTTTAGTTACGCGCGTTAGGTGTTCCGCTGTCCCGTCCATCTCCTTATTTGGGGGTTTGTCTTATTAACGCGGATCCTAACACGAACTGCAATAACGCGATTTAGTAAACATACCCCTAAGTTCCACCAGTGATGACTATCTAACTTCAATGAGTCTTTCCAGTGGTTCATTATCACTTTTAGGGCGATTGCCATCATAAAGTTAAACACAAAAAACTTCTCTTTAGTCAACCCTACCAATTCAGCTTTAGACCGTAGAATGACTGTCTTCCAAGACAGCGGAGCTTGCAACTCCCAAATATGCTGAATCTTGTCCCATACCTGGTGCCAAAAGTTTTGAACGTGAGGGCAATCAAACGTCATATGCCTTAGTGTACCCGGGGTCTGACCACAGGTCCAGCACCTGCTGCCAACTTTGGGATCCCACTTAGTAAGTCGAACAGGGGTAATAAATGCTCGATGTGTCAAGAAATACAAGGATTGAGTTATCACAGCAGCCCGTGATACTCTATTCACCCGATTCCAAATCTCTTCCCAGTCTCGTTGCGATATTTTGGTTTCTAATTCTTTTTCCCAGTTTTCCTTTACCCTCTCCAAGCAAGAGGGAATCCCATCCCTTAGCAACGCATAGAAATTAGACACTACTCCCTTTTGACGTACACACAGTTCCGCCACCACTTGTAACCCCCAATCTGGCTCCAATTTTTGGACTACAAACCCTGCTTTGGACAGGCAATACCTTAATTGGATCCACTGAAATTGACAGCAACCCAGGAGCTTGAAATCATGCTGCAAATCCCCGAAGGCTTTCCATGAAGGAGAAGAGACTAGCTGACCCACCGTCCAGATACCACTTTTCTGCCACTTCTCCCACGAAATTACGTTTTTGTTTATTTTAAGGCGAGGATTATACCATAGAGGGAGCGACAGCGAGGGGGGGTTATCCTTGCCCACCAATTGCGCAAGTACCTGGAACGCATCCTGTGTGGCAGTAATTATTCTACCTGCTGGGGAAGAGTCCAGAAATCTCATGCCGACCAATAGTGCTAACGGAACAGGCGCCGTTCTCCTCTTTTCAATTTCTAACCACACTGGATTTGACTCTCCCTCCTCAGACACCAACCAACGAGCCCCTCGCTTGAGTCGAAACGCAAGATGATACTTTTTAAAATCCGGGAACTGCACCCCTCCCCATTCCTTCTTAGCTTTTAACTTACTGGTTGCTATTCTTGGGGGTTTACCTAGCCAAAGAAAATTCACCAGTACACGCTCAATGGAACTATAAACATTTGCTGGCAACGAAATAGGTAGCATCTCCAAAATGTAGTTTATCTTTGGAGCCAATACCATCTTTATGTATTCCAAACGCCCCACCAAGAGAGATGTAGAAGGGACCATTGCATCGTGAACCCCTGGACCATCTCTCTTAAAACATTTGAAATTACCCTAACAGTCTCATCCAGACTGGGGCAGTATCGGACTCCCAAATATTTAATCTCAGATGACACCCATCTGAACGGGAAAGAATCGGCCAAATCCTTACTAGTCAGCTTATTCATTGGAAATGCAACTGATTTCGACCATTTTATCTTATATCCTGAAAGACACGAATAGCTGTCTATCAACTCTAACACTTTTCCTACTGAATCGGGATGAACAAAGAGCAGAAGATCATCCGCATACGCCGAGATTTTTATCTGCAACTCCGCTACTGCAACCCCTCGAATCTCTTTGGCTTGTCTGATCAGTATCGCCAAAGGTTCCAGTGCCAAATTGAAGAACAAGGGAGAAAGTGGGCAACCCTGTCTGGTGCCCCTAAACAATTGTAATGGCACTGAGAGTGTCTGGTTAGCAAAAATACGAGCCGACGGGCTTGTGTACAGAACCTGGACCATTCGAATAAATTTAGCACCAAATCCAAACCAACTTAGCACCTGAAATAGGAAAGCCCTTTCTAACCTATCGAAGGCCTTTTCAGCATCTAATGAGAGGTCCAATAAAGGAGAATCAACATTCTCCACCAACGCCTGTAAGTTTAACAGGAGCCGAGCATTGTCGGCGGTGGAGCGTCCTGCCACAAAACCACATTGATCAGGATGAATAATAAAAGCAATCACCTTTGCGAGCCTACGAGCTAATATAGAGGAATATAGCTTATAATCAGCGTTCAGCAGTGAGATGGGATGATAGTTCTCTGCCTTTAATGGATCCCTTCCTTGTTTTCCTAGAACTATAATTGTTGCCTCGTTAAAAGAACCCACTACCAACACCTGCATGGACAAAAGGTGAAAGTATTCCAATAAGTACGGAGCTAGGTCCAAACCAAACGCCTGATAGAATTCAGAAGGAATACCATTGGGGCCAACCGCCTTTCCTTTTGCCGCAGCGTTTAGAGCTTCTCATACTTCTTCACTTGAAATCTCCTTCTCCAACTCTAAAATTTGTTGGGGAGAGAGAGAAGGATGTGATAGTTGCCCTATCAATGCTTGAAAATCATCTATGCTAGCTATAATTTCTGAAGAGTACAGTTTAGCATAGAAGGAGCGAAACTCCGCAACTATCTCATTACTTTTTAACACAGGCTCCGCAGTGTCTCCCTGTAAGGCTGCAATTCTAGCTTTCGCTGCCTTGGGCTTAAGTGTATGTGCTAGCAATTTATCCGACTTATTACCTTCCAAATAAGTCGAGTGCTGACGATGCATGAGCTGTACTGTTTCCTCGTGTAGTAGTTGGTTATATTGAAATCTCAGCTTTTGCAGGCATAGCAAAATACTTGAGTCAGCCCTAGCCATTAAAAGCCTTTCTCCCACCTTAATTTGCACATCTAGGGCCTCTAGCTTAACCCTGCTTTCCCGCTTCAGCTTGATAGAGTAACTAGTGATTCTGGCCCGCATAGACGCCTTAAATGCCTCCCACCAAACCCAAACAGGAGTGTCGCCTGGAAGATTGATGTCAAAATATGCTCTTATTTCTTGTTTCATATACTCACAGAATTTTTTATCTGCTAACAGGGCCCTATAAAAAAAAAAACTTCGGTTCACATCCTTCCTCTCGGCCCCCGACAGGGTCAGTGTAACAGCGGCATGATCCGAGATCTGCATAGGGCAGATATCAGCTGCCCTGACTGATGGGATTAAGGACTTTGAGATGAGCATAAAATCTATCCATGAGTGGGACTTGTGTGGGAGGGAAAAAAAGGAATACCCTCTTTCCTTAGGGTGAAACAGGCGCCATATGTCAACTAGCCCCTCAGCCTGCATGATAGACGATACCACCACGACAGCACGCTGCTGCCTCCGCGATCTAAAGGGTTGACAGTCAAGCAATGGATCCAAAATTAGGTTGAAATCCCCACCCAATATTATGTCATTTTTAGATAGCTCATGCACCTTTTCTGCAATCTTCTGAAAGAATGACACGTCATCAACGTTGGGAGCATAGATGTTTATGATTGCTAATTTCCTATCATTTATCTGAACCAAAGCCGTAGCCCACCTCCCATCCAAACTAGCTTGGGAACAAACTACTGTCGGTACCAATGCCTTCCTTACCAAAGTAATTACCCTGTTTTTCTTCTGCCAGACCGCTGCATGACTTACTACCACATAGAGCCCCGTTCCTAGCTTTTGAGCTTCCACAGAAGACAAATGAGTTTCTTGAAGTAGAACCACATCAGCCTGTTCCTTCTTACAGTACAACAGGATCTTTTTACGTTTCACTGGATTATTTATTCCCTTCACGTTCAAAGATAGAACTTAAGTGAACCCATGGGACAAGATTCTCCTATACCGCACCACTAGCCCAGCAAGGCTATATACCATTTTACCCAAAACAAAAGAAATTGCACCCTCATAGCACTTTCCCCATAGGACCCAACAAGGAGGCAACCACAAATCCCTAATTAGGGCTCTAACTGGGTGAGCCATTGCAAGAAGATTGCACCCCAATCCCGCCCTACCCTCCAACAGGTACTTTCTTTACCCCTGCCCTGAAGCCCAGAGTTACACCAAAATTTTCTTACCCCCGATTAATCAAACACCTCTGAACATGATGACCCCGCTCAATTTTACCAGCCTTCCAACACATCTCCCTCTTAACCCTCACCCACAGCCACAATAACACATATTAGCCCCCAACACCACTCCCAACAAACATAAAATACAGTCCATCTTCCTTCTTCTTCCGTCCAAGACTTCCCTCTTACTCCAAATTGCACTCTTCTGCCCCCGCTGAAACAGCATCATCTCATCACTGCAGCCTCTTGCTCTTCCACGAATGCCCGGAGTGCAGCAGGGTCCTCAAAAGACTTAGTCTGATTATGAAGGGTAACCCTAAGTATAGCCAGGAAGAGCAAACCAAATTGCACTTGAAGGAGCCGGAGCCGTGGCCTAAAAGCTAAAAGCTGTTTCCTTCGCTCAACCATGGCCTTGTGAAAGTCGGGATAAAAAGCAATCTGCTGGTCATCAAGTTTAACTGGGGCAGCTGACCTCGCAGCAGCCAGAATCTGCACTGCTTGTGTGTGCCTCAGCACACAAATAATGATTGGGCAAGGCTTTCTCACGTTTGGGCCTGGATGTGATGGAATCCAGTGAGCCCTCTCAATTTCAAAAGGCTGGCTGAAACTCACCCTCAGTACTTTTGGGATCACTTTTTCCAGGTACTATTTTATATCCGATCCTTCAGCCCCCTCCAGAATACCAACAATTCGAATGTTATTTCACCTTGTCCTATTGTTTAACTCCTCCAGACTCCGCTCCAAATTCACAATACGTTTATGGTTTGCAGTAACTTGCTTGAGCTGCTCCTCGTGGACCTCCATTTTGATCTCCATACCGGTAATCTTTTCCGCAAGCCCGGATATCTGCTCTTTGAGCTCCTTCAGCTCTCCGATATCGGCCTGAACTCCACAGAGCGACTCCCCATTTGCCGCCACCATTTCTCTCACTGCCCTTATCTCCGCTAAGAGCTCTTGCATTCCCGGCGAGGCTTCACGACCAGCCGCCATCTTCTGTGGTGAGGGAGGATCCGGCTTCGCCCTTTTCACTCCGGAGCTGGCTGCCGTGCTGTAGTCCAACCGCGTAGGTTTACCACCGGACATCTCCTGCTGAGGTTGGCACCTCTTGCATAGGGCTAGCTCTAGTTTTAAAGGGGTAAATTCAGGATTTCCTCAAACGGAGGGGACGAGGCAAGGATTTAGGCGGCCATCTTCCTCGCTGTTGGCTCCGCCCCCCCCCCCATTATAGAAACATGGTTTAATTAATCGCATGAATGGGAATATATCCATAGCTGGCTATAATCTATTCAGAGGAGACAGAGAAAGTGAAAAAGGAGGAGGAGTAGCCTTGTATGTCAAAAGCAATATTAAAGCTACTGAAATGCAGGGAGCATGGGGAAAAGAAGAAGCGCTCTGGATTGTGTTGGAAAGAGGAGATGACACTGTCATCCATACTGCTGTAGTCTACAGACCTCCGACTCAAATCAAAGAAATAGATAATGAATTGATTATAGATATTGCCAAGATAGCCACTAAGTGAGAAGTGATCATATTGGGTGACTTTAATCTACCCAATGTGGATTAGATTACTCTTCTGCGAATCTGGAAAGAAACAAAAAAATTGTGGATGCTTTTCAAAATGCGTTACTTAGACAAATGGTTATGGAACCAACAGGGAAAGTTCAATGCTGGATTTAGTGCTCACCAACGGTGATAGGATGTCAAATGTCAGGGTGGGTGCCCCTGTGAGCAGCAGCGATCATCAAACAGTGTGGTTTGAGATAAAAGCCAAGATGAGCTCCAATCATAGCAAGCTCAAAGTCCTAAACTTCAAAAACATTGATTTCAGTAAAATGGCCAAGTACCTGAAGGAGGAGTTGGCAGGGTGGGAGGGGATAAGGGAAGTGGAATTGCAATGGGCTAAACTAAAGGTGGCAATAAAAGGGGCAACAGATAAATATGTAAGGAAAGTAAATAAAAACAAGAGGAAAAGGAAACCTATTTGGTTCTCCAAAGAAGTGGCTGCTCAAATAAAGGCAAGAAACACAGCTTTCACAAAATTCAAAAGCTTGCAAATAGGAACACAGAAAGGAATACAGGATCAAACTAAAAGAGATAAAAAGAGAACTAAGGAAAGCAAAATCAAAGGCAGAGGAAAAGATGGCTAAGTGGCGACAAACCTTTCTTCAGGTATATTCGGGAAATGAGGAAAATCAGAGGTGGAATTGCAGGACTCAGAAGTGCTGGAAACGGACTCGTGGAAAGTGACATTGAAAAAGCAAAATTCCTAAACAAATACTTCTACTCTATTTTTACTAAAGAAAATCCTGGAGAAGGACCACCTGTGACTCCCAAATATAAAAATGGGAATGAAGTAGATACCACACCATTCACACAAGATCATGAGTTAGAACAACTTGCAAAAGATGAAAGTGATCAAGGCCATGGGACCGGATGAGATACATCCAGGATACTGAAAGAGCTCAGAGAGGTTCATGCAGGGCCATTAAAGGATGTTTTCAACAGATCCTTGTAAACAGGAGAAGTTCCTCAGGACTTGAGAAAGGCCAGTGTGGTACCTCTTCAAAAAAGTGGTGACAGGGAAGAAGTGACAAACTACAGGCCTGTGAGCCTTACCTCCGTGGCGGGAAAAGTAATGGAGGCGCTCCTGAAAGAGCGAATAGTGGACTTTCTCAAAACCAACAGATTGCATGATCCGAGGCAACATGGTTTTACCAAAGGACGATCTTACCAAACAAATCTGATTGAGTTCTTTGACTGGGTGTCCAGAGAACTAGATCAGGGGCATGCGATGGATGTCATGTACCTGGATTTCAGCAAAGCCTTCGATACTGTTCCTCATAGGAGGCTTATTTATTTATTTATTTAACAAGCAATTCTATACCGCTCTTTCCCATGGTTCAAGTGTGGTTTACAGAGAACTAAAGTTTATAAGGTATGGAGAGGTTCATACCTAGTCATTTTACATATAACAATTGTAACTTTTGCAGGTAACAGAATAACTAAATGCATACAATACAATTAACAATATTACAACTCTTACAAAATGGGCTACATTCCAAGGGGTATGTTTGGGATGTAAACCAACTTTTTACAATATTACATTATTAGGGTGTATAAAGGTCAGCATGTGCAAGGTATAATAATTGTTAGAGATAGTTTTAAACTACATATGTAGTAAAACAGTGTGTAGTATAGAATGTTAAACTGTGTCTCTTTGCATTTCTTGTTTATTTTGTGTAGTATAATGTAAGGTAAATAGGTGTATTGTTAGTTTTTTACGAAATTCCTTTAAGTCTGTCAACAGGCGTATGTCATCTGGTAGTTCATTCCAGAGAATAGGGGCTGAGTGAGAGAACGCCCTATTATTGGTGTGTTTTTTGCCTTTAGTATATTCTCTTGGTATTGCTATTTTATTTGTGTTTCTACTCCTTTGTGTACATTTAGGTATTTCTATGTTGATTAGTTTATTAAGGGCAGATGGTGCGAGATTATTGACTAGTTTGAAGGTAGTCACCAGTATCTTATATTTTATTCTACTGTGGATTGGTAGCCAATGTAATTTAGCTAAAATAGGTGTTATATGTTCTATAGTTCTCACTTGTAATATAATTCTTGCTGCTACATTTTGCATTAATTGAATCTTTTTAAGGTTTTGTTTCGTAAACTGAGTAGCTTGGGGATGAGTCCCAAGGTGGTGAACTGTATCAGAAAATGGTTGACTAACAGAAGACAGAAGGTGATGAGAAATGGAGCTCACTCGGATGAAAGGAGAGTGATTAGCAGGGTGCCCCAGGGTTCAGTGTTGGGCCTGGCACTATTCAATGTATTTGTGAGTGATATTGCTGAAGGACTGCATGAAGTCTATCTTTTTGCAGATGACACGAAAATTTGCAACAGAGTGGACTCCCCTGAGGGAGTGGATAACATGACGAAAGATCTACAAAAGCTGGAAGGATGGACTAATGCTTGGCGGTTAAGATTTAATGCGAAGAAATGCAGTGTCATGCACATGGGAAGCAGAAATCCAAGGGAAATGTACGTGATAGGGGGTGAGAGGTTGGTGTGCATGGACCAGGAGAATGACCTTGGTGTGATTATTTCTGAGGATCTTAAGGTGGCAAAACAGTGCAACAAGACAGTGGCAAAAGCCAGGAGGATGTTTGTCAGCATACATTTCATGCAGCTTTGGACTCTGGTGATTTCAGTCTCCAAAGGTAATAGGACAGTTTACAAGATGAGATTAACTCTGACCCCCTGGTGATTTCAGTCTCCAAGGCCTGTCTGAAGCCCCTCCTTGCTAAATCAAGAATGGCAGACCTTAAAGGGAGTGGCTAGCAGACCTCAAGGGGAAGTGCTGGAGAGGATTCAATTCACTATAAAGGACAGAAACACTTCCTCTCTCTCTCTCTCTCTTCCACCATTCATCGGACATGAAGGACAGGAGGCTCTGATAATCAATTCCCTTCACCCCTCCCCCGCTCTTTCTCTCTCTCCCTTGC
This sequence comes from Ichthyophis bannanicus, assembly GCA_033557465.1. Lineage (NCBI taxonomy): Eukaryota > Metazoa > Chordata > Amphibia > Gymnophiona > Ichthyophiidae > Ichthyophis > Ichthyophis bannanicus. The sequence continues at coordinate 785,279,777 of CM066033.1, forward strand.
CATGAGGCTCTGACTCACATGTTCTGGCCTATCTCTCTCTCACACTTCACACATGCACATGCACACACAGATTCATTGATGCACACTGAAACAGCCCTGTAACAATCACTATATACCTCTGTTCAATACCTATGTAATAAGCCTATTTCTACATAAAAAAACCTTTCTCCAAGCCACACCTGTTTGGTTGTTTTATTTCAAACCCTACTGCCTCTGTGAAGTGAAATGAACCCAGGACCTACAGAAGAATAACTGACTAAATCTTACATCTTTATGGGGGCTCCAACCCAGGACCTACAGAAGAATAACTGACTAAATCTTACAATGTTGTATTGCATACAAAGAGGACTTACCAGCAGACAGGAAGAGGTACTAATGCCACTGTATAAGTCACTGGTGAAGCCTCACTTGGAATACTGTGTTCAGTTTTGGAGACCATATCTTGCAAAGGATGTAAAAAGAATGGAAACTGTTCAGAGGAAAGCGACCAAAATGATTTGGAGCCTGCGTCAGAAGTCTTATGAGAAGAGACTTGAAGACCTAAATATGTACACTCTGGAGGAAACGAGGAGATATGATTCAGACCTTTAAATACTTAAAGATAAATAATGAACAAACAAACCTCTTCTAAAGACAGGGAAGCTGTAAAACTAGAGGGCATAAAATGAAGCTGCAAGGGGGTAAATTGAAAGACAATGTCAAGAAATACTTTTTCACTGAAAGGGCGGTGGATGCTTGGAATGCCCTCCCGATGGAAGAGGTGGGGGCAAATACATTGACAGAATTCAAAATGGCATGGGACAGACACAGTGGATCCCTTTACAGCAACAGGATAAAATCAAAATAAACTTAACTATCTAATTTCTCAACAAACAGGGGTGTCCTACACAGAGCAGTGTGTTCACCCCTAAATAAAGACATGGGGAGAGGTGGCCTCTACTCTTGCCATCTAACTGGGCAAACTAGATGGACCATATTGGTCTTTATCTGCGGTCATTTACTGTGTTACTATGTAACTCAATAGGTAATTTGCTCCTTTAAAGAAAACATTCGAGTTAACACATCTCAGACATCTTTCCAAAAATTTGAAAGATTAGGACAGTCATACAACATATGAGAAAGTGTTCATATGTTGGATAGACAAGACCCACATTGGTTCCCCTGTTGTGGATTCCATTTGGAGTGGAGGAGTGGCCTAGTGGTTGGGGCAAGGTACTTCAGGCTGGAAGGTTGGGGGTTCAAATCCCACTAGAGGACAGCAACCTTGGGCCGGAAGGACTGGGGTTTCTAGTCCCACAGGTGCTCCTTGTGGTCTTGGGCAAGCCACTTAACCCTCCATAGCTCATATTCCCTGTAAAATAGTTATCTCCAAGTTATAATGCCCTGTTTAATGTAATTTCAGTTTGTTCAATGTAAACTGCCTTGATATCATGAAAGGCGGTATATAAGAAATGTTAAATAAATAAATACAAAATTGGGATAATATGTGCTTTGTGTGCAAGAAAATACAGCATCTGAGTGAGCCTAGCTGAAGAGGAAATATGGGTAAGTTGTCCCCAAAATTTGCTCCAATGAGGCCTAGAAAGCAGCTCTCCCAACATCTGCAGCCCATTTGTGTTCTGTACCTATGCATTCCTGGATGTTAGTTCCCGAAGGTGGGCATACATTTTAGAGGCTGTCTTAGTGACCTCAAGCAGATCACATAGGAATTGTTTAGCGGGCCAAACTCCTGCGAGCTGAGTTGAATAAACCCTTGCCTGTTGAAGGCAGTGTATGAGCTGTAAATACTGAAAATGTGTATGAAACAGTAAATCAAATTCCTTTTGTAGTGCCAAAAAAGTTTTAAAACAATCGGGAACAAGAAGCTGCCCAATCGTCCAGATGCTCTTATCCTGCCATGGCTTCCAGCTAAAGGGATGTTGCTGGATTTTAAATTGGGAATTGTACCAGAGGTGGCATTTCCAGTAAAATTGTTGCATGTTTCTTGATAAACCCGAAAGATATTGAAAGGCTTCTTGGGTTGCCACTATTATCGTGGGGATCTTAGTGCAACCCCTATGAGTCACGGAGAGCAGTAGATGAGATGGCATAGGAAAAATTATCTGGGCTTCCAACTGACCCCACGCTTTGAGACTCCGGCGCTCTGCCTTCCTCTTGGATCCTGTGCATGGAACGGGAAGCATCTCTCAGAATGCTACCCTGGACGTTTTAGATTTCAATTTTCTACCTCCCTCCCACACTTTTGTGTATCATTGGTACCAACATGTACCAAGACTGCAGACTTCTCCCCAGCACTATCTAAAATCACATATATGTGGCACATGAGGTCCGCTACCTTTGCACCAGGCAGTCAGATAACCAGGCGATCTTCACAACCACCAGACATCCAACTATCTACATCCAACTATCTACAGCTGTCCTAACCCTACCCTCATGGGCATGTGGCCCTGAAGATACATGGTGCGAGAGGGTATTACACTACTTGGGAGACAGGTCCAGGCTACAGGATCACTTCCTGCCATACCAAGGTGATGTTCTCCTTTTATGTGATCTCTCTCCTCCATTGCAGCAGAAAGGCTGCCAGACTGGAGGTGGGACGTCTCTACTACATCCCTGTAGGTCTCATCTATATACCTCTCTGCCTCAGTTGTTCCAAGTCTGCTACTCTAGCCTCCAGAGATCAGACTTGTTCCCTGAGAGCAAAGAGCTCTTTGCACCTAGTGCACACATAAGATTTCTCACCAACTGGTAGAAAATCATATATGTTACACTCAGTGCAAAAGAATGGATAGCCCCATCTCACTGTTGGACTGCTGTCTGCATCTTAGAGTTAAAGATTTTAGTTATTAAAGTTATTCAGTTGTTTAAAGGTCCTGGAGGAATAGGGATAATTAAACCAATACTATTAACCAATACGGGAACCAATACTAATAAGTATAAGGGACTTTTAATTTTCACTTCAAGATGAACTGTGGGACTTAATTAAGCTACTCCTAAGATCTAATAACTTACTGATTCAGATAAGAAGTTAAACCTGAAAGTGAGTAAGATCACTCCCTTCCCCTTGACTGGAGACTATAAATCTAGGATTATGCCTGAGGTGGGTGGGAGGGAAAGAAACACTGACTGAAAGCTAAGCCCTGACTGACTTAACAAAAACTCTGAATTTTAAAATACACACATCTTATCAGCTTAAATCCAAAGAATTCCTGTTTCCCCAAGATTTAGAGAATTTCCCAGCAGGTAAATACTTACAAGTTCAGATTTCTTCCCAGCAGGTAGCAGTCCTCTTGGTAGTCTCCACAAAGAACTTCAGCAGAAGCAGAGCTTGGCGTTTCTTTAGCATAGGCTGAACAGCCTGCAGGTACCGGGGAACACTTCTCTGTTCTTTGCAACCCTTCTTCAAAGCCAAAGAGCCAATCCAGTCCTTCAGACATTTGGTTTTTATTCTGCAACAGGCTCACTTCTTCCAGTGCTTCTCTAGAGTCCAAAGCACCATTCTGTTTCTTCAAGGAGCTCCCAGTTCTAATCTCACCAATCCCACCAATAGCTGAACCTGACAATTTCCAATTTAGTTTCCCCTGCTTCTCCTTTCCTACTTCTCACTGCAGTGAGCAATGCGGGACTTTGTATCAGTCTCTTAGGAGAGGAGTAGGGCACTTGCTGGAATGGGCAACCATATGACATAAATTGAGAAATGATTGTCGACCTATATGATAAGGTCTGTGTGAATGTCATCCCTTAGCATACTCCTTCCAAGACAGGGTAATATTTAAGTAGACTGACACGGAGTTAAAGGGACTAATTAGTAAACTAAAAATGTGAAAATTTACCCACACATTGGTTATGCCAAGCATTTTTAACCTTTTGGTTAGCTTTTTCTAATTTTATTTTTTATTAAAAAATAAGAACATTTAGGACCATGGTATCAGGCCCAGATTTAGGAATTGGCAACCTAGGCAACTGCCTAGGGTGTCAAATGTCCAGCCCAAAGAGAAGCCTGCTCCTGCTTACTTTAGCGCCATATTCGTGTGCTGTGTCAAAGGAACGCCACCAGGACACTGGCTTTCCTCTGCTTCTCTTCTAGCTCTCTAATATTTTTGGGATCTCTGACATGCCCTGCCCTCCATGCTCTGAGATCTGCTGCCTGGTTTCGCCTCTGGGTGCCAAAATTATAAATCTAACCCTGCATAATGTACTGTGCCACAAAGACTGATATTTGTATACAACAGAGACTCGGCAAGGTCTAGATTAGCAAGGCAGACCAATCAAGTTACTTCATTCTACATTTCATTTTTAATTTTTTGCTGCGGCACCTAAAGCATCAGAGATTGTCAAATTCTTATTTTATAGTGACCCCTATAAATCAGCAAAGCTCAGAATAAACTTTAATTTATAAATTGAAGCTGTAGAGCACTGAGTTGCTGTCCATGTGATGCAAGACTTATTCTTACAGCTCATCCATGAGATCAGGAGACTCCAAAATGAATCTAGGGTTTCCCCAACACTTGGGTTGTTAAAATTCTTTCCATTGGCCTAATGGAATTTTTCACAGGGTTCCATGGTTCCGGGCTGATCCAATCCTATCACACCAGCACAAGATAAAAATAGTGCCCCTTCGATGGAATGCCTTGGCTTGCTTGAATAGCATTGATTTTCTGTTCCAAAATCCCAGCTAACCAGCTTTTTTCATGTGTTTTAGGTTCCCAGTTGCCCCTCTGCATCCTCTGTGCACCCTGCTGCCTTTGGCAGATCTTTAGTCATTTAGTACTTAAGTTTCACAATTTAGGGGTCTAAATCCCACTCATTTCCCACAGCACAATTGTTCTCACAGTTCTTATCAGGCGTAGTAGAAACAGGGGCTCCTGAATGGCCCAAATCTCAGTTGCTGTATCGCATACTCCTCCTAGGTACAAGAAAATATTCCAGTCCAGTTGACTTTTTTCCCGTATAAACATGCAGACTCCTTCCTAGCAAGCAAGCTGTAAGAATGCCAGTGTAACAGAGGAAGACTGTGTCTCACTGAGAACAACGTCAAATTCTTTGTGCTTTCCAGCAAATGATGCATGACTCCAAAACCTGCAGACAGATGAGAAATGACAGTGGCAATTTCGTGCCCTGCACACTTTTATTTCCAACATTACTGCAGGAAGAAAAGGCATTTGGAAACACCAAGAGGATTCTTTTAGAAGCCCTATTCATGTTTTAAAGGTGGATATAGCACCAGAAAAATGCGGAAGCTGTGCCCACAGCTAAAGTGTTATTTCAGAAAGGCTGTGAGATTCACGTTTCCATGCCAGTTGCACCGATCTTTGCAAGTCACCAAGGGACACAGTCTGGGGCTATTTTGGCGCACAGCCAAGGCAGTGCTGGTGCCTACATGTCTATGATGTATTTCACATAGGCTGGCGATGTGCAGGGTAGATTGTTTGAGCATGCCAGTTTACACGTAATTCTGTTTCTTATTCTAATGTATACTTCTATACCGCTACTCTCCCAAACAAGCGGTTCAATGCGGTTAGACAAAAGAAAAAGGAAAAAAAACCCACATCATTTCAAAACAGAATCCTAACTCGATAGTTTATGAATCAAAAAGCCAAGTTTTCAGATTCTTCCTACAGAGTGAGATAGGTGAATGACCTTTTATCTTCACAGGTAACGTAGCCCACAATTCAGCTGCTTTGTACGATAATATGTGCGTAAATCTCATTTTATTAATCATAGCTCTGCTAGATGGAAATAAGAAAACTCTGAATACCTGCAGTTGCTTAGATTTAGTCGCTAGCATTGGGAGTAGAAGAGCAGAAAACCAGACTGGAACAGAATCATGAAAAAATGTATGCAAAATCATATCGAACTTAAAAAGAACCCATTGGAGGATCCTAAACCAATGTAATTTGTTAAATAACAGAGTAACTGCTATACGCCTAGGAATCCTAAAGATCAATCTGGCTGCAGTATTTTGACATAGTTGTAACCTTTGTATCTGTTTGGCGCAATTAATCAACAGTAAATTATTGTAATCCAAAATCGTAATGCGGTATTCTGCACTAACGTACAAAATGTTCGAGAGAAAGCTTGGGCCGAAGTCATCTCAATTGCCTCATCTTAAAAAATGATTTAGAAATTACCCCATTAACATGTGCCTCAAAGGTTAAGTTTTCATCTAACAATACCCCCAGTACCCACAGAACTGGTTCTGCATTAAGGTTTAACTGGTTAAGCACCCCTGGGAACCGGTTTATTATTGTTTAAACAAAGAACCCTTGTTTTGGCCACATTCAGCTGAAGATGAAGAAGTCTTGTCCATCTATTCAATAAAAGTATGGTGTCATTTATTACAGAATAATAATCAGTAGTTTGTAAAGGGAATGATAATAAAATAGAAATATCATCCACATAAGTATAGTATTTAAAATCTACTCTATCCAACAACCAGCCTAATGAAATCATTAATATATTAAAAAGTACAGGTGAACAAGGGGATCCCTGTGGAACCCCACATTGTGACCTCCACGTTCTTGAACATTCTGCCCCAATCTGAACCCTACACATTTGATTCTTCAAAAAAACAATCATATACGGTCCCAGAAATACCCAAATGATCCGAAATAGCCATAAGCATCTTATGATCTGCTATATCAAAGGCAGTACTTAAATTGAATTGCAGTAAAATTGCTATTTGCCTCCTTCCCAAAATAACATTAATATCTGAGAATAGAAGGCCTAAAAGCATTTCTGTATTATGAGCCCTACGAAAAGCAAATTGAGAGTCATTTAGACAGTCAAAATTATCCAGGTGGAGGCCAATTCTGGTTCCCGCATGTCCAGTCGCATTGGCCGTGCAAAAACCAGATGTGTGGGAAATAGACTCGATTCTGCCGCTGCGGGGCCTGGATGTACCCACGAGAGCAGAATCGGGGACTTGGATGCCCACCTGCGCACCCCATTCCAGTGTGGGGGATGTATATTGGCCTGCCCTGCCACAGAATGCTCCAGTTGGTGTGCTGGTGCAGTTGTGTCAGATATGCCATACTGGGCCAGACCAAGGTCCATCAAGCCCAGTATCCTGTTTCCAGTCTAGGTCACAAGTACCTAGCAGTTTCCCCAAAAGACACAGGTTCCACAATGCTTGTATTGGGGCAAGCAGTGGATTTCCCTGGTCCCCTTTAATAATGGTTTATGGACCTTTCCTCCAGGAACTTGTCCAAACCTTTTTTAAAACCAGCACTAACAGCTTTTAATACATCCTCCGGTAACAAATTCCAGAGTTTGATTACGCGTTCTGGAAAAATATTTACTCTTATTAGTCTTAAATAGGTTACCCTGTAGATTCATTGTATGTCCCCTAGTCTTTGTATAATCTGATTATGTAAACAATCGATCTACATTTACCCATTCCACTCCATTCATTAATTTATAGCCTCTATCATATCTCCCCTCAGCTGTCTCTTTCAAGTTGAAGAGCCCTAACCTTTTTAGCTTCTCCTCATAGGGGTATCCTTCCATCCCCTTTGTCATTTTGGTGGCTCTTCTCTACCTTTTCTAATAACGCTACATCCTTTTTAAGATACAGTGACCAGAATTGCACACAATATTCAAGGTGCGGTCGCACTACAGAATGATACAGAGGCATTATAATATCCTTTCTTTTATTCTCCATTCCTTTTCTTATGATTCCTAGCATTCTATTTGCTCTCTTGGCCGCCGCTGCACACTGAGCGTTTCAACATGTTATCCATGATGATGCCTAAATCTTTTCCCTAGTTGGTAGTTCCTAATGTGGAACCTTGCATTGTGTAACCATATTTCTTTCCTATGTGCATAACTTTGCACTTGTCCACATTAAATTTCATCTGCCATTTGAACATCCAGTCTTCCAATTTATCAAGTTCCTTTTGCAATTTTTCACAATCCTCTTTGGTTTTAAAAACTTTGAATAATTTTGTGTCATCTGCAAATCTGATTACCTCACTCGTTATTCCCATTTCCAGGTCATTTATGAATATGTTAAAAAGCAGCGGACCCAGCACTGATCACTGGGGTACTCTACTATTCACCTTTCTCCATTGGGAAAATTGGTCATTTAGCTCTATCCTCTGCTTTCTAACTTTTAAACAGTTCCTGATCCACAATAGTACACTGCCTCCTATCCCATGACTTTTTTATTTCGCCAAGCGTCTCTCATGAGGGATCTTGTCAAAGGCTTTCTGAAAATCTAGATACACTATATCAATCAACTCACCTTTGTCTACCTGTTTATTCACACCTTCAAAAAAACATAACAGATTAGTAAGACAAGACCTTTCTTGGCTAAAGCCATGTTGACTTTCTTCTATTAAGCCATGACTATCTACATGTTCAGTAATTTTGTTCTTTATAATGGTTTCCGCCATTTTTCCTGGTACTGACATCAGGCTCACCAGTCTGTAGTTTCCTGGATCACCCCTGGAACCATTTTTAAAAATTGGCATTACAACGGCCATCCTCCAATCTTCAGGTATTACAGATGATTTTAATGATAGTTCACAGATTACTAATAGTAGGTATGCAATTTCATATGCTTCCTTCACCTTTGCCACTAATGATATATTAGCAATAGGATGAAAATTTGAGCCCTCTTAGAGACTATCCTTTTTGTCCTTTGGAATTGGAATAAGAATTATTTCACCTATTTCTTGCAGATAAATTCCTTTAGACAGTAAAACTACAATGGTCTCATAAAACAAACTCATAAAACCAAACCAAAGGTACTGTGACAATGTCAGCTATACTGAACAGATGGAGATAGAGGAAAATGGGGACTATACCTTTAAGACTGAGGAAAGCCAGGGTTTCCATAGAGCTCAAATTGTAAACAAACCAGAGAAGTACATTGTAGCAGAGGTTGAGCCCCACCCAAACCTTAACGTGGGGGCAGGTTTAAGCCCAGATAGCAAGTACACGTGCAGAGAACAGGGTGTGGTAGCTAGAAAGCACCTTTTTAAACCTGCGTCACAGAAGTCAAAGGGGCAGGAAGTGAGCAGAGGAAAGAGCAGAGTGGAAGCAACCAGAGTTGGAGAAGAAGGAAGCAGCAGATACAGCAACCGAGAAGGCAGAGATTCCAAGCCAAAGCACAGAGTTCAGTCTGTGGCTGGAGTTGCTGCTGAAGCCGAGAGTCCAGAGCCAGGAGGTTCAGAGAACGCTGAAAGGTCAGCGTGGACAGAAGGCTCAGCAAGAGCAGGAAACTCAGGGCTGGAATCCTATTCAGAGGAAGCACTGAAGCCAGAGGGTTTAAAAGTGAGAACTGCTTTTAAGAAACCCAGAGGAGGCAAAGCTGGAAAGTTTTATTCCACCGGGACACTTAACTCTAGTAGCAAAGAAAGCAATTCCTTTGTGGAAGGTGTGGCTGACTCAGAGCCCAGCAAGAGGTTTGCAGAAGACGTTGCTAATGAGCTAAGGAGACGTGCAGGGCAGAGTGCTCCAGGACCTTTGAATGCCAGAAGGTGGGTGAAAGCAATTCCTAAAGCTGATATTCTGAAGACAGACAAAAGCAGAGATAGAGACTTGAACCTGATTAAGAAGCTAAAGCAACTGTTTCCAGATAGTGGAAGTTTTCCAGAGAGCATAGCTAATCCTTGGTTAGGAGAGCAGCATGTAAGGGACTTTCTGAATACCCTTCCAAACAATAAGCTGAACTCTTCCGTTAGAAGTCCAAGTGGGGAGAAAGGACTTGCAGGGGAAGAAGATATGCAAGTAGATTCTCCTTTGCCTGAAGCTGTGTGTGACAGTATTCCCATGGATTGCTCTTTCTGTAAATCTGTTTACCCTGAATAGGAGAAAGACAAAAACCCCATTGAAAGCCAAGAATATGTCTGAAAGCCTAAATATGATTCTGAAGAGTTTTGAATGAAGACAAGAGATAAATGCCCATTGTAAATAAGAACAATAGCTGTGATTCTTTACTACTGGAAAAGGCCGGTGAACAGCTATTGTCACTGTATAAAGAGCTTTTGCCAAGTTCTGTTATTCCAGATAACCTTTATGCTCCTGTATTATTTTCCTTTGGGAGAAATTATCCTTGCTGTTTGTGTATATGAACTTTAATGCGTGAAGGGGAGCCCAAAAATAAAAATGTTCTGTTTTTGCCTTAAACAAAACCGTGTGGTGACAACTACTTTGTCTGCAAGTAATACAGAGAAACTACAGCTCCCAGAATTCCTTGAGGGAGGGAGAACCAAGTGACTCTATACTTAAGGGCAAACAAGGCCACCCCTCCTGCTTATATGCTTGGCCAGCAGGGGGAGTGCGACAGTACATAACCAAATAAAAAATTAAGACAGGGATCTGCATGTGACATTTTTTTAACACAATCCTTAAAAGGGTATCAATTTCCTTAAAAGTTGGTTGCCTAAATGATGACCAGAAGTGATCTACAGGATATGGGGCCCCCTGCACCTTCCTAGGAATTAAGGACAACATATCCTCAACATCTAACTCAGTAATAGATAAATTATTATGTATATTATTTATTTTACATTGAAAAGAAGCATCATACTGCTGCATAGACAAGGAAAAGTCAGGTCATAGTTTCACTTTATCCTGGGCTATCAAAGATATTAATTTAAATAATGATTATGATTGAGATGACGCTTGAGAAATCACTCTTTCATAATACAACTTCCGAGTCTGACGTATTAGTACTTTATATTTCTGATACCTAATCTTCCAATTTAATTTATCTTGGGCATCAACTTTCTGCATTCTCCTTTTATCAATTTCAGTTCCTGTGTAAACCAGGGAAGTTTCCTTATAACCTTAGATCTTGTTTTATGCAGCATTGGAACAAGTTCCTCCACAATTTTATATGAATGATCGATTCAATCTGCTAATGACCTTGAATATACTTCCTTGCTTAAAAACCCACCCTCTTGCATCTTTTTCCAATAACTATCAGGGGAAAGGCGCATATGTACTTTTTCATATTTGAATAGACCGAGATGTCTTTATAACAGATGGAAAATGAAGCATAAATTCCATTAAATAATGATCTGACCAAATTGGAGATGCACTCACCTCTGAAATAGAACAACTTGATGAAGATATAAAAATATATGCACATTGGTCTAAATAGTGACCTGACTCATGAGCTGACAACAAAGGAGCCTAAAACCTAAAGCATATAAAGAAGCAAGATATTCCTGTGCATATGTATCTTGCAAATCTTCCAAATGGAGATTGATGTCGCCCAGTAACATGCAATTTGGAGAAACCATAATCCAAGATGACAAAAATCTAAGTAAATATCACATGCTCTAGGCCATGAACCAGGCAGTCGATAGACTAAAATAAAAATACATTTTTCACCAAAATCTCTAACAGCTTCCAATTCTGGTGAAATAGCAGTATCCAACAATTTAAGATGATAAAAAGACTTATGCAATAATAAGAGACCCCCCCCCCCATCCTGTACACCCAACCTACAGAATGTTAAGAAAAGTATAACACTGAGGGCAAACTTCATATACCAGTAGATCATTATCAGATTGTAACGACGATTCTGTTATAAACAAAAAAAACAGGATCCTTGAACTAAATACCAAATAAGAGCTTCTTTGTTACAAACAGAATGAGCATTTACACTTAGGCACAGAATAGGAATATCCTCCAAATAAGATTATATGAACAGGCCCGTGTCAAAGTTGCCAACTGTCTATTCTTCAGTCTATAATCGTTATGTGGTCTATATTTCCTAGATCTAGATACTAAGGGCCCGATATTCAAAAGGCATTTACACGGTTAACAGCCAGTTAATTGTGTAAATGCCTGCTAACCAGATATTCAATAGTTCCGTTGAATATCCCCAACTAACTCCCCTACGTGCCCCGATGATAGCCAGCTAGCATCAGGGCATGCCAGGGGCATTCTGGGGCAGAGCAGAGGCTGCGGAAGTGCGTATCTGGGATTTGGGGGTCGGCAGGCAGGGCTAAGTGGCTACGATGCTTAGCCCTGCCCAGTTGAATATCAGGCCCTAAAACGTCAATGAGCGAGGCAATACTAGATTGCAATGAGAACCCTGACCACTGTTGATCACTAAACAACCTCTCACTTCCTATTAAACTTTGAATATATTTAAAATTTATATTAACAACCCCCTGAATTACAAAATTCTCTAAGTAATATAAGTAGCACCAAGTAAATCCAAACCATCCTGATATGTAACATCCAATCAATCTACACTACCTGAATTAGTTAAAAATTATCTTCTGTGCACACACAATTCCCAAAATGCCCTACCTCATATTATATTAATGCCCCCTCTTATTCAGCCCACAAATCCAACCTCAATCCATCATACAATCCAATTCACAATCTTTTACTTCCCAGTTAGATCCAAGGGCGTTCCAAGATAGATGGGACCCGCCAGGAAGGATCCGTCTGCAGAGCTGGATTTTAAAGGGTTATTCCAGACGTCACCACTGATGATGTCACTGTAGGGTGCGGGGCTCTCCTCCAAACATCGTTCCTTGCCACCACAACCTACAACCTCAGCTCCCGAGCAATTAGATGAAACAAAACAGGCAAGCCAGAAGCAACTCAGCAGCAATTCCTGTAAATCATAAATACAAAAATCATAGTAAAATCAATCTCCCACAGCTTTTCAGCTTTCACAAATATTTTCCAAAGCAACATATTATGCCATTCTATTATGATCATTTAAATTAAGGAAACCTTTAGCAAGGAAGATGTTTGCAATCAATACTTCATGAGTTTAAGCAGCAACCTTTTCCTTAATTGCAATCTGTTTCTTTTTATGGCATGTATAATTAAAAAACAGTACTTATCGTGCAGTATAATTAACCGTTATTAATATTCACAGTCCCGACAGGAATTCATGTTTCTAGCTTAGAAATGAGTTAAGGATGCTGCTCTAGATGTAAAAGCCTGAGGTAAGATACTTAGGAATATCTCTTGACCAATGATTGAATGTAAACTCCCATATCAAAATAACTACCAAACTGATATACAGCAAAATACAAACCTTGCATAATCTTTTCCCACTACTGGAACCACATGATTTCCGCTCATAATTTTCCCACACTTTGATTACTGCAACTGCATCTACAATGGAATGCCAAAATACACCTACATCCACTACAAATGGCACAACATACCATAGCACACATCATCCAGGGTGCAACGAGATCTGAACATATCACATTAATCCTGAAAAACTACACTGGCTCCCTGTAACAAGCAAAATTACATTCTGCTAATGATATTCAAAATAGGGTACCACTTATCATCCACACACTTGAAATCCTTACTATATACCACATAGAATAAACGAGCCAGAAGACAAAGCCACAAAAGAAGTCAACCATAGTAGTAGAAAAAGCAAAAAGCAGCCAATACGCTTGAGCCCATTCAGTCTCACTTTACACAGTAGGTCTATGGAATGCACTATCTGAAAAAATAGGAGCCATCCCCGAACTCACAGCATTCTGCAAGGAGCTAAAGACTCATCTGTTCACAGCAGGGCCGTACCAAGGGCTGTGTGAGTGGTGTGACTGCATAGGGTTTCCAAGAAGCTCAAAAAGAGTGAGTTACTGCATGTGGCTGGAGCAGAGAAGGGCACCAGATTCTTTAGTCGCACGGGGCACATTTCTAGCTAGGTACAATCCTGGTTCATAGCACATTTTAGAGATATAACATAAGCAATATAAGAGATTAGTTCCACAAGCTATATTCTGCATATAGTTTAAGCTCTGTTTGAAATTTCCATGTTAAGCTAGTGAATTAGCATTGAATTTCCTCATTGCAAGAAATGTAGGGCCCAACTTTGAGTTGTGATGGCTATGCGCCTCTACTGTAAGGTGCATAGTCGTCGCCACTGAACTCTTTTTATTTTATTTTATATTTATACAATTTACAGTGTTGTAATTCTATAAAATAGAGAATACAAGAAAAATAGAAACCAAATATATTATAGGAAAAACATCCTTTGCTACACAATTAAATATAATCCAATATTAGACCACCATATAGGGAGCAAGTTATAGGAAATTTCAAACAAAGAAAAACATTGGAGTCTGAAAACAGCACAGCCAGCTTTTTGGGGGAAACATTTAGCCAACAGAGGCACCCTCCCTATCCACCAGGGAACTAAGGAGTTGTTTGGGTTCAAAAAACAGAAATCTCTTGCCATCCAGGAAACCAAACCTTCTACAGGGAAATTTCAATAAAAAAGTAACTCCCAATGCCAGAACTCTTGGTTTTAACACCAAGCAATCCTTACGCCTCAATTGGGTAGCCCTCGAAAGATCAGGAAAAATTTGCATCCTGACACCCAAAAGCAACTCCTGCATATGGCGAAAATACAACTTCGACACAGTATTTGCAATCTATTTCAAGAGCAAAATAAACAATCAATGTTGTCTGTTCAGTCACAACATTTAAGGAGTTTTCGAAAAAGCCAGTGAGAACAAAAGAGCCCTGCTGGCTCCAGGTTTGTTCCACTCCAGTAGGTACAGCCCAAGACCCCAAGGGCAATATTGCATCCGAGAAATCAGTGGCAAATTGTCCGATGGTAGTTTCAGGATCTCTTGAAGATATTTTCTGGCCATTTCAACAGGAGACATCAAAGGAGACTTGGAAAAATTAATAAAACATAAATTATTTCTTCTAGAAAAATTCTCTAGATACTGCATCTTACGAGATAGCACAGAGGAGTCCTTGACATGGGCACACTGGGTATCCTGCACATCCCCAAATCTTGCCTCCAGAACAGACTATCACTGCTTGCTGAATTTGTTCCTGAGAAAGTCCATTCAAAGTTTTTTCATCACAGAGAGTTCATTGGAAAAAGTTGCCACTGAACTTTAACCTCAGATATTCAATCCGAGGCCATGTCCGGCCACTTGAACAGATCCACTCCTACCTCTCCTAACGGACTCAGCAGATAAGAATTGGAAACCATACCTCAGCATCTTACTCACTATCTCAAGGAGTTCCCCTGGGGATCTGCACTCTCCTCTTTACTCTTTAACATCTACATCAGGCCTCTCTGCTACACAATTCGGAAGTTCAATGTTGGCTACCAACTTTATGCAGATGATATAATGATATTTACTCCATTCCACACCACTGCTCCAGACTACTCCAGACTAACTGCCTGCTTCAAAGAAATTGTCTGTTGACTGCAGCACCACAACTTTGTAAACTTCAGCAAGACTGAGATCCTCCATGTGACCAAGGACCCCAATTTCACACCACCCCCTCCATCAAAATTGAAGACACCGAACTACAGGTCAAGTCACAAGTTACATACTTCGGTGTCATTCTGGATCACCAACTAAACTTCCAACCACATATAAAGAACACCACTGAGAACATCTACCTCAAGCTTAGAACCCTCCGCAACCTAAGCCTGCTCCTCTCCCCTGAGAGCTTCCATGTAGTTTGCCAGGCTTCCATTACCCCCTACTCAATTATTGCATCTCCATCCTTCAAACACTTCCCAAAACTACCACCGTTCTACTACAGCTACCCAGGAACACAGCAGCACGCACCATTGCTGGAGCCTCCAGACACACTCACATCACTCCCATATTGAAATCCCTCTATTGACTTCCCATAGCATCAAGAATCAAGCACAAAGGTTTCACTATTATCCATAAGGCGCTTAACAACACCACATCCAAGCACCTTCAAACATTCATCAGATGTCCAAACTCCAATAGACCACGCAGACAAAGCACACTCAACCTTCATCATCTGCCACCTCAATAGGGTTGCCAACTTTTTCACCGAGAAAAACCCGACACCTGTGGCTCGCCATGCTCCACCCATTCTCCGCCCCCAGTCCCACCCCTGCCCTGCCCACAGCCCCACCCACAAAAATTACCGAGGATTCACTCACACCCCCCTCAGTGCTGGTTCACTCACCCCTCCTCCCCTCAGTGCTGGTTCACTCACTCACCCCCCCCCCTGCTGACTCACTCACCCACCCTCCTCCCCTGCTGGTTCACTCACTCACCGCCCCTCCCCTGCTGGTTCACTCACACCACCCCTCCCCTCCCCTGCTGGTTCACTCACACCACCCCTCCCCTCCCCTCTCTGCTGGTTCACTCACCCACCCCCCTGTCACTCACTCACCCCCTCCCCTGGTGGTTAAATAACACCAACCCCCCTCCCCTGCTGGTTCACTCACACCACCCCCCCCTCCACTGATGGTTCACTCACACCACCCCCCCTCCACTGCTGGTTCACTCACCCACCCCCCTGTCACTTACTCACCCCTCCTGCTGGGTCACTCACTCACTCCCCCTCCCCTGCTGGTTCACTCACACCAACCCCCCCTCCTGCTGGTTCACTCACACCACCCCCCCCCTCCACTGCTGGTTCCCTCACACCCCCCCCCCCTTGCTGGTTCATACACACCCCCCCCCCTGCCCAAGCCACTGCTTCTGCTTTGTACAGAGCAGCGGCTGCAATACACTTACTTTGAAAACTAAAGATAAACTGTGTGAGGAGCCCTCCGGTCATCGCAGAGCCCGAGGAAGTGATGTCATGGGGGCAGGCTCCTCACAGGTTGTCTTTCCTTTTCAAATTAACGAAAAGGAAAGACAACCTGTGAGGAGCCCGCCCCCATGACATCACTTCCTCGGGCTCTGCGATGACCGGAGGGCTCCTCACACAGTTTATCTTTAGCTTTCAATGTAAGTGTATTGCAGCCGCTGCTCTGTACAAAGCAGAAGCAGCGGCTGCACTGCTATGGGGAATCACGTTCGCGCCATGGACTTCAGGACAAAAGCCGGTTTTTTGCTCTGGCCGCTCCCGATCTTGCGGCCAGAGCAAAAAAACGGCTTTTCAACGGCCAGTTTTACATCTGCGCCGGCAGCCAGCCTGGCCATGGAAAAACCGGCCAGGCCGGCTGAAAACCGGCCGGTTGGCAACCCTACACCTCAAGTATATAAAAGCACACAATGTGCCCAAATGAGAGCCTTCAAACTTTATGCTCCCACCCTCTGGAACACTCTGCTTCCTACACTAAGGAGCATCCAATCACATCAAGACTTCAAGAGACACCTCAAGGCATATTTCTTTGAAGAGCACTATAGTCCATCCCCTTCAACTGAATCCCAGCAGGAACACCTGCCACTCTTGCAGATCATCCCCCTATCCCCCTCCGTAATCAGCCATCTGACATCTTGTTCTGCCCTACACTAAGTATTTCCTTTTATGCCCTATCTTTTGTATAAGTACCAGGGCGCGGGCAGGGTCCCGGGCCCGTTTTGTAACCGGGTGCACAGCCCAGCGTGGGACCCTGCGCGTCCTCGGGATCGCGCGGCGACGTCAGGACGCCGGGGGGGCATCTTTCAAATTGATTGGCTCCGCTGCGAAATTGACGAGCGGAGCCAATCAGGGGGGCGCATAAGGCATGTGCTCCGGGGCTCGTGGCTTGCCCGGAGCACATGTTAGCGGTCGCTCACCTGCAAGCCCTCCCACCCACCCACTTGGCGGGCTGGAGGGGAGGCAATGGGGTGTCGCAGCTGGGGGAGGGGGGGGTTTTAAGGGGGCGGGATCCCGGAGGTCCGGGGTCCGGAGCCTTTGGCGACTTGGGGAGGGGGCGGGGTGCCCTCGACCCGGACAACCCCTGGAAGACTTTTGCTAGTAACATGGCAAAGTCGGATAGGGGGGGCCGAACCTGGCCGTTGGTGGGGGACCACGGCTTGAGCGGAGGTGTGGCCGCTTTGCTAGTTGCATGGCTGGCGGTCCATCAACCGCGGGGTTGGTTGGCTCCATATATATATATATATTTACATATATATCTGTTAATGTTTATGGATTGTTAAAATAAAGCTGCGACCAGTTTCCACCAAGAACTGTTGTTTGTGGAGTTATTCGTTGGGGGGGGGGGAGGGATTAGGATAAATGATACGAGGGGGAGGGGGGGGCATGGAAAGAAGGGAAGCCGGGTCCGGTTACCCGGTTACAAGTTCTTTATTAGCACCTTGTTCATTGTATAATAAGTTCTAAAGTTATAACGATCCTGCATGCTCTCTCAATCTCCCTGTTATACTCCGTTCTATGTTCAAAACGTTCGATGTAACCTGCATGCCCCATTATTCAATGTAAACCATTTTGACTGATAGAAAAACAGTATATTAAAACCAGTTAAATAAATGAATAAATAAACCACTTACAATGACTCAGCTCATGAATAAATTCCATTAACGTGTTATTTGAAATAAAAGTATTGATATGCTCCTTACTTGGATATTTTTTTATCCCTTTTTAAGTTTTACCTTCAGGACCTATATTCCTCTAGGTTTCCACTGCATCCTAGTTCTGACTTTTACATCTCGGACAAAATTTATCTAGCTATTGTGCTATCCAGGACTGGTATTAGACATACAGGGGGCCTGAGCAGACCCTGATGAGAGGGTCCCCAAAGCGGGACTAAGGCTATGCCTCCTTCAGCTTGGGGCAGGCTTGGTGCCCCTTGTGACATAGGGTCCCAGGCCAATTGCCCTATTTGTCACCCCCTAACACCTGTCATGGTGCCACTAGAACTGTCTGGCTTCATTTAGCACGGACCAGCCAAATAGAAAACCTTCACCAGGCACACCTCCAGAGCCACCCCTTTTTTCGAACTGCTTAACTTTGTACAGCATGGGAAGACTACCAGTGGGGAAAAATGCTAAGAGTCAGAGGTTTATCCAGCTAATTTCCAAAGTTAACTAAATGAACCTTTGGAAAATGGACCCCGCTGTACAGCTGACAATTTTCTTTAATGTGTTGTAGGTTCCCAGTTGCCCCTGTGCATCCTGCTGCCTTTGGCATGTCTTTATCCATTCAGTACTTAACTTTCATGAATTAGAAGTCTGAATCCCACTCATTTCCCACTGCACAAAATCCCACTGCCACTCCTTGTGACCTTGGGAAAGTAACTTAACCTTCCATTGCCTCAAGTACAAACTGAGATTGCAAGCCTTCTGGAGAAAGGAAACTACCTTCTGTACCTGAATGTAAATTGGCTTCAACTTCTGAAAAAAGGCATGAGCTAAATCCAGATCTTTGAAATCTAACATTCATAGTTCTTATCAGCAAAGTACCAACAGTGGCTTCTGAATGGTCAAGATCTCAGTTGCTGTATCACATAATCCTTTAAGGAGCACAGAAACATTCTAGCCTAGGGGTAAGATGTGGGGTTGGAATCTTCCATGATGCTACAGGATCTGATAGAGAGAGATGTCTCTTGGGGCTTCTTCTGCAGAACTATTCAAGAGTTAAATACCTCTAGTAGTTTCTTAACACAGAGCACTTCTTAAGCTGATTGGCTTAAAGGCATTGCCAAATAGAACATTTCATTTGTCTTTCATTGTTTCAGATCATTTATTTCAGCTTCAAGCACCTGCATTTTGTATCTTTCCTATATTTTGTGGATTTTTACCTCTCCTATTTTTAGTGGGATATATTGGAATATCATTTATACAGTTAAATAAAAAATGATGGCAGATAGAATTTCCTTGGACATTCAACTATTTGTATGCCTCAGAAATTTTCAAGAAACTAACCTACAATTCTGGTTGTTTTACGAGGTCGTACAACTAACAACAGAAATCTATCACAACTGCTGATCTTTATTCCGACTCGCAGCATTACAGTGTAACCTGGCCTCTGTATGAACCAGCCGCACTTGTACCCTGCTAGTTGTTAAATTAGTCATTTAGTCATATACCTCAGGCTGGCACCTCTGGGAGGAGTACAGTGGAAAACACTACCATTCAGCAAATTTAGTATAAGAAAACTGATAACAAAATCACTGGAGCAGTAAGAAAAACTAATTTCAGGATACCTTTAAGATGCTAAAACCTAGGATGTTATTATAGCTGTATCTTCAGGTAAGATGACCCAAATCTTTTACAATGTGTAATTTTAAAGAAGGATTCGGAGTCCTTTTAAAATATTACATTTAAATAATTTATTAACTAGCATAAATATATTTTAAAACCAGGATCATGCCCAATTAAATAACACTAGTTAAAATATCGTATAAGAATGACAACGGCTAAGTAGAAGCAATTTAACACAGCTAATGTTAAAATAATCTTTCTTGTCTTTCTTTCTTGTTTTCCAGAACTCTTCTCATCAAAACAACAGTATCTCAGATAAATATTCTTCCAATTATTCAATTACCAATATAATATAGCTTAACTTCTGAAATACGATTCTTTCCTTTTTCTTTTCAGGTTAAATGATCGTATACTCAGTTAAGTATTTCTTTTTCAACTCAGAATTGCTATAAGAATTCCTTTGAAGCAATTTACGTAAATTTACTAGCTGTATTCTCTCTCTCTTTTGCAGGCTTTTAAGGAACACACACACAGGCGGAACTTTCCCTCAGTTCGCCCGATTGTCAAAAGAACTCAGACAATGATTCATAAGTGGGTACGATTGGCCACAGCTAGCTTTATTGTTACCAAGAACTTATGGGGTGGGGGACCTGCCTGGTCACCCGAGCCGATGCGAAATTGCGACTTGCCTGCCATACCGTCCTGCCGAGAATGTTGTTTGTTGAGGCACTGTTGAGGTCCCGCCTTACCATGCTGATCTAGGCTAGGCTCACACCATGCCTGCTATACTGCCATGGGATTTAGCTACCCGCCTTGCCTGGACAGGCATGCCGGGCCACCCTGCCTTGCTGCCAGCCCCTCCCTCATCGGGATCTGTGCACGACTGGTATTCGGCTCAGGTACCCGCCATCTAGCTGCAATGAATGATGTACATGAGTGAGACCCATATGAAACAGCAACATCTTTAAGTCGCCTTACTAGACATTGCTATGCCTGCTTGAGCACGGTGGGGTCCCACCTTGTTGTGCTGTGCTAGGCTCATGCTGTGCCTGTTGGGCTACCATGCAGTGAGATGCTCACCTTGTCCAGAGGAGCGTGCCAAGCAACCCCATCTTGCTGCCAGCTAGGATGACCCGCCCCTCTCTTGTCCAAGATCCGTGCATAACTGCTGTTCGGCTTAGGTATCTGCCGCCTAGCTGCGACAAAAATGTAGGTGAAAGAGAAACAAAATGAAACAGAAATGGGAAAACAGCTAAGCCTGCCTAGACACGATGGATGGGTGGGATGCATTCCGGTTGGGACGAGAAAGGCCGATTCCTGGACTCATCTCTGCCTTTATTTGATACCTCAGGCCCACCCCTTCCCTGCCACGTCACCATAGCATGCCGAAGGCCTCCTTCCTTTGTCCCAGTGGTGACATGGCGGGGGGGGCACCAGCACAGGCTTCCATTGGGGATCCGCCGCCACGTTAGACCCTGAGTCCTTCGCATGAGGCTCGATCCCTACCACTTATGCTTCCAGTAATAAGACAGTGGCTAGACAATTTAAGCTTTTTCACCTTTTTTTCCCCAAAGTATTTGCTAACCTCAAAGAAAAAGATAATCAAAAATCCCTATCTAAACCCCCTTCCCACACACACACATGAACAAACGCACATTAGCTTAGCTGTGACACTCTTCTCTTAAAAGTTCAGCTTCTGCTATCACTTCAGGCTGTCAGGGAAATAAAAACAGTCTGCTTTTAAAAGAAGTGTTGCTGAATTAGAATTAGTTTCCTTTCAAAGCTGTAGCTAATATTCTGTCAAGCAGTAACAAACAGTATCAGAACAGGCACTTCTCATAAATCCAGTTCTGATCAACAATTTAATTTTTAAAATTGAAGACTTCTCAGACTTGAGTTTTACTGGCAATCTGTGCATACAAACCTATGTCAATGAATAATTTTATAGCCTTTGTCTTCCCTCACAACAGCTTTACCCCTTTCAGCTGTTGAAGATGCTAAAGCATTTTCACTCAGGACTTACCAAAAAAACTCCAGTTTAAAACTGACAGTCTCTGAAGCGCTTTCACTCCTGAGGAGTCTTGAGTCAAATTGTCAGCTAATAAGAGCTACGACAGAACCTCAGATCGCTAGCCAACAAATTACCTTCTTAAATAATTTTTCAGCTTTCAGAAATTAAATAGTCGACGCCAAACCAATGTAGAACAACATCTACTGAAGGTACTTCAAAAGTGTTAAACTAAAATCTCTCTCTCATTCTCTTCAGAAACACCACCTTTCCAAGTTTTCTTTTCTCACACATTAAAGAGAAAAATTCAGCTTCTATACATATCATCAAATTTTCTCATACAACTCCACAAATATTCAAGTTAAACCTTCCCTCATTACCACAGCTCTCTCTCTCTCTCTCTGTACAGATGATCGCTAACTGGCACTCTACTCAAAAACATACCAACATTCCAGTTCATCCAGAAAAGTGTTCTTCCACTCTCTTCCCCCCAAAAAATAGTCCCATACATCCTATAAAATAAATTCCCCACATAACAGCCCTAATCACACTTTCAAGGTAATTTCCGTACTGTCACTTTAAATCCTAAGACTGGCACCACTGGTGGAACACGATATGTCTTTTTTACCAGTATGAGCAGGTCTATGCATGTACTTGAACTCATTCGGCCCAGTCTCGCTGGAAAGCATTGGATGACTACCTATCTATTCCTAACTAGGGCGAGGGGAGCCTCTGCGATGTCTTGATGTTTGGGGGACATGAACATGAATATGGATGAGGATGCCAGAGCCTTGGAGCCAGGGATGATGGTGGGGGTTGAGTATTGGTTATGTATTGTGTAGTCACTTCTCAGTTTGATTTTGTGTTTATGCTGTTATGAAAAGCATAAATAAATATTACCAAAAAAAAAAAAAGAAATAAAAGTTATCAAACTGTATCACTGAAACATTACATTCCCACCTGTCACAAGCTGCAGCAGAGTCCTCTAGGGAAGTTTAAATGTTATCATTTATTTAGGCTCCCCTGAGCCTTCCTAACTCAATCCTGCAATTTTTAAGCAAAACCGAGGAGCCCCAGGAAGCTATACTCCCCTCCCCCGATCCTGTACTCAGCCACAATTTTGTAGCAAAAGCGGCCCTCAAAATGCATTTAAAATTAACTTTTCTGGCTCCCCCAAGCCCCGGCCATGGCTTGTCCTGCCAATCAGGACCCCCCAAAACCTCTGACGATCCTCAATGACCCCCCCCCCTTTGAACAGCAAACAAGATATAATAAAATTAATTCCTTGTCTCCATTTGCCCTAGCCTCATCACCTCCTGTCCCAGTACCCCCACACACACACCTCCATTGCTTCCCCCATGTTCGTCAAAACACCTCCCCTCCCCCATCCTCCAACACATGCAGGCACCATAAAAATCTACTGGCCTTTAAGGCCAGCCCCAACTCCTCATGAGCCAGGCCCAAGACAGGCCTAGCAGTGCCTTCTCTCTTGCCCGGAAGCCCCGATCCTGCTTCTGCTTCGCCCCCCCCACCCACCCAAAATGCTGCACCGCCAGTCCTGTGGCACACCCAATGTTTCCCTCAAGCTCTGGGCAGGAAGAAGCAGACTAAATGCTTGCAAACAGCATCAGGACCACTTCTCCCGACCCAGCACACTTTCCTCTGATGACGGCTGTTAACCTGCAGTGCTGATCCCATTAGTGATCACACATCGGTAGCTCCTCTCTCTCCCGGCAACGTTCCTCTCATCTAACCTCAAATACGGAACACTCAATCAAGCTGGGGGGTTCAAAGTTAAGGAAAATAAAAAATATGTTTATAATTACAATTTTAATTTTAACCCAAAATTTTAATCAGTAGGCTAGGTTTATAATTTCACTTACAAATGTGCCAATCAGGCCTATTTGTATTACAGTCTACACAGAGTGAATTTTCTTCAAACTAACAATATTACCACTCAGATCATTTAAAAAATTCTGCACAACTCAACTCAAAATTGTACTTTACAATCATTAGACATTTGAGAGTCACTACTTGCAGTTGGGTTTTTCTGTAGACCACCCTTTGTTCATGATTGAAAAGCACCTTTTAGTTGAAGCATTGGAACCTGACAAACAAAAAAAATTCAACCAGTTTGTATAAATGTTTATATGGTACCTCAGTACTTTTGAGGTGTCCAAACACTATCTTCCATTTTTCAGCAACTCTGGTGTCTGTTATTTTTCATTCTTGAACTTTTTCTTCAGAAAGAAATTACTTAGAAACAAGACAACTCATCAAAAAGTTCAGTATCATTTATTAATGACTCTAGACAAAACATATTCTAAAGACGACTCTAGCTCACACCACTCCGGTTGTTTTTGAAGGAGAGTCCACTGTTGTTTTCCATTCTCCTGGAAGTGAGTGGTCCACTGATCCAAGTCGCACATCTCTTTAAGTTCTTCAATTCTCAATGTATAAATGAGAAAATGCCTGAATATCTTGTCAACAATAACTTCAATGTCAAATGGCAGACATTCGGCAGCAGTGCTGACACAATTGTGAGCAATGGGAGCTGCACAGTTTCCACCAATTAAATTGCTTCCTAAATCTTTTGGCAGCTTGTAAAAAATATTGCTACTACCCCTCCTAGAGGCCCCACCAAAATTGCAATTGGTATTGTCAGCACACAATGCCAAAACTTTGGATCTTAGCCCATTGGACTCAACTGTATCAAGAATGCACTTGGAAAGAATTTCTGAAGTTTCGCCTTTAACTTTATGGACATCAAGAATTTTTACCTGAACCTCTTTCTCAGGAAGAAAGTACCTTACTAAAATAAGGCACACTTTAATGCTTCCATGGTTTGAGCAACCGTACAAAATTGTTAGAAAACTTGTCTCAGAAAGGTCTCTCTTGAAAGAATCAATAGTCAGGTTTGAAAACATTACAGATGATTGCTTCCATTTTGGTTCACGCACAGGAGTATTTTTCATCAAAACATTTTTTCAACAACTTTGAAGTACAGTCTGATGTCTGAAAAGAATGGTTGTGGACAATATAGTGATAAGATCATGTACCCTCAGTTGTAGCCAGTGACTGAGTTTTCTCATCAGTTTGACTTTTAAAAAAAGAAGTCACAGTTCTACTTGAAGAAGCACTTACATCTATAAAAACATAGGAGCATGACTGCAGAAAAAGACCACATGGCTTATCTAATCTGTCCTTCCATATCCATTACTACAATTGTCCCCTCTTTTCTTTTAGAAATCCTCTGTGTTTGCCCCATGCTTTTTTGAATTCAGGTACTGTCCTCATCTCTACCACCTCTACTGAGAGACTATTCCATGCATCTACCACCCTTTCCATAAAGAAATATTTCTGCATATTACTCCTGAATATGCATATTTCTGCATATTACTCCCTTTCACTCTCATCCTGTGTCTCCTCGCAGCAGAGCTTGTTTTCAATCGAAAGAGGCTCTCCTCCTGTGCATTTATGCCATGGAGATATTTAAACATCTCTGCTAGAGGGAGGGGGCGGGTCTAATTCCAAGATGGTGGCAGAGCAGTAGTGAGCTGGTATGCCTAAACGGAAGGGGAAGCAGAAGGTCTCTCCCGCGGAGCCTTCTTCTGCGAAACCATCCGCTGTTGATGGTGGACCGATGGATCGATTTGTCCAGTTAACCAAGCAGCAAATGGGGGAGATAGGAGAGGGATTGGCGGCGGGAATTTCGACATTGCCTACCCTGGATGTAACTCTATCTCCCGATGGGCGTACGCCTCCTTTAGCCACGGGCCTCCAGGTGTTTTCCCCAACGGGCGCAGTTGAGTCTTCCTCTATAGTGGTGGAGGCGGTAGCTGGAGAGCGGGGCCTTTCGGGGTTTCAGCCTGGTGAACAGCGAGTTTCAACTAATGCTGTAGGCTCGGAGGTGGAGCAATCATCGGAGGCGGCGGTTTCTACTCTGGGACTGAGTGAGCCAGGTGTGAAGAAAGTTCCTTTGTCTGAACCAACAGGGCTGGAGTCGGCGCTGGGTTTTACTTTATCGCGCCCAGCAGTGATATCCCTGGAAAGTATTTGGGACGCTATTTCTCAACTGGCTGTTGTTGTGAGTCAGCAAATGATTTTTGCAACTTCTCGGGTGATCAAACTTGAAGACTCGTGCTCTAAACTTCAGTCGGAGGTTTTGGAAATAAAAACACAGGGTGTTACTACAGAACAGAAACTCATGCAGGTTTCGGATCTATCGGGATCCTTAGTTAAGGAAAGTATGGCTATTAGGCTGAAGCTGGAAGTCCTGGAAAATGCCACTAGATCCTCCAATATTCGGTTATTAAATTTTCCTATGATTCCTGTTTCAACTCCTGTGGAATTGTTTAGAAGATATCTTCAAGAGGTTTTGAAGGTCTCAACTGAGTTAATTCCTCCTGTGACTAAGGCTTATTTTTTGCCTTTGGGTAAGAAAATGGCAGAGAAAGTGGCAGGTCTATCGGATGTGGACTTTCTGGATGTTTCAGCTTTGCTTCAAACCCCTAAGGATGAGGAGGTACCTGTTTCCACTCTGATTGTCTCATTGGCGTTACCATCGGATAGAGATTGGATTCTTAAGTTATACTTTAAGAGACGTGCTAATCTATTTATGGGCAAAAAAGTTGTGATTTTTCCAGATGTGGCCAGAGAGACGCAGAGAAGGCGTAAAGCCTTCTTATTGTTGCAACCAGAGGTGCATCGGTTGGGGGCATCCTTTATTTTAAGATATCCTTGTAAGTGTGTAGTTGTATATCAGTCTCATAAATATGTTTTCTTTCAGCCGGAGGACTTGTCCTCCTTTCAAAGTGCTCACATAGTGACCTCTTCTCCATCTTGAATAGTTTCCCATTGTTATAATATGTACTTGGTTCTCTGCTCTTTCTTGGTCTTTTTGAAGAATTGTATTTTCCTTTAAATAATATACAGGGGGGTTTCCTGGCCTCTGTATTATTTCTGTCTCCCTCTCCCCCCTTTTTGGGGACTACCGATAGCTGTGTTATTTTTATTTTTATTTCGATATTGTTGGTTTCCTAATGTATATTTGACAGGCTATCTGCTGTACAAGTGTTATACTTGATTAAATTGTAAAATGCATAAATAGAAAATAAAAAAAATTAAAAAAAACAACAACTCTATCATATCTCCTCTATCCCACCTTTCTTCTAAAGTATACATATTAAGATCCTTAAGTCTATCCTCATACGCTTTATAATGAATACCACTAGCCATTTTAGTAGCCACCTTCTGCACCGACTCCAACCTATTTATATCCTTTTGAAGGTTTGATCTCCAGAACTGCACACAATACTCCAAATGAGGTCACACCAAAGACCTATAGATTTTGCCATTGCCCTTTCTACCTATTTAGTTACTTTAAAATCATCAGACACAATCATACCCAGTTACGCTCTTCTTTTGTGGACAGAAGTACTCCCCCTCACACACACACCCCCACACCCCCCACACACACACTGTACTGCTCCCTTGGATTGCTGCAGCCCAAATGCATGGCCCTGTTTTTTTTGGCATTAAATCTCAGCTGCCAAATTCTAGACCATTCTTCAGCTTAGCTAGATCCCTCCTCATGTTATCTACTCGTTCCTGGGTGTCGACTCCATTGCAGATCCACAAAGAGGCAAACCTTACCCGACAGTCCTCCCGCAATATCACTAACGAAGATGTTAAAAAGAATTGGACCAAGGATAGATCCCTGCGGCACACCACTGGTAACCTCCCTCTCCTCAGAGTGAGCTCCATTTACCTATACCTTTTGTAGCCTCCCCCTCAACCAATTTCTAACCCAAGCAGTAACTTTAGGGTTCATCCCTAGGATGCCCAGATTGTTGATAAGTCGCCTGTGCAGAACGGTGTCAAAGGTTTTACTGAAATCCAAGTACACCACATATAGGGCTCTCCCTCGGTCCAACTCCCTGGTCACTCAGTCAAAGAAAGCAATCAGATTTGTCTGACAAGACCTGCCTCTGGTGAATCCATGCTGCTTCTGATCCTGTAATCCACTGGACTACAGAAACCTCACTATTTTCTCTTTGAGCAGCATTTCCAATAACTTACTCACCACAGAGTTTGACTAACTGGCATGCAGTTTTCAACCACATCCTTACTTCAGTCCTCTGGCACCACTCCCGACTCCAAAGAGGCATTGAATAGGTTAGTCAATGGAGCCACTAGAATATCTGTAAGTTCTTTCAGAATTCTCAGATGTATCCGATCCGGTCCCATCACTTTGTCTACTTTTAGTTTAGCTAGTTCCTCCCGAACAGTTTTCTAAAAATTGTTAATCACTGTTGCTTATGTTCCTATTTGTGGGTGTTTTCTGAAGACCTGCTCCTGAATATAGAACAGAAATATTTCTTAAGCAATTCAGCTTTATCCTCATCAACTTTTACATATTCCTCCCCTTCACCCTTGAGTCTGACAATACCAATTTTACCCTTCTTCTTCTTACTAACATTCTGAAAAATATCTTATCCCCCATATTATTGCATTGGTTATTTGTTCTTCTTTTAGTATCTTTGCTTTCCTGACTACTTTGCTAGCTTCTCTAAGCTTTTCCAAATAATGATGCCTGTCTTCTGTTCTCTGTGATCTCTTGTATTTCATGAATGACTCCCTCTTCTTCTTCTTCACCTTTTCAGCTACTTCTTTAGAGAACCATAGCAGCCTCATTTGCCTTTTACCTTTATTTACCATTTTAACAAAAAGGTTGGTTGCCCTTAAAAATATCCCCCTTGAGTTTTGCCCACTGTTTTTCTACATGCTTCAGCTGCTGTTCCCATCCCACTAATGATTCCTTGAGGTATTGGCCCATCTTGGCAAAATTAGTTTTCCTAAAATCTAATACCCTCACTTTTGAATGGATTTTATCAACTCTAGTCCTAATGCTGAACCACACCATCTGGTGATCACTGGATGTGAGTTGATCTCCCACTATAACATCAGAAAACTTTCACCTTTGGTAAGCACCAAATCCAGTAAGACCCCTTCACATATGGGTTCTGTTAACAGTTGCCTGAATAGCTCTCCCTGTAGAGAATTCAGGATCTCCTTACTTCTAGATGACACCAGGCATATTGAAATCACCTATCAATAGCACTTCCCCTTTCCTAGCAATGCTGTGCAGGTCTTCTATTAAATCTCTGTCTTCTACTTCTCCCTGTGAGGGGGGTCTGTATATCACGCCAATGCAAATTGATTTCTCTTTTCCTCTTTCTAGTTTAACCCACAGTGCCTCCTTTCTCCCTTTTAAGCCCTGTAATTCTATAGCTTTAATGTTATTTTGTACATATAGTGCCACTCCTCCTCCCCTTCCTCCTATCCTATCCTTCCTGAATAAGGTATAGCCTGGTATAATTACATCCCGGTGATGGTTTTCCATGAAACATGTCTCTGTAACAGCCACTAAATCCAAGTCAGCCTGTTCCATTAAAGCCTCAAAATCTGGGATATTATTTCCCATGCTTTGGGTATTTATACACACCATTTTCCAGATGTTTCCCCTTTTATCCATTTCTACAGAGGTATTTAATGTTTCACTTACCTGGGGACTTTCTTCACCAATCCCCAATGAATCTAGTTTAAAGCCCTATTCAGAAGGTTAGCCAGTGTTCTACTGAAGACTTGATGGCCCTTCTTGGACATATGGACGCCATCTCTGCTCTGTAGCCCTTGGAACATCATCCTATGATGCAGGAAACCAAAATGCTGTCCTGAGTTTGTCTATCCTTAGGTGCTGAACAATGTCACCCTTTCCTGCTTGTGCGATTGAAAAGGAAGACAGGCATTTATTATAATTTGCTATCACCAGACTGTTTATTAATGAACGGGTATTCATTTTGTAGCTGATCATTAAAAACACACTTTTTTGGCATTTTAAAATGAAAATAAAGTCTAAGGATGAAATAGAAACACGCACCCTAGGTTAAGAGCCTACATAGACAACTGAATCAACTAAATCAGCTGACCACTGTCTGTAATAATGATACTGATGTTGGCCCCAGGATCATAGGTGCCAGCTCAGTGGGTGCTGTAGGTGCTTGTGTGGTAGGCGAAGGCCTATGCTCCATGCTAATTGAACTAAGCAGACAGGCTTAACAAGCTTGACCTGTAAATGAAGCCTGTGAAGAGGCCCATAGGAATTGCACATCCCCCAACATGCTGCTATTGTAGAATTAGAATTCAGTAAAGCAATTGAATTAGCTTAGACAAGCAGAACTGAACCTGGAAAAATACAGAAAAATATGTTTAAATGCCCACTGATAAGAGAATGCAGCTGTAAGGGATTTAATTGAAACTGCTGACAGAAAGGCTGCAGAGCCCTGCTCCCCTACACGCACAAATTGGCTCAATGGCCTTGGAAGTATGAAAGTAACAAGTTGATGAACCGGCCATTGTAATTGGGACTAGGAGGGGGCAAAGCAGGTGCTGAGCCCACTCAAAGAACATAATTGGATAATCATATCAGTACCGGGACCAAAAGAAGGGGTATGGGAGGTACGGGAGGTTACCGGGACCAATGAAATGTTTTTCTATACCTAGAATGGAGCAAAAGTCTATAAAAGTTGTTGTATTGCCAGAGAACATCGCTCAGCCATTTTGAAATTGATTATTGCTTGAGCCTGTGCACATTAAACTGGCTTGGATCCTTGAAAAGACTCCTGGTTTTATTTATTGCATGCTTATCTGCTGCTACATTTCTTGGTGTGTCGGCCTGGAAGTGCGAGTGGTGGATGGTGTTCAAGTGAATAAATCCACGTAATTCGCCTTGAGGTTTGGTCCAGTTGGAACCATGCCAATCCGACGCAGGGGAATTTCCCTGGGCCCACCGATCCTCTTGTATCGGAGGGGGTTCTGCCTGGCCTCGGCAGGCACTGGGTCCAGCTGGCCAACACCTCCGACCCGGGGGAATCCAGGATCCAACTCAGAAGCTAGTGAAGTATTGGGGACCGGATCCGGTAAGTATAGTTTTGAAAACCTGTCTAGACAGATGAGTTAGAACTGCAGTTTGAAACTTGTGAAACTTTTAGTAAGAATTTGAAACTTGTAACTTGTAATCTCGAGAATTTGGAAGTTGGAAAAGAGAGCACTGATCCCCTCTCAAGGACGGTCCTATTAACCTTGCATGAGTATGCGCGAGGTGAAGCCATCGTCCTTCTTGTTTGGTAAGACTTAAGTCAACCTCGCATGAGTATGCGCGAGGTCCCTACATGAGTATGCGTGGGGAAAATTTGTTTGAAAATCCTTGCATGAGTAGTCGCGAGGTACAGCTGTTATAGAGAATCATGATTTTGATAGCCTAGTCAGAAGAGACAGGACTGGGCTGTTTTTGGGATACGTTGCTAAATGCTAGCATGTTTGTCATTCTATGTGTCTTTGTTTGTTTGGTATCTGTTAAAATCACGAGTTCCCCTTCTAGTATAATGTACGATTATATTCTGTTGGGTACTGTATGATAATTTACCGCTTGACTCACTGAAAAATCCAGAACATGTCTCAGTCAGTTTTTCCTGCAAAAGAGTGTGAGGCTGACAAGGGGCGTGTTTGTGCAGAGATGCCTTTTTAACCCTATGATGGCATGTTTTCAACGTTCTGCTGCTGGACTAATTAGAACTTATTTTAGAGCAATTATTCACTGTGTTTTAATGGTGATGTTCCTTCTACTATGGTCAGGTATTATATACCATTCGATAGGAATATTTAGTCAGAATTTTAGTTTTGAAGGTCGAATTAACCTCATCGGAGCTCCGTAAACTGTTTTTAGTTATATTCTCTGCTTTGTCTGTATTTTTTACATCAACTATTCCTGTCATATTATTGTTACTTTTCAGAAATGATAGAGAAACTAAGCAAACTGTTTTGGGGTTTATTTCCTTTGACTTATAAACCTACAAAGTAATTATTAGATCACGACTTGACACTGATTTAAATGATTCTTGCTAGCATGTCTCTGTGTGTCTGTGAAACTGTGATCATTTTGTTTCCAGTGAGCGGAGGGGTGTGGCTCACACAGCTTACTAGGGAATGAGACAGCCGTTCTCGATTGAGCAGTCTCTTGCTTGTTTAAAATAAAGGAAGTATATCTGTTGTTTCAAAACTAACAGACACAGACAAGAGAGAGAAAATAAAGTGTTTTTCCTTTGACCCTCAAAGTAGAGGTTAAGAACCTTGGGGGATGGTGCGGCATTCTGGGTTGGAAGTGTACCAGATTGCAACCTGAGAATGAATGGTTTAAATTCTGAGTGAATAAGAAAATTGTGTTAGGATTTTATCTTTGAAATCTGTACTAGTGACTAATGACGACCTTTACAATTCAAGATAAATTCATTTGTTTTAAAATTCCAAGACGTTATTACCTGATTTACTGTGGCAAGCACCTGATAGAAGACATATTTATTGTTAAAAAAAAACAAAAAGAGGGTGTATATGCATTTTAGATATCCACCACAGCTATGGAAAAGTATCCGTTTCATGTCTCTTGAATATACGTAATAGATAGCTATAGTTCTCTCTATAAGATATTTTAAGAACTGTATCTAAATTGTATGTCTGTGCTCAATTTAAGCTTATGTTTACGGTAATAAGGTTTTTTAATGAGTGTCTTTTCAAGTATGATCAAGAATTTCAGTAAGGGATTTACTGAAGACTATGGTAATCAAATGTCTCTGTCCCAATTAGGAATGCTATGTGAAAGGGAGTGGTTTCTGCTGTTCACCATATTTTGCCCCAGAATCTCTAGATATCCTGTCCCATCAGTTTCTCTCTCTGTAAGTAGCTCCATTCAGAGTGCTTAAGGGGGGGATGGGGCCCAGTCCACCGATGATGCCACCCCCCCCCCCCCCGGTGGGCGTGAACTAATGTGCCCACAGCAGAGAAGTAGATCATTTAAAAAAAAAAAATCAACCTCCTGGATAGAGCGTTGCTAGGAGAAACAGAGCCCAGGAGAAGGGGGGGGGACTCCTCCCTGCAGATTCCCTAGTTTGCCAGCCACCTCCGCAGCAGGGGGATGTGCACCCCCTCTGGACCAGAAGTGAAAGTCAGCTGACCAGACTTGTTTAGAACTGAAAAAACTGCATTATACACTGAGAAGTTTTAGGACTTGATTGAACTAATGAACAGAAATTATAGAAAACTGGATGAATTTGCGGGCATAATAGTTAAATGAAAGTTGATCAGAAAGTATGTGGATTGTTGAAGAGGGACAGAGAAAGTAAAAATTGTAAGATGGAAAAAGAGAACAGATCTTTTTGCTGATATTTTAGTTGAATGATGTGGAGGAGGTTTTCCTAATCAAAGGAGCAGAGGAAGTGAAAACTGGGTGTGAGTGCATCCATTACAGAGGAGAAGGACATTAGAGAAGTGAATGCCCGTATCTTGACTCCTCCCCAGGAGGGGAGGAGGGAGTACTTGATTGCAGAGTCATAAAACAATAAACCAAGCACAATGTTTTAGTAGGAGAAGGAAGTAGCTATAGAGTAAGTGGCAGCTAAAGAGGGCTACAGCATGGATAAAGACTAGGCCAGATGCATCACCATTATCAGAGCTACTGGGGCTAAGTCCACAAAGCCTTTCCTGCAGAACCGCATGTGTGAACTAGGGGGACAGAAAATAATGCACCAGTTCCTGTATATGCCTGAGTGCCTTATTCCACTTTTGGGGCCGAGATCTGCTTGCAAAGCTTCAGGCACAGATATCCTTTGCTGAAGAGGGAGAAATGCAAATGACTGTAAACCCAAAACCTGCTGGATTGATGGTGCTGACTGTTCCCCGAGAAGAGGAGTGGCGGTTCTATAGCACACCTCCAGTCAAGTCAACAAGTTCCTGTATACCTACCAACCTTATAGCCCCACCTGGAGTATGGGCAGAAGATAATCCACCTGGCCTAGCGAAGAACATAGCCCCTGTCATTGTCACCCTCAAGCCAGTCAAGAAGCCTGGGACAGGTGGCTACCGCCCAGTGCAGGATCTAAGAAGAATGAATGATGCAGCTGAAACTATACAACCAGTGGTACCAAAATCCTTATATTCTCTTGGAACTGATCTCTGCTGAAGCTATACATTTCATCATTCTGGACTTAAAAAAATGTTTTTCTGCATACGCTTAGCCCATGACCCCACTACAGGAAGGCGGGGCCCACGCACCTGGACAAGATTACATCAAGGATTCAAGAACTCGCCTCACTCAGCAAAAGATTTGACAAGTTATCCAGTAATTCCAGGAGAAAGAATTCTACTGCAATATGTGGACAACTTGCTTATAACCACCAACTCAGAAAGTGAATGTCTACAAGCCACCAGTGAACTCTTGCACCTTTTTAATGAGGCTGGATACAAAGTCTCAAGAGCCAAGGTGCAATTATGCCAAACAAGTTAAATACCTAGGATTCCCCTTGTCCAATGGAATTCGACACCTGGGACCCTTACCAGAACGCAAAGCAGCTGTATGCAGTATTCCTACTCCAACCACCAGGAGGCAAATGAGAGCCTTCTTGGGTGCCACAAAGTATGTTGTATATGGATCCCCAATTTTGCGCTGCTAGCAAAACCGTTGTATCAAGCTATCAAAGGAATGGAAAAGTCTGCATTGGAATGGGGACTTGAACAGGATGCAGCCTTTTGATCTTTGAAAAAAAACACTCTGATGTTGTCACCAATTCTGGGTCTACCAGATGTCCAGAAAACCTTTCAGTCTCTATGTTCATGAGTCACAAGGAAATGTTCTAGGAGTGTTGACTCAATCTCTTGGACCTTATTTGAGAAGCTGTTACAGCTACAGCCTTCCTAGTAAGCAAAAACTAAAAGAAAAATCCCTTTGAGACAGAATCTTCAAGTTACTGTACCACACTCTGTTCTAACCAATATGAAATACAAAGGAAACTACTAGCTAACAAATCTATGAATGTTGAAGTATTAGAGTATGTTGTGTGAAAACCCCAGATACAACTGAAGGGTCAGTCAAGCTTTCAATCCTGCTATGTTGTTATCAGTTAGTCTTGATCCCCTGATCATGACTGTTTAGAAATAATGGACATTGTATTCTCAAGCCGCCTGGATTTGACTGATGTCTCTCTGGAGAACCCTGAACAGACTTTCTTTGTGGCTGAAGGCAGTTTCATCATCAATAGACATTGTTGTGCTAGATATGCAGTGGTGACCCCTGATTTGGTAGTTGAGTCCTCAGCCCTGGCCCCAGAAACTTCACCACAGAAAGCTGAACTGATAGCCCTCACTAGAGCACTAACAATAGGAAAAGAGCCCTGTCTAAATGTATACCCAGATTCCAAGTATGCCCTTACAACCTTGCATGCACATGGGGCCCTGTACAAAGAATGAGGGTGGATAACCTTAGGAAGCAAGTCCATTAAGTATAGCCCCAAGATATTGATATTAACAGATACATACTGCCTATAGATCTCAGAATTTAGGAAAAGTAGAATGTATGAATAGAACCCTGAAATCTCAGTTGTCCAAACTTTGCCAAGAGGTTTACCTGAAGTGGCCCCAGGTTCTTCCCATAGCCCTTCTTAGGATATACTTAGCCCCTGCTAAGTCTTTAGGAGTTTCCCCTTTTTGAGATTCTATATGGGCAATCCCTGCCTGTTGTATAGGAAATAAAAGGAGATATGAGACAGATAGGATCTGAAATTATTAGACATGAACTATTGGTTTTAAGTTCTGTTTTGCAGAGTCTTCATACCTAGGTACAAAAATTGACTACCCATTAATTTGCCTGAACCCCTGCATCCTTTCAAGCCTGGAGTCTCGGTGTGGATCAAAGAGTGAAGAAGGATACCGTTAGCCCTGCATTGGAAGGGACCCTATGTCATCATCCTGTCAACTCCAACTGCAGTAAAAGTCGCAGAATTTGAACCTTGGATCCATCATAATCAAGTGAAGCCAGCAGCTGCTCTTGAACCTGATCACTGGACTACTGTACAGCATCCTGAGACTCCATTGCACCTCACCCTACGACAACAGCCACGGACCTAAGGCTTATTGGTCCCTCAGAAACTGCACTATTTCAAGACTGTCTGTTTATCTGAAAGTAAGCTTCGCATCTGGAGGGAAAAAAAACTGCAATCATCAGAAAGAGACTGTGTTGTGTTAAGAAATTGAATCTTCTAAGAGACTGTGTTTAAATACTCTGAAAAGACTGTTTTGATCTCCTAAAGAGTGAACTGCTCTAAGGAAGCAATAACAGCCTAAGAGACTATGCTATGATATTGTAAGAAATTGAGACATCCCAGAGGACAGTGATACTTTGGAATCTACAGCCCTACTTCCGCCACAAAGCTGGTAGGTCTACGTACGGCAGAAGCTTGAGGATCTACAATCAACCCTACATCTGTTATCTGTTGTGGAAGTCGACAGTTCCACCAATTTTCCAGAGACTGTGCTCATTATGAATCCTTATTATTGCTTTATTCTGGCAACAGTTTTGGGGTGCTTTGAAATGACTTTTGCCCTACCCCCTTGTGCAGCTTGCATAACCACCACCAGAACAGGACAAAAGATCACTCTTTCTATAAAGCCATGAAATCAGACTTTGAAGTTCCTCCTGCCACCAGAACTTATTTCTTGAATTAGCAGGAGCAGTGGCATCCGGTCTTCATGTTTCAGATTGCTTGTTTTGTGGAGGAACAACAATGGGAGACTAATGGCCTTGGGAGGCCCAAGAACTGAACTATTCTATCCTATACAATCAGGCTGATTTACATAATACTACTAGTGAGTGGGTATTGGCCCACCCCATTGTTACAGTTTGTGTTTTGTTCGCACCGGACCACAATTTGCTATGAAGATCGGACGGCTGGACTGTCTAAATCAGAGGTTTTACAACAGCACAACAAAGAAGACATCTTGGTGGTCCGGCATAAATGCTCCTGAACCTTCTAATTCTTATAGTTCTTTTTCCCACTCTTGCCAAACTATGGACTTTGACTATCTGCTTGTTGCTCCCTTGTTTCTTGCCACTTTGCTTGCGAATGATAACTCCAGTTATTAACACTGTAGAGCATAAGGCAGCTACAAAGCTACCAGCTATGTGAAACTACTACCCTATACCACAGAGTGATATCTTTATTTAGTAATATGTGATTTGCTTCTCACCCTTTCTCACTTGCGGGTGAGAATAATCAAAGGGGGGAATGTGGTAGGCGAAGGCCTATGCTCCATGCTAATTGAACTAAGCAGACAGGCTTAACAAGCTTGACCTGTAAATGAAGCCTGTGAAGAGGCCCATAGGAATTGCACATCCCCCAAAATGCTGCTATTGTAGAATTAGAATTCAGTAAAGCAATTGAATTAGCTTAGACAAGCAGAACTGAACCTGGAAAAATACAGAAAAATATGTTTAAATGCCCACTGATAAGAGAATGCAGCTGTAAGGGATTTAATTGAAACTGCTGACAGAAAGGCTGCAGAGCCCTGCTCCCCTACACGCACAAATTGGCTCAATGGCCTTGGAAGTATGAAAGTAACAAGTTGATGAACTGGCCATTGTAATTGGGACTAGGAGGGGGGCAAAGCAGGTGCTGAGCCCACTCAAAGAACATAATTGGATAATCATATCAGTACCGGGACCAATAGAAGGGGTACGGGAGGTACGGGAGGTTACCGGGACCAATGAAATGTTTTTCTATACCTAGAATGGAGCAAAAGTCTATAAAAGTTGTTGTATTGCCAGAGAACATCGCTCAGCCATTTTGAAATTGATTATTGCTTGAGCCTGTGCACATTAAACTGGCTTGGATCCTTGAAAAGACTCCTGGTTTTATTTATTGCATGCTTATCTGCTGCTACACTTGAGCACCCCCCAATATTTTTTCCTGTAGGTCTGTATATCTGTAGCAAAAAATACACTATACAAGAGAGTAAGAAAGGTTTCTGTATCCTAGCTACTGTTCCCATCCCCCCTGCTCCCTATTGGCTGGCTGTGTCTGCTGTAGCCTATTGGCTGACTTTGTCTGACTGATAGTTGCCTGGGCCCCGGGAAGGAAGCAGAGCCAGATTTATCAGATGTGCAGAGTACTCAGGAGTTTAGAATTGTCAACCATCTAAATTATTTTAGGATTCTACAACTTTGTAAAGTAGCTGTCTTGGTCAGAATTATGTCTAAATTGCTTGGGTATTTTTTAGAGTTTAGCTCTACAGCTCGCCAGTGCTCCCCCCCTCACCTTGCAGATTAAGTGGTAGGTTCCAGCAATGGAAAGGCTACACTAGTCATAGGAAGGGTAAGCTGATTTTCTGCACAGGGTCTGGGAGAAAGTCAGTGGAATAAGTGGGTTTCTTGGTAAGGGTGAGTGGAGTTGCTGAGAAAGGGTAGAAATATAAAAGGAATGGGGTAAAATGAGAGGAGGCTATATCAGGCTGAGAAAAAGAACTGGTAGCAAAAGCAAGAACAGGGGGGGCATTGAAGAAGAGGAGTGCAGAAGCAGCACAGCACCAGTAGACAGCCAGAGACAGAATCTGTCTGTCTGAAAAGTGCTAGTGTACATGTGTGTACCTGATTTGAGGGGTTGGGGTGCATGAATGCATATGCATGTGTGTGTGACTGAAGTATAACAGAGTCATGCATGTGCATATGTTTCTGTGTCTCTGATGGAAATAGTCCCATAAATAGATCTTCTCTTTGAAAATTTCAGCTGGAGTGGAGAAATCCACTGGTACAAATGTGGAGGAGTTTAGGAGTGGGACACGTGTTTTAAAATAGGGGACATTTAAGTGTCCAGACCGAAGTAATACAATTCCAGGGACAAATCCTTAATATATGGGACTGTCCCTTATAATTCGGGATGGTTGGTCATTTTATGTGACTCTAGCCCTCAGCACAGCTTCTTCCCCTGGCTCCTGGCACAATTTTTCTATCTTCAAATTTTTAAATACTGCCATGAACTCGGGCCTGATTAAGACTGCGGTTCCAGTTTTAATTAATTTAATTTATTGCCTCTGCTCTCTCCAGCAGCCTTGGAGCCTTCTATTTTATTGTTTAATTAATTTAAAGGCAGCCAGCCAGCATCCCCAACTTTGTTCATTTTAACTTTTAAAACTGCAGCCATGTTTTTTACTGTGTTTATTTTTAAACTTGTGCCATCTTTTCCCTGCCACAAAATGACAGCAACTCCAGCCAACAACATCAGAACTCAGGTAAATAAATACTTATTTTTATTATATATTTTTTCTTCTGGTTAGAACAGGAAATGGCAATTTGGTCATTGCTGTTCCCCATTGTTTTATTTCGGTAGGTGCCTACGATGGAAAACATGGCCCATTTGAAGAGCAGCAATTATGGGTAATTTGCATTTAATCAGTCACATGCAGCAATATAAAGAAATATTTCTTGGGTGAATTTCTCTAAATGGGTTAGTTTTGCACATAATCACTGCCGAAAGGAAAATATCAATACAACAACAACAGCACTTCCTTTCACCACCCCCTCTTTAATCCAGCTAATCAATACTCACTCATTACACTGCAAATATATTACTCAGGGTGAATATATAGGCCTCAGTAAACGCTCATGCCTTTCATTTGGCGAACGGTGTCACCATATGGCAGAGCACAGTATTCATGCATCACAGGCCTCCCCCTTCCAATTTAATATACCATATCGACTTATAAAGCTAAATCCTAAAAAAGTACTTTTAAGGGATTCAAAACACCAATTAAAATCTTACCTTTAACCCCAATTACTAATTACATTATCGAAAATTTTTAATTTTTTAATTTATAAGATATAATTATTAATTCTATGAAGTAGAAAGCAATTTTCTTCCAATCCACACTAGAAATCCGATTTTCACCAGCATAACAGCTCATGCCGAAAATAACCAGTTGAACATCTAGAAAAGATAAAAACAATCTAGATAGTACACATTCGCGCACTCAACTTGTAAGGTAGTAATACATTACTTATCTGAATAATAGATGGAAGACTTTCATCTAAGCATATCGAACGCTATCTGCCTCAAAAGACAAATGCCAGTACACCTGGTTCAAAAGGCTTAGAGCAGACGCTGGGCATGCATTACACTTCAGATCCGACAAAAGCTTTTGTTTCACCCTTTCGGGCTTCGTCAGGGATCTAGCATTGAACCCAGAAATAGTATATTCTTTCTGACTTGAGCTACCGTTGCGCTTCAAAGATCTTTGCTCCTTGTGGTCTTGGGCAAGCCACTTAACCCTCCATTGCCCATGTTCCCTGTAAAATAGTTATCTCCAAGTTATAATGCCCTGTTCAATGTAATGTTCAATATAATGTTCCATGTAAACCGCACTGATGTCAAATAGCGCGGTATATAAGAGAAATAAATAAATAAAAATAAATAAATAAATAATGTATTACTACCTTACAAGCTGAGTGCGCGAATGTGTACTATCTAGATTGTTTTTATCTTTTCTAGATGTTCAACTGGTTATTTTCGGCACGAGCTGTTATGCTGGTGAAAATCGGATTTCTAGTGTGGATTGGAAGAAAATTGCTTTCTACTTCATAGAATTAATAATTATATCTTATAAATTAAAAAATTAAAATTTTTGATAATGTAATTAGTAATTGGGGTTAAAGGTAAGATTTTAATTGGTGTTTTGAATCCCTTAAAAGTGCTTTTTTAGGATTTAGCTTTATAAGTCGATATGGTATATTAAATTGGAAGGGGGAGGCCTGTGATGCATGAATACTGTGCTCTGCCATATGGTGACACCGTTCGCCAAATGAAAGGCATGAGCGTTTACTGAGGCCTATATATTCACCCTGAGTAATATATTTGCAGTGTAATGAGTGAGTATTGATTAGTTGGATTAAAGAGGGGGTGGTGAAAGGAAGTGCTGTTGTTGTTGTTAGTTTTGCACATACCATGAGAGCCATAAACCTCACTCTGAAGCCAGGGTATGTGGAATATGATATCAGTCTCTCAAATTTACTGCTAACACTCATACCAAAGAGAGCTTCCTTTTGAAGCACATTTTAGAAATGATGTCTAGATGCAATCTGGGATGTCCAGTTCAAAATGTATGAAAAAAGGCCAACCACATGCAAGTTTCAGCCCGATTTTAGAAACATGCACATGCCCAAAATGGATGACGGTGGCCATGGCCACATACATATCCCCACAACAAAATTTTAGGATGGAGACGTCTGTCCCATACATGTCCTTGGAGCAAAAAGAAGTAGGGCAAGAAGAAGTCACCTTCAAAGTATCCAAACCAGCTTTATTGATAAAAGACCCCTACACTGGCTGTGTTTCAGCTCTAAAGCTTTCTTCAAGGGGTAACAAAGCCTCCAATAGAACAAAAAGACATGATAATTCTAAATAAAATCATATCAAAATATACCTTCATCTTCTGTATGACCTCTTTCTTCAGTCACCAGTACTATTCAAAGTTGATGTGTTTGATTAGTTTCCATTTAGCTACCAGATCTAGGCACTTGTCCGAAATCCATGGCTGTGTCCGACGTCGGATGAGTGGACACAGAGGGCAGCGCATTCAAGAATGGACTCTGATATCTGCTTTTCTTCTCCATCAACATTATTCAATGGTTTGAGTGCTACAAATTTGATGGATAGGGTGATATAGAACTCTTGTCTGATTGCTGGATCCCTCAGACATGCCCAGTTCAGTTTGGCTGGTGGAGGTGTCTTGCACTTTGCCTCTTGTAATCGCAGTTGTATCTTGGCATGGATGAGGTATTTATTTATTTATTTTATTTAGTCCAATTTATCATTAAATCAAAGCGGTTATCACAGCAAACAATCGATGGGGGGGGGGGGAGAGTGTG
Source organism: Ichthyophis bannanicus (assembly GCA_033557465.1). Taxonomy (NCBI): domain Eukaryota; kingdom Metazoa; phylum Chordata; class Amphibia; order Gymnophiona; family Ichthyophiidae; genus Ichthyophis; species Ichthyophis bannanicus. The sequence continues at coordinate 785,321,427 of CM066033.1, forward strand.
CGACATGCAGTGTGAAACATCTTAGAGAGTGTGGTGGAAGTAGTGGTCGGATCCACAATCGGGCCCCCTCATTGCACAGACATCTTTGGCGATGATCTGAATTGGGAGCTGATCAAAATGTAGTCCAAGATGGCCAAATCTTTGCCAGATGGGTTGCGCCATGTAAGCTGGTGTTTGCGAGGGTGCTGAAAATGACTGTTTCCCACTACCAGGTGTTCGATGTAGTGAAGGACAGCAGGCACAGTCCATTGTCATTGATCTTGCTGGGGCCAAAACTGCCAGCATTTCTTCCCATCCAATCCTGTCTGCACTGATGTGAGCATTGAAATCTCCCACCAGGGTGATCAACTCAGTCTACAGGATCGAATCCAGCATGTGTTGGAGCTGGTTGTGGAAGTCGTTCTTGGCTGTATCCGGACTGTTCTCGATTGGAGCATAGGTGGACAGAATATGGGTCTTGACTGTGCCATCGATGTGATATCCAGTTTTGGTGTCATAAATTTGATTCTTTGACCAGTAGCCCACTTCTCACCAACGACCCGTGTTCCCACTGCTGGTGCATTGGTTGCCTTGGATGCAGTAGCATAAGCGAATGAGTTTGTTCAAGTTTCCGTGCGGTTTCTTGCCTAGATCCTTGGTTTCCCAGTTCTGGTCACAGTGGCAGAGTGACCACCCTCCTCCTTTTGCAACTGGGCTTGGGACCATCCTTGGCGGAGTTGTAGCATCCTTTAACGGCAGGGTCTAGAAACTAAATAAAATGCAGTAAACAGTAGCAAGTTTAGAACAGCTTCAAGTGATTCCACACAGCTAAGCTTTCAGACTTTACTATTGCCTGTTTTCTTTTTAATATAGATTTTAACTGTTGGATATAAGTTTTTAGAAATATTGCATAGCCTTTAAATCAGATATCTGAGTGTGCCCTCGGGTCATGTAAGGCCTCCTGGCCAGGGACACTTGTGATATATAGCTATTTGGAATGGAAGTACTTAGCTTTACAGAGATCAGGTCTTCTACCTAAGTCTCCCACTTAATTTTGTAGCAAAGGTATAATTTTAAAGTTACAGAGACCTTTGCATTGTAGACTGATACATAGAAATAAAAGTTCAGTTTAAATATTTCAGTTTCCATTGTCTGTTACAAGCCTGTTTCACAGAGTGGAGCTAATTGAATCACCTCTACAGCTTGTCCACAAATACCTGATCAACTGTAGTCTTCACAGCTTCAAGTGACTCCACACAGCTAAGCTTTCAGAATTTACTATTGCCTGTTTTCTTTTTAATACAGATTTTAACTGCTGGATATAAGTTTTTAGAAATATTCTGACTGCCTACATTCCTTACATAGCCTTTAAATCAATTATCTGAGTGTGCTCTCTGTCATCTAAGGCCTCCTGGCCAGGGATACTTAGGTTCCCACCCACCCCAGGGCTGCATTGCCTATATAGTCATCATATACATTGACATCGGTCCTTTTAAATTAGATATTACACCCATCTTTTCTACTTCTACTTCTCCTTCTCCTAGGACCACTTAATCAGCATGTCATCTATTCAATGCAATAACTGTGGTGTTTTCATTCTGAGAAGAATCATTTGGAACCTAAGAGCTTGTCCTATATACCTCAAGTTAGCTGCTATGCATAAAGAATTGACTCTACTAAGGGAAAAATTAGCTTTAATTAAACACACCTCTTCTAGGGTACAAATGGAACAAAATCCACCAAATATGAAGAAAAAATCCCAAAATGAAAACTACTACTACCTGAAGATTCCATCATCAGAGGCACTAACTTGGGAAAACAGTTCAAAGGAGAGAAGATGGTCAAATGCCTCCCAGGCTCTTCAGCCAGCAGGAATACAAAACAAATAGTTGGTATAGTTAGTGCAGAAAGTGAGCACACTACAACTGATCTAGTCATCCACTTGGGCTGGCTAGAAAAAGTTCCAAATGACCAAATGACCTGGCTAGAAAAAGTTCCTCTGCAGTTCAAAGGGACTTCCAGACTCTGGGAGAGAAACTCAATCCCATTGTTAACACTGTAGCATTCTCAGACGTTCTACCTATTCATGGTAAGGGGGCAGAAAGGCTGCATCACATAAACAATTTTAATACATGGCTCCGAACGAGGTGCAAACAAGAAGGATTTAGATATATTGGCGATTGGGGAAACAGATGGATCAACAAGAGAATATACCGTGCTGATGGACTACATCTCTCTGCCGCAGGAAAAAGGTTCCTAAGTGAAAAATTCAGGCAGTATGTGGACAGGCATTTAAACTAGGGAAAGGGGGTGACGGATGGAGAAGGACAAGTTCATGATGTCACTTCCATAGGAAATAGCTACACATTTAAACCACACATCAATGGCAAGTGGGAAGGGGCATGTAGAACAAAATCCATGCAAAACACAGGCAAGCCAGTCAACGAATGCTGGAAAGCAATGAGCACAAATGCTCAAAGCCTAGTCAACAAAGTTCCTGATCTGGAAGCCCTAATGGTGGAAATGGACTTGTACATTGTGGCCATTACAGAAACATGGTTTAATGAGTCGCATGAATGGGATATAACCGTAGCTGGCTATAATCTATTTAGAAGAGAAAGAGAGGGTAGAAAAGGAGGAGAAATAGCCCTATATGTCAAAAGCAATATTAAAGCTGCTGAAATGCAGGGGACATGAGGAAAAGAAGAAGTGATGTGGATTGTGTTGGAAAGAGGAGATGGCACTGTCTTCCATAATGGTGTAGTCTACAGGCCTCCAACTCAAACTGAAGAAATGGATAGCGAACTGATTGCTGATATTGCAAAGATAGCCATGAAGATGGGAAGTGATCATATTGGGTGACTTTAATCTACCGGATGTGGATTGGAGTATTCCTTCTGAAAATCTGGAAAGAAATAAAAAAAATTGTCGATGTCTTCCAAAATGCATTACTTAGACAAATGGTGATGGAACTGACGAAGGAGTGCTCAGTACTGGATTTAGTGCTCACCAACAGAGAAAGCATATTGAATATCTGTGTGGGTGCCCATGTGAGCAGCAGCGGGCATCACACAGAGTGGTTTGAGATAAAGGCCAGGCAGAATCCAATCACAGCAAGCTCAAAGTTCTAGACTTTAAAAACACTGATTTCAGCAAACTGGCGAAGTACCTGAAGGAGGAGTTGGCAGGGTGGTAGGGAATAAGGGAAGTGGAATTGCAATTGGCTAAACTAAAGGAGGCAATAAAAGGGGCAGCAAATACGTATGTAAGGAAAGAAAATAAAAACAAGAGGAAAAGGAACCTATTTGGTTCTCCAAAGAAGTGGCTGCACAAATAAAGGCAAAAAAACCCACAGTTTTCACAAAATTCAAACATTCACAAACAGAGGAACACAGAAAAGAATACAATACAGGATCAAACTAAGAGACACAAAAAGAGAAATAAGGATAGAAAAATCAAAGGCAGAAGAAAAGATAGCTAAAGATGTGAAGTGTGGAGACAAAACGTTTTTCAGGTATATTCGGGAGAGGAGGAAAATCAGAAGTAGAATTGCAGGACTCAAAAGTGCTGAGAACAGATTTGTGGAAAGCGACATTGAAAAAGCGAAAATACTTCTGCTTTGTTTTTACTAGAGAAAATCCTGGAGAAGGACCACCTGTGATTGACAAATATACAAATGGGAATGGAGTAGATACCACACCATTCACAGAAGATGATGTGTTAGAACAACTTGCAAAACTGAAAGTGGCCAAGACCATGGGACCGGATGGGATACATCCTAGGATACTGAAAGAACTCAGAAAGGTTCTTACAGGGCCATTAAAGGATGTTTTTAATAGATTCTTGGAGACAGGATAAGTTCCACAGGACTGGAGAAAGGATGATGTGATATCTCTTCACAAAAGTGGCAGTAGGGAAGAAGTGTCAAACTACAGGCCAGTAAGCCTTACCTCGGTGGCGGGAAAAGTAATGGAGGCGCTCCTGAAAGAGCGAATAGTTGACTTCCTCGAAACCAACAGCTTGCATGATCCAAGGCAACATGGTTATAACAAACGGCGATCTTGCCAAGCAAATCTGATTGAGTTCTTTGACTGGGTGACCAGAGAACTAGACCAATTGCATGCAATGGATGTGATCTACCTAGATTTCAGCAAAGCTTTTGATACTGTTCCTCATAGGAGGCTTATCAATAAACTCAACAGCATGGGTATGGGTCCCAAGGTGGTGAACTGGATCAGAAATTGGTTGACTGACAGATGACAGAAGGTGACGGTAAACGAAACTCACTCGGATGAAAGGAAGGTGATTAGCAGTGTGCCCCAGGGTTCAGTTCTGGGGCCGGTACTGTTCAATGTATTTGTGAGTGATATTGCTGAAGGACTGAATGGAAAAGTCTGTCTTTTTACAGATGACACAAAACTTTGCAACAGAGTGGACTCCCCTGAGGGAGTGGATAATATTAGGAAAGATCTACAAAAGCTGGAAGAATAGTCTAATGCTTGGCAGTTAAAATATAATGTGAAGAAGTGTTCTGTCATGCACTTGGAAAGCAGAAATCCAAGAGAATTGTATGTGACAGGGGGCAAGAGGTTGGTGTGCACGGATCAGGAGAAGGATCTCGGAGTGACTGGCGAAACAGAGTGACAAGGCGGTGGCAAAAACCAGAAGGATACTGGGTTACATAGAGAGAAGAATTACCAGCAGAAAGGAAGAGGTACTAATGCCACTTGCAATATTGTGTTCAGTTTTGGAGACCATATCTCACAAAGGGCATAAAAAGGCTGGAAACGATTCAGAGGAAGGTGACCAAAATGATTTGGAGCCTGCATCAGAAGACTTATGAGAAGAGACTTGAAGATCTAAATATGTACACTCTAGAGGAAAGGAGGGACAGGGGAGATATGATTCAGACCTTTAAATACTTAAAGAGTATTAATGAAGAAACAAACCTCTTCCAAAGACGAGGAAGCTGTAAAACTGGAGGGCATAACACGAAGCTGCAAGGGAGTAAACTGAAAGGCAATGTCAGGAAATACTTTTTCACTAAAAGGGTGGTGGATGCTTGGAATGCCCGCCCGATGGAAGTGGTGGGAGAAAATACAGTGACAGAATTCAAAATGGCATGGGACAGACACAGTGGATCCCTTTATAGCAACAAGATAAAATTAAATAAACATAACTATCTCTTATATCTCAGTAAATAGGGGTGACCTACATGGAGCGGTGGGTACACCCCTAAACAAAGGCATGGGGAGGGGTGACCTGCACGAAGCAGCCGGTGCCCCTACTCTTGCCGCCTTGCTGGGCAGACTAGATGGACTATACTGGTCTTCATCTACCGTCATATACTATGTTATGTTTTGATGAAAGGGCAAAATCTAATTTATGATCTGACAAATGATAAGATCCTTACTCCTTTGATAGTGTGTTAAACCTACTTGTCATTTCTTTTTCTCCAGATACAGTGAAGAAGAGATATTTTTAGAACCAGACACAGAACCAGTGTGCCCACATCAGTATAGTATAGACCACATGTGTTCTTTTAGCTTTCTCTTTCAAAGTTTATTTTTATATAATTATTTCACCTATTTGTCTTGCACATATCAGTGTTTTGTAAAATTACATTATGGGGGTCATTTCACATTGCAAATAGTGGGAATGTACATCCATTTGGATGTACAAACCCCGCTATTCACCGAACACCGATTCTGCCCCAGGAGCTCCCTGCACATATATAGTAACATAGCATGTGACAGCAGATAAAGACCAGCATGGTCCATCTAGTCTGCCCATATAGGGTCTTGGAACAGGGAACTCCGAACGGGGGCAGGAAGGGGCGGCAATAGGGATGAGAGTGGGCGGAGCAAGGGAGGGCAGCACAACCTGGATGTACAGGGCCAATTCAGGTCACGGACCTGTACTTCCAGGGGTGGAAGGTTAGACAGGGAACTTATTCCACCGCAGAGGTGGAATAAGTCCAACCAATGCTAATGGACAGCAAGGGCAGGCCCCCCCAAGGAAAACAGCCGTAGCAGTTGGATCCCTCTGCCCTTTCCTGGGCCTGGCAGGCTCCTCTGGGGATCAGGCAGCAGGGAAAAGCAGCTTCTCTGAGGTGAGTGGAATCGGGGCTCCTGCAAGGCATCCCGGTGCCATGGTGCAGAGCAGCTAAATCAGGGCACGTCTGGCCCATCTAAATGCCCAATTCTGCACCCGCAGATATATCTGGCTCCCGTGGGTGAAGAATTAGGTACATCTTCGGGCCGTCCAGATTTTGGACATCCAGACAGACCGGATGTGCCCCAACTAGAATTGGCTTCCACACCAACAAAGTCTTTTTATCGCATTGACATACCACTGGATATTTGAATAATATATTTATTAATTTAATGCTGCACCAATTGATGTTTTACTTTCCTTGCACTATTAATTTATTATGTTTTACAGTCACACCAAGGGAAGATGTTTCTTTCTATATATACCTTGTTGTTATTGTTTTTAAAAATCTTTTTAATATATGTTTATTTTAATGTACTTTTAACTTATGTTTTTAATATGATTTTCATATGTGTTTATTTTATTTTTTTGTATAGGCCAAATCCCCTGATGAAGGCACGGATGTGTCGGGTGGCCTCCTGCAGTTCACCCTAGGGGTGGACAAATAAATAAATTGTATTGAGTTTACACTTCACTCTAGACTGGTGGAGTGCTCTGTACTTAAGGGCATTTGGGTTACTTTTGTCTTTATTAGAACCTTTCTGTTGATATGCCCTAGCTTCAATCTTTTGCTAGTATCCTTCAAGGATGCATCCTTCCGAATCATGTGCTCTTAGGCGACTGTTGGCTTTCCCTTACTATCTAGTTTAAAAACTGCTCTATCTCCTTTTTTAAAGGTTAATACCAGCAGCCTGGTTCCATCCCAGTTAAGGTGGAGCCCATCCCTTCGGAAAAGCCCCTCCTTTAACCAGAATGTTCCCCAGTTCCTAACAAATCCAAAACCCCCATCCTTGCACCATCGTCTCATCCACGCATTGAGACTCCGGAGCTCTGTCTGCCTTTTGGGTCCTGCATGTAGAAAAAGAAGCATTTCAGAGAATGCTACCCTGGACGTTCTGGATTTCAACTTACTACCTAAAAGCCTAAATTTGGCCTCCGGAACCTCCCTACCACACTTTCCTATGCCATTGGTACCAACATGTACCAAGACAGGAGACTCCTCCCCAGCACTATCTAAAACCTTGTCTAGGTAGTGCGTGAGGTCTGCTACTTCATACCAGGCAGGCATGTTATCAGGCAATCCTCTCATCCACTAGCCACCCAGCTATCTACATGCCTAATGGGAGGAGTGGCCTAGTGGTTAGGACAAGGTACTTCAGGCCGGAGGGCCGGGGGTTCAAGTCCCACCTGGGGACAGCAATCTCAGGCCGGAGGGACTGGGATTTCTAGTCCTATAAGTACTCCTTGTGGTCTTGGGCAAGCCACTTAACCCTCCATTGCCCATGTTCCCTGTAAGTATTAGCGTATGTGTGTCATATCCCCTCGTGTTAAATGTATCTCCCAATTGACTGCTTTGACCCGGTGAAAAGCGGGATATAAATACAGCTAAAAAAATAAAAATAAAAAATAATGATCGAATCACCAACTATAATGGCTGTCCTAACTGCTCCCTCATGGGCACATGGCCCTGGAAAAACCTCCTCGGTGCATGAGGGTGTTACATGTGACACTCAATGACTGGAAAGCCCCTATCTCGCTGCTGGACTGCTGTCTGCATCTTAGTTTTAAGGTTTTGTTTAGGTATTTAAGTTGTTTACGTATGCTTGCTGGGGATACTTATACTAATACAACTATACCTAATACGTTTAATGGACTTTGTTCACCTCAAGATTAATTAATCTCTGGTCCTTAATTAATGTATTCCTGATGAGGATAACCAGCCACACCTCAAAGTGAATATAGGCACCTCCTTCACTTTAATAGGTTTAAAAGCCTATAAAGCTAAGATTATCCCTAGGGTGGGTGGGAGTCAGGTTTGGGTGGGAGAGAAAGAAGACAATAAAAGCTGGCTTCCAACACAGTGCCCTGACCTGTGCTTCTAAGGTAAAGTCTTATCAATTTCCTGCGTGATTCACATAGCTCTTTGTTTGATAGAGGGGGGCCTTTCAAATTGCTGCTTTGATCTGTCACTTGCCTTTAACACCTATTTAAGACAACTTCACAGATCTTTTGCCTCCTAACTGGAAGGCCTCTTTGTAAAGGTCTCTAGAAACTAATTTCTTTCTTTCTACTCAAGAGACTATTTATTCTACTTGTATGCTAAGCTATACTTTGATTTGATTTAAATAAAAAACTCTAGAAACAAATTTATTTCAGTGACTATTTATTCTATTTTACTTTCTATGCTAAGCTATACTCTGATTTGATTTAAATGAAAAGTTCTCTGGTGGTACTAAGACCTGATTGACTCAGCAAAACCACTGAATTCTAAAATATGCAGATTTATCAGCTTTAACCCAAAGAATTCCCTTTTTCCCCAAGATTTAGAGTATATTCCAGAGATAAATACAAGTATTTATCTTCTAGAAGATAAATACTTTTGGTAGTCCCTTTGGTAGTCCTTCAAGACTGGAAAAATTTAAAGTCATTGAAAATAATTGATTGAAACTAGGATCATCAGAGAACACAGTTCAATGTATGCCGAACTGCTTTCACACAAATACTAAAATAATGTGTTAAATCATACCATCACATAATCCTTCCCATTTCAGCATCAACTGAGTAATAAAAGTACTGTATGAGTATTCTAATGATACTGCTACTGCTACTCTTTTTAAAATCCATTCATCTTCATGATTTATTTCAAATGTGAACTGTAATGATAACAAATCTTCTTATCTTCCAACCAATGGGAAGCAGCAAATGAAGATACTACATAAACAAAAACAAAACTGCTCAAAGCAGGATGCAGATTTTTGGCTATGCCCAAACTATGCTCCCTTGCAATTGCTACAAAGGTATGGGGAAATTAAACTGTACTATACCGCAGGTTCAACCCTAGCAACTGCTATCTACCAGAGCTCAGGATTGCTACTGCAATACAGGTTAAAACATTTCTTTTAAGCTACTGTTAGAAAAGGCTGAAAATATGAATAGGGTTTTGTTCTTTAGTGACAAAGCTAGGTAATTCCTATATTGCACAAAGGTTTCTCTAAGGCAATAGAAGCCTACATACAGTAGACTGTAAGGCAATTTTCAGAGGAGCAAGGTTAAGCACAGACAGCAAATAAGGCCATTTTTGAGCAAATTATTCCAAACAATAGAAAAGGTACAGACTGATACAAGGAATTCAAAACCAAGTATAAATACTTCTGACAGGGAAGCCGTAGAACAAGAAATCATGAAATGAAGCTGCAAGGAGGAAACTTAAAATCAACATCAGAAAATAGTTTTTCATGGAAAAGGTGATGGATGACTGGAATGCCCTCCCAATGGAGGTGGCAGGGGTAACAACAGTGAGAATTCAAAAAGGCTTGGTACAGACACAGGAGATCATTATATGGCAAGAGAATGTTATCAAAGAAAATTTAAATAACTTAAAAAACAGAGAGGGGTAACCTGCATGGAATGGCAGGCACACCCTAAACAAGTGTCTAAGGGGCATGTTTACTAAAAGCCGTACAATTGCGTGCCGCACAATAGCGCACGGAAACGCGGCACTCAAACGCTCAGAAACGCTCTTAAACGCCCCGCACAAGTGCGCTTGGGCCCCGCACAATTGCGCGCCGCACTAACGTGCCCCGCAAAAGTACCCGGCCCGCAAATGTCCGATAGAGGCGTGGAAAGGCATTCTGAGGGCGGAGGAAGGCTCCCGAGGGGCGGAGGGACGGGGTCAATGGGTGGAGAGTGGGAGGGGAGAGGCTCCTCGCACAGTATCGGGCCCGAATTTGCATGTAAAAACTACCGCGAGTGAAACACTCGCGGTAGAAAGCATTTAAAGGGAAGAGAAACCATTTCCGTCAGCAATGTACAGGAAAACCGGGGAAACCAGCAAAACGTGAGCAGTGTGATATATGTGCACAGCACAAAAGTGAAAATAAAAATAGAAAATGACCACAACAGAACTATTAAAAATAGTAATTCAGCTGGGGAACAGTTATAGGGATGGGCAAATACAGAAATCACACCCAGCAAAGCTCCAGAAAAAAGAAATGACTTTTGGAAGGGTCTACTGAGAGGAGACTCTTCCAAAAAACATTGCCACGTATTGGAGCTTTCCTGGGAGTGTTTGCTATGGTTGCCCATTAATATCACTGTTGCCCAGCGTGGTGATATTTTGTCCCACATTTTCCGTGGTCATTTCCGGGGTTTATGTGCACGTTTGTCACCAGACAGGGTGCATATGCCCACAGTAGAATTGCGTAGAGCAGGGTTTGTGACTCCATCCTGCCAGGCTTACTGCCTCCAGGGGCTGCACTGTCTCTGTGGCCAAAGTGTGGTACAGCGGACAGAGTCATTACCTCTAGGACCAGAGGGCAGAGGTTCAAAACCCAGCTGGGGCACCTGCCAGCCCAGTCCCTATATTTTACCCACCACTAAATAAAGATAGCGCAGACACCCCTGTATGCATGGGGAAAACACCCATATTTTACCCAACACCGCACACACACCACAACAATGGGCATTACCTACAGCCAAGTCCCCAAATGCAGTCCCATACTGCCACATTGCAATCAGGTCAACTGCTTTTTCTGAGAGAAGTTCATGCCAGCATGTTGGCGGACAAGTACATGTGGTGCAGGGGGCAGTGGCTGCTAACCACAGAAGACAGAGGCCTAGCCATGTGCAGGCTGGCACAGTCCACTGCAACAGACAGGTCCTGCCGGATCCACAGTCATGGACAGTCCAGGGAATCCAACCAAACTGTGGCTACACAGTGGTGCAGTGCACACAGACAGTGCATACAAGAACAGAAGGTCACAGGTTCAAAGCCCAGCTGGGGCTACTGCCAATCCTGCCCACATATTTTTCCCACAACTAAACAGTGATAGTAAGGACACACCTTTCATGGCGGGGACATATGCAATGGTAAGACATCTATCTTTTACCCCACTGAGCACAGACACCATGAACAGGGGCAGTACCTAGAGCAGAATCACCCAAATGCAGTCCTGGTGGGCCACACACCAGTCAAGTTCCATGCTGACACTCATACATATGCCTGTGCTGTATATCTATGCACCACCCCCATGGCATGTAGATGTAGCCCATGCATATTCATGAGGGATAGCAGGAAAACCCGAACAGTGTGATGCAAACCTGGACTGGAGTTGGGAATCTGTGCCATAAAGCAGCAGCCATCAAGGGCAGACACACCCACACCCACAGGCCCCATTGGCCAATGTCTCCTGGAAAGGCAGAACATTGGACCGTGCATGCAGCACCCAAAACGAGCACTTGCATAACTTACCAATGTCACCCTACACCTGAGGTATACGGTACACAGCTCGGAGACGTTTGCTAGGAGCACAGGCAGGCAGTTATCCATACGTTACGTACATACTGCTAGTTGACCCCATCCAAACAATCTGTTAGGTGTTTGCGGGGCATGCTCCAGGCCTGGCCTCTGACGGTGCTTACCACCCTGGGGAGTGACCACCAGCTGTAATGCGTACCATATCCATGCCTTGCCGTGCTCAGGACCGGTTTGGTGGGCAAGGCTACTTACCCCCTCAATCGTAGCACCATGATGGCAGAGGTGTGGAAGTGTGTGTCTGTCTATATAGTGGGTGTTGGCTGCAAGCCCCTTCAACAGCCCGCACTGCCAGCACTGTTGCCAGTATTGGCCAGTCAATGTGCATAATGAGGTGCAAGGTACCATGGGTATAGCCAGGGCAGGGTGGTGTGGCCAGGATGCATCTGCACTGGGCATAGGGCCCTGGCAGGGACATTGGCTGGGATATTGTAGTGTCCGGCCACCACCTACACAGACAGGGTGGCCAAAGCATGTCCTTCTGGGGGATCATGCTCACCCTGACTGTGCAGTGACCACAGCATGGCTAGGCCCCCCCATAGTGCTGTATAGTAGTTCTCTCATGTGATAGATATGGGTTTCTCTTTGGGGCCCAGTCACTGATCTATCTGCTTGCTGTGTATGCAGACAGCCCAGTTCTGGGTGCATGCATCTCCATTGGGAACATGCACTATGGACTAACCAGCAGACTGTTTGTAGCTGGTAAATGTCTTGCTATAATGGCTTGCAGGGTGCAGTGGCTGTTGGCTTGCTGCAGGGGAATATCTGGTGGTGGAGTGCAGCTTACCATACCCTGGGCTTATGTCTGTCTGCTATTGTGTTATGGCTGTGTATGGAGCTGCCTGCCTGGGGGGGGTGGTGGTGTTCCTCAGCAGGACTGGGGTTGATGTTGCTCTCTACTGCCACCTTTGCAGGGAGGTAGAGTGTGGATCCCTTGATGGGGACCATGTTTGCCACTGGGGGGGTGCCTGATGGCAGCAGACAGGGATATCCATGGTGTTTGTGCAGAAACTAGCTATCTTACACATTAACACTGCTTTGGAACGCCCGCTTGGCCTCCAGCAGCCATGGCAGGTGTTGTTGACCTGGTCCTGGCCACCTCATTGCACACTCAGGGTGAGCACAGTACCCGCACGATGTAACGGTGTGTGGCTACTCTGTGCCAGTAAAACACCCGGTCAGTGCCCCCTACTAGGCCAAGGTGCTGTGTGGGTGCACCCGGTCACTTCCCCCAACAGGGCCGAGGTGCTGTGGGGGTGCATTCCCCATCTTGTGTCCATCTGCGGACAGCTAATTTGCATGTGCAGTGCATCATGGGTACGGGTGGCCTAACCCTATCCTGTTGACACCAGCAGACTGTCTGTGAGGTGACGTGTAGGCTATCTGCAGCCAGCCAGGGGCCTGCTTACAGTTATGGAGCTGTAGCGCAATGGTTACATCACTGCCTGTGCAGCCAGAGGTCATGGGTTCAAACCCACAGTGGGGCCCTTTGGTAGGGCTGTCCACAGCTTTATTTCTATTTACTGTACATATGTCTATGCCGGCAAGACCACCCTCAGCTTACTATACCCATTAGGTGCCTCTGAGGGTGCTTCATAGGGCGCCCTGTAGGCCACCTTATGGTTGCCATCCCTATAGGGTGCACTATACATTATCCTGTGTCGCAACATACATGCTGCCCCATAGGGGTCATTCAAGGGTGCCTTGGCGAACAGTGCACTGTAACATGTGCCTTATGGGCCGCCGTATGTTAACATGCTGGGAGAGTGCGTTTGCTAGTAGTGATAACAAAATAAATTTATACAGCCTCCTACAGCATAATACATACTGCCTCAGCAGGCATTTTTCACTGGGCATTGTGAGGTGTTGAACCCCTGATCCCTGCACCATTGGTCAGTGTTGTAACCATTGTGCTGTGGCTCTGTTCCTGTGCTTGTGCATCAGCGCGCCGCCTTGTGCCTATCAGCGCGCCGCCTTCTGCCGCCCAAGGGGACCAGTGCGCCGCCTTCTGCTGCCCAAAAATAACTGTGCGCCGCCTTCTGCCGCCCAAAAATAACTGTGCGCCGCCTTATGCCGTTCCAAATTAATTTGCCTCCTAAAACAATGTTAATCATTACAATTACTGCCTCAGCTGACCTTTGTCGTTGCGCACACTGGGGGATTGAACCCATGGCCCCTGCACCATTGGTCAGTGTCTTCACCGTTGTACCACGGCTCTGCTGTTTTGTATACTCAGCAGCGTGCCACTTTGCCTTTCCACGCGCTAATGTCGACCCCCGCACATTAGCGCGACGCACACACATCCGGTTGCTTACTACCGTTTTTTTTCTATTTTCTGCCTGAACCGCCCACTCCTTATATGGCACAGGCACACTAGCACGGCCCCGCACGTTAGGAATGTTTAGTAAACAGACCCCTAAGTCTCTAACTGAGCGATATGCAGAAAATGTCCAAAGTTGCGCTCAAAAATAACACAATACTAAATGTGTCTATATATTTCTCAGCTAGTTAAACAATAATCAACCAGATCTTCAGATTTCCAAAGGTCTCAGTCTGTAGCCAGCCGGGCTCTTTAGAATCTCCACAGCTGTAGCTAACAATCACATCAACGACCTTTTATATGGAAACCTATTTTATAAAACATGCCTCACACTAATGAAAGTAATAGTGTTAGTTCCAGACTTTTAGACTTGGTGTTGAAAAGCGCATATGCCAAATCATCCAAATATATCATATATTCATAATAATAGCACTTAACTGGCACTATGCTGCTGAGCTGCTGTGGTCCAAGCTCTCAAAAATATTGCACAGGCTGGAATCCATACGCTAATTTATATCAAGAGTGTTGCATAAGCTGAAGTCTGTACGCCAATTTCACTGAGTTCCCGACGCTCTCATTAGGGTCCCACTGCGGCGTTTCACTGTCCGCGGTTCATCAGGGGAACCTCATTGCCTTCAATTCATGTGCAAAACGATGCTGCCGGCCTTCCGTGGCTTCATATGGTTGATCAAGTTCAACAGTTGATCAAGTTAGTAAGGAATCAAACCATATGAAGCCACGGAAGGCCGACAGCATCGTTTTGCACATGAATTGAAGGCAATGAGGTTCCCCTGATGAACCGCGGACAGTGAAACGCCGCAGTGGGACCCTAATGAGAGCGTCGGGAACTCAGTGAAATTGGCGTACAGACTTCAGCTTATGCAACACTCTTGATATAAATTAGCGTATGGATTCCAGCCTGTGCAATATTTTTGAGAGCTTGGACCACAGCAGCTCAGCAGCATAGTGCCAGTTAAGTGCTATTATTATGAATATATGATATATTTGGATGATTTGGCATATGCGCTTTTCAACACCAAGTCTAAAAGTCTGGAACTAGCACTATTACTTTCATTAGTGTGAGGCATGTTTTATAAAATAGGTTTCCATATAAAAGGTCGTTGATGTGATTGTTAGCTACAGCTGTGGAGATTCTAAAGAGCCCGGCTGGCTACAGACTGAGACCTTTGGAAATCTGAAGATCTGGTTGATTATTGTTTAACTAGCTGAGAAATATATAGACACATTTAGTATTGTGTTATTTTTGAGCACACCCTAAACAAGGGCATAGAGATGGGAGGGGAGGGGTTAAATGCATAGAATGGAAGGCACAACCCTAAACAAAGGCATAGAGATGGGGGAGGGCAACCTGCATGGAACGGCAGATACAACCCTAAACAAAGGTATAGAGATTGTGGGGTAACCTGCAAGGAAGGCCAGGCAAAGCCCTAAACAAAGGCATAGAGATGAGGGTTAACTGCATGGAACGGCAGACACAACTACTACTACTACTACTAAGGGGTATGTTTACTAAACCACGCAATTGTGTGGGGCGCACTTGAGCGTGCGCTAAGGTACCTTAGCGCACGCTAATAGTGCGTTTTTGTGCCCCGCACACGTGCGCGCTGCACTAACGGGCCCGCACAAATGCGCGGCGCGCTGGTGTGCGATAGAGGCGTGGAAAGGCATTCCGAGGGCAGAGGATGGGGTCAATGGGTGGAGAGTGAGAGGGGAGAGGCTCCCCGCACAGGAGGGGGGCTGAAATTCAACTAAAAAAATACCGCGAGTGAAAACCTCGCGTTTGAGCCGATTTAAAGGGAAGAGAAACCATTTCTGTCAGCAATGTACAGCAAAACCAGGGAAACCTACAAAACGTGAGCAGTGTGATACATGTGCACAGAACAAAATAGCAAATAAAAATTGAAAATGACCACAACAAAATTCTAATAAATTATAATCCAGCTGGGCAATAGTGATAGTCATGGAAAACATCAAAAATCACTCCCAAGAAAGCCCCAAAAAAGAAATATGAATTTTAGAAGGGTCTACGCTCCATCCTCATACAAGGTGAATGATCCCACAGTGAAATTGTGCAGAGCAGGGTTTATGACTCCTTTGGCCTGGTTTCCTATCTCCAGGAACTGCACTGTCAGTGTGGTGCAGTGAACACAGACAGTGTGTTCAGGAGCCAAAAATCACCAGTTCAAGTCCCAGCTGGGGCTCCTGCAAACCCAATCCCCATATTTTACCCACCACTAGACCATGATAGTAAAGACCAACCTTTTTTGCAGATAACATAAGCATGGTCCAAACACCTCTATTTTACCCTACAGAGCACAGACACCAGAAACATGTGCATTACCTAGACCACAGTCCCCTCAATGCAGTCCTGGAGGGCCACATATCATTTAGCTGTGATGCTGTCAGCAATATAAGGCCATGTCAGCATGGTGGCGGAGGGGTACCGTTGGTGGAGGGGGCAGTGGCTGCTGCCCACAGCAGACGGTGGCCTAGCCCCCTTCACGTGGGTGCAGTGCCCTCCAACAGACAGGCCCTGTCTGACAAACAGCCATGGACTCCCCAGGGAATGCACTGCTTCTGTGCTAAGACGGTGGTGCAGCAGACACAGCCAGTGCCTTTAGGACCAGAAGGTCACAGGTTCAAATCCCAGCTGGGGCTCCTGGCAACCCACTCCCCTTATTTTACCCATGAAGAAATCATGGTAGTAAAGACTGAACCATTATTGCTGAGACCATACGCATGGGTCAAAAACCTCTATTTTACCCTACACAGCACAAACACCATAGAAATGTGCATTACCTAGAGCAAAATCCACAAATGCAGTCCAGGAGGGCCAAACACCATTCAGTTTCCATGCTGCCTCTAATAAAGATGCCTGTGCTGCATATCTATGCACCACTCCCATGGTATGCAGATGTATGCCATGCATATTCATGAGGGACAGCATGAAAACCCGAACAGTGTTTGGCACACCAGGACTGGAGTTGGGAACCTCTGCCGTAAAGCAGCAGCCAACAGGGCCAGACACACCCACACCCACACCCACAGGCCCCATTGGCTAATGCCTCCTGGAGAAGCAGGACATTGGGCCCTGCGTGCATCTCCCAATACTAGCACTTGCATACCTTAGCAATGCCACCCTACACCTGGGTATACGGTACACACCTATCAAACGTTTCCTATGATTACTGGCAGATAGCAAGTCCTACGTTAAGCACAGTTTGCTCATTGAGCTCCATCATAACAATCTTTCTGATGTCTGCAGTGTGTGCTTCAGGTCTGGTTTCTGACAGTGTTTACCACCCTGGGGAGTGACCCCCAACAGTATTGCGTAGCATATCCATGCCTGTACTGTGCCCAGGACTGGTGTGGTGGGCAGGTCTGCTAAACTCCTCTATAGTAGCACAATGCTGGCATAGGTGTGGGAGTGTGTGTCTGTCTATACAGTGTGTGGTGGCTGCAAACACCTTCCACAGCCCACACTGCCAGCACTGTTGCCAGTATTGGCCTGCCAATGTGCATAATGAGGAGCAAGGTACCATGGGTATAGCCCGGATAGGGTGACCTGGCCAGGATGCATCTGCACAGGGCATAGGGCACTGGCTGGGACATTGTAGTGCCCGGCCACCACCTACACAGACAGGGTGACCTCAGTATGTCCTGCTGGGGGATCACTCTCACCCTGACTGTGCAGTGATGACAGCATGGCTAGGCACCCCCATAGTGCTATGTAGTATTTCTCTCATGTGATATTTATGGGCTTCCTTTTGGGGCCCAGTCATTGATTTATCTGCTTGTTGTTTATGCTAGCATCCCAGTTCTGGGTGCATGCATTTCCACTGGGAACATGCACTATGGACTAGCTAGCAGACTGTTTGCAGCTGGTATGTGTCTTGATGGAGTGGCTTGCTGCAGGAGAATATCAGATAGTGGTGGGGTGCAGCTTAGCATATCCAGGCCTAAAGTCTGTCTGCTATTGTGTTATGGATGTGTACAGAGCTGCATTGACTGCCCTGTGGGGTGTCTGTTCCCCAGCAGGACCGGGATTGATGGTCCCCTCTACTGCCACCATTGCAGGGAGAGGTAGTATGTGGATCTGTTGATAGGAGAACCTGTTTGTCACTCTCGGCCCAGGTGGGGGGGGGGGGATGGTGGTGCATGACCCACATAGGGGTCCATAGGAGCTACACCTGACTGAGACAGACAGAGATATCCAAGGTGTTACTGCAGAAACTACCTAGCTCACAGATTAACACTGCTTTGGACCTCCTGCATGGCCTCTTTCAGCAATGGACGGTGCTGTGGACCTGGTGCTGGGCGCCTCACTGCACCCTCAGGGTGAGCACAGTTCCTGCACAATGTGACGGTGTGTAGCTACTCTGTGCCAGTAAAACACACGGTCAGTACCCCCTACCAGGCTGAGGTGCTGTGGGGGTGCACATGGTCACTTCCCCCTACCAGGCCGAGGTGCTGTGGGGGTGCATTCCCCATCTTGTGTTTATCTGTGGACAGCTGATTTGCATGTGCAGTGCATCATGGGTACGGGTGTGCTAACCCTATCCTGGTGACCACAACACTGTCTGTGGTGATGTGCAGGCTCTCTGCAGCCAGCCTGGGGCTTGTTAGCAGTTATAGAGCTGTAGCCCAATGGTTACTTCACTGCCTGTGAAGCCAGAGGTAATGGGCTCAAACCCACAGTGGGGATATTTGATAGGGCTGCCCAAAGCATTATCTCTTTGTAATGTACATTTTTGCTGCCAGCAAAAACACCCTCAGCGTACTGTACCCATAAGGTGCCTCTGAGGGCGATTTATAGGGCGCCCTATAGGGCACCTTATGGTTCCCGTCCATGTAAGGTGCACTATACATTATCCTGTGACACAACTTATAGGGTGCCCTTTTGGGGACATTTTAGGGTGCCGTGGCGGACAGTGCACTTTATAATGTGCCCTATGGAGTGCCTTATAGGGTGCCTTATACGGCACCTTCAATTACGGCACGTGAGGGCGTGTTTGCTGGCAGCAATTGATAAAATAAAAATAAAGTGCTGCAGGAAACAAAACACACATTGCAAAGCTGATGCCTCAGCCAGCCTTATGTATTAGGCACACTGGGGAGCAAAATCATGACCCCTGTATCAGCAGTCAGTGCCTTAACCATTGTGCTCCACTGCTGCTCCTCCTTGCATGTCAGCGCACCTACTTATGCTTTTCATTCCTTAAACTGCACAGTGCTGCCATCAAAAACAGTACTCTGACCTTGTGGTACCTCATACGGCACCCTATAAAGCGCCCTATAAGCAACATTCTAGGGTGCCTTGGCGGACAGTGCACTTTAAAATGTGCCTTATGGGGCGCCTTATGTTAACACGCTTTGAGAGTGCGTTTGCTAGTACTGATAATTAAAATAAAAATAAAATGCCTCCTAAAGCAATCTTCCCCATGATACATAATGCCTCAGCCAGCCTTGTTTATTGGGCACTGTGGGGGATTGAATCCCTGATCCCTGCACCATTGGTTAGTGTCTTAACCATTGTGCTGTGGTTCTGTTCCTGTGCTTGCACATCAGCGTACTGCCTTATGCCGCCCAATATTAAAATGCCTCCTAAAGCAATAGCACGCAGCCTTATGCCGCCCAATATTAAACTGGCTCCTAAAGTAATGCCTCAGCCAGCTGTCATCATTAGGTACGGTGGGGGATTGAACCCCTGACCCCGGCACCATTGGTCAGTGTCTTAACCATTGTGCTGTGGCTTTGCTCTTCTGCTTGCACATCAGCACGCCTCTTATGCCTCCCACGCAGCTTTCTCATGCGCTAATGTGCGGGGCGCACATGGGCACCGCACACCTTAGCGCATATTTAAATCCCGGTTTTTCTTTTTCAGAAAGAAACGCCCACTCCTTATATGGCACCCGCATACTAGCGCGGCCCGCACATTACCGGGGTTTTAGTAAACATGCCCCTAAGCCTTTATAAAGCACTACCAGGTGCACGCAGTGCTCTACAATGAAAACACAAAAAGACAGTCCCTGCTCAAAAGAGCTTACAATCTAAAAAGACAAAGCAAGAAAAGGAGTAGAAAAAAGACAAGAACAAGGGCAAAGAGACAAGAGCAGGAGAGACAGGACAAAGGAAAGAGGTAAGAACAAGTGTAAGAGGAAGAAAGGAAGGTGAAATAAAAGAGGGGAAGGAAGGAGAACAGCAAAATCAAGAGCCAAAGGCAGAGGCAAGAAGATGAGCTTTTAACTTGAGTTTGAAGATGGGCAAAGAAGATGCCTGACGTATAGACAAAGGAAGTTTATTCCAAGCGTAGGGAGGAGCAAGGTGAAAAGAGCGGAATATGGAGTTGGCAATAGACAAGAAGGGCATAGCAAGAAGCAACTGGGAAGAAGAATGGAGTACACGAGGTGGGAAATAGGGAGAAATGAGAGAAGAAAGGTACTGAGGAGGCACAGAGTGAATGCACTTATAGGTCAGAAGGAGAAGCTTAAAGTGAATATGGAAACGGATAGGGAGCCAGTGAAGAGATCTGAGGAGAGGAGTGATGTGGGCAAAAGGAGGCTGACGGAAAATCAAATGGGCAGCGGAGTGCTGAATAGACTGAAGAGGGAAGAGATGAGACTGAGGGAGACCAGCAAGAAGAAGGTTACAATAATCAAGGCAGGAGGTGATTAGGGAATGGATGAGGGTTTTAGTAGTGAGCTCAGAGAGAAAGGACACAACCTAAACAAAGGCATAGAGATGGAGGAGTAACCTGCATGGAACGGCAGACACAACCCTAAACAAAGGCATAGAGATGGAGGAGTAACCTGCATGGAATGGCAGATACAACCCTAAACAAAGGCATAGAAAATGGGGTAGCCTGCATGGAACAGCAGGTGCACCTCTATAACTCTAGCCACCTTACTGGGCAGACTACATGGACCATGTTGGTCTTTATCTGCTGTCATTTACGATATTACTATGTTTAAAACTTTCAGCTTGAATCACAATCACACCCAACATGGGCCATACTTCAAGAATAAAAGCGTTTTAAAATAAACCCTAAAACTTCAGATGTTCCTTTGGAACTACCATAAACACTGTCAGTGTTATTCTGTCCTGCTAATCATAGCTCTTCCCGCCGGCGTCTAACTTCCCTACCAATTGTACAGGGAAGTTAGATGGGGATGGGGAGGGGGCAGATTGGGGGCAGATCAGGGGCGGAGTTAGAGCAGGCAGTGGGTGGTCAACAGCCCTGGATGTCCAGGGCCGATTCTAATGTTAGCCCTGTATGTCCAGGGCCGGCATATTGGATCAGCGCGCCTGTGGCATGGATGGGGCTGGGAGAGACTGAGGACATTCCCCGCAGCCTGACCCTGGCCGTAGGTGGCTAGATCGGGGGTTGGGCTGTGGGAAATCAGCTGCAGGAGCCAGCGGACGGGATCGTGGCTTTTAAATGGAGCCACAGTTCCATGGCAACCGGATGCCATGGAGCCACGGCTCCATTTAAAAGTCCTGACTGAGTTAGTCGGGCAGTGACTGTACATGTAGGCCAGGCTGAATCACAGTCCCGGCCTGCATGTACAGGCCTGATCACGATTCTGATCACGTGGGGCTAGACATGCCCCACAGGATCAGAATTGCGACGCCCAGACTTCCAGAGGGTTCTACGTCTGGGACAGAATCAGGCTCTGTCTTTATATTTATCATTTATTTATTTATTTATTTATTTTTATTTATTTAAATCGCTTATATACCGCGCTCTTCAACATCAGCGCGGTTCACAAAGAACAAGAGGCATTGTACGGTGTGGGTTAACACCGTATTACATATAACAGGTAGCTCAACTTGGATAACAGTAATAACTATTTACATATGTAAAAACAGTATCAATATTTGGCTGGATTGGAGGGATTCATGCATCTAATTATTCCCTTTGGAAACAAACCAATAGTGAACTACTTTAAAAGTATCCTGGTTAGAAAGATAACTAATCACAGAGTGCTGTTACTTAACAGAGTCAGCTCACTTTAATGTAAGGTAGACCATTCAGTCTCAATATTAAGGCCACCAGGAGCTGTGTCCATTTTAAACATCCAGTATTGTTTTTGACAGTTTGACATCGAATGTCGTCACCTCTAATACAAATATTGACTTAGTCTCTGAATCACCAAGTAAATTCTTTAATGGAATGATATATTTTATACAATGATACTTGTAGATTTCCAGTTGTTCCTTTGCTAGAATGTTCTGTCAATCTAACCTAGGGTGACCAATATAAATGAGGCTGCATAGACACATTAGCAAATAGACATCAGTAAACTCAAGTGTGATATTGGCCCAAAAATATATTTTCTTCCATTCTTAGGATATTTCTACTCTTTCATTATGAGTCCGACAGCAAAAAATGTAATGGCCACATGGTGCATGACAAAAATTGGTTTCTTCTCTTATATTAGATTGGTGCTTCTCAACTTTTTTAATTTCAGGGTACACTTTCAAAATTGCTTGAGCCTTGTGGCACACCAGACCAAATTTTGCAAAGTAATTGTATTTACTAGTCATTGGCCATTGGCCCCTTGAGTGTTAGCAGTCATTGGGGGATGTTTACTAAAAACCGGAAATGTGCGCGCCGCAAAAGAGCGCACGGAAACGCGGCACTGAAACGCTAATAAACGCGTTTAAACGCCCCGCACACGTGCGTGTCACCCCTGCAAAGGTGCGCAGCACACTAACGGGCACCGTACAAGTGCGGGCCCGCAAATGTCCGATAGAGGCGTGGAACGGCTAAAGGAGGGCGGAGGAAGGCTCCGGAGGGGCGGAGGGACGCGGTCAATGGGTGGAGAGTGGGAGGGGAGAGGCTCCCCGCACAGTATCGGGCCCGAATTTGCATGTAAAAACTACCGCGAGGGAAACCCTCGCGGTAGAAAGCATTTAAAGGTAAGAGAAACTATTTCCGTCAGCAATGTACAGAAAAACCGGGGAAACCAGCAAAACGTGAGCAGTGTGATACATGTGCACAGCACAAAAGTGCAAATAAAAATAGAAAATGACCACAACAGAACTATTAAAAATAGTAATTCAGCTGGGGAACAGTTATAGTGATGGGCAAATACAGAAAACACACCCAGCAAAGCTCCAGAAAAAAGAAATGAATTTTGGAAGGGTTTACGGAGCAGAGACTCTTCCAAAAAACATTTCCTTTTGTGGAGCTTTCCTGGGAGTGTTTGCTATGGTTGCCCATTAATATCACTGTTGCTCAGCATGGTGATATTTTGTCCCCCATTTCCCGTGGTCATTTCCGGGGTTTATGTGCACGTTTGTCACCAGACAGGGTGCATATGCCCACAGTAAATTTGCGTAGAGCAGGGTTTGTGACTCCATCCTGCCAGGCTTACTACCTCCAGGGGCTGCACTGTCTATGTGGCCATAGTGTGGTGCAGCAGACAGAGTCAGTACTTCTAGGGTCAGAGGCTCAAAGCCCAGCTGGGGCACCTCCCAGCACAGTCCCCATATTTTACCCACCACTAAACACAGATAGCGCAGACACCCCTGTATTGCAGGGGACATAAGCATGGGGAAAACACCCATATTTTACCCAACAACGCACACATACCACAACAATGGGCATTACCCACAGCCAAGTACCCCAAATGCAGTCCTGTACTGCCACATTCCAATCAGGTCACCTGCTTTTTATGGGAGAAGCTCATGCCAGCATGTTGGCGGACGAGTACATGTGGTGTAGGGGGCAGTGGCTGCTAGCGACAGAAGACAGAGGCCTAGCCATGTGCAGGCTGGCACAGTCCACAGCAACAGACAGGCCCTGCTGTATCCACAGTCATGGACTATCCAGGGATTTCAGCCAAGCTGTGGCTACATGGTGGTGCAGTGCACACAGACAGTGCATGCAAGAACAGAAGGTCACAAGTTCAAAGACCAGCTGGGGAAACCAGCTGGGGCTACCAGCAATCCTACCCACATATTTTCCCCACAAATAAACAGTGACAGTAAGGACACACCTTTTGTGACGAGGACATATGCAAAGGTAATACGTCTATCTTTTACCCCACTGAGCACAGACACCATGAACAGGGGCAGAACCTACAGCAGAATCCCCCAAATGCAGTCCTGGTGGGCCACACACCAGTCAGGTTCCATGCTGCCACTCATACAAATGCCTGTGCTGTATATCTATGCACCACCCCCACGGCATGTAGATGTAGCTCATGCATATTCATGAGGGACAGCAGGAAGACCCGAACAGTGTGATGCAAAACTGGGCTGGAGTGGGAAAGCGCTGCCGTAAAGCAGCAGCCAACAGGGGCAGACACACCCACACCCACAGGCCCCATTGGCCAATGTCTCCTGTAGAGGCAGAACATTGGACCCTGCGTGCATCTCCCAATACCAGCACCTGCATACCTTAGCAATGTCACCCTACACCTGAGGTACACAGCTCTGAAACGTTTGCTAAGAGTACAGGCTGATAGATATCCCTACGTTACGCACATACTGCTAGTTGACCCCATCCGAACAATCTGTTTGGTGTCTGCAGTGCGTGCTCCAGGCCTGGCCTCTGACGGTGTTCACCACCCTGGGGAGTGACCCCCAGCAGTACTGCGTACCATATCCATGCCTGTGCCGTGCCCAGGACCGGTGTGGTGGCCAAGGCTAATCACCCCCTCAATAGTAGCACAATGCTGGCATAGGTGTGGGAGTGTGTGTCTGTCTGCAAACACCTTCCCCAACCCACACTGCCAGCACTACTGCCAGTATTGGCCTGCCAATGTGCATAATGAGCAGCAAGGTACCATGGGTATAGGTCAGACATGGTGGGCTGGCCAGGATGCATCTGCACAGGGCATAGGGCACTGGCTGTGACATTGTAGTGCCAGGCCACCACCTACACAGACAGGGTGACCTCTGTATGTGCTGCTGGGGGAGCACTCTCACCCTGAGTGTGCAGTGATGACAGCATGGTTAGGCACCCCCATAGTGCTGTTCTGTGTTTCTCTCTTGTGATATATATGGGTTTCCTGTTGGGGCCTCCTCACAGAACTCTCTGCTTGTGTGTGCTGCCACCCCAGTTTTGGGTGCATGCATTTCCATCAGGGCTAACCAGCAGACTATTCACAGCTGGTATGTGTCTTGATGGAGTGCCTTGCAGCGGCTGATGGCTTGCTGCAGGTGAATATCAGATAGTGCTGGGGTGCATCTTTGGATATCCAGGCCTAAAGTCTGCCTGATATTGTGTTATGGATGTGTGTGGAGCTGCTTGGACTGCCCTGTAGGGTGTCTGTTCCCCAGCAGGACTGGGGTTTGATGGTCCACTTTGCTGCCATGGGGGGGTTGGGTAGGATGGGGATCTGTTGGTGGGGGGGGCCCTGTTTGCCACCCTCAGAGGGGGGGGGGGGGTACTTTGACCACCTAGGGGTCCATGGGGGTTTCCACTAATTGAGACAGACAGAGATATCCAACATGTTTCTGCAGCACCTTCCTATCTCACAGGTTAGTACTGTTTTGGAGCTCTGTCATGGCCTCATCACACTCTCAGGGTGAGCACAGTACCCGCACAATGTGACGGTGTGTAGCTACTCTTTGCTGGTAGTCCACCCGCTCAGGACCCCCTACCAGGCCGAGGTGCTGTGTGGGTGCACATGGACAATTCCCCCTACCAGGCCGGGTAGCTGTTATGGTGCATTCCCCATCTTGTGTGCATCTGTGGACAGCTGATTTGCATGTGCAGTGCACCATGGGTACGGGTGGCCTAACCCTATCCTGTCTACAACAGCAGACTGTCTGTGGGGTGATGTGCAGGCTCTCTGCAGCCAGCCAGGGGCTTGCTGTCAGCTATAGAGCTGTAGCCCAATGGTTACATCACTCCCTGTACAGCCAGAGGTCATGGGTTCAAACCCACAGTGGGGCCCTTTGATAGGGCTGTCCACAGCTTTATTTTTATTTACTGTACATATGTCTATGCCGGCAAAACCACACACAGCTTACTATACCCATTAGGTGCCTCTGAGGGTGCTTTATAGGGCTCCCTATAGGCCACCTTATGGTTGCCATCCATATAGGGTGCACTATACATTATCCTGTGTCGCAACATACATGGTGCCCTATAGGGGACATTCTAGGGTGCCTTGGCGGACAGTGCACTGTAACATGTGCCTTACGGGCATCCGTATGTTAACACACTGTGAGAGCGGGATTACTAGTGGTGGGAAATAAAATATATATGGAAGGCCTCCTACAGCACTCCTCACCATGATACATACTGCCCCAGCCAGCCATGTTCACTGGACACTGTGAGGGGTTGAACTCCTGGCCCCTGCACCATTGGTCAGTGTCCTAACCATTGTGCTGTGGCTCTGTTCCTGTGTTTGTGCATCCGCGCGCAGCCTTGTAGCCATCAGCGCGCCATCTTGTGGCGCACTAAATTAACAGCGCGCCGCCTTATGCCGCACAACATGGAAATGCCCCTAAAATAATGCCTCAGCCAGTTGTCTTCAATGGGCACTGTGGGGAATTGAATCCATGATCCCTGCACGAGTGGTCAGTGTCTTAACCATTGTGCTATGGCTCTGTTCCTGTTATTTGCACATCAGCACGCCACTTCTCCCTCCCACTATTGGACTGCCCCCTCACACATCAGCGTGCCGCCTTCTGCCCACCGGCTCGCCGCCTTCTGTTGCCCACATTTATCAGCGCACCGCCTTCTGCTGCCCAAACTTACCAATGCGCCGCCATCTGCCGCCCACACTAAACAGTGCGCCGCCTCATGCCATAATAAAAATAACAGTGCGCTGCCTTCTGCCGCCCAAAATTAATATGCCTCCTAACCACTTTTGCCCATAAATGTTGGTGCCTCAGCTAGTCTTTTTTGTTGAGTGCAATGGGGGTTTGAACCCCTGGCCCCTGCACCATTGGTCTGTGTTTTCACCGTTGTACTATGGCTCTGTTGCTTGGTTTTGCAGCAGCGCACCACTTAGCCTTCCTACGCGCTAATGTGAGCCCCGCACATTTGCGCGACGCACACACGTACGGTCCGGTTTTTTGCTTTTTTCTGCCTGGCCTGCCCACTCCTTATATGGCACCAGCACACTAACGGGGACCCGCACAGCAACGGAGTTTAGTAAACATACCCCATTGTGTGTTAAAAACAGCAGTGTGGTAAAAAAAAAAATACTCTGACTGCTTACTGCTGGTTGAGGCAGGGAATGGGCGGAAAGTAGCTATTTTTTTCAACTACAGCAGTTTTGGAGTTTAAATATTTGTAGCAAAGTTTGTGGCAGCTGTGAGGGTACTGGTTGTTTGGGTAGCCACCTGCTGCTGTCCATGCCCCCAGTAAGTGTAACAATGCAGGCTTCAACAGATGGGATGGGAGTGTAGGGGAAGAGTACAAGACGTTGCAGTCTTCAGGCTCCATAAAGCCACTATCCTCTCCTTAGTCCCCAAACACCCATGTGTTCCCCCAAACTGTATTAAATCCAAATATATATTTATTTATTTTATTTTTATTTTATTTGGCTGGATTTTTATACTGCCTTTCACCAGGGCAAAGCAGTGTACATTTCAACAACAGCATTTACAGAGAACAAAGAGAACTTATATACATATTCAAAATTGAACAAATGTAGCACTAGCTTATTTCATAACAGAGGAACTTATTTACATTGAGGTATGAGGCTTTATCTACAGGTTATCTGTATTAACAGATTATTTTCCTTCTGCTGGGGGGAGGGAGAGAAGGGGGAAAGGGGGAGAGAGTAGGGGAGAGGAATTATGTAATGGAGCCAAAATGTTCATTAAATAGGTAGGTTTTGTGGAGCTTTCTGAATGTGGGGAGTTCGTTCGTAGCTCAGAGATTTCCTGGTAGAGTTTCAGATTGTTGGAGCATATAATTCAAATGCCCTGTTGTAGGCATACTGGGTGCTTTTGATTTTCTCATGTGGTATATTTCGGATGTTTGTGTTTTGTCCTCTTGTCTTGCTTGTGTTGGAGGAGTTTAGTAGAGATCGGAGGCAGTGTGATGATTGGTTATTGGTAATTTTGAAGGTCAGAAGTAGGATTTTATAGCACATTTGGCTGAGTAATGGAAGCCAGTGGAGTTCATTTAGAATAGGTGTATTCTGCATCCATAGAACCCACTAGTCCTTCATTTCAATAACAGCAAAATAAACTCTATGGGGCATGTTTACTAAAAACCGCTAATTTGCGCGCCGCAAAATAGCGCACTAAAAGCGGTACTTAAGAGCGCTTAAACGCCCCGCAAACGTGCGATGAAGCCCCGCACACTTGCGTGTCACAGTAACGGGTGCCGCACAAGTACGGGCCCGCAAATGTCCGATAGAGGCGTGGAAAGGCTAACGGAGGGCGGAGGAAGGCCCCGGAGGGGTGGAGAGAAGGGGTTAATGGGCGGGGAAGGGGAGGGGAGAGGCGCCCCGCACATTATCGGTGCTGAATTTCCAAAAAAAAAATAGCGCGAGTGAATCACTCGCGGTAGAATGCATTTAAAGGGAAGAGAAACCATTTCCGTCAGCAATGTACAGCAAAACCGGGGAAACCTGCAAAACGTGAGCAGTGTGATACATGTGCACAGCCCAAAAGTGGAAATAAAAATAGAAAAGGGCCACAACAAAACATGTAAAACTAGTAATTCAGCTGGGGAACAGTTATAGTAATGGGCAAAACCAACAAACACACCCAGGAAAGCTCCAGCAAAAAGAAATGTTTTCTGGAAAGGTGTACGGAGCGGAGACTCTTCCAAAAACATTTCCTTTTTGTTGGAGCTTTCCTGGGAGTGTCTTCTATGGCTGCCCATTAATATCACTGTTGCCCAGCGTGGTGATATTGTGTCCCCCATTTGCCGTGGTCATTTCCGGGGTTTATGTGCACGTTTGTCACCAGACAGGGTGCATGTGCCCACAGTAAAAATGCGTAGAGCAGGGTTTGTGACTCCATCCTGCCAAGTTTACTACCTCCAGGGGCTGCACTGTCTCTGTGGCCATAGTGTGGTGCAGCGGACAGAGCCATTACCTCTAGGACTAGAGGGCCAGAGGTTCAAATCCCAGCTGGGGCACTTGCCAGCCCAGTCCCTATATTTTACCCACCACTAAACAAAGATAGCGCAGACACTCCTGTATTGCAGGGAACATAAGCATGGGGGAAACACCCATATTTTACCCAACACCGCACACACACCACAACAATGGGCATTACCTACAGCCAAGTCCCCCAAATGCAGTCCCGTACTGCCACATTGCAATCAGGTCATCTGCTTTTTCTGAGAGAAGCTCATGCCAGCATGTTGGCGGACGAGTACATGTGGTGCAGGGGGCAGTGGCTGCTAGCCACAGAAGACAGAGGCCTAGCCATGTGCAGGCTGGCACAGTCCACTGCAACAGACAGGCCTTGCCGGATCCACAGGCATGGACATTCCAGGGAATCTACCCAATCTGTGGCTACACGGTGGTGCAGTGCACACAAACAGTGCATGCAAGAACAGAAGGTCACAGGTTCAAAGCCCAGCTGGGGCTACTGCCAATCCTGCCCACATATTTTTCCCCACAACTACACAGTGATAGTAAGGACAAACCTTTCGTGGCGAGGACATATGCAATGGTACTACGTCTATCTTTTACCCCACTGAGCACAGACACCATGTACAGGGGCAGTACTTAGAGCAGCATCTCCCAAATGCAGTCCTGGTGGGCCACACACCAGTCAGGTTCCATGCTGCCACTCATACAAATGCCTGTGCTGTATATCTATGCACCACCCCCATGGCATGTAGATGTAGCTCATGCATATTCATGAGGAACAGCAGGAAAACCCGAACAGTGTGATGGAAACCTGGACTGGAGTTGGGAATCTCTGCCATAAAGCAGCAGCCAACAGGGCCAGACACACCCACACACACACCCACAGGCCCCATTGGCCAATGTCTCCTGGAGAGGCAGAACATTAGACCCTGCGTGCATCTCCCAATACTAGCACCTGCATACCTTAGCAATGTCACCCTACACCTGAGGTATACGGTACACAGCTCTGAGACGCTTGCTAGGAGTACTGGCAGATAGATATCCATACGTTATGCACATACTGCTAGTTGACCCCATCCGAACAATCTGTTCGGTGTTTGCGGTGCGTGCTCCAGCCCTTGCCTCTGACGGTGTTTACCACCCTGGGGAGTGACCCCCAGCAGTACTGCGTAGCATATCCATGTCTTGCCGTGCCCAGCACCGGTTTGGTGGGCAAGGCTAATTACCTCCTCAATAGTAGCACCATGATGGCATAGGTGTGGACTTGTGTGTCTGTCTATACAGTGGGTGTTGGCTGCAAGCCCCTTCCACAGCCCACACTGCCAACACTGTTGCCAGTATTGGCCTGCCAATGTGCATAATGAGTAGCAAGAGACCATGGGTATATCTCAGACAGAGTGGACTGATCAGGATGCAGCTGCACAGGGCATAGGGCACTGGCAGGGGCATGGTAGTGCCCGGCCAACACCTACACAGACAGGGTGACCTCTGTATGTGCTGCTGGGAGATGACGCTCACCCTGAGTGTGCAGTGACGGCAGCATGGCTAGGCACCCCCATAGTGCTATATTGTGATTCTCCCATGTGATATGTATGGGTGTCCTGTGTGTGCTGCCACCTCAGTTGTGGGTGCATGCATGTCCATCAGGACCGACAGCAGACTGTTCACAGCTGGTATGTGTTGTGATGGAGTGCCTTGCAGGGTGCAGTGGCTGATGGCTTGCTGCAGGTGAATATCAGATAGTGGTGGGGTGCATCTGTGAATATCCAGGCCTAATGTCTGTCTGATGATGTGTGTGGAGCTGCTTGGACTGCCCTGTAGGGTGTCTGTTCCCTAGCAGGACTGGGGTTGATGGTTCACTGTACTGCCATCAGTGGGGGTGGGGGTCTGTTGAGAGGAAGCCCTGTTTTATCCACCTGGGTGTCCATGGGGGGGGCCCTACTAACTGAGCCAAATAGAGATCTCCAAAATGTTTATGCAGCACCTACCTATTCCACAGGTTATTGCTGCTTTGGAGCTCTGACATGGCCGCATTCAGCCATGGCTGGTGTTGTGGACCTGGTCCTGGGCGCAACATCTCACACTCACACTCAGGGTGAGTAGAGTGACCGCACAATGTGATGGTGTTTAGCTACTCTTTGCCGTTTGTCCACCCACTCAGGACACCCTACCAGGCCAAGGTGCTGTGTGGGTGCACACGGACACTTCCCCCTACCAGGCCGGGGATCTTTAGGGGTGCATTTCCCATCCTGTGTTCAATCGTGGACAGCTGATTTGCATGTGCAGTGCATCATGGGTACGGGTGGTTCACAACAGCAGACTGTCAGTGAGGTGACGTACAGGCTATCTGCAGCCAGCCAGGGGCTACTTACAGCTATAGAGCTGTAGCCCAATGGTTACATCACTGCCTGTGCAGCCAGATGACATGGGTTCAAACCCACAGTGGGGTTCTGTGATAGGGGTGTCCAAAGAGTTATTTTAATTTACTGTACATATGTTGCTGCCAGCAATGACACCCTCAGCATACTGTACCCATAAGGTGCCTCTGAGGGTGCTTTATGGGGCGCCCTATAGGGCACGTTACGGTTGCCAGCCATATAGGGTGCACTATACATTATCCTGTGTCGCAACATACATGCTGCCCTATAGGGGACATTCTAGGGTGCCTTGGCGGACGGTGCACTGTAACATGTGCCTTATGGGCCACCTTATATTAATATGCTGTGAGAGTGCGTTTGCTAGTAGTTATCACAAAATAAAATTAAAAAGCCTCCTACAGCACTCCACAACATATAACATACTGCCTCAGCTAGCCTCTTTCACTGGCCATTGTGAGGGATTGAACCCCTGGTCCCTGCACCATTGCTCAGTGTCTTCACCATTGTGCTGTGGCTCTGGTCCTGTGTTTGAGCAGCAGTGCGCAGCCTTGTAGCCATTGGCACGCCATCTTGTGGTGCACAAAATTAACAGCACGCCACCTTATGCCACCCAACATGGGCATGCCCCTTAAAATAATGCCTCAGCCAGCTGTCTTCAATGGGCACTGTGGGGAATTGAACCCATGATGCCTGCACGAGTGGTCAGTGTCTTAACCATTGTGCTATGGCTCCATTCCTGTTATTTGCACATCAGCGCGCCACTTATCCCACCCACTATTGGGCTGCCCCCTCACACATCAGCGCGCCGCCTTCTGCCCACCGGCTCGCCGCCTTCTGTTGCCCAATTTCATCAGCGCGCCGCCCTCTGCCGCCCAACCTTAACAGCGCACCGCCATCTGCCGCCCACAATGAACAGTGCACCGCCTCATGCCGTATAAAAAAAGAGTGCGCCGCCTTCTGCCGCCCATAATCAATATGCCTCCTACACCACTTTTGCCCATAAAAGTTGATGCCTCAGCTGGTCTTTTTTGTTGAGCGCAATGGGGGCTTGAACCCATGGCCCCTGCACCATAGGTCAGTGTCTTCAACGTTGTACTACAGCTCTGTTGTTTGGTTACACAGCATCGCCCCACTTAGCTTTCCCACGCGCTAATGTGGGCCCCACACATTAGCACGACGCACACACGTACGGTCCGGTTTTTTGCTTTTTTCTGCCTGAACCGCCCACTCCTTATATGGCACACGCACACTAACGGGGACCCGCACAGCAACGGAGTTTAGTAAACATACCCCTATGTCTAACAATTGATGTTTCTGAGGGGGACTACAGAGCAAAACAGGAGCAGGAGGAGGCCAGTGGTGAATAAATGAAGAATACAGGGACAGAGGATTGTAAATCAATAGAACCTACCACTAAACCATTATTTTTACAGTTTATTTATTAATATGTTTAATGGATTATATTTATAGTTTTAGTCTACATTTTCAGTTCATTATGTCATTATTAGTCCTCTCCTGCCTGTTCTCCTCTCTTTTTATTCTTTTTTTATTCCTCTTTTTATTCTTTTAACTGTATTTATTTATTATTTTTTATCATGTATTTGCAATGTCATTTATTATGGAATTTCACATTATTCATGCATTATATTTATTTATTGGATTGTTCCCTCTTATATTTATATGCATTTTGGTGCATTTTGAGGCATTTTTGATGTATATCGCTGCTGTCTTATGTTTTTTACCTATAATTTATCAATCTTTATTGTTTATACATGACGTTTATTTATACATTTGTAACAATATATTTTTTCATCGTTTGTTTAATAGCATCACCCTTCCTGGGTTATGTTTTTAGACGTTCCTAAAGTAACATTGATATTAATTGCAAGTTTTTATTTTATTAATTATTTGCATGTCTTTTTATGTTTTGGTTTACTTTATTTATGTATTTACCTGTAGTTGAGCCATACCCCTGAAGACGTTTCACACGAAACACGGCCAGTGTCGGGTTTTGGCACCACTCACTCCCTGGATAATAAAGGCTTAGTTTTACCCTCTCTGCCACGTTTTTGGACTGGTGTTTGTGTCTGCCTATCCATGGCAGTTAGCTGTTTCCTTGTTGGATACAGAGTAAGAGACCACAAACTAAAAACAGAAATATGTAGATAAAAATTAAACCAAAGCCAGACTCTGCATGCAGTATGACATCAGAGAAATAGAAAGAGATACACCCATCTGGGCGGCAGCAGAATGGGATGGTGTTGATGGCAACAACACTAGAATTAAACTGCGAGGAAGAAAGGCCTGGCAATCTACTTCTCTATCTTTCCACAAAAACCCATTGGATAGTCACAACAAACAAATTTCACTATAGTGCTGGAAGATGGAACCCCCAGGTCGGAAGGCACTCATCTGGCTACTGGGAGGAGCTGAAGACTTTTCAGATTAATGCCAGAATTTATGATGTGGTTGGATCAAAGCTCTTGGGAAGTCTGACTGCTGAAGTTGAAAAAGAGCAAGCCACTCATGAATGTAGCAAAATATGATCTTGAGAATATACCACCAGAATTTAAAGACTGCCTGAAAAATCGATATGCTGCTTTAGATACAAATGACAGAGCTCCAGAAGAGTTATGGGATGACAACAAGAAAGTTGTGTTGGAAGAAAATGAGAAGTATATACAAAAGGTAAAACAAGCAAACACAGCCAAAATGGATGACTGAAGAAACTCTGAAAATTGCTCAGAAATGCATAGAAGCTAAAGCCAGATGAGAAAGAGAGGCAATAAAGCCAGAGGATAAAGAGAGGCAATCACAGAACTCAACAGAGATTTCCAACGTGCAGCAAGACAAGACAAGGAGAAGTACTACAAAGACACATGCTAGGAAAAAGAAGCAGAAACTATTAGAGGAAGAACAAGATTGTCTTTCCTAAAGCTATGAGAATTAAAGAAAAAATTCCAGCCTTGAATTGCAATGTTACAAGATGCTCAAGGGTCCATGTTGAATGATGCTGAGAAGATCAAGAAAGATGGAAAGAATATACAGAGTCATTATACGATAAAGATCAAGTGGACTAACAGCCATTTCAACCTCTGCCTTATGATCAGGAACCGTTGGTGATGAAAGAAGAAGTTGAAGCAGCAATGAAAGCTTTATCAAAGAACAAAGCACCTGGCATTGATGGCATTCCCACTGAAGTATTACAGCAATCGGATACAGCTGTTAACATAATTACAAAGCTCTGCCAGGAAATTTGGAAGACAACATCATTGCCTATTGACTGGAAAAGATCTTTGTTTATACCAATACTAAAGAAAGGGGATCCAACTGACTGTGGAAATTATTACAGAATCGCTCTGATTCTACATGTCAGCAAGATTCTACTCAAGATTATTCAACAGAGACCACAATCATACCTGGAACAAGAACTGCCTGAAGTGCAAGCAGGGCTCAGGAAAGGGCGAGGAACGAGAGACATCATCGCAGATGTGAGATGGATCCTTGAAAAGACTAAAGAATACCAAAAAGATATTGATATATGTTTTGACTACAGCAAGGCTTTTGACTGTGTAAACCATGAGAAAATCCGGGCCACATTAAGAAGCATGGGTATACCAGAACACCTGATCATTCTCTTGCACAATCTTTACATTGATCAAGAAGCAACAGTTCAAACGGAACAAGGAGAAACAGAATGGTTTAAAATCAGCAAAGGTGTACGCCAAGGCTGCATACTTTCCCCCTACCTGTTTAATTTATATGCAGGACAAATCA
The DNA here is from genome assembly GCA_033557465.1 of Ichthyophis bannanicus. Taxonomy (NCBI): domain Eukaryota; kingdom Metazoa; phylum Chordata; class Amphibia; order Gymnophiona; family Ichthyophiidae; genus Ichthyophis; species Ichthyophis bannanicus. Next base: position 785,356,458 of record CM066033.1, read on the forward strand.
TCAGAGAAGCAGAACTGTATGAAGAAACCAAGGTATGAAGATTGGTAGAAGACTTATCAACAACATTGCAATGCTGATGATACCACTTTACTGGCTGAAAATGAAGACGATCTGAAACATTTGCTTCTCAATATTAAGGAACATAAGCTTTAAAATGGGTCTACACCTTAATGTAAAGAAGACAAAGACCCTGACAACTGGCAGGATCATTGATGGAGAAGAAATCAAAACAGTGGACAACTTTAATCTACTTGGATCAACTATCAATAAAGAAACAACAAACAGTCAAGAAATCTGACGATGCATTGCTCTTGGCAGAATGAATATGAAGGACCTAGACAAGATTCTCAAGAGCAGAGATGTCTCTCTCCATACAAAGATTTGACTCGTTCAAGCCATGGTATTTTCAATAATGTCATATGGATGGAAAGTTGGACAGTGAAAAAGATAGGAAGAAAATTGATGCCTTTGAATTATGGTACTGGCAACAAATACTGTGTATCCCATGGACTGCCCGAAGAACAAACCAATCATTACTAGAGGAGATCAAACCTAAGCTTTCTGTAGAAGCTCAAATGCCAAGACTTCGACTTTCATACTTTGGACACATCATGCGAAGAGAGAGATCATTAGAGAAAGACACCATTCTTGGCAAGGTAGAAGGTCAATGCAAAAGAGTAAGGCCAGGAATGAGATGGATCAATACAATGACAGCAGCTATGGGTGCCACTCTGTCAACAATGAGCTGCCTGACTAAAGACCGAACACAGTTTAGGATAGCTATCCAGGGGGTCGCCATGAGTCGACACTGACTCGACGGCACTTAACAACAACACATTTCCTCCATACTGTGCAAAATATATAGACAACAAATGCTGGCATTTGGGGGTAGGGGGTGGTGTCTGGGTTCCCAGAACAGTGAAGTCCAAATTTGCAGGAATATAATGAAGGTACAGCCTGCTAGCAGACTTTAGGTCCCCTCCCAAATTTCTGGCAGATGTAGATTCCACAAACTGACATATTCCAGTCACTAAATAGAAAATAAAAATGTGTTTTTTCTACCTTTGTTGCCCGGTCATTTATTTTTCCCATCATGTTGGCCTAAGTCTCTGGGTTCTGCTTTCCTCTCTCTTAACTATTTTTCCAAGGTTTCCTGTCCATTAGCCATTTCTTCTCTCCTCCTGTCTTCACTTCCTCCCTTCCCTCAGTCTCTAACATTGATTTGTTCTTTTCCATTTGCCCCCATTTATTTTTCTGCTTTCCTATCAAATTTTCATTCCTCTTTCTTACCAACCACATCTTAAATGTCCCTCTTTTTTTTAGACTTCAGGCTTTCCATCTTTTCCTCAACCCAGCCCCTCCATCCCCTAGTCTCTCTTCTTCCCCAGCTTCTTATTTCTCAGTTTTTCACTAACTCTTCCTACTCGATCTCTCCCCTTGATGTCTAGCTTCTCTACCCTCTCCCTTTTACAAGTGTCTCCTCATCCACCTCAATGCAGTGTCTTTCTATCCAACATCTCTCCTCTGTGTCCCTATCCCTATCCTCCCCTCCCCCCACTGTGTCCAGCATCACCCTCTGTGTCTCTTTCCCCCTCTTTCAAGAATTTCTCCTATGTGTCCCTATCCTTATTCTCTTCCACCTCCACTGCCCATGCCCAGTATCTCCTTTACAACTACTACTACATGCCCACCCGGGCCGGGGTCTTGACCCCCATGTGTATATAGTTACCTGATTTTGTCCAAGTTAGATCACTTGTTCTATTGTAATACAGCGCAGCCTAGGCCGCAATGTATAAGTCACTGTTCCATGTAAACCGCACTGGTTTTAAATAGCACGGTATAAAAGAGACATTAAATAAATAAATAAATAAGTAAATACATAAATAAAATAGCTCTACAAGCCATACACAGTGCTGCACAAATACATGAAACAGAGAACTTACAATACATGCTCAAGAGAACTTACAATCTCCCTTTCTTATCTTTGTGTCCAGCATGCCCCTCTGTGTCCCTGTCCATACCTTGACCCCCCATGCCCAGCATTATCCATCCTAGTGTCCCTTTCCTATTCCACCCCCCTCCCCTCACTCAGCCATCAATTCTAATGTAGCGGCACAGTTAAGTTACAAAAAAGAAAGCACGGGGCCTTCCTGAAGCCCAAGCATGAATTGAGGTCACTCTGATGCATTTTACCTCCTCCGACATCCTCGAGGGGATGGGACGCATCAGAGTCATCTCAGTGAAGGGCATGGGTGGGCTGCAGGCAGGCCCCACACTCTCTCTGGTTTCTCTGTGCCTTTTAGCACTTTTTCCTCTTGCCCTTAAAAGCACTTTCATTCTCTCTTTTCTGCCACCTCCCCAACTGAACAGGCAGCATTTTTGCATTCCACCTCTCCCACAAACAGCACCTCTGCACTTTTTCTCTCCCCCTCCCTCAGACACTCTGGTTGCATCTATAATCATTTATCGTAATCCAAGCTGATTAACAACATTGTTACCTATCCTTGCTCCTACTCACAGCAACAGGCTGCAACAGTAACAGAGCAGGCAAAAAAAGCAACAGCGGGGGGCCCCTCTTCAAGTTCCAGGGGCAGCAGTAGAGGAAGGGGAAGAGAGACTATCCAACACAAGCAGTAGCGATGGCCCTTATCTCAGCATGCACAAAGTGGATGGGCAGCCCTCTTCAGATATGGTAGTTGTAGCTAGGGGAAAGGAGGAGGAGCGCTGGCATCAGCATCAGCAATGGCATGGCAGTGGAAGCAATGGGGGTGATAGAAGGAAAGCACAGCATCCAGAGAGATTTCCAAATGGCACGAACAGGCTGCTTCTCACACAAACATGCAAATCAGCCTGTTACTGTGCCTGCGTGCCTTTCCTACGGGCTAGTCACAGGAAGTTCCAGGGCCATTACAAGACGTTCCAGGCTCTCGCGGCACACTGCAAGTCTGCCGCAGCACACCGGTTGAGAAGCACTACATTAGACGGCCCTCTTTCAACAGTAGGAAGCACAAAAAGAGAGCAACGCCCTCACAGTTCGTAGGAAAAGAACCACAAGAGGCGAGTGGCGTGTGAAGGTCACAGGTGCCTTTATTTGAAAAAAAACCCTATGCATTTCAGCTGCTGCCTTCCTCAGGGAGTGCACAGCTAAAACAGAAAGATAATACAATCAAAAAATAAAATCATACATAGCAATCAAAATAATAAGTCAAATACATAAATAAATAAATAATTAAGAGAAATTAAAAGAGTATGTAAATACATAAATAAATAAATAAATAATAGTCATACAGTAAAACATGTCAGAATCATAAACCATTAAAATCATAGAACAAAGGGCAGGGGAAATATGAAAACACATATAAAACCTGACACTTGATCTGAAAACCCAATATAGTAAGAGAGATGAGGAGATACATAGGTATCCGATTATAAGGAGCCATACTCACTCTTGCACTCTTTGAAGAACTAATGTTACACAAAAGATACTCCTATTCTAACATCGTAAAAAATAAATGAAGAATGTAACATCATGACATAATTTATATGCAAGGACTAAAACAATGGAGGTATTGGAAAATGATGGAGGAAGGGGAACAACAAAAGTTCATTGTATTCCCTTTTTTTAAAAAGTAAAACACATGAGGAGGAGTTTCTTATAAAGAACATATTACATAAATTATTTCTATGGAAAGGACATTAGATCCAGGAGAAAGATGTCGGAGTCTAGATCATATTTGATAGGACTAATTATACAACATGTGGGAAGGCTGTAAACCAAAAGGTTGCAGAGCAGCCAATAGAAAAATATAAAACAAGATGTACAATTCTGCTTGAGAAACAGGCATAAACTCTTCACTGGTGCTGAGCGCAGAATGAACCGCCCTTTACTCCTCATCAGGCCTTGTGTTAAAAACCTGGCCTTCTGGTCTTCAGCACAATTCTCTGCCTCAACACTGCATAGCTAATTGCTTCATTACCATCAATTTAAATGACTTTAAATGTCACTGTGCTCTGCTGTCTGCTCAGAGGCTTTGCGCACAGTCAGTTTGTCCACTAAAACCAAGATAATCTGTGTGCAAAACCTAGCGCACTTTACTGCATCAGCCTGTAAGTGTTCTTAGTAGCATAGTAGATGATGGCAGATAAAGACCAATATGGCCCATCCATTCTACCCTGTAAGGTGATTAGGGCTGTACCTGCCACATAATGCAGGTTAATTTCCATTGGCTTTTGGGATGGGGAGGGGGGGAGATTGCACCTGCCACAAAGTTATTTTCTTAACAACCTGCTTAGACCAGAAAAGACAGTTGGGTTAAGCTCCCCAGCCAGCAGATAGAGGCAGAAAACAACAAGCTTCAGTGATATCATCACAAGTATCAAGACTGGTGTAGCCTTGGAACTTGTCAGTATTTTTCTACCTGCTGCACCATATCCACAAGCACTAGCAGACCACTTCCAAGCCAAAACCTAGCAACAGTTTGTACGGAACAAGGAGAAACAGAATGGTTTAAAATCATCAAAGGTGTACAACAAGGCTCTTACTTTCCCCCTACCTGTTTAATTTATATGCAGAACAAATCATCAGAGAAGCAGGACTGTATGAAGACAACTGAGGTGTGAAGATTGGTGGAAGACTCATCTAAAACCTTCACTGTGCCGATGATACAACATTACTGGCTGAAAGTGAGGACGATCTGAAACATTTGCTTCTCAAGATCAAGGAACATAGCCTTAAAATGGGCCTGCACCTTAATGTAAAGAAGACAAAGAGCCTGACAACTGGCAAAATCAATAAGTTCATCATTGATGGAGAAGAAATTGAAATAGTTGACAACTTTAATCTACTTGGATCAACAATCAATAAAGAAAGGATAAGCAGTCAAAGCAATGGTATTTGCAATAACGTCATATGGATGCGAAAGTTGGACAGTGAAAAAGGTATTCAGAAGAAAATTGATGCCTTTGAATTATGGTACTGGTGAGGAATACTGTGTATACCATGCATTGCCCGAAGAACAAACCAGTCAGTACTAGAGGAGGTCAAGCCTAAGCTGTCTTTAGAAGCTTAGACGACAAGACTTCGACTTTCATACTTTGGACACATCATGCAAAGAGAGAGATCATTAGAGACAGACATCATGCTTGGCAAGGTAGAAAGTCAACGCAAAAGAGTAAGGCCAGCAATGAGATGGATTGATACAATAACAGCAGCTGTGGGTGCAACTCTGTAAACAATGAGCTGCCTGACTGAAGATTGAAATTATACAAGTAACTCTTGGTCAACTTCCAGAGTGATAAACAACACTCAAAATGTATGCAGTGCTCACTCTATTCCAACATAAGTAAACTATGAAATTCTATTTCAATAACCACTTTTCTCTCCTATTGTGGGAATTTCCAAATATTATGGGATTTTTAAACTGCTCCCATATGCAAACATTGCTGGGTAATGCACAGACGGTCTCAGACTTGTTGGCACTGTATTATAGACGTTATGACTTATCTATTATCGTGCCTAATAGCATCAAGGACCTGTCCGGCAAGTTTTCACTCCCACAAGTTGAACTTCCAAAAAATCTTGCTTTAACTTATAATTTATAAATTTTTAGCTTTAAAGTGCTCCCCAACGCCTGCCATTGGCACCCTTTCCTGCGTTTCACTCCTTCTGGGTTTCTTCAGGGGGACCCACAACTAAAAACAATCAAAAGATCAAAAAGTTTTCAAAAACATAACAGAACTCTCATTTTCACGTTTACCGATTAAAATCTTCAAACCACATAAAACAAGCTACCACATACCATTCAAAGCTTGTAGACAGATGCTGCAGACGCTATTTTCCTAAGGAATCTCTAAAGTCAGTGAATGTTCAAAAAAACACCACACAAGCGGAGTATCAGTGAGAACTCCTCTATTATACCTTACTCCGCCGACGTCATCTTCAAGTTCACTCAACTGTTCTCACTTTGTAGTAGGATCCATCACAGACATGCTCCCCAGTCTATATACGTATTAAGGTCCCCTGGTGTCAAAGTGTTCAGAGTAAATATCCAGCATCTTTGATCTGTAATGTTTGATCTTGTGATTTCCATTTATTCCCAGAGGAACCGTCTCAATGCAAAAACATCGCAGATCTTCAAATTTGTGGTCTCTTCTAAACAGTGTTGCACTATTGGCGCCATCATGATCTTGCATTTCAACTGGCTCTTATGTTCCATCATCCGAGTTTTAAAAGCTCTGATGGATTTCCCTATATAAAATAAATTACATGGGCAACATATTGCGTAGACCACTGATGTGGTCGCACAAGACGTATTATCGCTTAAAACATAATGTTTTCCTTGGTAAGTGAAATTCTGAATCTCATCAGTAATATTACAAATTTCACACTGGCCACATTTTCTGTGGTCCCTCATTGAATTCTTATCATTCTCAGTTATCTGTGCCGCAACACCGCCGGACTTAACTTCTCCTTCAGATTCTTATCCCTTAACCAAACACATCGTATTTTTCGCTCTTCAAGACCCGAAATATTACTAAGAACATTAGCATGTTTTAAGATTATCTTCCGTATTTTAAAACTCAATGGGGAAAATTTGGTGATTAAATTAACATGGCTGGTATCAACCATTTTCTCATTATTGCTGTTTACCACATCTCCGATCAGCCATGATCTCTCATTGTATAATGCTCTTCGATATGCTTGCCGAATCACTTTCTGGGGTAGCCTCTTTCACAAAAGTTGTTAGATAAAATCAATGATTGTTTTTTAAAATCTTGTATTTCAGAGCAATTTCTTCTAAAATGCAAAAACTGTGAAAAGGGCAAACTATCTTTAAGTCTCGTGGGGGGTGTGCACTACTATAGTGCAAAAAGGTATCCCGAGCCATAGGTTTCCTATGTACCGACATAACCAACCCTTGCCGCCCTCTTTCTATAGAGACATCCAAAAAAGTGATAATGTTAATATCAGAAACATGGGTAAATTGGATATTAGAGTCTAATCCATTCATCCAATTAATGAATATCAACAGCAAATCCTGGGAACCCCTCCATAATAAAAAAATGTCGTCAATAAAGCGACACCACATCTTTATGTTGGTACCATATGGAGATGAAATAATCCATTTCTGTTCATAATTCCCCATGAATAAATTAGCAATGGAAGGGGCACAAGTAGCTACCATTGCTACTCCTGACACTTGTTGATAAAGCACTTTCTCAAAAATAAAATAATTTTGAAAGATAGTAAATTTTGCTAATCTCAACAAAAAGCACAACTGTTCTTCTGACAAATCTCCACGATGTCGTAGAGATTGTTCTACCATTTCATATGCCTGTGCTTGAGGTATGCTCGTGTATAAGGCTGTGACATCCATTGTTACTAGGATGATGTCTGGATCAGTAGCCCAATGAGCCAATAATTCTAAAAATGTGTAGTGTCCCTTATATATGATGGGATATCAATCAATAATGGACAGAGATATGAATCAATAAAGACCAAAAGTGGTTCCAATAGGGTACCCCTAGTAGAAACTATAGGTCTACCTGGGGGTTGATCTACATTCTTATGAATCTTCGGGACAAGATAAAACCGCGCAATTGTAGGGGCTAAAATATTCAAAAACTTCCATTCCTTTTTTGAAATCACCTTATCATGTAAGGCAGTCAGCATAAGTTCTTTAATCTGAATCTGAAGAGTACTGGTAGGGTCATTCTGTAAAATATGATAAGTTGAACGATCTGACAGTTGCCGCAAAGCCTCTGCTACGTAGTAGTCATGACTCTGGACCACCATTGCTCCTCCTTTATCGGCTTTTCGGATGACGATATCAGATCTAGTTTGTAATTATTTTAACGCCAAACGCTCCTTCACTGCTAAAACTCTTTGAAAATGACAACATTGTTTTTCCAAATCTGTTACATCTTTTAACACCAGATCTTTAAAAATTGAAAGAGCCGGGTGTATCTGACCTGGTGGGGACCATGTTGATTTAAAAGGCAAAGATGTTCTTCATACATCTTGAGAAACTATGTCTTCCTCTTGTTGAGATTGAGAAGCAAAATAAATCTTTAAATTTAGCTTTAGCTTTCAAATCTGATAGTAGGTACATAGGATAAACCTTTGTTTAATATGTTAAGCTGGTCTATTGATAATTCTTTATCAGACACATTTACTACAGGTCACCACTCACTCGTCTTCCATCTATTGATTTCGACGTGAGTGTTCCGCTCTCGGTACTTCCCTCTGTACCCTTCCCTTTTCTTTTGCTTCTGTTTTTCTTCATCTTTATCTGAAAAACCTTCTTTAGATGATTTACTAGAATCTGTATTGCTTGCTTCATCCGAGGTCATTTGCACTTGTCCACATTAAATTTCATCTTCCATTTGGATGTCCAGTCTTCCAATTTATCAAGGTCCTCTTGCAATTTTTCACAATCCTCTGGAGTTTTCATAGCTTTGAATAATTTTGTGTTATCTGCAAACTTGATTATCTCACTTGTTATTCCCTTTTCCAGGTCATTTATGAATATGTTAAAAATCAGCGGGCCCAGCACAGATCCCTAGTGTACTCCACTATTCACCTTTCTCCACTGGGAAAATTGGCTATTTAGCCCTACCCTCTGCTTGCCTCCAATCCCATGACTTTTTAATTTCTGCAAGAGTCTCACATGAGAGACCTTGTTGTCCTTGCAAAATGTAGTGACTGATCTCCCAAAGAAATGTCTCGCCGGTGAATATTTGAAAAACAGTGGCACAGACTGAATCCCTTTTTCAAGGGTTTTGGTCACATTTGTTCGTTTTTTCCATGGAAGCAGTGGCCAAACTGCAGGATCAAGATAGGAAGTGCTATCAGTTTGAAGCCTGCATTTCCAGACTTTAGACTCAAGCAGGAATGTTGCAAGCCACTAGTGTGGCAAATGTTAAATACAGTTTTTCTCTACATTGTCACTTAGAAATGACTGATAGATCTGGAGTGAAGAATTTACACTTTTGGAATTGTTGATTGCACTGTATGTTGTTAGTTTTGGAATTATGTTTGTGAGTGTCTATTGTGTACCCTGCTTTGAGTCTGTTGTAAGGGCAGGCTAAGCATCCAAATAAATGAAATTAAATTTTCCTAAAGCTAGGCTACTGTTATCATTGAGAGTGTTACATTTCCCTTTTGTTAACAACATTAATATTTGTAAGGCCTATTACATTTCTTCAGTGAAGATTTTAGAAGCTAGCCAGAGGGTGGCTTTGATGTGGTTGATTCACCACTTACAGTAGTCTAGAACTGTCAGCTTTTCTGAAATCATCTTCAGATATTATTTCTACTAGAGCAAACCTTCTTGGTGACTTTTTCTTTAGAATCTGACAAAATTAAAGCATATTTTCATAAAAAGATGGAATTATTCTGTGAACTAAAGTATCTTTTTCCAGATGTTTTTAGGGAAACAGGTCTGGAGTAAACATTTTTTCCAACTGAGGGGCAGAGTTAGATCTGGGAGTTGCTTTCTTTCTAAGTTTTTCCTGTAAATGGTTACATGTGAAAGGGGCAGATACACCTTTGAGGAGTCGGTGCAGCTGTGAGATTTCCTGTAGGGTAAAGCCACAGACAAATAAATTACTTAGATGTTCTGATGGGAGGAGGACTTGAGGATTGCAGTATAAAGCAGAAGATTTCTGTTTGTCGTTCTTATTGGGTTATGTCTCTACTGGAAATAAGTAGAGAAAAGATTGCTTCGGTTTGGTTTATGTTCCTTATGAGACAATTTGTCTGCTGTTGCTCTGGATTACTTTATGATTCATTTATATAATCTGTTAACATTTTTATAAACTAAAAAAAAAAATTAAACTGAGAGAACTCATAAAGCAGTCCATACTCGGAAAAACCTTCTTTTTTTCCGAGCTCTATGAGAGTTATGCATGTCAATCACGACAGATGATGTCATCCACTAGTATGGCTGAGTCATCCTGCTTATAAGTAGAGAAAGTGAAAAATGCTGAGTAAGCCACTATTTACAGCAGTGCTTCAGCTGGCCTTGTGGCACGTCTATAATTAGCAAGTAATATGTTACCATGCTACTACTGTCACAGTAGGGTTTATCACTACCAAAGACATGTGTCTCTCTGAATTTTTATAGCATTTACAATTAGGATCAGATTTGTAATGCCTGGGACTCTCTGCCATCCTGGCTGCGCAGAAACATTCCCATAATATTTTTTCCCATTCTTTTCTCTTTTGCTGGACCTATTGGCAACAACGACATAAGTCTTGGCCCATGTGTAGAAACAAAATATATGTGAATGGTTTTCCAGTGTTAGCTGGTTTTATGCCGAAGGCAAATAAACGTGTTATCACTTTTATACTCTTACCACATCTGCTTCCTACACAGAAAAATTCCATGCCTGTAACAACTATGCTAATTACTGTTTGGGCCTTAACTTCAAATCTTTAAATGCGTAATGTTGAATACTTTTTAGTCCGGTCAGGAAATCTGCAAAGACACATTTCTCCTATCTGCTGCCAAAGAGAATGCCTGCTTTTAATACGTGAAAAATAAACCAGATTTTCACTTTTAGAGAACCACATTTTTACAACTCTTATTGGACATCTAAAGAGTCCTAAATTACCAATACAGGCTGTCAGGAAATTTCTCATTTTAGATACTTTTCATTTTCTTTCTGGATACTCTTCTTTGGGCAGTTCAGCAAGGTAATTATTATAGGGCATTATTTACTAAAACATCATAAAATGCATATTATTATTGCACTTTGAATGAGCCATTCATGAAAGACTGTAAAGGCCCGATATTCAACAGGCATTTACATGATTTACAGCCCAGTAAACTGTGTAAATGCCTTAAAACAGGATATTCAATGGTACTTACACAGTTAGTGCCATTGAATATCTCCTTCTAACTCCGCTATGTGCCCCAATGCACCCCAATGCGTGGTTAGTATCGGGGCATGTCGGAGGCATTCTTGGGCGAAGCGGAGCTAACGACAAACGATAACCAGGCAGCAGCGATATTGTATGCTGCCTGGTTAGTGATCTCTGCCAAAAAGATAGGGGAGGAAAACCCTCGCTTATCTTTCAGCACAGGAACTAACCTGGCAGCATACAATATCGCTATTTCCTGGTTACCTAATGCAGTTTCCGGCATGTGCGGCGATCCCCAGATATTCATTGCCGGGGCCGCATATGACCCTGTCATTGAATGTCCAGGATTAAGGGTCAGTGTCTCGCCGTAGCGGCGCATAGCCTGCCCAGAAGAATATTGGGCCCTAAAGCTTTTAGGGAATAGTTTTCAAGCAGCCTGCATATATACATGGACTTTGTGCTAATTTTCAGAGAGAAATTGAAGATTCTCTTTGAAAAATAGCATGTAAAAATGCAAATGCTTAAAGAACCAAAGTTTCCAATGAGGCTTCAGTAGAAAATGTCATACATACACAGACCAAATCACAAACACAGAAACACAATGACAGAAAAAGCCCAAATGCCCTTCCATATGGACCACTAAATTCTACAGTCTTACTCTCTTTCCTTCTGAGATCTTCTGTTTGTCCCATGCTTTCTTGAATTCAGATACAGCTTTTATCTCTACTATCTCCACTGAGAGACTATTCCATGCATCTACTACTCTTTCCATAAAGAAATATTTCCACAAATTATTCTTGAGTCTATCTCCTTTCACCTTCATCCTATGCCCCCTCATTACAGAGCTTTCTTTCAGTTGAAAGAGGCTGTCCTCTTGTGTATTTATGCCACAGAGGTATTTAAACATCTCTAGCATATTTCCCCCTTCATCTTTGTTCCAAAGTATATATATTGAAGTCTGTCCCCATGCCTTATGGTGAAGCCCACTGACCATTTTGGTGGCCACCTTCTGCACCAACTCCATTCTGTTTGTATCCTTTTGAAGGTGCGGTCTCCAGAATTGCACGCAATACTCCAAATGAGGTCGCACCAAAGACTTATACAAAGGCACTATCACTCCCTTCTTGCTGGCCATTCCTCTCCCTATGCACCCAAGCATCCTTTTGGCTCTCTCTGTCACCTTTTCTACCTGTTTAGCCACCTTAGGTTCATGAGAAACAATCACACCCAGGTTCTGCTCTTCTTTCCTGGACTGAAGCACTTCACCCCCTATACTATATACTGCACACAGCATTTTTTAGCATTAAATCTCAGCTGCCAAATTCTTGAGCACTCTTCAAGCTTCACTAAATCCCTCCTTATGTTATCTACATCTTCCTGGGTGTCTACTCTATTGGCAAAGAGACAAACCTTACCTGATAGCCTTTCTGCAATATCACTAACAAAAAATGTTAAAAAGAATTGGTCCAAGGACAGATCCTCATGGCACACCACTGGTAACATCCTTCTCAGAATAAGTGCCATTTATCTATATCCTTTGTCTCCTCCCACTCAACCAATTTCTAACCCAGTCAGTCATTTTAGGGTCCATTGCTAGGGCATTCAATTTCTGTATAAGGTGCCCATGTGGAACAGTATCAACGGCTTTACTAAAATCCTATAACCGGGTAGCCAGACCCGGCACTCCCCCCTTTTCCTTCAAGCCCTTAGTTTCCCCCCCCCCCCACCCCACACCCTTTCCTGAACACTTCCCATTTCAGCTTTCACAGATTGCACAGACGCCAAGTATGGTGACAACTGGTCGCAGCTTTATTTCAGCAATTTTCCAAACAATAACAGTAACAATGATCTCAAAACCCCCTCCCCCCCACCAGCGGAGCGTTGTGTCACCAGCCATGCTACTAGCAAAGCGACCTTGCTTCCGCTCCAGCCAAGTTCACACCACCGGCAACGTTCCGACTACCCCTATCCGACTTCGCCATATTACTAGCAAAAGTCTTCCAGGGGCAGTCCGGGCCGAGGGCACCCCGCCCCCGTCCCGAGTCGCCAAAGGCTCCGGACCCCGGAAACCTCCGGGATCCCACCTCACCCCCCCCCCCCCAGCTGCGACACCCCGACTCCAGCCCCATCACAAAAGGCTGGGTGGGCGGGTGGGCTGCCGAGCCTCCCGCCAGACAGCCTGTGCTCTGGCCCGATATCGCACGCCAGAGCACATGGCAGCCTGCCCGTTGATTGGCTCCGCTGGCTTGCCTTTACCAGCGGAGCCAATCAATTTAAACCACGCGCCCTGTGCACGGCCCAGCGCGGCACCCGCACCGCTGGCGTACACGAGCAGGGTCCCGCGCCAGGCAGAGCACCCGGTTACGGGCAGGCGCCGGGCAGAGCACCCGGTTACGGGCAGGCGCCGGGACCCTGCCCACGCCTTTTTACGTACACAACATCTAGGGGCTTGTCTACAAAGCCGCGGTAGCGGTTTCCGATCATTATCGGAGCCATGGCCTCATTGATTTCAATGGGGCCGCGGCTCCGATAATGATCAGAAACCGCTACCGCGGCTTTGTAAACAAGCCCCCTAGAGTTCTCCCTTGGTCCAACTTGCTGCTCACCCAGTCAAAGAAATTAATGAGATTTGTCTGACAAGACCTGCTTCTTGTAAAACCATGTTACCTTGAATCCTGCAATCTATTGGATTCCAGAAACCTTACTATTCTCTGTTTTAGCAGCCTTTCTATTAGTTTACTCACCACAGAGGTCAGACTAACCAGCCTGTAGTTCCCAATCTCATCCTTACTTCTGCTTTGTGTAAAGGGCCACATGTGCCTTTTTCCAGTCCTCTGGGACCACCCCAGATTCTAAAGAAGCACTCTCAGATGTATCCCATCCAGCCCAATTGCTTTGTGTATTTTTTAATTTACTAGTTTTTCGCGAACACATTCTTCTGAAAATCGATCAAGATCCAGTTCACTTCTATTCCTATTTGTGTTTTTTTCTGAGGTCTTGCTCCTAGCCCTTCATCTGTGAACACAGAACAGAAATATTTGTTAATCAATTCTGCTTTATCCTCATCAGCTACTACATACTTCTTCCCTTCACCCTTCAGTCTCATAATATCACTTTTGCACTTCCTTGCCTCATAAGCATATCTGAAAAATGTTTTATCCCCCCATTTTACTGCATTGGCTATTTTTTCTTCCATTTGTATCTTTGCTTTCCTGACTACTTTCCTAGCTTCTCTAAGCTTTTCTGAATATTGATGCTTGTCTTTTATCTTGTATTTTATGAAGACCGCTCTCTTTTTCTTTACCTATTCAGCTACTTCTTTCAAGAACCATGGTGGCTTCCTTTTCCTTTTGCATTTGCTTACTTTACTAATAAAAAGGTTTGTTGCCCTTAAAATATCCCCTTTCAGTTTCGCCCACTGCTTTTCTACATTTTCCAACTGTCCCTATCCCGCTAATGACTGCTTGAGGTATTGCCCCTTCTTGGCAAAGTTAGCTTTCCTAAAGTCTAGGACCCTCACTTTTGACTGGACTTTATCAGCCCTAGTGCTAATACTGAACCACACCATCCATTGATCACTGGATGCAAGATGATCACCCACTATAACATCAGAAACACTCTCTCCATTTGTTAGCACCAAGTCCAGTATGGCCCCCTCACATGTAGGCTTTGTTATCAGCTGCCGGAATACTTCTCCCTGTAAAGAATCCAGTATCTCCCTACTTCTAAATGACACCACAGCAGGAATGTCCCAATCAGTATCTCCACAAAAAATCCTTCTGTAATTAACACAATATCTTGCTCCCACAAATCACAAAAGGGGCACCTCTATGTGCAAAAAATGTGAAAAGGTCTATGGAACCATCAGAATGGAGCCATGTTGGTGCCAATATCACCTTGCAATCTTGCTCTCCAGTTTCAGTCATCAGTTCCTTGATACACCTATGCATTGCCACCAAATCATGTAAATATCATTTTGTTAGTTTCATATTATTATTTGTGTTTTTCTTTTTCTTATTCTTATAATTAAACCAGCCATTCATCAAGCCTTTCAAACACAATGTTGTCCCCTCTGTTATACTGTCTGAAGGAGCAGGCAAACCTTTTGTTAACTGGGTGGGTTCATATACACAGTTATATCGACATTCACACCATAGTGTGCATACATCAATTCCACTTGCGAAAAATAGTAGTGTATCACATTTAGAAATCTGCATATAAATTGAAAACATTCAAATACTGCTGCATAAATGAATCAAACATTTCAATTCATACTTATCTAAGGCACCAGTTCACACCAACACTACTATTACAAGTGTCACATTTACATGCGTTGGTTCCAATCTATTTACCCGCAGGTTTCGAATATCTGTGTCAGGGTTCAGTGTCAGAAAAGCAGAGCTCAGAGCAGAAGTTTGAAATTCAAAGCAGCAAGCTTCAACAACAGTGGTGGACTCCTAAGGCGAATAGACGCCATTAAATCATATCAGAGTTTCAACATCAAAGTCCCATGACTAACACAGTGACATCACTGTTCTTCCACTTTCCACAATCCTTTTAAATTTCATCTAGATTTAGTTCATAATTATTAGAAATTTAGAGGTTCAGCTTTATCCTCTGTATACTTTCATCCAGACTGAGAATCACACTTTTCAGACAGAGCAACCTAGGCATGTTGATCCATTTTAAAGTGAGCAGATTGCTCGAAAATTCTTATCTTAGGGGGCATGTTTACTAATCTGCGTTAACTGCTAACGTGTGCTATCTGACTGCGGTAGCAACTAACACGAGGCGACTGCAGACAATGTAGAGATTTTCTGCGCTATTTTCAGAAAGCGTGTTTTCTGCAGGAGTGGTTGGGATTGGGGCAGAGAGTGGGTGTGCCCACAGTGCATGGTTACGGCATGCCTCAACAGCATATGGTAGGGTCGGATTTACAGACAGCGCGGGTGCAGCTACCACTGCCTCAATGGGTGGTGTTAGCTGCATACACAATTCTGCCTGACCACATTCTTTGCACTTTTCATGCGTTATCTGCTGGGAAAATGCTGTGCACACCCCCAACAGATAACATATGGCTTTTGCAGCTAGCGAGGCACTATCTGCACTTTTTTGGTGTGTCAGCTGCAGAAGCCTAATGTGCTTTAGTAAACATACCCCTTAGTAAAAAGCATCTAAAAGCAGGTTTTAACATATCTGGTACTGCATCTCCCTTCCCGCAGTGGTTAACATCCTTCCCCCCCCCTCCCCCACCCTCAATAGCCTGATCTATCCTCCCTACCTCTCCAAACTAAGAGCTATCAAGAGGTTCCCAAATCTATCTCTCTACTACTGATCTTTCTTCTGCTTTCCAGTCCCGGATCTCTTGCTGTCTCTCTGCCATTGCTGCCTGGATGTTCCATCGTCGCCTGAAATTGAACATGGCCAAGACTGAACTTCTCGTTTTTTCTCCTAAAATTTCCCTTTCTCCTTCTTCTTTTTCAGTCTCTGTTGATGGCTCTGTTCTCCAACCTGTTTCATCTGCTCGCAATTTGGGTGTTATTTTTGACTCTTCGCTCTCTTTCTCCTCTCATATCCAACTCATCGCTAAGACCTGTCACTTCTTTCTCTTCAACATCGGCAAAATCCGCCCCTTTCTCTCTGGGCTCACTACTAAAACCCTCATCCATTCCCTAATCACCTCCCACCTTGATTATTGTAACCTCCTTCTTGCTGGTCTCCCTCAGTCTCATCTCTTCCCTCTTCAGTCTATTCAGCACTCCACTGCCCATTTGATTTTCCGTCAGCCTCGTTTTGCCCACATCACTCCTCTCCTCAGATCTCTTCACTGGCTCCCTATCCATTTCCATATTCACTTTAAGCTTCTCCTTCTGACCTATAAGTGCATTCACTCTGTGGCTCCTCAGTACCTTTCTTCTCTCATTTCTCCCCATTTCCCTCCTCGTGTACTCCGTTCTTCTTCACAGTTGCTTCTTGCTATGCCCTTCTCCTCTATTGCCAACTCCATATTCCGCTCTTTTCACCTTGCTGCTCCCTACACTTGGAATAAACTTCCTTTGTCTATACGTCAGGCATCTTCTTTGCCCCTCTTCAAACTCAAGTGAAAAGCTCATCTTTTCACTTCTGCCTTTAGCTCTTGATTTTGCTGTTCTCCTTCCTTCCCGTCTTTTATTTCACCTTTCTTTCTTCCTCTTACACTTGTTCTTACCTCTTTCCTTTGTCCTGTCTCTCCTGCTCTTGCCTCTTTGCCCTTGTTCTTATCTTTTTTTCTACTCCTTTTCTTGCCTTGTCTTTTTAGATTGTAAGCTCTTTTGAGCAGGGACTGTCTTTTTGTGTTTTCATTGTACAGTGCTGCGTGTGCCTGGTAGCGCTTTATAAATGCTTAGTAGTAGTAGTAGTAGTAGTAGTAGTAGTAGGTTCCAAGTTTTGATGTTCTCCCCAGCCTATAGAGCTGCCTTGCTAGGTGTCACCCACTATTTCTTCCTCTCTGTTCTACTACAGAAACCAAGTTGGGCAGAATAGATACCTACTCCCTTCTAGCTTGCTCAATCTGGTACTTAAAATAGTGCTGACTGACCTGACGTGTTTTCTGGCCCACATTACTCTTTATCTTCTTCTACTCTTTTCTCTCCTTCTACTTGCAAAATACAATTTAATTGTAAAGCATTTACAATATGCAGTACCTAGAAATGCATGAACTCTAACATTCTTGAACTAGTTTGATGAATTTACTAGAATTTTAAAATGAATTCAGCAAACTTAAAAATATTAAAAAGGACATGAACCCCTCAAAATGCCAAATTAACATCAAAGTATGAGCAGATTCATCTGAGTCAAAGGTCTGTATCAGGCAGATTCCATGTGGATTCCTGCAAATCTAGTTAACCTTTCTGTGATCCTTATCATAATTAGACAAATTTCCCCAATGAATCTGCTGAAAATCTCAAAATTCAGCCAAACTTGAACCTGGCTGAAATTTGCCTAGTTCAGGATTGGCTGCAAAATTTCCACACAAGCAGCTTCTGCCCGAGTTTCCTGACCCCATTTGAGTCATCCTCTCAGTCAGAGTAACAAATTATTTCATGCTCTGTTGGTCATACTGCTTGTGATATCATTAAATATCACACGTCTTGCATGAACCAATCAGATCTTACTCCATGTCAACACAGCTCCAAAAATGGCTGCTTCTAAAGACAGAGGGGAGCAGCTAACCAAACATAAATCATAGTGACTTCTTAGTAAATTTTTGAAATAAAAGATAAATACTGCTCCTTGTACTTCTATGGTGTGTAAAGGTTAGGGCTTGTTGAGAGCAGAGCCCACAGGTCTCACTGAGGACATTGTTCTTGCAATAATCTTTCCAGTTGTTTGTTTGCAGGACTCAAAAGTGCTGGTAACGGATTTGTGGAAAGTGAGATTGAAAAAGTGAAAATGTTAAACAAATACTTCTGCTCTCTTTTTACTGGAGAAAATCCTGTAGAGGACCACCAGTGATTGACAAATATACAAATGGTAATGCAATAGATACCACACCATTCACAGAAGATGATGTGTTTGAACAGCTTGCAAAACTGAAAGTGGCCAAGTCCATGGGACCGGAAGGGATATATCACAGGGTACTGAAAGAGCTCAGAGAAGTTCTTGCAGGGCCGTTTAAGGATGTTTTTAATAGATCCTTGGAGACAGGAGAAGTTCCACAGGACTGGAGAAGTGCTGATGTGGTACCTCTTCACAAAAGTGGCAGTAGGGAAGACGTGACAAACTACAGGCCAGTAAGCCTTACCTTGGTCACGGGAAAAGTAATGGAGGCGCTTCTGAAAGAGAGAATAGCAGACTTCCTCGAAACCAACAGGTTGTATGATCCGAGGCAACATGGTTTTACCAAAGAATGATCTTGCCAAACAAATCTGATTAAGTACTTTGACTTGGTGACCAGAGAACTGGATCAAGGGCATGTGATGGATGTGATCTACCTAGATTTCAGCAAAGCCTTTGATACAGTTCCTCATAGGAGTCTTATCAATAAACTCAACAGCTTGGGAATGGGTCCCAAGGTGGTGAAATGGATCAGAAGTTGGTTGACTGACAGATGATGGAATGTGACGGTAAGTGGAACTCACTTAGATGAAAGGAAGGTGAGCTCCAGGGTTCATTCCTGGGACCAGTACTATTCAATGTATTTGTGAGTGATATTGCTAAAGGACTGAATGGAAAAGTCTGTCTTTTTGCAGATGACACGAAAATTTGCAGCAGAGTGGAGTCCCCTAAGGGAGTGTTTAAAATGAGGAAAGATCTACAAAAGCTGGAAGAATGGTCTAATGTGAAGAAGTGCAGTGTCATGCACTTGGGAAGCAGAAAACCAAGGGAATTGTATGCGATAGGGGGTGAGAGGTCGATATACACGGACCAGGAGAAGGACCTCGGAGTGATTGTTTCTAAAGATCTCAAGGAGGCGAAAAAGTGTGATGAGGCGGTAGCAAAAGCCAGAAGGATGCTGGGTTGCATACAGAGAGGAATTACCAGCAGAAAGGAAGAGATACTAATGCCACTGTACAAGTCGCTGGTGAGGCCTCACTTGGAATATTGTGTTCAGTTTGGGAGACCATATCTCGTAAAGCACATAAAAAGGCTGGACGCGGTTCAGAGGAAGGCAACGAAAATGATTTTGAGCCTGCGTCAGAAGACTTATGAGAAGAGACTTGAAGACCTAAATATGTACACTCTGGAGGAGAGGAGGGACAGGGGAGATATGATTCAGACCTCTAATTATTTAAAGAGTATTAATGATCAAATAAACCTCTTCCAAAAATGGGGAAGCTGTAAAACTAGAGGTCATAACATGAAGCTGCAAGGGGATAAATTGAAAGGCAATGTCAGGAAATACTTTTTCACTGAAAGGATGGTGGATGCTTGGAATGCCCTCCCGATGGAAGTGGTGGGAGCAAATACAGTGACAGAATTCAAAATGGCATGGGACAGACACAGTGGATCCCTTTATAGCAACAGGATAAAATCAGAATAAACATAACTATCTCTTATATCTCAATAAATAGGGGTGATCTGCACGGAGCGATGGGTACACCCCTAAACAAAGGCATGGGGAGGAGTGACCTGCACGGAGTGGCAGGAGCACCTACTCTTGCCACCTTGCTGGGCAGACTAGATGGACCATACTGGTCTTTATCTACTGTCATATATTATGTTACTATGTTATCCCCGTGCACGTTTACAGAATATTGGCTACCTAAATGCGGAATAAGTGCCCATTCTCACACATAGGTCCTTTAGAATAAGAACTCACTTGACTTTCGTGTACATACTATCCTGTGCGCTCTATATAGAATCAGCCTCTATGTGTTTTTATAGAACATCCTGTTATAAAATTACTCTCATTAAAACCAAACATAGCAGTAAAACACAAATAAAAACCTAATAGAAGCTAAACTAAATGTGCCTTTATTGAGGTGGCTTCTAAATCCTGGCCACTTTCTTATAATAAATGCATTCCCATA
The DNA here is from genome assembly GCA_033557465.1 of Ichthyophis bannanicus. Classification (NCBI taxonomy): domain Eukaryota; kingdom Metazoa; phylum Chordata; class Amphibia; order Gymnophiona; family Ichthyophiidae; genus Ichthyophis; species Ichthyophis bannanicus. The sequence continues at coordinate 785,376,837 of CM066033.1, forward strand.
GAGTCTTTGGTTTATTATTGGCCCAATTCTGTGAGGTGAATAGCGGGGCTGTATCTCCCAGTGGGACGGCCAGCACTGCTATACATCTGGCCTGTATTCCAGATCCCACTCTCCCTGCGCGCACACAGCCGCAGTGCGGGGAGATCTGGACGGGGTGGCACGGGGGCAGAGAGGGGTGGAGTAGGGGTGGGCCAAGTACCCGGACATACAGAGCCGTTCTGCTTATTCCACCTCGGAGGTGGAAGTAGCAGCAATGGCAGCGGTCCGGCCTGGCAGCCCCTCAGCAGCATGGCATGCGCAGGAGACAAGGCCCCACCACCCGATTCTCACCCCGGCAGACCACTTGGTAGGGAAAGAGCCAGTGCAGGTGAGTAGGCATGTCGGCGCTCCTGCTGGGCATCCTAGTGCCATGGGGTTGGGACACTACAGCATCTGTACACCAGCAGGAGCTTAGTGTGGGCTGGATAGACATCTCCCAAGGCCAATGTAGGGGCATGCCGGCCGTCTTGGTGCTCGATTCTGCAACCGCGGGAGCACCTTGCTCCCACAATGCAGAATCGGGTGCAGACTGGCCTGTCCAGGGCTTGGCCGTCCAGAAGGCCCGGACATGCCCCTTCATGGATTGGGCTCCACATATTTTTGTCTTGACTAGATGAAGCTTTGTGAACCATTGACTGACTCTTATTTGTATCTGTACTGTGCTGAGTATTCCTTGTAGTACTTTAGAAGCGATAACTGTTGTAGCAATAGTATCAGTTTATCCTCACTTGAAAAAATAAGAGCAAAATACAGTTTTAACACTGCATCAATATTCTATAACATTCTGAAGAATGAGGAACAAATGCAGATGTAGGCTCCAAGACAGAAATGGGAAAGGGATGAATGCACAGGATAGAAAAACTAATGTAATTAGAGGAAAAAAAACATACATCCCAGAAAGGAGATTATGAACAATACATACAAACACATGGTCCCCTGTCTCTATGAAAATGCAAGAATTCTCTGGCACAATAGAGAACAGCACAGATGTAAAGAATTGTTCATCGTTTTATCATTTATTGGTGCTTAATATAACATCTTAGTGCCAGCAGCAGAGCAGTTTACAATAAAAAAAAATTATAAAATAGGAAAAGAAATATAATTTAAATAAAGGACAGATAGGGTAGAATAAAAGCACATCAAAATAAAAGTGTAAAGTTAAATAGACTTGTTAGTACATAGATGTAGAGACATTTAACCTCCTTAATGCCTCTCCAGCCATTAAACCAGCTCTATTCCTCTAAAATAAATGCTTGCACAAATAGATAGCTTTTCAATTGGGATTTGTGAGAGATGTTTCCAGACATAGATAGGTTGGAAGGCTGTTCCATAATGCTGGCGCCAAATAGCTGAAGCTGACCAGCGGGTCATTTCGTAGTGGAATTTATGTAATGGAGGGAGGACCAAATGGTTATCATAGAAAGAACGAAGCATTTGACCAGGTGTGTAGGGAATGGTCAGAGTTGTAAGGTACTGAGGGACATTATTATGCATCGCCTTATGAGTCAGGACAAGCAGCTTGAAGTGTATACGTTGTGGATATGGGAGCCAATGATGTTGAATGAATATTGGTATAATATGATCAAATTTTATGGCACAAGTGAGGGCATGCAGGGCAGTGTTCTGAATGACTTGATGGCATTTAATTTGTGCATCTGGGAGACCAGCAAAGACTGAATTACAGTAATCCAGCTTGGATATAACAGTGCTCAATAGGAAGGTGACCAGGGCTGTTGGCGTGAGAAATGGGCGAAAGGCTCAAAATCTTCTTAAAGCAGCAAGATGAGTAATATGGGGTGAGAAGGAAAGAATGGAGTCAAGGTAAACCCTTAGGTACGTGAATGAGGGTACAAGGGCAATTGAGGTGGTGCCAATTATTGGAGCAACTCTAGGGGTATCAGCTATCCCGGAGAACCAAGTTGCCGTTGTTTTGGACAGATTTAGTTTTAGGGCATTGGAGTACAGCCATGTAGCTATAGTGTTCAAACTGGAATTAATGCTTGTTAAGTCTAGTGAGATGCTATCAACTCAAATGAGCATCAGAATGTCATCCACGTAGATGTAAAACCAGTAGTCTGTATAAGGGTAGCAAACAGACTCAGAAACAGATGGAACAAAATGGGAGATAGTGCAGAGCCCTGTGGGACTATGCAAGGTGGATAGTAAGGGGCCGAAGTGCAGTTCTGAAAAGCAACCTGTTAGCTTCGGTTTGTTAAAAAAAAAAAGTAAACCAGTCCAGAACTTACCCTTGGATACCGGATTCAGTCAGTCGGCATAAGAGCAGATTATGGTTGACTAAGTCGAACACAGCAGTCGGATTCAAGGCGACAACTAACACCAAGTCGCCCTGGTCTAGGATACAGCGGATGTCATTTAATACTGATGTAAGAATGGTTTCCGTACTGTGAAACTGTCAGAGCCTGAATTGGCGAGGGTGAAGTGCAAAAGAATAAAGAAGCCAAAATGCATCTGAAAAGATGCGTCTCATTGACTCCACACAAAAATAACAAGATGTCACAGAGAGTCAAAATGTAAATACTTTTATGCTTAGTATGGTATAAACTGTACAGGAAAACATCTTTCTCATTGCATGCAACGTAAATCTATGCAGGCGATGTACAATATATTATTACATGAAAATAAAGATTAATCAGAAAGCAACATCACTAAGGGGTATGATTACTAAACGGCACCATTGGCATGTGTGGGCGATATGGGCACCCAGTAGTAGTTTGCACGGAATAAAACACCGATAACATAGCCATAACAGGAGTTAACCTGGCAGCACCCATTTGCACTTTAATGAGTATAAAAGTTGGATCCTTAATGAAATGGAGTCAGCCCCTATAGAGCACGATTCCACAACATGCAAGTTGGGCCCGCAGACATGTCTAAATTAAAAATGGGCCCTGTTTGTACTCAATTCTACATCTGCGGGTCTAGACATGCCTGTGGGTCTGGAATTGGGGAAATAGATGTGTTTGGGGCGGCATAGGCAAAGCGCTATTCAGCTGGCCTGTGCACATGTCCAGCATTGGCCCATGTAAGGGTACAGGCACGGGACATGCAATATAATGCAACAGGTCTCCCATCAATATTATTGGACATAGGTTAACGTTTTGGATGTCCTCGTGCCCACCATATTCTGAAAAGTTACATGTCACGGGTCCTGCCCGTTTCCGCGATGTACCTGTGAACGCCACGCCCCCTCCCCCCCAAAAAAATGTGCATCTCCTAAGCTGCTCTTCACACTGAGAGTAGTTTGCTGATGCAAACTAGACATGAATACCAATGAGAAATGACCGCTGCTGCAACTTAGACCACCTACAGTACCAGTCCTCTACAGGCCTTGAAAGTGCTGGGTAATCCCAGTGCACCCTAATATGGTATAAGAGAATGTAAATATGAATATGTATGTCAGGACATACCTTCCATCAAATGGTACTTGGCATTATAAAATAGCACCAATGATTCCTGACTTTTTAAACTGCTAAGGATGGACTCTTACAAAATGCTCAAAACCTGAAACTAACATTGCAGTTCCTCAAAGGATGCATAATATTACTGAGCAACAACTGTATGCCATTTTCATGTCTCAAGTCTACAAGTGCACTTATTCTGCTGCTCCGCACTACCATTTCTCTCTTATCTTTCCCTACACCCCTCCTGGGGAACCCCGCTATTTGGGCAGATTGCTTCTATCTGTGCCTTTTTCTTCAACTGCCAACTCCAGACTTAGCTCCGTTCACCTTGCTGCTCCCTATGCCCAACACAAACTACCTGCATCTGTACGTCAGGCTTCTTCTCTGGCCCTTCGCAAATCCAGGTTGAGCGCTCACCTCTTTGTTGCCACTTTTGGATCTGATCCGTCTAATCTCCCTTGTGTTTCTGTACCATTCCCCCTGGATGTATCCTGTCCACAGCTGCCGTCTTGTCTGTCATGACTAGTTTGTAAGCTCTGCTGAGAAGGGACCATTGTGTGTGCAGTGCTATATAAATGATCAGTAATAGTAGCAGTGGTAGTAGTAGGGCCTTCTAACTATGGAATCTGAGGCCCAGCTATCTGGGTACTGCCATTTCTCACAGCAGCTACACCAGGCCCATCATGGCATATGTCAGTCTGTATATATCTGCTCTCTGTGGGGCAACCCTGTCTGCCTTCCCACAGTCAGCTTTGTGGTACTGCTACCCAGGTCAGGGCTGTGTGGGCATGAGAGGAGGGATCACTGTGCCATCACACCAAGTAGCCAGACCAAAAGTCAAATAAAAGAGGAGGAGGAGTATATATCATAGCTAAGAAGGAATTGCAGCTTTCAAAAGGTAAGGGTAAAATATTCCAAGACATGGATGTTCTTCTAGTAGAAAATATGAACATGCTCTTATGCCTAATGTACAGATCTCCATCATCAAATAGAGAGGAGCTTGCAAACATCCCAGTTTTCTTATGCAGCAAAAACACCTCTAACAGGAACATAATTGTATTGGGCGACCTACGCCTGCCTTTAGCCTCACACACCTAACACAAGGGTTTATGGATAGAATGGATGCCCTGGGATTCAGGCAAATAGTACAAGACTCCACGTACATAAAAGGAAATACTCTGGACCTCATTTCTATCCCGCAAGAGCTGATGAACTCTTAACATGGATACAAACGTGCAGAACCAACAGGTTCCTTGGTCCAACCACCACACTATTCAATTCAGCATCCCAATCATTCCCGGAAGAACCAACACAAATCAAATTAACTCTCATTTCAGAAAATTCTGAAAAGTCCTACCACAGCTGCAAATAGATACCATGGATATTGATGTACTCATAAGCAAATGGGACTCGGCGATAAACCTAGCAGCCACTATCTCTAACAGCACCACGCATCCCACGATCAATCTAAGAAAAACCACAGTATGGTGCACAAAAGATGTCTCAACCATAACAAGGCAGTTAAGAAGGCTAGAAAAGAGTTGGGGAAAATCAAAAAGCGAAGCCGACAAAATAGCCTTCACCATCAAACTGAATGAATACAAAACATTAATCAACAACAACAAACAAGATTACCATACTAAGCTCATAATGTCTGCACTAAATAAACCAAGAGAAATGTTTGATATAGTTAAATCCCTTACAATCAAACCAAAGGAAGACACCTCCATACTTTCCCCATACTGGGAAAGACATGGCCAAATACTACAAGGAAAAGGTGGGTACTCTAGCCTTTTTTCTGATCACCAGTTCAAGATGACCAGCACTCAAATTAACAAGTTCTGGAATAAATTTGCTCTAATCTCTGAAAGACACCTAGACGACACAATCAAATCATTAAACACTTCAACATCAGCACTCGACCCCTGTCCAGCTACATGTAAAACAAACGCTGCTTTGTTAATTGTTGTTTATTTGTGAACTGCAACTGATCTCAGGAAGATGCGGTATATAAATGTTTGTTAAATAAATAAATAAATAAATGGATAAGATTGTCTTGCAATCATCTTGCTCCTCATATGATGAATTAATCATCTCTTCATTAGAGCAAGGTTGCATACCAGAAGAATTAAAAATCACCTCTATCTGCCCTCTCTTTAAAGGCAAAGACATGGACAAATCTAACCCAAGCTCTTACAGGCCAATTTCAAGTCTGCCTTTTATGGCAAAAATCTTAGAAAAGACAGTTCTGCTCCAATTACAGGACCACATAGACAGCTTTGCCCCACTTGACCCGCAACAACATGTGTTTAGAATAGGAAAACGGGGTGGAAACCCTCCTCATGGCATTAACAGACAAACTTCTAAAAGGAATTTAAAAGCCAGAATCAGGTTTCATCCTAATTTTCCTAGACATAACAGCAGCATACGACTCCATAATCCATGAATATCTCCTATTCAGGTTGCAAGCACTTAATCAGCCCTGTTAGGGCTTGTATCATAAATTCAACTATGATGCAATCCCCTTTTGTATATAGTGTATAAAGTTCACCTGTTATCCATGTTTAAATTCCTTGTTTGATGTAAGTTCAATGTATGGCTGTTCCACATTGTACAAACCTGTTCCTTGTAAACCGCGCTGAAGCCGAATAGTGCGGTATAGAAAAACATTAAATAAATAAATAAATAATAAATAAATAAAATTTGGCCTTACAGATAGAACCTTACTGTGGTTCAAGTCTTACTTATCCAACCCAACACTCCAAGTAAAAATGGGTAACAAGACATCAAATCCATTCTACCAAAAGCTAGGCATCCCCAAGGTTCTGTGTTATCGGCGCTTCTATTTAACTTATACATTCAACCTATTTGCAGCATAATCAAGGGTCATAACATATATTATCACTTATATGTGGATGATATTATGTCATACACCCAAATCAACATCAGACAGCCATCCTTCAAAAAAATAGAGGAATGCTTCAATAGCATTGTCACATGGCTACCGGAGCACAACCTCCAAATAAACTTTAAAAAAACGGAAATACTCTTTATTACAAAAGAGAACTCCTTCGACCCTCCAGATTCATTAAAGACAAAAGAAGCAATCGTCGACGTTAAAAAAGAGGTGAGATAATTGGGCATCACGCTAGATCAGCAGCTGTTTCACTAGACACATGAGCAATACAACAAGGGCCATTTTCTCAAAGCTAAAGATGCTACAACATTTAAGACCTCTCCTCTCCACAAGTGACTTCAGAACAGTCCAGGCAATGATCTTCCCACACTTAGATTTCTGTAATGGCATACTAATGAGTCTCCCAAAAAAAGTCATTCGCCACCTTCAGCTAGCACAAAACACAGCTGCTAGAGTCAGCAAACAAGTCCCAATCAAAGAACACATTACCCCATTATTACAGCATCTACACTGGTTACCAATAGAAAGCAGAATAAAATTCAAGGCAAGTCACACAATTTTCAACATTCTCCAAACAGAAACATCCACTAGCCTGAAGTCGCTCATTCAAATCACCCCAGAAAACAGACCACGGAGATGCAGAAACAAAACTTTACTTGTGGTACCCCCAGAATTCAAGAACAGCAATGCAACCACATCCAAAAGAGCATTTTGCCATTATGCCCCAACCTTGTGGAACTCACTTCCTGACACCATAAGAGACTATAAGGATCCAATTACCTTCCACAAGCTTCTAAAAACATTTCTGTTCAGGGACTACTTTGGTGAATTAATTACTTAACACAAGTTCTCAAGACTAGTCCATATATCCAAATTCTCCAAGTTAAGTCAGCATCTTTTTCTTTAATTATACTCCTTTAACATGTCTCTCTATTAAAGTCAGATTAGTCTAATGCTAAAAGATTTCAGCTCATGTAATTAGTTTTTAATTTAATTCAGTTGTTTAATATTTAAAGTTATTTTGTCCTTATCCCCAAGCACTCCTTGTTATTGATGTCCCTTGTATAATTATCATTGAATGTATTTGTTCTTTTCCTTGAGTTCATTGTATACCGCTATGATTCCTGAAAGGTGGTATATAAGCACAAATAAATAAATAAATATATATATATTACCACTCTCACAGCTCTCATAGATCCTGGACTGGGTAAGGATGTAGGCTTCATGGTACAATCTGGGGAATGTTGGCACAACATCAGTCATGTCTCCCAGTGCCTGGCACAGTGGAATTATGGCTGCCCTATCACACTGTCAACAATATATGATCTTATTAGAGTACCCTATGAAAAATAATCCAGAAGGTATCTGTGTAGGTTTCCTATAGCTAAATGTCATATCATATCCCTGTCAATAATAAGGTACCTCAGAAAAAGAGTATTCAGCAGTGAAAACAGATCTAATGCATGTTCAACAGAAACACCATTGGTCTCAAAAAATGTGCATTATGGGCATGCATTAGTGCTGTTTTCACTGTTGAATGCCCTTATTTTGAGGGTCCCTTATTACTGACAGGGATATGTTTTGATATTTTGCTATAGAGAACCTTCTCTGATTTGTCTGCCTGATCATACTGGCATCTGGTGATGCTGCAGTCATCCATACGGTCCAGGTACTGGCCCAGGCTTCATGTCCTCCCTGAATTGCATATGAGCACATCAGATCCTCCCACACCACAAACACAAACATACTCTCACTTTCAGTCACAAAAACATTATTCTGCCAAAAAGACGCTCTGAATCTATACATAATAGTTATGATATACAGTAGCATAATAGCATGGGACACCAGGACTAAAAATATGATCTCAGGATCTGACCCACACAAAGATCCTTTCCCTACTCATTCACAAACTATCCCTACATCAGCAGTCCCATTTTTCAGAACATGGGAATTGTTAGTCCTTAAATCAGATATCTGAGTGTGCCCACTATTCATGTAAGGCCTACTGGCCAGGGACACTTAGGTTCCCGCCCACCCTACCCCTTACCTCACCCACCCCAGGGCTGCATTGCCTATATAGTGGTCACATACATTGCCATCTATCCCTTTTAATTTGGTGTTAAGCCCACCTGTTCTCCTTCTAGGACTGCTTAATCAGCATGTCATGTATTCAGTGCAATACCTGTGGTGCTTTCATTCTGAGACGAATCATTTGGAACCTAAGAGCCTGTCCTATGTGCCTCAAGTCAGCTGCCATACATAAAGAATTGACTCTACTAAGGGAAGAACTAGCTGCCATGCATAAAGAATTGACTCTAATAAGGGAAGATCTAGCTGCAATGAAACACACCTCTTCTAGGATACAAACAGAGCAAAGTCCACCACCGCTCCCACAAAGAATCAAACATCCCAGGAACAAATGGATCACAGTGGGCTCGGGTAGATTGCGATTTGTAACGAAGAGATATCCTATACATCAAGAGATATCCCTGCATAATGCCTTCTCTGCTTTGGTTAATGAGGATCACCAATCCATGGAAACTGAAGGGCCCTTAAATGAGTCAGTCAATGCCCAATCTCCTGCTAAAGCACCAAATCTGAAGAAAAACTCAACAAAAAGAAAATTACTACTACTTGGAGATTCCATCATCAGAGGCACCAACTTGGGATCACAGTTCAAAGGAGAGAAGATAGTCAAATGCCTCCCAGGCTCTTCAGCCAGCAGGAATACAAACCAAATTGTTGATATACTTAGCGCAGAAAGTAAGCACTCCGAAACTGATGTTGTCATCCACCTTGCTACAAATGATCTCGTTTGAAACTTCCTCTGTAGTTCAAAGGGACTTCCAGACTCTGGAAGAGAAACTCAAGCCCATTGTTAACACTGTAGCATTCTCAGAAGTTCTACCTGTTTATGGTAAGGGGTCGGAAAGGCTGCATCGCATAAACAGCTTTAATACATAGCTCTAGACCTGGTGCGAATGAGAAGGATTCAGATTTATTGGCGACTGGGGAAGCAGATGGACCAACAAGAGACTATATGGTACTGATGGACTACATCTCTCTGTCACAGGGAAAATAATCCTAAGTGAAAAATTCAGGAAGTATGTGGATATGCATTTAAACTAGAAAAAGTGGGTGACGGATGGAGAAGGACTAGTTCAGGACGTCACTCTCGGCAAATGCAGAACAACTTCAGAAACAGCCACACTTAAAATCACACATCAACGACAAATGGGAAGAAGTGGGCAGAACAAAATCAATGCAAAATACATGCAAACCAGTTAAATGCTGGAAAGCAATGAGCACAAATGTTCGAAGCTTAGCCAACAAAGTTCCGGACCTGGAAGCCCTAATGGTTGAAATGGACTTGGACATTGTGGCAATTACAGAAACATGGTTTAATGAATCACATGAATGGGATATAGCCACAGCTGGCTATAATCTATTCAGAAGAGACAGAGAAAGTGGAAAAGGAGGAGGAGTAGCCTTGTATGTCAAAAGCAATATTAAAGCTCCTGCAATACAGGGGGCATGGGGAAAAGAAGAAGCACTCTGGATTGTGTTGGAAAGAGGAGATGGCAATCTCATCCATACTGCTGTAGTCTACAGACCTCTGACTCAAATCGAAGAGATAGCTAAAGAATTGATTATAGATACTGCCAAGATAGCCACAAAGGGGGAAGTGATCATATTGGGCGACTTTAATCTACCCAATGTGGATTGGAGTACTCCTTCTGCAAACCTGGCAAGAAGCAAAACAATTGTGGATGCTTTCCAAGATGCGTCACTTAAACAAATGGTGATGGAACCAACCAGGGAATGCTCAATGCTGGATTTAGTGCTCACCAACAGTGAGAGCGTGTCAAATGTTTGGGTGGGTGCCCCTGTGAGCAGCAGCGATCATCATACGGTGTGGTTTGAGATAAAAGCCAAGGTGCAGTCCAATCATAGCAAGCTCAAAGTCCTAAACTTCAAAAACACTGACTTCAGTAGAATGGCCAAGTACCTGAAGGAGGAGTTGGCAGGGTGGGAGGGGATAAGGGAAGTGAAATTGCAATGGGCTAAACTAAAGGTGGCAATAAAAGGGGCATCAGATAAATATGTAAGGAAAATAAATAAAAACAAACTCGCCACTCAGCTTTTTTTTTTCTCGGTTCCCCTCTCTGGAATTCTCTGCCCACACCTCTCCACCTAGAACAAAACTACTCCACTGTCAAAACTGCACTAAAAACAGATGTATTTGCAATTGCTTATAACCTTCCGGACCCAAACTGCGCCCATTTTTTAAGACATTCCTCTAGATCTTAATCTGGCATATGGTAATATCTCTGTTTATGTCTCTCTACTCTATGTCTTGTCCAACTGTCCGCTATCTCTCTTTCCTGTTACTATTATATTTCTTTCCTTCTTCTGGCTTTGAGCCTACTCTAAGATGATTAATTCTTCAGTGTAATCCACTTTGATGTAATAAATAGGCTGCATATCAAGTGAAATAAAAATGAAATGAAATGAAATAAAAATGAAACTTATTTGCTTCTCCAAAGAAGTGGCTGCACAAATAAAGGCAAAAAACACAGCTTTCACAAAATTCAAAAGCTTGCAAAGAGAGGAACACAGTAAGGAATACATGAGCAAACTAAAAGAGACAAAAAGAAAAATAAGGAAAGCAAAATCAAAGGCAGAGGAAAAGATGGTTAAAGATGTGAAGTGTGGCGGCAAAACTTTCTTCAGGTATATTCGGGAGAGAAGGAAAATCAGAGATGTAACTGCAGGACTCAGAAGTGCTGGGAACAGATTTGTGGAAAGCGACATTGAAAAAGAAAAATTGCTAAACAAATACTTCTGCTCTGTTTTTACTAAAGAAAATCCTGGAGAAGGACCATCTGTGACTCCCAAATATAAAAATGGGAATGAAGTAGATACCACAACATTCACTGAAGATGATGTGTTAGAACAAATTGCAAAACTGAAAGTGAACAAGGCCATGGGACCGGATGGGATACACCCCAGGATACAGAAAGAGCTCAGAGAGGTTCTTGCAGGGCCGTTAAAGGATGTTTTCAACAGATCCTTGGAAACAGGAGTAGTTTCTCAGGACTGGAGAAGGGTGGATGTGGTACCTCTTCACAAAAGTGGTGACAGGGAAGAAGTGACAAAATACAGGCCCGTGAGCATTACCTCGGTGGCGGGAAAAGTAATGGAGGTGCTTCTGAAAGAGCGAATAGTGGACTTTCTCAAAACCAACAGGATGCATGATCCGAGGCAACATGGTTTTACCAAAGGACGATCTTGCCAAACAAATCTGATTGAGTTTTTTGACTAGGTGACCAGAGGACTAGATCAGGGGCATGCGATGGATGTCATCTACCTGGATTTCAGCAAAGCCTTTGATACTGTTCCTCATAAGAGGCTTATCAATAAACTCGGTAGTTTGGGGATGAGTCCCAAGGTGGTTAACTGGATCAGAAATTGGTTGACTGACAGACGACAGAAGGTGATGGTAAATGGAGCTCACTCGGATGAAAGGAGGGTGATTAGCGGGGTGCCCCAGGGTTCGGTCCTGGGCCCGGTACTGTTCAATGTATTTGTGAGTGATATTGTGGGGAAGCAGAAATCCAGGTGAAATGTATGCGATAGGGGGAGAGAGATTGGTGTGCACGGACTAGGAGAAGGACCTTGGTGTGATTATTTCTGCGGATCTCAAGGTGGCAAAACAGTGCGACAAGGTGGTGGCAAAGACCAGGAAGATGTTGGGTTGCATACAAAGAGGAATTACCAGCAGAAAGGAAGAGGTACTAATGCCACTGTATAAGTCACTGGTGAAACCCAGTCCAGAGACGTGGTTAGGAAAGATAATTATTTCTTTATTATACCATTAACCTGAGAATATCCGCCGAATAGACCCGACACAGGCCGTGTTTCATATACCTTCTTCAGGCGTAGTATGGTGTACTAGGGTCATAAATACATAAAACAACAATGTAAAATATTTAAAATCATGCAACTAATAAAACAACAATAAAAAATAATAAAAAATGAAATGACAATACAATTAAAAAATATTAAAAATATTAAAAACAAGTGCCTTATAGCCATATGAACAAATGGCTCAAACATATATATAGGCCTTCTGTGATCATGTGATCATATTTTACTATTTTTTATTATTGTTTTATTGGTTGTATGATTTTAAATATTTTACAATGTCATTTTATATATTTATCACCCCTAAAACAAAGACGTGGGGAGGGGTGGCCTGCACCGAGTGGCAGGTGCACCTACTCTTGCCATCTTACTGGGCAGACTAGATGGACCATACTGGTCTTTATCTGCCATCATTTACTATGTTACTATGTTAGAGTACCCTAGATCGGCTTCCTTAGCACAAACAGCACATTTCAGCATTGCCCTAATATGCACTATTACTCTTCTTAATATTTCTGTAAGGGTGTTTATTAATGTTTCTTTACCTTGCTCCATCAAAACATACTTGTCACAACCATTCATTCTTCAATATGGGACTCATTGCAGAGAAGAGCAAGATTTTTTCTAAGTCCTGGCCTTATTCCACTTTTCAGCAGGAATAGCGCAGAGATTTCCAGGAAACACTTAACACATACATGGGCCTTTCCTGACTGTGATTTATACATATCTGTGACTGGCCATGCCCTTGTCTGGCCCCTTCTGAGCACATTCTGACATCCTCATGCTAGCACCGTGTACATGCACAATAGCATGTACAAGGTGCTAGCACCTCAGAGGTGGTATAAGAAGCATTTTATGGATGATCGGGTCCATGGAGCCCCCCCCCGGGGCAGGGGCTGGGTGCATGGGGTCCCCGCCACCTGATCCAGGCCACAGCAGGCCAGACATGGGCCAGGCAATGGGGATATTGGGGGCCAGAGCCACAGATGTCGGGGGCGCCTGCAGGGAAGATGTCCCCGCAGGTGGAAGGGGCATGCCGGGCTGTCCATGGGTCTGATTCTGGCAACCACAGTAACATTTTGTTCTCGCAGACCAGAATCAGGTCCTAAGATCCCCGTCTTCATTGGGGACGACTGGATGGCCCCGACATCCCCCTCCCAGAATCAGTCTCCACATATGTAAATCATTTTGTTCATATTCATTATGGATATTCAGAAACTCTGACTGCCGTGGAATCCCCAGGACCAGTTTGAAAAATCCTTTATTAATATAGATAAATACAATGGGCCCAATATTCAGTTGCACTGGCTATGCACCTCTAAGGCTGAACTTTAACCCCGGATATTCAATCTAGGGCCATATCTAGCCACTGGAATTGAATATCTGGGTCTTCTACAATGCACTGCAACACTCTCCACAATGCAGAAGCTAACCGGATAGTGGCGATATTGAGCCACTGCTTGTTTGGCTCCCATGGGTAAAGATAATTGAGGATTTCCAATGCCTATCTTTATCCTCGGGTTGCTAACCAGGCAGCGGTTCAATTATCACCACTGCCCGGTTAGCAAAGGGTGCCACTTCTACTCCGCCCCAGAACACCCGGAAAATCATCAAGTACAACATCCAAATAGCTTAAGGCTAACCTGGAGCAATCAGGAGTGGTGGTTTCAACCCAGACCATACGTCACACACTAAACAAAGAAGGAATTCATGGGCGAAGGCCAATGGGGACACCACTGCTCAAAGAGAGACATAAAAAGGCACTCCTGATTTTTGCCCAAACCCACCTTGAGAAACCACAATCCATCTGGGAAAATGTTATGTGGACAGATGAAACCAAACTTGAGCTCTTTGGCAATGCAGACCAGTGATACATTTACAGGTGAAGAAATGAAGCTTTTAAGGAAAAAACACCCTCGGGGTCATTCTGAGCCGTGAATAGCAGGGATGGACGTCCCGATGGGATGTCCATCCCCGCTATTCGGCCCACCTCTGCCGACCCCGACTAACGTCTCCAAAATTACAGGGTGTTTGTACGGGGAAGCTAGATAGGGGCAGGAAAGGGATAGGGTGGAGGCGAAGTTATGGTGAGCACTGGGCAGTCCACAGCACCAGACATACAGGGCCAATTCGGATGTCAACCCTGTACTTCCAGGGCCAGCAGACTGAATGGGGAGGACAGGTGGAGGACAGCAGGCCTGGGCTGCTGAAGAGATATGAGGGGGTGCAGGAGATTCTCCACAGCCGGACCATGGCCTTGGGAGGCCAGATTAGGGGTCGGGCTGCGGGGAATGAAAACAGTGGTTGGTGGCCAGGGATCGCAGCTCCTGAATGGAGCCGTGGTGCCATGGCAACCGGACACCATGGTGCCACATCTCCATTCAGGAGCATTGACTGAGTTAGGCTGAGGCCTGTATGTGCAGGCTCACCAGAATCAGGTCCTGGCATGCATCTACAGGCCTAGTCATGATTCTGATTCTGTAGGGCTAGACATGCCCTGCGGGATCAGAATCACATCTGCACCTCTGTGTCCGATTCCAATCAGGCGCATAGGAGCCTGGATGTCCCAATCGGTATGAGGCCCCCTTCCTATAGTTAAATATGTTGGAGGTTGCATTATGTTGTGGGGCTGTTTTGCTGCCTCAGGAACTGGATGCCTGTAACATTTTAAAGGAATCATGATGTCGGAGAACTACCAAAATATTTTGGAGTGAAATGTGCTCCTAATGTCAGAAAGCAGGGCAATGACCCAAAACATACATCCAAAAGTACAAAAGAATGGTTAAACAGGAAAAAATAGACTATTTTAAACTGGCCAGCAATGAGTCCTGATCTCAGTCCAATCGAGAACCTTTGGAAAGAGCTGAAATCTCCCATCGGTAAAAGGACTCCTGGAAACATTCATGAGCTGGAATAAATCACAGTTGAAGAATGGGAGAAACTACCAGCAGACAGATGTATGAAACTTATAGATGGCTACAAGAAATGTTTGGAAGCTGTCATCACTCCCAAGGGTTGTGCAACCAAATATTAGCGAAGAGTGCCATTAATCCTGTCCGAGTCATATTTTGTTTCTCAGAAATTACTATATCTAAGTTGCACAGGCATCTTTTTTTTGTTGTATACCTTTAAACATACTCTTGAAATATTATGATGACACACAGTTGGAATATTTCCAATTATTTCTCAAGATATTTACACAACATACCTAAAATGCAAGGCTGCCAATAATGTTGAGCACAATTCTATGAACTCACCAGGCTTCACTCAGTTTCTCTCTCTCTTTCTCTTTCTCCCCTCCCTGTTCCCAGCTTCATCCAGTCTCTCTCTTTCTCTCTATCTCTCTGTCTTTGTCATAAGAACATAAGAACATAAGATATGCCATACTGGGTCAGACCAAGGTCCATCAAGCCCAGTATCCTGTTTCCAACAGGGGCCAATCTAGGTCATACATACCTAGCAGTATCCCCAAAAGACACAGGTTCCACAATGCTTGTACTGGGTCAAGCATTGATTATCCTGGGTCCCTTTTTAATAGTGGTTTATGGACCTTTCCTCCAGGAACTTGTCCAAACCTTTTTTAAACCCAGCTACACTAACAGCCCTTACCACATCCTGCAGCAACAAATTCCAGAGTTTGATTACACGTTGAGTGAAAAAATATTTTCTCTTATTTGTCTTAAATAGTTTACCCTGTAGCTTCATTACATGTCCCCTAGTCTTTCTATATTCTGATAGCGTAAACAATTGATCCACATTTACCTGCTCCACTCCATTCATTAATTTATAGACCTCTATCATATCTCCCCTCATCCGTCTCTTTTCCAGGTTAAAGAGCTCCAACCTTTGTAGCCTCTCTTCATAGGAGTAGCCTTCCATCCCCTTCACCATTTTGGTGGCTCTTCTCTTGTCACATAAGCCCAATTCCCAGGCATTACCTACTCTCTCTTATACCCTTCTCCCCCCTTCATCCAGTCTCTCTTTCACTTACCCATTATGGTTGGAGCTCCTCAAAAATGTCACAATTCAGGCTTCTTGCCCTGTGATCCACTCTCTGAATTGTGGAGCCGCAAAGGACAGGAAGTT
Source organism: Ichthyophis bannanicus (assembly GCA_033557465.1). Classification (NCBI taxonomy): domain Eukaryota; kingdom Metazoa; phylum Chordata; class Amphibia; order Gymnophiona; family Ichthyophiidae; genus Ichthyophis; species Ichthyophis bannanicus. The sequence continues at coordinate 785,393,229 of CM066033.1, forward strand.
GGGTTGATCTCTCAAATTGCAAGATCAGCCTGAACTTCCTGCACCATACGACCCTACCATACAGACAGCCAATCGTGGCCAGAAAGCCTAAACCACAGTGTTTTTACTAGCCTAGCATATACACGTTCACTTGTGCAGGCTTATGCGTGTGCAAACAAACATGCATACAGACAGACAATTTCCGTGCTGCCTGTGCCCTCGAGAATAGCCACTACGCCTTAGCAAAATGGCTAAAAATGCCTGGACAAGTTTCTTTATGGAAGACAAGTCCATCACTGCTTTTATCTGGGATGGAGAAACATGGAAAGGATGTTTCTATAAAGATCTGTCCAATACTTTCAAGTGACCCAGACTTGTCACTATCACAGACAGGAAGCTGGGCTCAATGAATCATTGATCTGACCCAGAATAACATTTCTTATGTCCTTACGTACACATGAGATGCTGTAGGAAAAGCATTCACAGCGCCAAGGCTAGGAAGGGCAGAGTAGAAGGAAGGGAATCTTAAACACTGCTTAAGAGTGACAGCTATGGGGGAAGCAGGGTGTCTGCATGCCACATCACGAAGAGAGAACCTATCAGAGACATCCCACAAAATATTGTCTATTTGATGCCTGTATAAAAGAAAGAAGATGGGTTCTAAATAGAGAACATTTCCTGGAAGGCCCATAAAAGCTCTTTCGCAGACCCCTTCCTCTTTCCTAAAGGGCAGCAGGTGGCGTTCGCTTGGCTCCAGCTGGGCTGGAAACTCAGGTGTGGAGGAAAATCGTCCAAGGGCTAAAAAACTGAACCACAGTCCAATTTGTTTTCTATCAAAAGAGATAAAAATGAAATAGTAATAACTGCTGGAATCATTTGCATTCCAGTCTATGTATGTAGAATGTATAATGTTACGTGCCTTGGATTTTCTATAGTCGTTGGGAAATATACCAGACATTGAGGAATGGCAGCAATCTAACAAAATACATCCAACATGCTGACTACCAGAAAATCAGTCATTAACTACTAGGGGACAATCAATTTTCCAACTGCATGGTTATCCATCACACTCCATTGCAGTGTAAGCAAAATAATATTCAAAACATAATGCTTCAACACATGGCCATTGGGAGCTGGGAGCCCTTCCACCTCCTCTAAGAAATAATGCAGGAATTTGATTTTTACCTTATGTCTTCAGCTGTTCATTTCAGGCTTGTGATCACATGTACAGGATGATCAAATTCACAGGATCGTCATAGAAAAATCATGCATTTGATGTGTGCATATCTATGACTCATAATTATTAAAGTTATTCTCTTTGTCCATGATAGAGCAGTACTAAAGGTTTTCTCCCATTTTGAGCCTGACTTTAGAACAGGATGTCTGGGCAAGAAGTACATAAAGGCACCTATTTTAAGCTTACTTTTTAAAGGCAATATATGTGCCTATTGGAATATGGAATACCTACCTAATTGACTTTATCCAGACATCAACCTGTTAGATGGCAGCCCCTGGTACCTAGGGAGCTATAAATCTTATAAACAGACAAAAAGTTTCAAAGGGATTGACTTTTTAAATCATATAGTTACCAACACGCCATGAGACCTAACCTGACTTTCTCAGATCATTCCTGCTGCATGATGTTTTCAGTTCTCCTGTGATTAATCGCTGCTGTACCTTTAGACGGGCATGTTCAAAGGTAATTACCCAAATAAAATGGCATGACTGAAATGTGCCCTCCTCAAATGCAACTGAAAGGATGCACAGGTTATATAGGATCTATGGGGCCAATATTCAACAGCAGTGGCCGGCCTGTTTTAAATTAGACCCAGATATTCAATGTCAGGATCATGGCCCGCCACTGTCATTGAATCTCTGGTTTGCCTGGGCAGCATTTTAGCTAACTAGACAGTGGCGATATTCAGCCACTGTCCGGTTAGCTAAGCCAGCTAATGTTAGGTCAGCCTTTTATGTGTCTAATATTATTTGGCATGTTAACCATCCAGTGGCTGGTTAACTGGAGCACGGCCTCTGGAACGCCCCCATGTTATGTGGTTAGCATCGGGGTATGCAGCGCTATGATGGGATATGCAGGGGCACAAAATGACTATTTACCACTGAATGTCCCACTGCCTGAGATTAACATGGTCAGCAGGTCTGCCAACCACACTTTTGAATATGCCCCCACTATACTTTTAGCCCAGGGTCTCTCAATCAGTCCTCAGGACACACTCAGCCAGTCGAGTTGTCAAGATCTCGGTAATGAATATGCCTGAGAGAGGTTTGCCTAGAAGGGAGGCAGTGCGTGCAAATTTATCTTCTACATTTTCATAGTGGAATATCCTGAAAACCCAACAGGCGGACTAGGTCCTAAAGACTGAGTTGAGAACCACTGTTTCAGCCACAGTAAAAAGAGGCATGACTCGCGAAGGAAAACATTTTATTATCAAATGTACATGCATTATTTTCTCTAGCCACCCACAAAGAAATAGTCAGCACGTGCGTCTTTTGTACATGTTAATTTTCAAAGAGAAGCAACATAGGTGGATTCTCTTTGAAAATTTGTATAAAGTGTCGGTACTAAAATCTCCTGCACAATTTACAAGTATGTGAGCTACTCAAAATAGCTCCCGTGCATTCCAGACCGCTAGTTCTCTTATAGAGGTGTCTTCTTTGCTGCATCTGTATCATGCATGCATCCAGCTTTTTCATGACTTCCTAAGTCAAATACAGTACATTTGCAGCAGGTGTCATTATATATATATAGCAACACGATGTAGCTGGAAGATTTTGACAGTCTGTTCAAAGAAACTGAAAGAGAGAAGCAAGATATCAAGGGTATTATTGTTATTTTATTATTTTTATTGTTTTTTTTAATTGATTGTTGTCATTTGACATTTATGATGTATTTCCATTTTGATCCCTACAGATAAGTAATATATACATTTTTCAGATCAATAGATGAAACCTGGATCCTTGGGTTTTTCCCTCTACAAACTGTCTTTACAGTCTACCCTGGGCTTCCCAGTGAAGTATGCTTGGTGGTCTCACCCACGTCTCAGCAAGCAGTAGTCCATGTAACAAAAACCACCAAATGTAATTTAACACAATATGCAATCTCTGTTCAGATGCGCCCCAGATGTAATCCAGCATGGAGATTGAATTACCTCTATTCTGCACCACGGGCCCTTTCTCCTCAGTTGCTGGCAGGCAGTGTGGGAAAGCTTGTCAGGCAGCTGCATGCACCTTGTCTCATTCACTGACGGAGAGGGAGAGGGCTGTGCATTTCAGCTACTACCCTCTAAAATTTAAAGGAAGAGCATTGTGAAAAATATCAGAATAGCAGAGGAGTCTATTCACTCAGGCTGTGGGTTTGAAATGAGCCTCTGATAAGCAGTTCTTCAGCAGGGCTGGCTATATCAATTAAAAAGCAGTTCACGGTTTTTACAGAGGCTGCAGGAGAGGACAAATAGCCACAAATAATCAGGTTATTACTGAGTGTAAGGAGAGCGATTGACGATTAACCTATGTACTATTTTTTGCACAGGCTGATTTTGAAAGAGAAGACGAGTAAGTGCATTCTGTTTGGAAAATATGTTTCAATATTCAGTGGCAGTAATGAGCCTATTTTTTTTAAAAGACAGTTGTGCCATTGAAAAACAAATGCATAGATTCTGTACGACTATATGCATTGGCAGTAGCACTGGACATCATGGCTGTCACCATCCTCAGCTATTCCTATTCAGCTACTATACAAATAGCAACGCAGTATCATTTAGGAATGCTTTTATTATGCCCTAAATTAAACCACAGACTGTAGCAATTCATATAGGGGTCTATTCTGTAATGCAATTCGCCCCCATCCGTCTCTGGCAGAAGCCTCCTCATACGAATAAGGAGTTTGTATGGGGAGGCTTAGTTGGGGTTGGGAGGGGGCGTTCCGGAGGTGGAGCAAGGGTGGGGTATGGGCGGTTTGCGACCGTGGATGTACAGGGTCTATTCTGAGATCAGCCCTGTACATCCGGGGTCAACAGACTGGACAGGGGATGGCAGGCCCAGGCAGTGGAGGAAAGGTGAAGGGGTGCAGGGAGCTCCCTGCAGCCCAACCCTGGCCATGGAAGGCCAGATCAAGGGTCGGGCTACGGGGAAAGAAGAAAGTGGTCAGTGGCCGCAGATCGCAGCTCCTGAATGGAGCTGCGGTGCCATGGCAATGGGATGCCATGGCACCACGGCTCCATTCAGGAGCCTGACTGAGTTATCTGGGCAGGGGTCTGTATGTGCAGGCCGATCAGAATTGAGTCCCGGCCTGCATATACAGGCCCAGACCTGATTCCGATCCCTCAGGGCACGTCTGACCCCCACAGGATCAGAATCGGGTCTGCCTCTGTGCATCCCAATTCCAATTGGGTGCACAGGGGCCTGGACACACATATTAGAATGTGCCTCATAGCAACTAAATATTGCTGCTATCCAGGACCGGATCCAGAGTTGATTAAAGGTGTTTGCACCCTAGGCAAACCTTAAGCCCTATGCTCCCCCTGGCTGCCGTAGTCTATTGTTTAGTTTTGAATGCCCTGCTGTTTGCCATCTCTTTGAATCTGACAGCCTAGGTGACTGCCTTGTTTACCTAATGGATGGCTCAGCCCTGCTACTATCCATGTACAATAGTTGTGTGTTCTGTCCTTGTTAATGCTGCTGAATATCAATGAACAGGGGATTTAGACATTTAGGCCCCTATATTCACTTGGCAGGCTATGCACTGCTGCGGTGCATAGCCATACCCGCCGACCCTTAACCCCAAATACCCAATCCCGGGGACATATGCTGCCCCAGCATTGACTATCCAGGATTGCCGCACATTCCCGGAAGCTGCAGTAGCTAACCGGGATATTGCATGCTGCCCGGTTAGCTCCTGCGGCTAAAAGTTGGACGAGGGTTTTCGTTACTTATCTTTTAGCTGCCAGTCCCTAACCAGGCAACATGCAATATAGCTGTGCCCAGTTAGGAACTGTCACCACCTCCACTCCTCCCTGAAACTCCCATGACATGCCCAGATGCTAAGCGGTTGGCATTGGGGCATGTAAGAAAGATAATCACAGATATTCAGCAGCACTAACCATGTTAGTGCCATTGAATATCCCGATTAGAGGCATTTACATGGTTTACTGGACTGTTAAGGTATTTACATGATTTACTGGACTGTAAACCATGTAAATACCTTTCCAAGGGTTGCAGAGCAGAGATAGCATCCATCTGTCCAAGAAAGGTCGACATGTCTTCTGTAGCAGACTGGCTAATCTACTGAAGAGAGCTTTAAACTAGATTCATTGGGGATGGGTGAAAAAAATACCAGGTAAATTAAGCATTAAATACCTTTATGGAAATGGGTAACAGGGGTAACATGTGGAAAGCAGTGTGTATAAATGCCCATAGCCAGGGAAATAAGATTCCAGATGTTGAAGCTTCAATGGGAGAGGCTGACTTGGATTTACTGGCAGTTGCAGAAACATGGTTCACAGAAAACTATAACTGGGATGTAACTATATCAGGTTATACTTTATTCAGAAAGGACAGGGTAGGAAGAAGGGGAGGAGGAGTGGCACTATATGTAAAAAATTATATTAACGCTTTGGAACTGCAGAGCTTAAAAGGGAGAGAGGAGGCACTGTGGGTTAAACTAGAAAGAGGGAAAGAGAAATCTATTTGCATTGCCGTGATATACAGACCTCCCTCACAGGAGGAAGAGGTGGACGGAGAGTTAATTGATGATATACGCAGCATTGCCAGGAAAAGGGACGTGCTACTGCTAGGGGATTTCAATATGCCAGATGTTGATTGGTACATTCCTCCTACTGTATCATCTAGAAGTAAGGATATCCTGTATTTTCTACAGGGAGAGCTATTCAGGCAACTGGTAACAGAACCCACACATGAAGGGACCATACTGGATTTCGTGCTTACCAATGGTGAAAGTGTTTCTGATGTGGGAGATTATTTTGCATCCAGTGATCACCAGATGGTGTGGTTCAGTATTAGGACTAGGGCTGTTAAAATCCATTCAAAAACAAGGGTCTTAGACTTTAGAAAACAACTTTGCCAAGATGGGCCAATACTTCAGGGAGTCATTAGTGGGATGGGAACAGCTGGGGGATGTAGAAAAACAGTGGGCAAAACTGAAAGGGGATATTTTAAGGGCAACCAACATTTTTGTTAAAATGGTAAATAAAGGTAAAAGGAAAAGGAGACCACTATGGTTTTTGAAAGAAGTAGCTGGAAAGGTGAAGAAAAATAGGGAGGCCTTCATGAAATACAAGAGATCACAGAGAGAGGAAGACAGGCATCTATATTTGGAAAAACTTAGAGAAGCTAGCAAAGTAGTCAGGAAAGCAAAGATTCAAAAAAAGGAGGAAATAGCCGATGCAATAAAATGAGGGGATAAGACATTTTTCAGATATGTTAGTGAGAAGAGGAAGGGAAAAAGTGCTATTGTCAGACTCAAGGATGAAGGGGAGGAATATGTAGAAGCTGATGAGGATAAAGCAGAATTGCTTAACAAATATTTCTGTTCTGTGTTCACAAAAAAAGATCCAGGAGCAGGACCTCAGAAAACACCCACAAACAGGAACAGAAACGAGGGGTATCTTGAATAATTTTCAAAAGACTGTGTTCGTGAGAAACCAGCTCAACTTAAAGTAGACAAAGCGATGGGACCAGATGAGATACACCCTAGAATAGTGAGGCAACTTGGGGATGTTCTAGCAGCTCCACTGACTGACCTTTTCAATACCTCATTGGAGTCGGGAGTGGTGCCAAAGGACTGGAGGGAGGCACATGTGGTCCCTATATACAAAAGCGGAAGTAAGAATGTGGTTGAAAACTACAAGCCAGTTAGTTTAACTAAAGTGGTGAGTAAATTATTGGAAGCACTGCTGAAAGAGAAAATAATGAGGTTTCTGGAATCCAGCAGATTACAGGATCCGTGGCAGCATGGATTCACCAGAAGTAGGTCTTGTCAGACAAATCTGATTGATTTCTTTGACTGGGTGACCAGGGAGTTGGACCAAGGGAGACCATAGATGTGGTGTATTTGGATTTCAGTAAAGCCTCTGACACCGTTCCTCACAGGTGACTTATAAACAAACTGAGCACCCTAGGGATGGACCCTAAAGTTTCTGCTTGGGATAGAAATTGGCTGAGTGGGAGGAGAACAAAGGGTACAGGTAAATGGAGCTCACTCTGAGGAGAAGGAGGTTACTAGTGGTATGCCCCAGGGATCTGTCCTTGGTCCAATTCTTTTTAACATCTTTGTTAGTGATATAGCGGAAGGGCTGTCGGGTAAGGCTTGCCTCTTTGCAGATTATACCAAAATCTTCAATAGAGTAGACATCCAGGAAGGAGTAGATAATATGAGAAGTGATCTAGCTAAGCTTAAAGAATGGTCTAGAATTTGGCAGCTGAGATTTAATGTTAAAAACTGAAAGGTCATGCATTTGGGCTGCAGCAATCCAAGGGAGCAATATAGCATAGGAGGTAAAGTACTTTTGTCCACTAAAGAAGAGCAGGACCTAAGCGTGATTCTATCTGATGATCCTAAAGCAGCTAAACAGGTAGAAAAGGCAACAGCAAAAGCTAGAAGGCTGCTTGGGTGCATAGGGAGAGGAATGGCTAGCAGAAGAAAGGAGGTGATAGTGCCTCTATATAAGTCTTTGGTGCGACCTCATTTGGAGTATTGTGTGGAATTCTGGAGACCGCACCTTCAAAAGGATATAAACAGGCTGGAGTCAGTACAGAGGGTGGCTACTAAAATGGTTAGTGGTCTTCATTATAAAGCATATGAGGACAGACTTAAGGATCTTAATATGTACACCTTGGAGGAAAGGCGGGATAGAGGTGATATAATTGAGATGTTTAAATTCCTCCGTGGTATAAATGCACAGGGGGAGAGTCTCTTGATTGAAAGCAATCTCTGCTACGAGGGGACATGGGATGAGGGTGAAAGGGGATAGATTCAGGAGTGATATGCAGAAATATTTCTTTATGGAAAGAGTGGTGTATCCATGGAATAGTCTCCCAGTGGAGGTGGTAGAGATGAGGACAGTATCTGAATTCAAAGAAGCATGGGGCAAACAAAGAGGATCTCTAAAGGAAAAAAGGGGACTGTTGTAGTGGTTGATATGGAAGGACAGACTAGATAGGCCATGTGGTCTTATTCTGTCGTCATGTTTCTATGAATATCGGACCTTAGAGGCTAATTTTAAAAGGAAGTCACCTGAAGAGATGTTCCATTCTAAAGAACTAAATGTGTGTAAGTGAGCGCTTAGGCGCACACTTTAGGCAATTGTTATTCAGTAGGTGCCCATCTAAATGCAATCACGTGTACTTTCAGTATGGATGTGCAAAGGGGTGGAGCCTAAATTTACACACATAAGTTCTGAAATACTATAAGTTATGTGTGTTCTTGACAAATCTCAGCACAGGCATTTCCACCTGCCCTAGAGCAGGCATAAGTTTCTACACCTAGATTTTTGCACCGCCTACACACCTATTCTATTAAGAAAAGTAGACTCAGGATAGGGGGCATTCTGGGTGCCTAAAACTACTGTACAGTTATAAATTTATCCTTCATGTGGCCGCATGAATGTATAGGTTCCTTTGAATATTGACCTGTCAGTATGAAGTGCTCACAGGTTCACATGCTTTGAGTCTGTTCTTTTGTGGGGAGGTCAATATGTGCTTTTGAAAATTTCAAGTATATATGTTATTTTTCTCCTCCAATCTAAACATGCTTCTGGGATCATCTCCTTGCAATCCAACTGAAGTCTAACTGCTTTAGTCAAGCAAAGGAGGAACATTTTCATGCAAGCCATTTTACCTCGATAAAAAGTTTTGAAAACAGTCCCCAATATGTCATTTTTCAGCCACAAAGTTCATTATCAGCTACATTACGATATGCATAGCCTTCATTAACCCTTTCCCAACATGCAAAACAACTCTGGTGACATTCCTCCTCTATAAAAAACAAATGGCATGAAAATAACACTGCGCCTACACTGGCCGTGGTAGAGGCATTAAATATGAATTGTTGTTGTTAAGTGCCGACGGGTTTGTGTCGACTCATAGTGACCCTCTGGATAGTTGTCCTAAACTGTGTTCGGTCTTCAATTTGGCGGCTCATTGTTGATAAAGTGACATCCATAGCTGCTGTTACTGTATCGATCCATCTCATTGCTGGCCTTCCTTTTTTGCATCGACCTTCAAATTTCTCTAATGATCTCTCCAAAGTATGAAACTCAAAGTGTTGTCATCTGAGCTTCTAAAGAAAACTTAGTTTTGATCTCCTCTATTACCAACTGGTTTGTTCTCCGGGTAGTCCATGGTATACACAGTATTCTTCGCCATAATTCAAAGGCACCAATTTTCTTCATGTCGATCTTTTTCACTGTCCAACTTTTGCATTCATATAACATTATTGAAAATACCATAGCTTGGACAAGTCAAATCTTTGAATGGATAGATAAATCTCTGTACTTGAGAATCTTGTCTAGGTCCTTCATAGTTATTCTGCCAAGACAATATGCCATCGGATTTCTTGACTGCTTGTCATTTCTTTATTATCAATGCAAGAAGGTTAAAATTGTTCGCTATTTATATTTCATCTCCATCAGTGATGAACTTACTGATTTTGCCAATGGTCAGACTTTTTGTTGTCTTCACGTTAAGGTGCAAGCCCATTTTAAGACTATCTTCTTTGATCTTGAGAATGTTTCAGATCATCTTCACTTTCAGCCAGTAATGTGGTATCATCAGCATAGCGAAAGTTGTTGATGAGTTTTCCATCAATCTTCACACCTTGGTTGTCTTCGTTCAGTCCTGCTTCTCTGCATGACAGACCTGTTAACTGTGTTAATCCCAGTGAGCAGGATATTCAGCAGCATATGACTGTTTTGCCACTGAATAGCCCCTCCAAACACAGCTGTACGCTTAATGCTAACCGCATGGCATCAGGGCATTCCAGGGACACAGCTCAAGTCAACTGGTTGATGGTGATATTTAACTGCTGGCCGCTTAACTTAAACCAGCTAAAGTTAGGCACATACAGTAAAAGGCTGGCCTAACTTTAGCTGGTTTAGCTAGCCAGCCAGTAGCTTAATATCGCCACTGCCCGATTAGCTAAACTGCTAACTGGCCAAACTGGATATTCAATGACCATGACTGGAGATGACCTTGGCTTTGAATATCTGAGTTTAAGTTTAAACGACATTGGCCAGTCACTTTACAAGTGCTGGCTACCGCCACCATTGAATATCGACCCCTACAAGTCCCTGCATGAACTGGATAAAAGCAGGACTGGATCTATCTGTCCTGAGAATTTGAGCCAGTTGACAACTGTAATGTGCATGAAAGAGTAGAGGTGCTCTTACGGGGCATTTTACTAAAGTGCATGTCCTGTTGCCTTGGCACCATGGCTCCATTGAAGAGCCGCGATGCCGGCTGCCAGAGAAATAAGCATATTCCCCACACCCTGACCCCTGATCTGGCCTCCTATGGTCAGGGTCGGGCTGCGTGGTAATGTCTCCTGGCCCTTCTGCCCCATCCGCACTCGGGGAGTTATTCCACCTCGGAGGTGGAATAACTTCCCCGCACATGTCGCTGGCCCTGGACGTACAGGGCTGACATTAGAATCGGCCCTGTACATCCAGGACCGGCGATCGCCTCCGCCCCTGAGCCGCTCCTTCCCCTTCCCCATCTAACTTCCCCGCACAACCGGCAGGGAAGTTAGACGTGGCAAGGGAAGGCACAAATAGCAGGTTGGAGTCCTGTTGGGACGTCTTTCCCCACTATTCATGGCACAGAATTGGGCCCTAAGGAAATAGTTGTTAAGTTTTCAGAGCAGGATTCAAAATTGTCCGCTATTGAAGTGTGTTCAGCAAAGGTATAGTCACAGATGGCTACTCCACAAACAGTTGTTTCTTTATCTGTGATAGTTTGGTGATTCATCAATATTTGGAATTGATGGAAATACTGTTAGAGCAAGAAACATACTTTGTTTGAACTTTCCAAGTACTCATTACCTTTCTCCTTTGATTTTTTTTCAGAAATATTTACAGAAAGTGTTATCTTATTCTGATAAAGACTCACTGAAATTGTCTAGTACATACTATCTACCTAGAACATACAAGATTGAGGGAAATGAAAGGGGCAAGATTAGACCAAATGTTGTCAGTAAATAGTTTGGATTTGTCCGCTTTTTGGAGTTATCTTGTAACAAAGTTCCAACGCAGGCTGCTTTATTAATTACATTCCAGTCTAAATCTGAGAAGAACATTATTTTGAAATTGTATTTTGGTAAGAAAAACGTACCTGATTCCGTGTTTCCAAGCAAACTCATTTGTGAAGAAGTGTCTTTTGGGAGTTAAAGCCCAGGGTTTTGATGTTAGGGGCACATGTTTCCCTACATTTCCTTGTAAGTACCTGCTAACATGTCAGGGAAACAGTTACGTCATTTTTTAATCTTTTCAACTGGAAAACTTCTTCCTGAGCAAGTATCTTTAATATTTTTAGGAGTCGATGTTCAGTAGCAGTGGTCAGTGATTTTAAAGCCTGGCCACCATTTTAATTAGACCCGGATATTCAACACCAGAACCTATCCAGCATCCAGTACTGAATATCTGGTTTCACCAGACAGCGCTGTAACTATCCAGTTAATGATGACATTCAGCTGCTAAGCGCATAACACAAGCCAGATAAAGTTTGGATAACTGGATAGCTGCTGGGACCATCCGCGATTTGCCCACAGATCACCCTGGTTTTAATAGGCATCTTTTCTGTGGTCTGCGGGAATATTCAGAGGCACTATCTGGAGAGTGTCTCTGAATATCAGGATCGCCACAGTTTAACCAATTAGCAGGTCCTGCTAACTGGCTAAACCCTTTTGAATATGCCCCCCTTAATATATGTTTGATTATTTATTTGACAGATTAGTATTAGTCAAGTGTACTATAATGGTGAGTGCTTTCTAGGAATATTTTGCGTATTCTTGTATTTTTATTGCTTGGTATATTATGATTTTGCATGTTTTTCATAATGTGCACTAGATGTTGTTTTTCTTTTCTTTTTTTCCTTTCTTTTTAATTTGATTCTCCGTTTTTAGAGGGATTTCCTATACATTTGCTTCATTTTTTTTTATCAGTTTTTAAATACAATCCAGAAAACAATCTGAATCTGAATCAGAATTAATCAACAAAGGAAACATAGAATCAAGGACTATCCAACAAAAGGACGGTGCTACCAGAAATAAACTAAACAATTAGAATAGCCCACAATAAACCCAAAATATGATCCAAGAAACAAGAAATTAACATGGTTAATTCACCATCTAAAAATGGAAAAACAATTATAACATCATAGGAGCATAGATATTATTATATGGCAGCCGGTATGGTAGCTTCCCCAGCCCCTTCTCCCTCCCTACACAAAATAAATTGCAGAATTGCTTGGACTCAAAAAACATAAATTGCTTTGATTGAAAACTAACCATACACTTACAGGGATATTTTAACTGAAATTGTGCACCCAAGGCAAGCGTCCTCTGGCGCTACGCTAGGAACGCTCTCCGCCTTTTTTGCGTTTCCCTAGCTAAATCAGGAAATATTAATATTTTTGAGCCCAAAAACTGAGCAACTGACATTCTACGGAAATATAATTTAAGCACGGTATTCTGATCAGACTTGAAGGCAAAATTAACCAGCAAAGTAGCCCTGCTAGTGACCACCTCCAGTGAGCTCTCCAAAAAGTCAGAAAGATCCATTTGAGGGGGGCCTTCATCTGTGGGGAACCCCTGCTGAACTCCAGCCTCTACAGCCGATATAGATACATATTGCGCTCTCACTACTGATGGCAACGACTCAGCAGGCATCTGAAGTACCTCCATAAAAAACTTACAGACCAGGTCCATGGGAGCCATCAGGGGGATCGAGGAAAGTTCAAGAATCTAAGATTGTTCCTACGAAGCTGGTTCTCCAAATACTCAATCTTCCTTGCTTGAACTGACCGATCCGGAACGCTAGCAGTTCCAAGGGACTCCAGGTCCTCCACCTTTGACTCAAGTTGGGAACTTCTTGCATACTGTGCCACCGCCTCTGTAGTCGTCGAAACACACTGAGCTTTAACTTCAGCCAATTCCTGCGAGAAAACCGCCAAAATGGGCAATAGAGATTGTTGAAGAACCGAGATAGCTTCCCATAAGCTATCTAACGTTACTTGCGCTGGTTTTTCCACCTTCTCAGGAAACCAGAACGCCAAAGTACCGGAAAGGCTAGGTGTCGACTGTTCCACACGCTGGTCACCACTCCAAAAAGAAGGGACCAGCCGATCTCCATCGACAGCACCGACACCTGCTCCAGCAGCCGCTGCCGTTGACTGTAACCTCGTGGGCGAACTCCCAACAGCCAGTAGTTTCCCCCAACCTGGAGAGGCTCTACTAAGCTGTACAACCCTGAGGCGGCTTCCGGGCTGAGCTGGGGGCGCCTGCTCGGGGCTTAACACAACCTTCTCTGCGCTCAGATCTGCTGAATCACTCAGGGGATCCGCTGAAGCCATAATGCCAGAAGTTGTGCAAAAGCCGGCAATGGACGTCTGCACCAGCCTATCTGACGGGGTTGAAGACTCAGGGGGTTTCTGAGCACGCTGTTTTCTCTTCCTCCCCATTGGAAAGCGAGTACAGGAGCCGGCTTAGAGCATATTTGCTTCATTTTTTGTAATAAAAAATAAATCAAATGCCTTTATATATCTAAGGGGCCTGTTTGATAAAGTGTAGTAAAGATTTACAGGTACTGCACATTAGCTGCAAAGATGAACATGCAGTAACTATGGGATGACATGCAGTTACCAGGCAGGGGAGACATTACCTCTCCTTTAGTGCTTTGGCGATAACATAGTTGTATCTACACTATCGGCAATGCACTGAGGAGTGGCCACTACTGCTTTAAAGAATCCCACAGCACCCTGGACCCTCCTAACATCTGCATTAAAACTCCCCACCTCCTTGGACCCCCCGCCACCTGCATTAAAATGTTGCTACCATCCTCAGACCTCCCCAACATCAGCCTTCGAGTACCTCTACCCGTCCAACCCCCAGATTCCTCCCCAACATCAGCCTTCAAATCTCCCACCCCCCTGAACCTCCAGCTCTTATTGCAGGGTTTCTCTGGTGTTTAATGGGGGGACAAAACCAATCTTTGGATGCTCCTGTCTCATTGATGCCTGGGTTCAAAATGGCGCCTCTGACCCCTAGTATAGTCCTGAAGAGGGAGCAGTAAATTGCATCTGCGCTATTTGAAGTAGTGACACTTAACACATGGCAGTTTATCATCCACTCATTGCAAGGTGCTGTCCACACTCATAGCCTACCCATTCTCCATCCACTTTCTGCCTCTTCCCACTGTAAGAAATTAGTCCATGCTAAGTGACACGACAACTGTTACAGTGGCTGTGTCGTAACAGTTAATCATGCACTAATTCATGTACTAACTTCTTACTTTGTTTTAACGAACAGGTCCCTTAGGTTTTCTAAAAATCCATCCAGCTACTAACTATTGTCCAAAACATCTAGCCTCCCATAGCTCACTGAAGCTTCATTTTAAGCATGGTAACTAAATGCAACCCTCCCAATGATGTTAGGGTCATAAATGCTGCTCCATGCCAGTTACCCCAATTTCTTCAAGGAAGGTGAATATGCTCTTGCCATTCCTGTGTGGGTGATAAAAAGGTCACTAAAGGCACAAATGGAGTTGAAGGTTTTAAAACACAGAGGCTAATCATTACACTGCTGGTCAAATTCTGATGTTATTCTTCCTAATCACTCAAGTAGTAAATTTGTAGAAATAGCTACTTAACTGGCAAGGGTATTAAATATCTCATGGAAGCTATAAAGTATAACAAAATTTTGGAAGTCATAATTTTAATGGGTATAACTGCACTATAAAAAGGGCCTTTGGGATTAAGGTTAAGTAAGTGAACTACAATGTTAATCCATCTGCAAGTCATAAATTATTATCCCTCCCAGGTGTGACATATTGTCCAGAGGGTGTCTAGTGATTAGGGACACGGAGGTCTACATGTGGCAGAAGTCCAAGTAAGCTCTGGGTAATTAAGCAGGGACTGGAAGTGTCAGCAATTCCTTCACTCTGTTCACTTGATACTTTCCCTCCAGACTCGGCTTTGCCAAGGCTTGCGCACAAGTATCTACAGTCTCTCTCAGACATGCTCAGAAGGAATCTGCATTTGTGAATGCATATTCAGTTCATCTGGTGCCTAAAAATTGACAGTGCAGCTCACGGATCACTTGTGAGTCCATATACCTATGACTTAATACACATAATCAATTTTCACACTTAAAAGGTTGTAGCATGAATACAGAAGAAACACAAACAAATGAATAGGTGAAAGGGAAACCAAAAAATACCTAAACATCAGGAAAAATTCATTTAAAATGAACTCATTTCTTGCTGGGCATCTTTGTTTCCATAGAAAAGAGCTTGCAATAAAGCAACTGGAAACGTCTGGGAAACCGTTGAATATCCTCAAGACCATGGGAACATAAGAACATAAGATATGCCATACTGGGTCAGACCAAGGTCCATCAAGCCCAGTATCCTGTTTTCAACAGTGGCCAATCTAGGTCATACGTACCTAGCAGTTTCCCCAAAAGACACAGGAAAAATACACCCAGTTAAAATTGACACATTCTGTGGGTGGATTGAGGGCTATGATGGCTACTATCTGGTTAGCAGTCAGCACAATCTGGTTAGAGGTTGAATATTGTCATTCACTGGATAGAGTCGCTGAGCCCAAACATTCAGCGGTGGAAACCAGAATGCTCTGCCGCTAAATATCTGCCCTTTATTAAAACAGCGACAGCTAGGCACTTTAACTAGCCTAGCCACCACCACCGTATATGCCCCTCTCTATTTTTATACATGGGTAAAATAAAAATGGTACCTACCAAGCTGAAAGAGATAGCCAAACCACATAAGGATAGGCCTGCTTTCTTTTGCAGTTTCTTATCTGGTTAACAAACTGAAAGTCACCACTAACTAGATAAATGCTCACCTCACACATGGACCCACCCAGAATTATCTGGATAGAGCTACTGAATATTAAGCTCACTGGGGTTTATCTGATTAGCACATCTTGCTGACTGGATATGTCCCTTCTGAATTTTAGGCCCAATGTTTTTCTATTTTATTTTACTTTAACTTAACAAAGTATACATTATATATAAAAATTACATAAAAGCGATGATTTAAGAAGGTTTGCACATGTAAAATAGCCATTTACATGACTAAATCCACATGTACATTCAAATAGCAATTTTATACATCCATCACACAGATTTTAAGGGAGTGCGTTCTAGACTAAAATCATCTCTAGTACCTGAAGATTGGAGGATGGCCTGTGGTAGGCCATGGCCTATATAATAGCCTGTACATGTATGAGAGGCCTGCAAGCTAAGTCTGAGTCCCCACCCCCACCTAGAAATACTAGGGCTGAGAAAGATCAAAGTCAGTGAAGGTCTGAGGATCTGCCTTAAACCGCTCTAAACTGCTTTTGATAAGTTTGTGTTAATCCTTATTCAATTCTTTTATGCTGATGATAGATATGTTCCAGTGTTTTGCATTCTCGCATTCTCTGAGCCTAGAGATGACCTTGTAGTAGGGATGTGTTTATGTCTAGAAACTGAGCCTTTGTTAGAATAGCCTGAGAAGGGGGAACAGGGTGACCCAGAGAGGGTCCCCGATTGGAGAGATGCAGGGGGCGTTGGAACCAATAGAAAGTCTGCATGTATCAAGCTGAAGAAAAGGTATAAATGAGTATGTCTCTGTAAGGTGCCTTGTAAGGTGCCTAGTAAAGTGCCATGTAAGGTGCCTTGTAAGGTACCTTATAAGGTGCCATGTAAGGTGCCTAGTAAGGTGCCCTGTAAGGTGCCTAGTAAGGTACCCAGTAAGGTGCCTCATAAGGCGCCCTATAGGGCCTCCTAGGCTAAGCGCCATATTAGGCACCCTTGGACAATTCACCTCAGAAGGCACCCTGGGCTATGGAACCATAGGTTAAGGTGGCCTAACAAGGTTATGGTGTCCTAGGTTAGTGTGCCCTAGGGACTGCAAGGTGCCTCAGGATGACATGCATGACCTGTGCAGAACAGAGACAGATGTAGCCCTAACACTAGATAGAGCACTCAGGAAAGGCAATGAACAGGTGAGTGAAGGAGGGAGAAGTGGGAGCTGCTGGACCTGCCATATCTGCGGGCATCCCATGTGCCTGCCAGTACTGATGACAAACATGGTGGGGCAGCTCTACCACAGCACAGGGTGTTGGCAATGTAAAGTACCGAAAAAACAGTTGGTGGCAGACGATGGGAATATGTGTCCTCCAGTGGAGGTGGAGGTGGCAGGATAGTTACAATGATGGGTGGACAGAGGAGTGGTGGTGCCATGCAGATCAGGCACAGGCGAGGCAAGCACGATGAGGCGCAATGCAGGAAAAGGTAGCAGTGCAGGACATGGGCTGGCAGCCTGCACAGGCAGACAGGACTCTACACAGCTGACAGACGCAGATAGACGGACCGAGGGAATGTTGGCAATTGTGGCGAGGGTATTATGGGCTGGAAGCGCAGATCTGCAAAAATATGACCTCTACAGGCATGCACACTATTTGAGTAGGACAGGAGGGAACAATGAGGAACTGAACCAATGAACACTGCCAAGAATGGCAATGTATTAACCAGTAGGCTATACCTCCATGGTGTATGTCACAGCAGTACCCATGATACAATGCACATGCTGAATAGCTGTCTACAGCTGATCACCAAATGGGGTCTGCACCTCTCTGGTACCTCAGCTGGGAAAGACGAACTGACAGTGTGTGATACTGGCACAGAGTAGCTACAGACCATGCCATTGTGCAGGTTCTGTGGTCACCCTGAGGGATAGGATTGGTACCCAGCACTAGGTCCGCAGTACATGTGGTGCTAGAGATATGTCCTGCTGTACATCTCCTTCACTACCAGTGTGTGACAGGTATTCCGTGCAGTGCAGCCAAAAGTAATTTGGTGTCCATCTGTATCCTGCAGTCACATGTGGCCCTGCGGGACCAGACACCAGCCAGATTAGTGTGTACCCCGTGTAAGGGTCTGGCTGACATGGGCAGCTGTGATCAGGGCAGAGGGGTTCCTAGAATTGCATGAGGTGTGTGTAGCAGTGGCTGTATAGGTCACAGCAGTATACACTACATACCCCAAAGAGGCCAACAACACCCTTTTGTAGGTAAAGAACAATGCCCCCATCCCAGGGAAGCAACCTCCATCCTGTTTGTACGAGACAGCCCTCCAGGGTTGGTGGGCCAGAGCCATACCTATGACTGGGACAGTGGCAGACCAGCAGCAATGCTGGGGTTAGGTCTGGAAACCCCAAGTGCCTCCCACCACTGTCTGCCAGTCACCAGCAGACAGCACAGTCAGACTGTACCTTAAAGGTGTTCTGACCATGCACAGTCTAACTACAGACAGTCCACCAGGAACTATGTGCAACAATCAGGCATCTCAATGATTGGGACCCCAACACTGGAGAACACAAAAATATCACTAGAGACAAATAGCATAGAGCGCTATGTGGGAACCTAGACCTGCCGTGGTCACTGCTCGTTCAGAGTGAGTGAGTGCCCTCCCAGCATGCCATGCTGTGGCCACCCTGTCCATGCAGGTGGTGGTCAGGCACTACAGTGTCCTAGCCATTGCCCCACACCCTGTGAAGATGCATCCTGGCCAATCTGCCCTGTCCGGGCCATACCCAGAATGCCTTGCTCCTCATTATGCATCTAATCAGGCTAACGCTGGTAACAGTGGGACATTTTGGGCCCAGTGAAGTGCGGGCAGCCACAGAACAATGGATAGACATACAAACATGCTCACTCCTTTTGCAGCATTATACAAAGATAGGGGTGGTTGGCAGCCCTGCCCGCCACATTAGTCCTGAGCACAGTGCCGACATTGCTGAACTGTGAAGGGGGTAGTAGTAGTGCTCTGGTGAGAACATCATCCCAATGCTGGGGCCAACAGCCTGCCGCTCCATGCATCATTGGATTGTGGAGCCTGTGTGAGTGGGTGTTTGCACCCCTGTTTGCCGCTGCTTTGGGCTTTGCACATGTTGTTGTTGAATCTGCATTGTAGGGTAAAATATAGGGACATGCTCTGCAGGAACCACAGCTGGGAGTTGCACCTGTGACCCTCTGCTCCTGGACACACTGGCTGGGTGTACTGCACCACACTGTTGCCACAGATGCATGGTAGTCCCTGGGGCTACCTGCACTTTTCCTCAGCCAGACCTTTTATGTTGCACTGCACACCACGTACTGATGCAGAGCATGGCCTAGGTCCACTGCAGGGAGGTGGCACTGCCCCCTCCAGTATGAGCACACGCCCCCCTGCCAAGTTGATGTGGCTATTTGCTGTCGGTGCTGGTAGTGCACAGTCCCAGGCCATCCACTGTGTAGGTAGGCGCCTGCCTAGGGAGTGGGTTCCGGGGTGGGGGGGCATACATGGACATCCTCACATCCCCCCATCACTGCATACCACTATTATGTCCCCGCCACATGGGGCGGGATGGTTGGGGGGATGTCAGGTCTGTGCCCTAGCGACTATTGGCTAGGGTGGATCAGGTAGATATTGGTGGATTGTGTTTGGCCTTGGTTAACTGCTGTCTTGCTGATCTCCGGTGTCTATGTTCCTATGTGCCACCTAGGCGCCCGCCTGGTCCACCCTGTGCCCCAGCTGCCCATTCTACATGTCCCGCATGTGGCCCCCCATGCCCCATTTGCACCATCGCCATAGTGGCCATTCATACTTTGGCACTATGGTATTGCTGTACATGGAGCACTACTATCACAGATTTTGGGCTCCCTGCCTGGGCTGTACATTGCTGACATGTAAATGGTTTCTCTCTCCTGCATATGTGCATCTAACGGCAGGTTTTCAATCGCGTTAGGATTCAGCTCTTCAGATCAGCACGTTAGTGTGAATGGAGCCTCTCCCCGCCCACACTCCGCCCATTGACCCCTTCTCTCCGCACTGTCTCCACCTTCTGCGGTGTTTTACCGCGCCACGGAACGTCTACGATCATTAACGTTACATAACGCACGTTAAGTAACGTTAACGATCGTTAACGTTACATAATGCGTGTTATGTAACATTACCGCAGTTTAGTAAACATACCCCTATATGTTCCATAATTTTGTTCTTTATAATGCTTTCTACCATTTTGTCCAGCACTGAGGTCAGGCTCACCGGTCTGTAGCTCCCGGATCACCCCTGGAAACCTTGTTAAAAATTAGCATTGCATTGAACATTGTGCAATCTTCAGGTACTACAGATGATTTTAATGATAGTTCATAGATTCCTAATAGTAGGTCTACAATCTTATATTTCAATTCCTCTAGCACCCTTAGATGTACATCATCCGGTCCAGGCAATTTACTACTCTTTAGTTTATCAAATAGTTGTATTACATCGTCTAGATTTATCGAAATTTGTTTTAGCTCTTCTAATACATCAATTTTAAACACCATTTCAGGCATGAGGTATGAGTGTTAATGGTTTTTATGACTTTTAGCACAATTTTGTATTAAGTGTCTAGGTCAAAAAAGGGATGTCTAAATCAGAATGTTCAAAATTTTAGATATATTTTACAAATAGTTTGCTTAATGTGGAATCTTTTGTAAAATACATATAAGGCCATGAAAAAATGCCTGCACTTGATGGCACATGAAACAGGAACAGAATGATGTTAGGGGCACTTGGCAATAGTGATTATAGCACGATGACATTTGATTTAATAAATGGAGGAAGAATGGCAAGGAAATCCACAGTATTACCTTTTAGCTTTCAAAAGAGAGACTATGATAAAATGAGGAAAATAGTTAAGAAAAAGCTAAAAGGAGCAGTAAAGACCGAAGCAAAGAGTTCATTCAGTCTCTCCCCTATGGCCTTGTCCTTCCTTAGGGGTATGTTTACTAAAAGGACCAGTTGCATAGATTAAAGACGTACATCAAGCTTGGGTGTTGTTGAAAAATACTATCTTGGAAGCCAGACAAGCTGTATTCCACGCTTTAAGAAAAGTGGAATGAAGTCCAAAAAACTGCCAGCATGGTTTAAAGGTGAGGTCAAAGAGGCTGTTGTTGCCAAAAAAGCATCTTTCAGGAAATGGAAAAAAGAGCCAAGCGGCGAAACCTGGAAACAGCACAAGCACTGGCAAGTCAAATGCAAGGCATTGATAAGGCAGGCAAAGGGAAAATTTGAGAAGCAGCTTGCCGCGGAAGCAAAAATGCGAAATAAAGACTTTTTCAAGTACATTCATAGCAAAAAACCTGTGAGAGTCAGTTGATCCATTAGATAATAGAGGGGTTCAAGGAGCACTAAGAGGCGACAAGATGATAGCGGAGAGACTGAATGAATTCTTTGCTTCGGTCTTTACTGAGGAAGATGTAGGGATATTACCCATGACTGAAGTGGTATTTAAAGGTGCGGAAGAATTGAAGAAAATATTGATACATCGGGAAGATGTATTTCAACTATTAGATAAACTGAAGAGTAGCAAATCACCTGGGCCGGATGGTATACATCCAAGGGTAGATAAACTGAAGAGTAGCAAATCACCTGGGCCGGATGGTATACATCCAAGGGTGTTGAAAGAACTGAAATATGAGATTGCAGACCTGCTATTAGTAATCTGTGAATTTTCATTAAAATTGTCTGTAAT
Organism: Ichthyophis bannanicus; assembly: GCA_033557465.1. Classification (NCBI taxonomy): domain Eukaryota; kingdom Metazoa; phylum Chordata; class Amphibia; order Gymnophiona; family Ichthyophiidae; genus Ichthyophis; species Ichthyophis bannanicus. The sequence continues at coordinate 785,415,017 of CM066033.1, forward strand.
ACCTGAAGATTAGAGGATCGCCAATGTAACGCCAATTTTTAAAAAGGGTTCCAGGGGTGATCCGGGAAACTACAGACCAGTGAGTCTGACGTCAGTACCGAGAAAAATGGTAGAAACCATCATAAAGAATGAAATTACTCAGCATGTAGATAATCATGGCCTAATGGGAGACAGCCAACATGGCTTTAGACAAGGAAGATCTTGTTTTACTAATCTGTTATGTTTTTTTGAAGGTGTGAATAAACAGGTGGACAAAGGTGAGTCAGTTGATATAGTGTATCTGGACTTTCAGAAAGCCTTTGACAAGGTCCCTTATCAGAGACTTTTGGCAAAAATAAAGAGTCATGCGATAGGAGGCAGTGTACTATTGTGGATCAGGAACTGGTTAAAAGATAGAAAGCAGAGGGTAGGGCTAAATGGCCAATTTTCCCAAAGGAGAAAGGTGAATAGTGGTGTACCCCAGGGATCTATGCTGGGTCCGCTGCTTTTTGACATATTCATAAATGACCTGGAAAAGGGAATAATGAGTGAGGTTATCACATTTGCAGAAGACACAAAACTATTTAAAGCTGTTAAAACCCAAGAGGATTGTAGAAAATTGCAAGAGGATCTTGATAAATTGGAAGACTGGGCATCAAAATGGCAGATGAAATTTAATGAGGACAAGTTCAAAGTTATGCACCTAGGGAAGAGCAACCCAAACTATGGTTACATGATGCAAGGTTCCACATTAGGAACCACCACCCAGGAAAAAGATTTAGGCGTCATTGTGGATAACATGTTAAAACCATCGGCCCAGTGTGCAGCGGCGGCCAAGAGAGCAAATAGAATGCTAGGTATCATAAGGAAAGGAATGGAAAATAAAACAAAAGATATTATAATGCCTCTATATCGTTCCATGGTGAGATCACACCTTGAATGTTGTGTGCAATTCTGGTAACCATATCTTAAAAAGGATATAGCATTATTAGAAAAGGTTCAGAGAAGAGTCACCAAAATGGTAAAGGGGATGGAAGGATACTCCTATGAAGAAAGGCTAAAAAGGTTAGGGCTCTTTAATCTGGAAAAGAGATGGCTGAGGGGAGATATGATAGAAATCTATAAATTAATGAACGGAGTGGAACGGGTAAACGTAGATCGATTGTTTACGTTATCAGAATATAGAAAGACTAGGGGACATGCAATGAAGCTACAGGGTAAACTATTTAAGACTAATAAAAGAAAATATTTTTTCACTCAACGTGTAATCAAACTCTGCAATTTGTTACCAGAGGATGTAGTAAAGGCTGTTAGTGTAGTTGGGTTTAAAAAAGGTTTGGACAAGTTCCTGGAGGAAAGGTCCATAAACCATTATTAAGAAGGGATCCAGGATATCAATGCTTGACCCATTACAAGCATTGTGGAACCTGTGTCTTTTGGGAAAACTGCTAGGTACATATGACCTAGATTGGCCACTGTTGGAAACAGGATACTGTGCTTGATGGACCTTGGTCTGACCCAGTATGGCATATCTTATGTTCTTATGTTCTTATGTGCTGTGAGGGCTTGTGTGCATCAGTGATGCTGAGGGCTAAGCTATTGGTACTTTAACTACTGGCAGAGTCTCCCAAGATGGACAGGTCTCAGCTGAGGTGTCAGACCAAGACAAACAACCCATCTGTGCAGCAGCAGAATGGGACAGTGTTGGCGGCAGAGGATCACATTTCAGTGACAATGGCAACAACACTAAACTTAAACTGCGTGGCAGAGAGGCCCGGCAATCTACTTCTGTATCTTGCCATGAAAACCCATCTGGGCAGCAGCAGAATGGGATGGTGTTGACTGCGGAGGATCACATTTCTGTAAGGGCAACAACACTAAACTTAAACTGCGTGGCAGAAAGGCCCGGCAATCTACTTCTGTATCTTGCCATGAAAACCCATCTGGGCAGCAGAAGAATGGGATGGTGTTGACGGCGGAGGATCACATTTCTGTAACGGCAACAACACTAAAACTGTGTGGAGGAAAGGCCCAGCAATCTACTTCTGTATCTTGCCATGAAAACCCAATGGATAGTCACAGCAAAACAAATTGCACTACAATGCTGGACGATAAGACTACCAGGTCAGAAGGCACTCAACTAGCTTCTGGGGAGAGCTGAAGACATTTCAGAGTAAATCCAGCATTTATGATGTGGTTCGATCAAAGCCATCGGGATGTCTGACTGCTGATGTAGCTGCGCATGAAATGAGAGTCAGAAGCTGTAAAGATGTCTTACATATTGGAACATGGAAAATACGAAGCATGAACCAAGGGAAGTTGGAGGTGATCAAGAATGAAATGGAACGTGTACAACTTGATTTGTTAGGTGTCAGCGAACTGAAATGGACAGGCATCGGGCACTTTGCATCAGATAATCACATGGTCTACTATGCTGGAAATGAAAGAAAAGAAATGGTGCTGCATTTATAATAAAGAAGAAACTTTCAAAAACTGTAATGAAATACACTGTAGTCAGTGAACACTTAGGGGTATGTTTGCTAAAGTGTCTTAACGTGCGCTCTGCGATGTTATCGCACGATAAGGTACCTTATCGCGCGATAAGGTACCTTATCGCGCGATGATGGCGCTTTTTAAGGCGCACGGGTACCATATCACGCGATAACGCGCGCTGCGGTGCAAACGAGGGCTGAAGGCGGGGAAAGGCTCCCGGAGGGCGTAGGAAGGCTCCCCAGGGGCGGAGAGAAGGGGTCAATGGGTGGAGAGTGGGAGGGGAGAGGCTCACTGCACACCAACGCTGTGAAATCCGAGGCTCAAAACTAACGCCAGTGAAACCCTGGCTTTAGAGCTGATTTAAAGGGAAAAGAAACCATCTCCGTCAGCAATGTAGAGCAAAACCAGGGAAACCTACAAAAAGTGATAAGTGTGATACATGTGCACGGAACAAAAGTACAAATAAACATTGAAAAGGACCCCAACAAAATATACAAAAAACATAACCAATCTGGGCAATAGTGATAGTAATGGGAAACATCAAAAAACACTCCCAAGAAAGCCCCAAAAAAAAGATATGAATTTTGGAAGGGTCTACGCTCCGTCCCCATACAAGGTGAATGATCCCACAGTGAAATAGCACTGATCAGGGTTTCCCTCTCCATTGGACAGGTTTCCTATGGCATGCACATGTTCCACAACAGCAGGGCGGGCATGTCGGAATGGGCAACTGGACAGATGCTGGGAAAGGGGATACAGAGGGCTGCAGGCGGCACATGCTGTGGTGCAGCTGGGGCACAGTGCGGACTAGGCAGATGCCTAGGTGGCACTTAGGAATACTGAAACTGTACAGCAGCCAGACAGCAACTGATGAGGGCCCAACATGGGCACGAGAGTGTTTATCATAGTGTCACAGGGGATAGTACCCAGCAGGTACCTCCAAGGGCACAGAACATTGGCAGGCGGTGTTGGGGGGAAGCGTGGACATCTATGCAGGCACCCCTACCCCATAACACGCACCATAGGCAGCCACCTACCTGCACACTGGATGGCTTGAGACTGCACACCACCAGCACCACAAGCAGAAGGGCATGTCAGCATGGTGGCAGAGGGGTACTGGTGGTGGAGGGGGGCAGTGGCAGCTGCCCAGAGCAGACCATGGCCTAGCCCTGTGTAGGTGGGTGCCATGCACTGCAACAGACAGGCCCTGCCGGACAAACAGTCATGGTATCACCAAGGAATGCACTGTCTCTGTGGCAACACGGTGGTGCAGTGCACACAACCAGTGTGTTAGGAGGCAGAAGGTCACAGGTTCAAGTCCCAGCTATGGTGCCTGCCAACCCAGTCCCCATATTTTACCCACTACTACAACGTGCAAATACAGACAGAACCTTTATTGCAGATGACGTAAACATGCCCAAAACACCTGCATTTTACCCTACAGAGCAAAGACACCATAAACAGGCGCATTACCTAGAGCAGAGTCTCCCAAATGCAGTCCTGGAGGGCCAAACACCATTCAGTTTCCATGCTGCCTCTAATAATGATGCCTGTGCTGCATATCTATGCACCACCCCCATGGTATGCAGCTGTATCTCATGCATATTCATGAGGGACAGCATGAAAACCCAAACAGTGTTTGGCACACCAGGACTGGAGTTGGGAACCTCTGCCGTAAAGCAGCAGCCAACAGGGGCAGACACACCCACACCCACATGCTCCATTAGCCAATGCCTCCTGGAGAGGCAGGACATTGGGCCCTGCGTGCATCTCCCAATACTAGCACTTGCATACCTTAGCAATGCCACCCTACACCTGGGAATACGGTGCACAGCTATCAAACGTTTGCTATGATTACTGACAGATAGCAATTCCTAGGAGTTAGTGGGCCTGTTTCCTGAGTGCAGTTGAAGCCCGCATAAAAGGCTCCAGTGTCCTGCCCTTTTGAGGCTTTCCTAACCAGGGCTCCACAGATCAAACAAACAGTAAGGATTTGAGGGTTTGTTTGTTTGTTTTATTATATTACATTGCTAGCTCTCTGACTGGGAGCTCTTAAAAGGATTTTTTGTATATTTTTTAAAAGCAAGGTTACTTTCTTTTTGCTGCTTTAGGGGAACTTTCCTTGAGCACAGTAGGTTGCTGAACTCCAGTAACCTCCTCAGGTTTAGAAACTGCTAACACCTAATCAGGAGTTAGTGGGCCTGTTTCCTGAGTGCAGTTGAAGCCTGCATAAAAGGCTCCAGTACCCTGCCCTTTTGAGGCTTTCCTAACCATGGCTCCACAGATCAGACAAACAGTAAGGATTTGAGGGTTTGTTTGTTTGTTTTATTATACTACATTGCTAGCTCTCTGACTGGGAGCACTTAAAAGGGTTTTTTGTATATTTTTTAAATGCAAGGTTACTTTCTTTTTGCTGCTTTAAGGGAACTTTCCTTGAGCACAGTAGGTTGCTGAACTCCAGTAAACTCCTCAGGTTTAGAAACTGCTAACACCTGATCAGGAGTTAGTGGGCCTGTTTCCTGAGTAGGGTTGCCAACTGGCTCCAGATGCGCCCGACAGGGTCAATCCAGTCCTGGGTTTACCCCATTGCATGCAGGGATATGTAGTTCTAATTTCTCCATTGCACTCCATAAGAAATGGAAAACTACAAGTCACTGCATGCAATGGGGTAAACCCAGGACGGGATCAAGTCTGTCGGGCGCATCTGGAGCCAGTTGGCAACCCTATTCCTGAGTGCAGTTGAAGCCTGCATAAAAGGCTCCAGTGCCCTGCCCTTTTGAAGCTTTCCTAACCAGGGCTCCACAGATCAAACAAAGAGTAAGGATTTGAGGGTTTGTTTGTTTGTTTGTTTTATTATATTACATTGCTAGCTCTCTGACTGGGAGCTCTTAAAAGGGTTTTTTGTATATTTTTTAAAGCAAGGTTACTTTCTTTTTGCTGCTTTAGGGGATCTTTCCTTGAGCACAGTAGGTTTCTGAACTCCAGTAACCTCCTCAGGTTTAGAAACTGCTAACACCTAATCAGGTGTTAGTTCCCTCCCTACCCATCCCGACTCCCACCCACCCCTAGTGGGCAGTCTTGCTTTATAGGGCACCTCCCCCTTTAACAAATCACAGAGAATTGGACCAGCACATTTTGAATATAATTAAAGAGATTTAACTGCTTTTTCTCTGAAAGGACAGCTGCGAAACCGGCTGGTACTTGGTAGAGCTCTCTCTTTTGCTTTAACAGATACCTAAGCTCCACGAACAGAACAATGGCTGGAAAAAATTGTATTGCTAAAGCTGTTGCCCCTGTTACAGCTTCTGCGTTGGTCCAGACAGAGGTCCTAATGCCAGTTGAAGGACCGGTTCCATGTGCAGGGTGCCTGCATGCTGAAGCTCTGAGGAAACAAGTGGAGGAACTCAGAGAGGAGGTGGCGAGGCTGAGGAGCATTCAAGACAGTGAGAAGTACATTGATGAGATGCTTCTTGCAGCAACCAAGCTCTCCAGCACAGGAGAAGATGGGTGCCAACAGAATGTCGATGGTTGGACACAAGTCACCAGGGCCTGCAAAATCACCAATCCAACTTCTCCAGCCCTTGAATTGAAGAACCATTATGCAGCCCTGGAAGTGGAGGATGTGAAAGCATCCCTGGAAAGGGACGAACCAGAGTTCAAGTACCCCAAAGTTGCAGAATCAGTGACCAGAAGGAAACGAAGAGTAGTGGTGGTTGGAGACTCTCTTCTGAGGGGTACTGAGGCATCCATCTGCCGACCAGACTTGATGTCCAGAGAGGTATGCTGTCTGCCTGGTGCCAAAATCCAAGATGTTACGGAGAGTTTGCCGAGACTCATCAAGCCCATTGACTATTACCCAATGTTGCTAATCCATGTTGGAACAAATGATACTGCCAGGTATACCTCGGAACGTATCAAAAGTGACTTCATGGCTCTGGGACAGAGGGTGAAGCAGCTAGGTGCACAGGTGGTGTTCTCTTCAATCCTCCCTGTTGAGGGTAAAGGCCAAGGCAGAGAGGCTCGCATCCTGGAGATGAATACATGGCTGCGTGGATGGTGTCATCAAGAGCGTTTTGGTTTCCTAGACCATGGGATGCTGCTCCAAGGGTTGCAGAGCAGAGATGGCATCCATCTGTCCCAGAAAGGTCAACGCATCTTCGGTAGTAGACTGGCTAATCTACTGAAGAGGGCTTTAAATTAGATTTGTTGGAGATGGGTGAAGAAAGCCCCCAGGTAAGTGAAAGCTCCCAGGTAGGTGATACATTAAATACCTTTATGGAAATGGGTAACAGGGGTAACATATGGAAAGCAGTGTGTATTAATGCCCGTAGCATGGGAAATAAGATCCCTGAAGTTGAAGCTTTGGTGGGAGTGGCTGACTTGGATTTAGTGGCAGTTACAGAAACATGGTTCACAGAAAACCATGACTGGGATGTAACTATACCTGGCTATACTTTATTCAGAAAGGACAGGGTAGGAAGAAGGGGAGGAGGAGTGGCACTATATGTAAAAACTACTATTAAAGCTTTGGAATTACAGAGCTGAAAAGGGAGAGAGGAGGCATTGTGGGGTTAAACTTGAAAGAGGGAAAGAGAAATCAATTAGCATAGTTGTGATATACAGACCTCCCTCACAAGAGGAAGAGGTGGACAGAGAGTTAATTGAAGACATACGCAGCATTGCTAGGAAAGGGGAAGTGCTACTGATAGGAGATTTCAATATGCCAGATGTTGACTGGCACATTCCTGCTGCAGTATCATCTAGAAGTAAGGAGATCCTGGATTCTCTACAGGGAGAACTATTCAGGCAATTGGTAACAGACCCCACACGTGAAGGGGCCATACTGGACTTGGTGCTTACCAATGGTGAAAGTGTTTCTGATGATGTAGTGGGAGATCATTTTGCATCCAGTGATCACCAGATGGTGTGGTTCAGTATTAGGACTAGGGCTGTTAGAATCCATTCCAAGGTGAGGATCTTAGACTTTAGGAAGACTAACTTTGCGAAGATGGGCCAATACCTCAGGGAGTCGTTAGTGGGATGGGAACAGCTGGGGGATGTAGAAAAACAGTGAGCAAAACTGAAAGGGGGTTGTTAAAATGGTAAATAAAGGCAAAAGGAACAGGAGACCGCTATGGTTTTCGAAGGAAGTAGCTGAAAAAGTGAAGAAAAAGAGGGAGGCCTTCATGAAATACAAGAGATCACAGAGAGAGGAAGGCAGGCATCTGTATTTGGAAAAACATAGAGAAGCTAGCAAAGTAGTCAAGAAGGCAAAGATTCAAAAGGAGGAGGAAATAGCCAATGCAATAAAATGGGGAGATAAGACATTTTTCAGATATATTAGTGAGAAGAGGAAGGGCAAAAGTGGTATTGTCAGACTCAAGGGTGCAGGGGGGGATTATGTAGAAGCTGATAAGGATAAAAGCGGAATTGCTTAACAAATATTTTTGTTCTGTGTTCACAGATGAAGAACCAGGAGCAGAACCTCAGAAAACACCCACAAATAAGAACAAAAGCGAGGGACATCTTGAACAATTTTCAGAAGACTGTGTTCGTGAGAAACTAGCTCAACTTAAAGTAGACAAAGGGATGGGACCGGATGGGATACACCCTAGAATACTGAGGGAACTTGGGGACGTTCTAGCAACTCCACTGACTGACCTTTTCAATGCCTCGTTGGAGTCGGAAGTGGTGCCAAAGGACTGGAGAGAGGCTCATGTGGTGCCTTTACACAAAAGCGGAAGTAAGGATGTGGTTGAAAACTACAGGCCGGTTAGTTTAACTTCGGTGGTGAGTAAATTATTGGAAACGCTGCTGAAAGAGAAAATAGTGAGGTTTCTGGAGTCCAGCGGATTACAGGATCCGAGGCAGCATGGATTCACCAGAGGCAGGTCTTGTCAGACAAATCTGATTGATTTCTTTGACTGGGTGACCAGGGAGTTGGACCGAGGGAGAGCTCTAGATGTGGTGTATTTAGATTTCAGTAAAGCCTTTGACACTGTTCCTCACAGGCGACTTATAAACAAACTGAGCACCCTAGGGATGGACCCTAAAGTTACTGCTTGGGTTAGAAATTGGTTGGGTGGGAGGCGACAAAGAGTACAAGTAAATGGAGCTCACTCTGAGGAGAAGGATGTTACCAGTGGTGTGCCCCAGGGATCTGTCCTTGGTCCGATTCTTTTTAACATCTTTGTTAGTGATATAGCGGAAGGGCTGTCGGGTAAGGTTTGCCTCTTTGCAGATGATACCAAAATCTGCAATAGAGTAGACACCCAGGAAGGTGTAGATAACATGAGGAGGGATCTAACTAAGCTTGAAGAATGGTCTAGAATTTGGCAGCTGGGATTTAATGTTAAAAAATGTAAGGTCATGCATTTGGGCTGCAGCAATCCAAGGGAGCAATACAGTATAGGAGGTGAAGTACTTTTGTCCACTAAAGAAGAGCGGGACCTAGGCGTGGTTGTGTCTGATGATCTTAAAGTAGCTAAACAGGTAGAAAAGGCGACAGCAAAAGCTAGAAGGATGCTTGTGTGCATACGGAGAGGAATGGCTAGCAAAAAAAAGGAGGTGATAATGCCTCTGTATAAGTCTTTGGTGCGACCTCATTTGGAGTATGGTGTGCAATTCTGGAGACCGCACCTTCAAAAGGATGTGAACATGATGGAGTCGGTGCAGAGGGTTGCTACTAAAATGATTAATGGGCTTCATTATAAAGCATATGAGGACAGACTTAAGGATCTTAATATGTACACCTTAGAGGAGAGGCAGGATAGAGGTGATATGATTGAGATGTTTAAATACCTCCGTAGCATAAATGTTCAGGGGGAGAGTCTCTTTCAATTGAAAGCAAGTTCTGCTACGAGGGGACATGGGATGAGGGTGAAGGGAGATAGATTCAGGAGTGATATTCGGAAATATTTCTTTACAGAAAGAGTAGTGGATCCGTGGAATAGTCTCCCAGTGGAGGTGGTAGAGATGAGGACAGTAACTGAATTCAAAAAAGCATGGGACCAACACAGAGGATCTCTAAAGATAAAAAGTGGACTGTTGTAGTTGTTGTTATGGAAGGACAGACTAAATAGGCCATGTGGTCTTTTTCTGTCATCATGTTTCTATGTTTCTAAGCACAGTTTGCTGATTGAGCTCCATCATAGCAACCTTTCTGATGTCTGTGGAGTGTGCTTAAGGTCTGGTCTCTGACAGTGTTTACCACCCTGGGGAGTGACCCCCAACAGTATTGCGTACCATATCCATGCCTGCACTGTGCCCAGGACTGGTGTGGTGGCCAGGGCTGCTAAACACCTCTATAGTAGCACAATGCTGGCATAGGTGTGGGAGTGTGTGTCTGTCTATCCAGTGTGTGGTGGCTGCAAACACCCTCCACAGCCCACACTGCCAGCACTGTTGCCAGTATTGGCCTGCCAATGTGCATAATGAGGAGCAAGGTACCATGGGTATAGCCCGGACAGGGTGCTCTGGCCAGGATGCATCTGCACAGGGCATAGGGCACTGGCTGGGACATTGTAGTTCCCGGCCACCACCTGCACAGACAGGGTGGCCACAGCATGTTCCGCTGGGAGATCACTCTCACCCTGAGCAGTGACCACGGCATGGCTAGGCTCCCCCATAGTGCTATATAGTGTTTCTCTCATGTGATATTTCTGGGTTTCCTTTTTGGGGCCCAGTCACTGACTTATGTGCTTGGTGTGTATGCTGACATCCCAGTTCTGGGTGCACGCATTTCCACCAGGAACATGCACTATGGACTAGCTAGCAGACTGTCTGCAGCTGGTATGTGTCTTGATGGAACGCCGTGCAGCGGCTGAAGGCTTGCTGCAGGAGAATATCAGATAGTGGTGGGGGGCAACTTAGCATATCCAGGCCTAATGTCTGTCTGCTATTGCGTTATGGATGTGTACAGAGCTGCATTGATTGCCCTGTAGGGTGTCTGTTCCCCAGTAGGACTGGGGTTGATGGTCCCCTCTACTGCCACCATTGCAGGGAGGTAGAATGTTGATCTGTTGGTGGGAGACCTGTTTACCCCCCTCAGCCCTGGAGGAGGGTGGTGGTACATAATCCTCCTAGAGGTCCATAGGGGCTAAATCTGACTGAGACATACAGATATATCCAAGGTGTGTCTGCAGAAACTGCCTATCTCACACATTAGCACTGCTGGGGACCTGCAGCATGGCCTATCTCTGCTGTGGACCTGGTGCTGGGCGCCCCACCTCACCCTCAGGGTGAGTGCAGTACCTGCACAATGTGACGGTGTGTAGCTACTCTGTGCCAGTACCACACACGGTCAGTTCCCCCTACCAGGCCGAGGTGCTGTGGGGGTGCATACCCCATCTTGTGATCATCTGTAGACTGCTGATTTGCATGTGCAGTGCATCATGGGTATGGGTGGGTTAACCCTTTCCTGGTGACCACAGCAGACTGTTTGTGTGGTGACGTGCAGTCCTTCTGCAGCCAGCCAGGGGTTTGCTAGCAGCTATGGAGCTGTAGCCCACTGATTATTTCACTACTTGTGGAGCCAGAGGTCATGGGTTCAAACCCACAGTAGGGGTTCTTTGATAGGGCTGGCCAAAGCATTGTCTTTTTTTAATGTACATTAGTGCTTCCAGCAAAACACCCTCAGGGTACTGTAACCATAAGGTGCCTCAGAAGGCGCCTTATAGGGCACCCTATAAAGCGCCTTCTGAGGCACCTTGTGGTTACAGTCCGTATAAGGTGCCTTATAAGGTGTCCTATGGAGCGCCTTATGGGGTGCCTCATAGGGTGCCTTATGCGGCACCTTAGGTTACGGCATGTGAGGGTGTATTTGCTGGCAGCAATAAATAAAATACAAAAAAAATGCCTCAGGAAACAATACTTACATGTCACAGCTGATGCCTCAGCCAGCCGTATGCATTAGGCACACTGGGGGATCGAACTCATGACTCCTGTATTATCAGTCAGTTTATTAACCATTGTGCTATACTTCTGTTTCTATGTTTGGATGTCTGTGCGCCTACTTAAGATTACCGCGCGGTAACGCGCTTAGCGGCACTTCGCACGATCATGTGCGCAGCAGTGCGTGTTATCGCGCGATACTCCCGTTTTGCTGCTTTAAGACTGAAATGCCCACTCCTTTTATGGCAGCCTGCACACTATCGCCAGGCACACATTAAGACGGTTTAGTAAACATACCCCTTAATCTCTATTCGTCTATGAGGAATGCCTGTCAACACAACTATAATTCAAGTATATGCCCCAACAGCAGCTGCAGAAGAGGAAGAAATCAAAGAGTTCTATGAACAAGTTCAAACTGAAATTGACAGAACATGCAAACAGGATATCCTGATAGTCATGGGTGAATGGAACGCAAAGGTTGGCAACAAAGAAGAAGGCAAAGTGGTTGGAAAATATGGACTTGGCAACAGAAATGAAGCTGGAGAAAGACTGAGAGAATTCTGCAAGACCAACGATCTATTCATCTCAAAAACCTTCTTCCAGCAACACAAGCGGCGACTGTAAACATGGACTTCACCCAATGGATTGTACAAAAATCAAATTGACTACATCTGTGGAAGTCAACGATGGAAAAGCTCTATAACATCAACAAAGACAAAACCTGGAGCTGACTGTGGTACAGATCATCAACTACTAGTATGCAAACTCAAGCTAAAGTTGAAAAAGAGCAAACCACTCATGAATGCAGCAAAATATGACCTTGAGAATATACCACTGGAATTTAAAGACTGCCTTCAAAATCAATTTTCTGCTTTAGATACAAATGACAGAGCTCCAGAAGAGTTATGGAATGACATCAAGAAGGTTGTGTTGGAAGAAAGCGAGAAGTCTCTAGAAAAGGTGAAAAAGCAAAAACGGCCAAAATGGATGAAGGAAGAAACTATGAAAATTGCCCAGAAATGTAGAGAAGCTAAAGCCAGAGGAGAAAGAAAGACAATCACAGAACTCAACAGAGATTTCCAACGTGAAGCAAGACAGGACAAGAAAAAATACTACAATGACACATTCAAGGAAATAGAAGCAGAAACTATTAGAGGAAGAACAAGATTGGCTTTCCTAAAGCTACGAGAGTTAAAGAAAAAGTTCCAGCCTCGAATTGAAATGTTATAAGATGCTCAAGGTTCTATGTTGAATGATGCTGAGAAGATGAAGAAAAGGTAGAAAGAATATACAGAGTTTTTATATGATAAAGATCAAGTGGACCAACAGCCATTTCAACCTGTACCTTATAATCCAGAACCATTGGTGATGAAAGAAGAAGTTGAAGCAGCATTGAAAGCTTTATCAAAGAACAAAGCACCAGGCATTGATGGCATTCCCATAGAAGTATTACAGCAATCTGATACAGCTGTTACCATATTTACAAGGCTCTGCCAAGAAATTTGGAAGACAACATCATGGCCAGCTGACTGGAAAAGATCTGTGTTTATACCAATACTAAAGAAAGGTGATCCAACTGACTGTGGAAATTATCGCACAATTGTTCTGATCCCACATGCCAGCAAGATTCTACTGAAGATTATTTAACAGAGACTACAACCATACCTGGAACAAGAACTATCCGAAGTGCAAGCAGGGTTCAGGAAAGGGCGAGGAACGAGAGACATCATCATGGATGTGAGATGGATTCTTGAAAAGTCTAAAGAATACCAAAAGGATATCTATTTGTGCTTTATTGACTACAGCAAGGCTTTTTACTGTGTAAAACATGAGAAACTCTGGGCCACATTAAGAAGCATGGGTAAATCAGAACACCTGATCGTTCTCTTGCACAACTGTACGTTGATCAAGAAGCAACAGTTCGAACAGAAAAAGGAGAAACAGAATGGTTTAAAATTTATTTATTTATTTATTTAACAGTATTTCTATACCGCCTTCTCCTTCAATCAAAGCGGTCTCCACAGCAAACAATCATAGGAGTGTTCAAGTGTTTTCATGCAGTGATGCCTATTGTGTGGTTGAAGTGTTTGATGTGTTGTGTATTTGACTATGTTGAGTTATGTACATTGTGCGCTATTATACATCAAGTGCTATTATACATTCTTATATACAATGGTCATGGTGGGGGGTAGGTTGGTTGTTCTTGCTTGGTTAGTAGATCATGTGACGTGTCCATAGTGTTCAATGAATAGCGTTGTCTTCAGTTGTTTGTGAAAGTCTTTGAGGACTGTCGTTAGTCTCAGTTCGTCTGGGCGGGTGTTCCAGATTGCTGGGGCAGCCAGAGAAAGTGCTCATTCTGTGGTGTCCTTGCGGGTCTTGATGAAGTCTTTTGGGGTGTTTACTCGGTTGGAGGTTCCTCTTCTCCTTGGGCATGTGCTTGTGTCAGGTTGTATGAGGGTATGTAGGCTGTTGGCTGAGGAGTGTTGTTTTATCTTGAAGATGTTTATGATTGTTTTGTATTTGATGTGTGAGCTGATTGGGAGCCAGTGAAGATCTTTCAGAGTGGGTGTGATGTGATCTTGTCTTGTTGTGCCAGATATTATGTGGGCCGCTGTGTTTTGTGCCAATTTTAGTGGTCTGAGTGTTTGTTTTGGTATACCAATGTAGATTGGGTTGCAGAAGTCTAGTATGGGGGTTATTAGTGCTTGGCATACTGTGCGGAAGTGCTCTGGAGTGAGGAGGGGCTTAAGTCTTCTGAGTCTCATTCTGTGGTAGGCACTTTTGGTGGTTTTGCTTATGTGTGATTTGAGATTCAGCTCCTTGTTCAGGGTCACTCCGAGGTACTTTACTTCCGATTTTATAGGTATGGTTGTGTTTTTTATCTTGATGTCAGGTGGGGGGATGAAGTCCAGGTTTCGAGTGATGATTAGTGCCTCGGTCTTGCTAAAGTTTATTGAGAGGTTGTTGTTTTGAAACCATCTTGTCATTTGTATGATGCAGTTTGTTATTTTGGAGTAGTCCGGGTTGTTGACTGTGAAAGGTGTGTATATCATGATATCGTCTGCGTAGATTGTATATTGTATGTTGTGCTCTTTCATGATGTCGCATATTGGTTGGATGTAGATGTTGAATAGAAGTGCTGATAGGGCCGATCCTTGTGGTACTCCTTGGAGGACTTTTATGGGTCGGGAGGTGTTGTGGCCTACCTTGACCTGTATCTGCCTGTCGGTTAGGTATGAGTGGAACCATTTCAGGGTGAGACCGTGTAACCCAATGTTTTGTACTCTTTCCAGGCGTGTTTTGTGGTCCACTGTGTCGAATGCTGACGAGATGTCAATGAAGATCATTATGATTCCATTCTTGGTGTTGTCTATGAGGCGGAGCATGCTGTCGAAAAGGTATATAAGAAGTGTTTCAACTCCATGGTTGGGGCGAAAACCATGTTGGTTGTTGTCCAGTGGAGCGTGGTTGTCAATGCCTCTATATCGTTCCATCGTGAGACCGCACCTTGAATATTGTGTGCAATTCTGGTCGCCATATCTTAAAAAGGATATAGCGATTTTAGAAAAGGTACAGAGAAGAGCCACCAAAATGGTAAAGGGGATGGAAGGATACTCCTATGAAGAAAGGCTAAAAAGGTTAGGGCTCTTTAACCTGGAAAAGAGACGGCTGAGGGGAGATATGATAGAAGTCTATAAATTAATGAACGGAGTGGAACGGGTAAACGTAGATCGATTGTTTACCTTATCAGAATCTAGAAAGACTAGGGGACATGCAATGAAGCTACAGGGTAAACTATTTAAGACTAATAAAAGAAAATATTTTTTCACTCAACGTGTAATCAAACTCTGGAATTTGTTACCGGAGGATGTAGTAAAGGCTGTTAGTGTAGCTGGGTTTAAAAAAGGTTTGGACAAGTTCCTGGAGGAAAGGTCCATAAACCATTATTAAGAAGTGACCAAAGATATCAATGCTTGACCCAGTACAAGCATTGTGGAACTTGTGTCTCTTGGGAAAACTGCTAGGTACATATGACCTAGATTGGCCACTGTTGGAAACAGAATACTGGGCTTGATGGACCTTGGTCTGACCCAGTATGGCATATCTTATGTTCTTATGCTCTTGTAGTTAGTGCTGTACTGTTTTTTCGATGATTTTTGCCAGAAGAGGTATGCTGGAAATCGGTCTGTACGCTGCTGGGTTGTTCTTGTCGAGTGTGGTTTTCTTCGGGATAGGTCTTATTGTGGCGAGCTTTAGTTGATTTGGCATGTTAGGGAGTTGCGCACTACGTTGTGTATGGTGTGGATGAAGCTTGATTTGGTGGCTTTGACACATGTCACTGGGCAAGGGTCTGTAGGAGCCGTGCTTGTATTGATTGCAGTGATGATGTGGGAGAGCTGTTCTGTGGATGGTGTGCTGAATGTGTCCCAGGTTTTTGGGGGTGAGTTAGGCTTTGGGGTTGAGCGAGGTCTTGTTTGTTCTGGAGAGTGGAATTTTTCTTGGATGTGGTCGGCAAATTTTTGTGGGTCCGCAAATTTTTGTGGGTCTATTTGAACTTCGTTTTCTGTTCTTTGCTCCTTGGTGAGGGTTTTCACGATTTTGAATAGTTCTCTAGGTTTGTTTTTGGAGTTACGTATCATGTTTGTGTGGTATTATCTCTTTGTTTGGTTGATATGTTCGTTGTATTGTTTTTGCTTTGTTAGTTATAATTGTTGGGTCTCAGGTGCCTTGGTTTGTCTTCATCCCCTTTTTACTTTTCTGAGTTCCCTCTTTTCGCTTTATATGGCTTTTGAGTACCATGGCTTGTGCTGTAATTTGTTGCAGTGATGTTTCATGGGTCTAACCTCTGTTGCTTTGGCAGCGTTATAGATGGTGTTGTTCCAGTTGGAGATTTGTGCTTCCAGATCATCTGTTTATTGTGGTCAGGTGTTGTATCGTGTCTTGTAGGAACAGGTCCCTGTCGAAGCTCTTGAATCTTCTTTGTGTGGGTGTGTTGTCTGTGCGTTTGTCTAGATTATTTTCTTGAGGAACCAACTTTACTTCTATTATGTGGTGGTCGGACCATGGTACTGGTGTGATGGTGGGTATTGATATTAGTCCTCTCGTGGTTAGGTAGTTGGGTGCGAAGATGAGGTCTGGTGATGATCCGTGATGATCGGGATGTTGATTATTAGGGTGAACTGAAGTGAAGTCATCGCTTGGAGGAAAGCTTCTGCATCTTTGGTGCTGGTGGATTTGAGGCTGAAGTCTCCTAGCAGTAGTGTGGGTTTGTGGTTTGAGCTGATTGCGCAGACTGCTTTGAGAGTTGAGGCTAGTTCATCGGTTGATGCCCGGGGCGCTCTGTAGGTGAGGAAAAGTGCCATGCGTTTGTTCTCAATGTTGATGGTGTTACATTGTTGGGTGTCTGTGGCACTCCGTGTTTTGAACTTTAGGCTTTTCTTTGCAATTATCAAGACTCCTCCTCCTCGTCTGTGAGTGCGTGGGCAGTTGTATGCCGTGTATGAATCAGATACCAATTGATTGAGCAGAACGTTGTCGGTGGGTCTGAGCCTCGTTTCTGTGATGCAAAGTATGTCGGGTTGTTGGTCATCTATGTGGTCTGCTAGTGTGTGGATCTTGTTGCGTATGGATCTGGCCTTTATGAGCTCTATTGTTATTGGCTTTGAGGTATTTCTTGCGTTGCGTGTTTCCTTTGGTTTGGTGTGGGTGTTGGACTTGTGCCTGGATTGTCTTTTTGTCATGGGTGTTCTGTGTGTGTCTTTTTGAACGTACTGTGGTCCTATGTGTGACCATGTTGTTGGTGGGGGCCGTGGTGTATTTGTGTGTGGATGGTGGTAGTGTGCGCATGGTGGGAAGAGTTGTGTGATGAGGAGGCTGAGGGGGAGAAACAGTGTTGTATGCATGTTGTCTTTTGAGTGGTCTTGTTATCTTTACTTGCATTTTTGGTGCTCTTCCCTTCTGGCTGCTCCCTGGTGATTTCTGTGTGACCTCTGTTGGGATGTCAGTGAGAGTGCTTCTCTTCTTTTGCTTTTGCTCGCCCTGGTGCCGCGCCTAAGGGCCACACCAAAGGGCCCTCTGGCGAGGCCCTCAGGCGCGGGCGCGCCCTGCAGTGAAGCCACTTTTAATGTGTTCCTTTTGTTGCTCCCACTGCCTCGATTGGGCAGGAGCTTCTGAGCGGGAGGATTTCCCACTCAGGCACTCCACCCCGATCGGGGGGAGCTGAGGAGGCTGCAGGGTGGCTGTCAGGTGAAGCGGCTCCCTGTGTGCAGGGAAGCCACTTTTAATGTGTTCCTTTTGTTGCTCCCACTGCCCCGATTGGGCAGGAGCTTCTGAGCGGGAGGATTTCCCGCTCAGGCGCTCTACCCCGATCGGGGGAGCTGAGGAGGCTGCGTGGTGGCTGTCGGGTGAAGCGGCTCCCTGTGTGCAGGGAAGCCGCTTTTAATGTGTTCCTTTTGTTGCTCCCACTGCTCCGATTGGGCAGGAGCTTCTGAGCGGGAGGATTTCCTGCTCAGGTGCTCTACCCCGATCGGGGGAGCTGAGGAGGCTGTGGGGTGGCTATCGGGTGAAGCGGCTCCCTGTGTGCAAAATAAGCAAAGGTGTAAGACAAGGCTGCATACTTTCCCCCTACCTGTTTAATTTATATGCAGAAAAAATCGTCAGAGAATCAAGATTGTATGAAGAAAACAGAGGTGTGAAGATTGGTGGAAGACTCATCAACAACCTTTACTATGCTGATGATACCACATTACTGCTGAAAGTGAAGATGATCTGAAACATTTGCTTCTCAGGATCAAAGAATATAGTCTCAAAATGGGCCTGCACCTTAATATAAAGAAGACAAAAATCAAAGCAACTGGCAAAATCAACAAGTTCATCATTGAAGGAGAAGAAATTGAAATCATGGACAACTTTACCTAGTACCTAGTCCTCCGTATTGTCTCCCGCAGAGCTCAGCAACCTCTCTGCGTTCAACAGTTTATTTTTGTATATAGTTATATTGCAATAACTCAATGCATAGAGCTTCTTTCCAATACTCCACGGCATGCCCCCCACCCTCGTTTAATGTAATATCTTTGTTTTACTGTAAACCACTTTGATTTAAGGATAAAGTAGTATAGAAATCCTTTTTAATAAATAAATAAAATAAACTTTAACCTACTTGGATCAACTATCAATAAAGAAGCAACAAGCAGTCAAGAAATCCGACGACGCATTGTTATTGGCAGAATGGCTATGAAAGACTTAGACAAGATTCTCAAGAGCAGAGATGTCTCTCTCCATACGAAAATTCAACTTGTTCAGGCCATGGTATTTTCATTAACATCATATGGATGTGAAAGCTGGACAGTGAAAAAGATAGACAGGAAGAAAATTGATGCCTTTGAATTATGGTGCTGGCGGCGAATACTGTGTTTTCCATGGACTGCCCGAAGAACAAACCAGTCAGTACTAGAGGAGATCAAACCTAAGCTTTCTTTAGAAGCTCAGATGACAAGACATCGACTTTCATACTTTGGACACATCATGCGAAGAGAGAGATCATTAGAGAAAGACATTATGCTTGGCAAGATAGAAGGTCAATGCAAAAGAGGAAGGCCAGCAATGAGATGGATCAATACAATAACAGCAGCTACAGGTACCAGTCTGTCAACAATGAGCCACCTGACTGAAGACCAAACCTAATTTAGGATAGCTATCCAGAGGGTCGCCATGAGTCAACACCGACTCGACGGCACTTAACAATAACAACATAATATCCTTGGTTTAATTCTCCATTCCTTTCTTATGATTCCAAACAAATGGAAAACCTGATGCTTTGAAGCCTGGAGAAAATGATTGATCCATCATAAACTGCTAATGTACATCCCTGTGAGGTAAGAGTGGGTCCTCCAACTCACCCTTGCACTTGCCCATTTCCAGCAGCAATCTAAATATTCAGAAAAATCAGGAACACTGCCCACAGATGACTGCTCTCCAATGTCACCTTGAGCTTCTAAGGGACACTGGTTTATCGTGTGTGACAGAGACATGGGTTTCTGAGTCTAATCATATTTTGGTAAAAAAGCTTTGTCCATCTCAATTTAATGTACTCTAGAAGTTGTACTTGATACTGTGCATTATTGATGTTTAGGAAGGATGTGAATTGCTCTTATTATCTGCTGACTCCTAGGGAAACTGTTCAGTTTATGCTCACCCTGAGATTTCAGTGACTAATCTACCATTTATTAATTGCATTTTTTAGTATTTATATGACTATTGTGAAGCACTTGAGGTCCTTTTCAGGTCAGACGCAGTATATAAAATTGCATAAATAAATACATTTATGATGGTCCTTATCTCTTATGAGTTAAGGCTTTGCTTCTGGTGATTTTTATTTGCATGCATTGACCTCTCTTAGTATTATGCATTGGGTACATTTTCCTACTCATCATACCTTAGAACTAGTTTTTGCCATTGGGTCCATATTAGAACATAAGTCTTTTCACTCAAATTTTGTTACACTTGCCTTGATCCAATCATTTTCTGAGTTAGCAACTGCTGCTGTCTAGGTCAGTCAGGGTCCGATGACGTTTGCTTTACACAAGGACTACATTTGATTGTTAGTCCTTGCTGTATATTAATGTTAGTTGGCTGGATGTCAATTCTTTGATGTATGAATGAGTTAATACCCATTAGGCTATACTTGATGAAGTTGAGCCTATTTGATGATTCCATTTACTAAATGCTCTGTTAGTCCCCTGGTTGATGACTGAAACGTGAGTTTTGAAGAGCCGTTATATAAACTAGAGCAATGATAAAGGAAATCAGGTGTTGCCCTTGATAAATGCTATCTGCTTAAGCTTACTGAGTGTAAGTTTGCATCAGTAGTGCTGAGATTATATTATACAGGCTGAATGAACCACATTCTATTTTGACAGCAAAGGTTGACTGTCACGATTTGCTAATTTCTTTAAAAGTAAAATGGCTGATATTAGTGCCCAGTTTAATACTGCTCCTCAATTTGTAAAGGTTACTAACCCAGTCTGTGATATTGTTTGGAATAGTTTTTCTTTAGCATCCAGAGAAGCTCTTTTCAGTATTGCTTCATGGTTGAGCAGCCTCTCCTATGCTTTGGACCCTTTCCTACGTGGGTCAGAAAAGCTACTAAAGAAATTAGGGTAGATTTGCTCACCATGATTCTCAATGCATCGTTCTCTGAGGAAAATTTACTCTTTTGTTTTAGAAAAGCAGGTGTACATCCAGTGGTATAGAAGCTCTCTTTAAACAGACGTGAACCTGGTAACTACTACGCCATCTCTTTTCTTCCTTTTTGGCTAAAGTCATTAAAACAGTTTTATGTTCCCTGCTGCAAGACATTTTGGAGGAATATGCTTAACTTCACCCATATCAGTACAGCTTTCACCTTAATAATGGCATGGAGATGTTGCCTTTGTCTAGTGCTGATGTTATGCATCAGCATTTAGATGCTGTCATTGCTTTCATGATGGTTCAGCTTAATATATCCTCAGTTTCTGATACTTTGGTCTGTGAGTACATACTGCGTACACAGCTGAGAGCTTTAGGGATTGATGGCTTAGTTTATAGTAATATAGTAAGTAATGGTAAATAAAGACTAGCATGGTCTATCTAGTCTGCCCGGTAAGGTGCCAGAATGTAGAGTTGCGTGTGCCACTCCAGGCAGGTTACCCCTCTCCAGTTAGACATTATTTTTGTTTTGATTCCATCCTCTTGCTATGTAGTCCCATGTCTTTTTTAATTCTGTCAATGTGTTTGCTCCCACCACCACTTTCGGTAGGACATTCCAGGCATCCACCAACCTTTCCATGAAAATGTATTTCCTGATGTTGCTTTTAAATTCTCTAAGAATATCAACACATGGTCAACAGATCTAAGAGAGACTTCCACTCTAACTTCATCCAAACTTCCTTGAACCATCCCAAAGAATTGTTTGACATAGTCAAATCACTGCCAAGAGACCCCACCGAGAATACTAGACACGATGCATTTTCTCCTCAGATATTAGCAAGTCACTTTCAGACCAAGACTAACATTCTGAGCAACACTAGAACCCCTGACACTCTGATACTTAATCACAGTACACCACATGGCTGACCTTCCACTGGGTATCCCCATAGCAAACCTAAACACTACTACCTCCCCCTAGATCCATGCCCAATGACTGGATCAAAATTTCCCATTCCAAACGCACCTCTGCATTACTCAGGATCATCCATATCTCACTTACACAGGGCTACATGCCAACTACCCAGAAACTTGCATCTGTCCATCCACTAATCAAGAACGCCAATTGGACCCAAACAGTCCAAACTCACATCACCCAGTCTTTAGTCTACTGTTCCTTGTGAAGGTCATTGAAAAGGTAGTAGAGCTCCAGCTCCAAGGCTATTTCAACATGCACGCACCCCTATACCCACAACAACATAGCTCTAGATCCCCATTATGGCATCGAAACCCTCCTCACAGCTCTCGTGGACAACCTAACATGAGGTATCCAAAGACCTCATCAGTGCTTTATTCTGATGTTCCTAGACATCACAGCAGCCTTTGACTCTGTACCTCACGATGCACTACTCCACTGCCTATAGACGATAGGTCTAGGACACACCACACTAAAGAGGTTCACATCCTATTAGAACCACTGCCAGCAGCAAATCCGAGTAGCTGGCTGCACTTCAGCTCCATTCGAACTCCAACAGGGTGTTCCCGAAGGATATGCTCTCTCTTCCCTCCTCTTTAATATTTACTTACAGCCCATCTGTTCAACGTATTATACCACATATATAGTAACATAGTAACATAGTAAATGATGGCAGATAAAGACTAGTATGGTCCATCTAGTCTGCCCACTTAGATGGCAAGAGTAGGTGCACCTGCCGCTCCGTGCAGGTCACCCCTCCCCATGTCTTTGCTTTAAGGGTGAACCCACCACTCCGTGTAGGACACCCCTGTATGTTGAGAAATTAGTTAGTTAAGTTTATTTTGATTTTATCCTGTTGCTGTAAAGGGATCCACTGTATCTGTCCCATGCCATTTTGAATTCTGTCACTGTATTTGCCCCCAACACTTCCATCGGGAGGGCATTCCAAGCATCCACCACCCTTTCAGTGAAAAAGTATTTCCTGACATTGCCTTTCAATTTACCCCCTAGAAGCTTCATGTTATGCCCTCTAATTTTACAGCATCCCCGTCTTTGGAAAAGGTTTGCTTGTTCATTATTTCTCTTTACATATTTAAAGGTCTGAATCATATCTCCACTGTCCCTCCTCTCCTCCAGAGTGTACATATTTAAGTTTTCAAGTCTCTTCTCATAAGGCTTCTGACGCAGGCTCCAAATCATTTTGGTCTCCTTCCTCCAAACAGTTTCCAGTCTTTTTATATCCTTTGCAAGATAAGGTCTCCAAAACTGAACACAGTATTCCAAGTGAGGCCTCACCAGTGACTTATACAGTGGCATTAGTACCTCTTTCTTTCTGCTGGTAATTCCTCTTTGTATGCAACCCAACATCTTCCTGGCTTTTGCTACTTTCTTGTCGGACTGTTTTTCCACCTTGAGATCCGCAGAAATAATCACACCAAGGTCCTTCTCCTGGTCCGTGCACACCGACCTCTTGCCCACTATCACATACATTTCCCTTGGATTTCTGCTTCCCAAGTGCATGACACTGCACTTCTTCGCATTAAATCTTAACTGCCAAGCATTTGACCATTCTTCCAGCTTTTGTAGATCTTTCCTCATGTTATCCACTCCCTCAGGGGAGTCCACTCTGTTGCAAATTTTCATGTCATCTGCAAAAAGACAGACTTTTCCATGCAGTCCTTCAGCAATATCACTCACAAATACATTGAACAGTGCCGGGCCCAGGACCGAATCTTGGGGCACCCCGCTAATCACCCTCCTTTCATCCAAG
Source organism: Ichthyophis bannanicus (assembly GCA_033557465.1). Taxonomy (NCBI): domain Eukaryota; kingdom Metazoa; phylum Chordata; class Amphibia; order Gymnophiona; family Ichthyophiidae; genus Ichthyophis; species Ichthyophis bannanicus. The sequence goes on from CM066033.1 coordinate 785,438,311, forward strand.
TGAGCTCCATTTACCATCACCTTCTGTCATCTGTCAGTCAACCAATTTCTGATCCAGTTCACCACCTTCAGAGCCATCCCAAAACTACTGAGTTTATTGATAAGCCTCATTTGAGGAACAGTATCAAAAGTTTTGCTGAAATCCAGGTAGATGACATCCATCGCATGCCCCGATCTAGTTCTCTGGTCACCCAGTCAAAGAACTCAATTAGATTTGTTTGGCAAGATCGTTTCCTTTGGTAAAACCATGTTGCCTCAGATCATGCAACCTATTGATTTTGAGAAAGTCCACTATTCGCTCTTTCAGAAGCACCTCCATTACTTTTCCCGCCACCGAGGCAAGGCTCACAGGCCTGTAGTTTGTCACTTCTTCCCTGTCACCACTTTTGTGAAGAGGTACCACATCTGCCATCCTCCAGTCCTGAGGAACTACTCTTGTTTCCAAGGATCTGTTGAAAACATCCTTTAACGGCCCTGCAAGAACCTCTCCGAGCTCTTTCAGTATCCTGGGATGTATCCCATCCAGTCCCATGGCCTTGTTCACTTTCATCTTTTGCAAGTTGTTTTAACACATCATCTTCAGTGAATGGTGTGGTATCAACTTCATTCCCATTTTTATATTTCACATATGGTCCTTCTCCAGGGTTTTCTTTGGTAAAAACAGAGCAGAAGTATTTGTTTAGCAATGTTGCCCTTTCAATGTCACTTTCCACAAATCCGTTTCCAGCACTTGAGTCCTGCAATTCCATCTCTGATTTTCCTCCTCTCCCGAATATACCTGAAGAAAATTTTGCCGCCACACTTCACATCTTTAGCCATCTTTTCCTCTGCCTTTGATTTTGCTTTCCTTATTTCTCTTTTTGTCTCTTTTAGTTTGATCCTGTATTCCTTACTGTGTTCCTCCGTTTGCAAGCTTTTGAATTTTGTGAAAGCTGTGTTTTTTGCCTTTATTTGAGCAGCCACTTCTTTGGAGAACCAAATAGGTTTCCTTCACCTCTTGTTTTTATTTACTTTCCTTACATATTTATCTGTTGCCCCGTTTACTGCCACCTTTAGTTTAGCCCATTGCAATTCTACTTCCCTTATCCCCTCCCACCCTGCCAACTGTTCTTTCAGGTACTTGGCCATTTTACTGAAATCAGTGTTTTTGAAGTTTAGGACATTGAGCTTGCTATGACTGGACTGCACCTTGGCTTTTATCTCAAACCACACCATGTGATGATCGCTGCTGCTCACAGGGGCACCCACCCAGACATTTGACACACTCTTACCATTGGTGAGCACTAAATCCAGCATTGAGCTTTCCCTGATTGGTTCCATCACCATTTGTTTAAGTGGCGCATCTTGGAAAGCATCCACAATTGTTTTGCTTCTTGCCAGATTCGCAGAAGGAGTACTCCAATCCACATTGAGTAGATTAAAGTCACCCAATATGATCACGTCCCCCTTTGTGGCTATCTTGGCAATATCTATAATCAAGTCATTATCTATTTCTTTGATTTGAGTTGGAGGTCTGTAGACTATAGCAGTATGGATGACAGTGCCATCTCCTCTTTTCCAACACAATTCAGAGCGCTTCTTCTTTTCCCCATGCCCCCTGCATTTCAGTAGCTTTAATATTGCTTTTGACAAGGCTACTCCTCCTCCTTTTCCACTTTCTCTGTCTCTTCTGAATAGATTATAGCCAGCTATAGCTATATCCCATTCATGTGATTCATTAAACCATGTTTCTGTAATTGCCACAATGTCCAAGTCCATTTCAACCCTTAGGGCTTCCAGGTCCAGAACACTGTTGGCTAAACTTCGAACATTTGTGCTCATTGCTTTCCAGCATTTAACTGGCTTGCATGTATTTTGCATTGATTTTGTTCTGCCCACTTCTTCCCACTTGTCGTTGATGTGTGATTTAAAAGTGTGGCTGTTTCTGATGTTGTTCTGCATTCGCTGGGAGTGACGTCCTCAACTAGTCCTTCTCCATCCGTCACCCCCTTTTTCTAGTTTAAATGCATATCCACATACTGCCTGAATTTTTCACGTAGTATTCTTTTCCCTGGGACAGAGAGATGTAGTCCATCAGCACAGTATAGTCTCTTGTTAGTCCAATTGTTTCCCCAGTCACCAATAAATCTGAATCCTTCTCATTCGCACCAGGTCTGGAGCCATGTATTAAAGCTGTTTATGCGATGCAGCCTTTCTGCCCCACTTACCATGAACAGATAAAACTTCTGAGAAAGCTACAATGTTAACAATGGGCTTGAGTTTCTCTCCCAGAGTCTAGAAGTCCCTTTCAACTGCAGAGGCACTGTTTTTAGCCAGGTCATTTGTACCCAGGTGGATGACAGCATCAATTCTTCATATTTGGTGTTTTAGCAGGAGATTGGGCATTGACTGACTCATTTAAGGGTCCTTCAGTTTCCATGGATTGGTGATCCTCATTAACCAAAGCAAAGAAGGCATTATTCAGGGATATCTCTTGATGTATAGGATGTCTCTAAATTACAGGTCGCAATCTACCCGAGCCCACTGTGATCCATTTGTTCCTGGGATGTTTGATTCTTTGTGGGAGCGGTGGTGGACTTTGTTCTGTTTATATCCTAGAAGAGGTGCGTTTTATTGCAGCTAGTTCTTCCCTTAGTAGAGTCAATTCTTTATGCATGGCAGCTGACTTGAGGCACATAGGACAAGCTCTTAGGTTCCAAATGATTCGTCTCAGAATGAAAGCACCACAGTTATTGCACTGAATATATGACATGCTGATTAAGCAGTCCTAGAAGGAGAAGAAAAGAAAATTTGTGCTTAACACCAAATTAAAAAGGATAGATGGCAACATATGTGACCACTATATAGGCAATGCAGCCCTGGGGTGAGGGGTAGGGTGGGCGGGAACCTAAGTGTCCCTGGCCAGTAGGCCTTACATGAACAGTGGGCACACTCAGATATCTGATTTAAGGGCTACACAAGGAATACAGGCAGTCAGAATATTCCCAAAAAGTAATGTATAACCAACAGTTAAATTCTATATTAGCAACAGGCAAAAAATGATAGAAAGCTGAAAGGTTAGCTGTGTGGAGGCACTGGAAGCTGTGAACCCTGGAGCTGACCAGGTACTTGTGGCAGGCTGTAAGATAATCTATTTAACTCCTCCCTGGGAGCAGGCTTGCAACAGAAAATTCAAACAATGGAAGCAGAAATAGTCAAACAGAAGATTCAAACAATGGAAGCAGAAATAGTCAAACTGAACTTTTTCTTTCTTTGTATCTGCCTACTGTGCAAAGGTCCCTGTAACTTTAAAGGATATCTTTACTTCTAAAGTAAGTGAGCGAGTCAGGTAAAGACCAGGTCCCTGCAATTTAAGTATTTCTATTCCAAGTAGCTTTATATCACTAGTGTCCCTGGCCAGTAGGCTTTACATGAACAGTGGGCACGCTCAGATATCTGATTTAAGGGCTACACAAGGAATGCAGATAGTCAGAATATTCCCAAAAAGTAATGTATAACCAACAATTAAATTCTATATTAGCAACAGGCAAAAAATGATAGAAAGCTGAAAGCTTAGCTGTGCGAATGATATAATGTTGTGCATTCCATTTTCCACCCTGCAGCCTGAATATACCCCTCTAATCAACTATTTCTCAGCCCTTATACAGTTATTAGAGAGACACAACTTATGCGTGAAACGCCAAAAAGACCAGGATTTTCCACATCACCAGGGATTCGACCTTCACCCCACCGGCACACATAAAGACTCCAAGAGCACATCTGCAATTCAAATAACAGGTAGGCTACCTAGGAGTAACCCTGGACCAGGGACTAACGTTACAACCACACATCAACAATACCGTGAAACTGTCATAACATAAGATTAAAGACAGTCCATCGCCTGCAGCCCCTATTCCACTCTGTATCAGAGCATTCTCCTACTATGCTCCAAGTCAATGGAACGCACTACCAGATTCCATCTGGGCCAGGCACAACATCCAGGAATTGTGTAGAAAGTTAAAAACACACCTATTCATCAAACACTTTGGTGGAAACATCACCTACCATACATAACTGGAACCCCATGCACAGACAACCTTCCTGGACAATTCAAACTTTGTCGCTCAACTTTATCCCCCCACTGACTATGCCTTAGTCACTAGCTTAACCCATAAGTTGCATGTAGTTCAACTGGTTTACCCCCCTGTTTATTCTTATATGTCTCCTCAGTATTTACTCATCATGTTCTATGCTGTTACTTTATGTTTTCTAACTCGTTCCATGTAACTTGATAATGTTCAACTGCTAACATGTAAACCATTTTGACAAGTTCATAAAGTGGTATATAAAACCAGCTAAATAAATAAAAAAATTAATTTACCTCCTTCCAGCTTTATTTCATGTCCTCCAGCTTCCCCATCTTTGAAAAATGCTTGTTTATTTGTTAACACCCTTTAAGTATTTAAATATCTGTATCATATCCCCCCTGTCTTTCCTCTCTTCTAGGGTATACATATTTAGGTCTTCAAGTCTTTTCTCATATTCCTTCTGGTGCAGGCCCCAAATCATCTTGGTCGCCTTCCTCTGAACTGTTTCAAGTCTTTTTATATCCTTGTGAGGTACAGTCTCCAAAACTGAGCACAATACTCTAAGGGAGGCTACTACTACTACTGATCATTTGTATAGCGCTACAAGGCATATGCAGCACTACAGACACATGTAAAAGACAGTCCCTGCTTATCAGAGCTTACAATTTAGTCAAGACAGACAACACAACAGCAGAGGACAGGGATACACCTAGGGTGATGGTAAGAAAACACATAGGAAACTAAGCACAGGGGCACTAATACTTCCTTCTTCCTGCTGGTTATTCCTCTCTGTATACAGCCTAACATCCTTCTGGCTTTGGTCATTGTCTTGTCACACTGTTTTGCCACCTTGAGATCCTCAGCTACCATAACCCTGAGGTCCCTCTCTTGGTCCATACACACCAACCTCACTAAACGTTTAAGCGCCGGCTCACCCGAGGCCACCAGAACACACATACACACACCGGACTCCCCATCATAGAGCCACCTCATCACTTTGATGCCACACCGCCATTCCAGGACATTATACTGCAACTACTGAGACAAAGACCAGGCTGTGGAGCAATGGTAGGAAGGTAAGCCCCTCCCCGCTGTTCTGCTACATCATTCTGCCTGTGCTTTTGGCGTGGCTCTTAGGCGGGATCCACCAAAAGTTCCAGAACCCACTCAGAAAATGAACTACACACAAACACATCTCCAACCATGCAAATTTCAACCACCAATGGATGCCAGCCACCACTTCCACCCAGGACCTGAAGCTAACGAAACGCCTACAAACCTCTGAGGTGCTTCCCTGGGGCACCATGTTTTTCCCCCACCAGAAGCAACCTCTCATTCCTACCAACCACTTGTCTGCAAGCCCACAATCATGCCACAACCCATTCTCTGGCTTATAATTCTGGGCATCTCATTGCTCTCAGTACTCACACAGGTAACCCATGTACCTCAATTTCAAACCTATCCCCATCAGCCAGACACTGAAACCCCACCCTGCTAGGTCATCTCCTCCCTACAGCTCCCACCATCACATCATGAGACCCCAGTGCCTCCTTCATATCAGAATCAATCACACAACGCCCTACCAGACTCACACCAACCACCCTTTCAAATGCGCTCTGATCAACGCATAATCCATATGCAGCAAAATTCAAACACTGTCTGACCTCATTGCTGATGAAAAGATTGATCTCATGTGCATCACAAAAACCTGGCTAAGTGACAGTGACTCAGTACTGCTCAACCAGTTGAACACAGCCACACATTCTATCCACACCTGCTCGAGAAGCGACCACAGATTAGGCAGCGTCTGCATCCTTACGAACAAAAGCCAGGGTTTTGCCACCATCGCTACCAACTCCATTGCTGACATCGACATCATCACAATCTCAAACAAGCATCTCTCCATCTACCTCATATACAGGACACTCCTAGACAAGGCCAATGACCTGGATACGCTACTTGAAACCATCTACTCCCACAAACCCCACAAAAGGCACCCCATTCTTCTTGGAGAGCTGAATCTCCCATTGGCATCAAGCAATCAAGTCTCCACACTCCTCCATGCAATGAGCGATCTCCACTACTCCCAACTCATCACCATCCCAACCCACACAAAAAGCGGAACCCTGGATCTCATCTTCGTCCCCAACCCACTGCTAACCACCACAGGCTACACTCCTCCATCAACTACGCCTGTCCCCTGGTCAGACCATCACCTCATCACCTTCATGCTACCCCACCTGCAACTCATCTACCCACCATGAGTCATGACACCCTCGGCTATAAGGTTCACCACATTCAACAAGGAATCATTTGTTCAAAGCGTACGACCATCCCTGCAAGACATCCCACGTGAAACAGACCTCGAAACCATGATCAACACCTGGAACACCACTATCTCCACAGCTGGAGCTGCACCCCAGCAGGCCCCATCCTCCAAACACCAACACTGCACACCCTGGTACTCCACCAAATTGCGGGAACAAAAGCAATCACTTCATAGCACTGAATGCCTCTGGAGGAAACGCAAGAGCCCAGAACTGCAGGCCCAATAGCTGAACAAACTCAAGATCTACTGCAGCTGTACCCTGAAAGCCAAGCAAGAATAATTTAATAACACCCTCCTTTGTGCTCTCAACAAGTCTAGGGAGCTCTTTGACTTGCTTAGATCCCTAACAAGAGACCCCACCCAACCGAAGCAAAACAGCACCCTCAGCCCCAAGGACATGGCCAGCTACCTACAGACCAAACACAGCCCCCATCAATCACATGGCACTAAACATACCTATGCATAATGAAACATCCTCAAGCACACAAGCCTGGACCACCTTCACAGACATTCCACCTGAGGAGCTCCAAGAAGTAATCTCCCAAATCAACATAACCACCTCCTCACTGAACCCATGCCCAGTCTCATGGTTAAAGGCTACTAAGATGCACTTTCTATCCATCATCTCGACCATCTTGCAGGCCTCCCTCTCAAAAGTCAATTTTCCCCCTCCCTTCAAGCAAGACTCAATCAGACCTCTCCTCAAGAAGCCCAACCTAGATCTGAACTCACATACCCCCTACAGATCCATAGCCAGCATACCCTTCCTGGCTAAAGTCACTGAAAAAGCTGTTCAAATCCAGCTTCAAGACCACATCGACCAACATGCACCCTGGACCCACATCAACACTGGCTTTGCCCTCACCACAGTGCAGAGAGGCTACTCACCTCCCTATTAGCCACCCTCATCAACGGTACTGAAAGAATCTCCACCGGCTTTGTTATCCTCTTCCTGGATATCTCCGTGGCATTTGACATGGTATGCCATCAAACTCTGTTAAACCAGCTCTATGACATTGGAGTACAAGGTCTATCACTGCAATAGTTCCATTCGTACCTCTCACAGAGAAGCCAGCAAGTGAGGATTGGACACTGCACCTCATTGCCTTTTGCCATACCACAAGGAGTACTCCAAGGATCAGTGCTCTCTTCACTCCTCTTCAACATCTACATCAGGCCCTTATGCTACACCATACAGAACGTGAACTATGAAATATATGCAGACGACATACTGATCTTCACAGCATTCTCCACAAGCACTCCTGATTACTCCAACCTCCTAACCCACTTCGAGGAAATAATAGACTGGCTTCAGCTCCACAACCTGGCAGTCAATTTCAGCAAAACAGAGATCTGGGACTCATTGTTCATGCTCCCTTCTACCATCAAGATCAACAACATTGACCTCCAATTCAAGACCCAGGTCAGATACCTCGGTGTCACTCTTGATCAGCAACTGAACTTCCAAGCCCATGTCCGCAATGTCACAAAAGCAGTGTACCACAAGCTCAGAACCCTATGTAATCTGTGCTCCCTCCTCTCCCCAGACAACTTTCGTACATTATGCCACTACTCACCCCCTCCTTGACTACTGCAATGCCATCCTCCAGGACCTACCCAAACAAACCATCCTACCATTTCAGCTTGCTCAGAACACTGCAGCGCACACCATTACTGGAGTCTCCAGATGCACCCACATCACTCCCACCCTCAAATCCCTCCACTTGCTAATCATTGCTCCCAGAATCAAATACAAGGTCCTCAACATAATCCACAAAGCTCGCAGCAACCACTTCGCTGAACAACTCAGGATTTCTCTCAATGCCCCCAACACCACCAGACCGAGAAAGCAATGCATGCAAAATATGCTGAACCTCCCTCAGCTAACATGTAAAAGCAGTCAGCACGCTCGCTCCAGAGCATTCACACTGTATGCCCCCACTCTCTGGAACTCCCTACACACTACTCTGCATGGCACACAGTTACCCCTTGTCTTCAGAAGGGCTTTGAAAACCCATCTCTTCCAAGAATACTATGGCTCGAGCCCTCCAGAGCACCCCCACCCCTCTCAGCACCAAGCCTAACTCCCACTGTACCACCGCAGCTATCTGAGTGATTTCCTCCCAGCGCCTTCACTGAATTCAAACCACCTGACTCGCCATTGACTATCTCCAAACCTTATCTCCCCACATAACCTGCTGTACATACCCTCCCCTCGCATTGCCCTGCCAGTATATTGCTATATGTTACATGCCTTCGTTGTATATACTAATATGTTCCCTGTAACTGTACTGCCTTTGTCATTAGTATTGGCCCATATTATATCCCCTTGTTTATTTGTAACAACCTGTTCTCTGTAAACTGTACTGCCTCTGTCGCTTGTATTGACCTGTTTCTCCTTTAAACCGTTTTGGCTGGTAGACAAATGGTTTTAGCAAAGCCAGTTAAATAAATAAATAAATAGATACCAGTCTGTCTTCATCCCCAATCACATACAGTTCCTTTTGGGTTTCTGCATCCCAAGCACATCACTCTGTACTCTGTTGCATTAAATCTCAATTGCCAAGCATTTGACCATTCTTCTAACTTTTGTAGATCTTTTTCTCATGTTGTCTACTCCCTTTGAGGTGTCCATTGTGTTGTATATCTTCATATCATCTGCAAAAAGGTAAACTTTACCTTTTAACCCTTCGGCAATATCACCCACAAAGACATTGAACAGTAGCAATCCCAGGACTGATCCTTGAGGCACTCCACTACTCACCCTCCTTTCTTCAGAGTGTGTTCCCTTCACCACTACTCAGTTCTTGATCCAGTTTACCACCTTGGGATCCATCCCCAGGCTGCTCATTTTATTCACAAGCCTCCTATTAGGAACACTATCAAAGGCGTTGCCGAAATCTAAATAGACCACATTCATCGCATGCCCTTGATCTAGTTCTCGGGTCACCCAGTTAAAGAAATCAATCAGATTTGTTTGGCACGATCTTCCCTTGGGAAATCCATGTCACCTTGGATCTCACAACCCATTTTCTTTCAAAAAACCATTATCCTTTCTTTCAGCAGCATCTCCATTACTCTTCCCATCATGCAAGCCCTTTTATAAGATTCAACACCTAAAGCAATTAAGAACAGTTTTATATAAACAGAGGAACATGACAGCAGATAAGGCCAGATGGCCTATCTAGTCTGCCCTTCCATACCAACCACTAAAGTCCCTATTTTACCATTAGAACTATCCTACAAGCCCTAGTTATTTATGTGTTGGATTACTGGAACTCATTTTGTTGGGGACTGCCAGCCTTTTCCTCAAAGATGGTGCAAGTGGTTTGCAATGCAGTTGTTCAACTTTTATTGGGCTGCTCCTATTTTTAACACATCACCATGCCCCTTGTCTTAAGGGCTGCATTGGCTTTCAGTTAACTGGTGTATAAAGTCCAAAACTGCATCTTTTCAAATCATTGCATTTTGATGTGCCATCATGTTTTAAGTCCACCTTTACAAGTTATGTTTCATCCATACCCTCTGAAGTCTGCTGCTCGGGGACATTTGGTAGTTACTTCTGGTAGACAGGTCTACAGGGTTGAGTCTCATGCTTGGATATTTTCAATCATGGGTCCCACCTTGTGGAAATCACTTCCTGAAGCAGTTAGACTCAAGAGTGATCTGATTGCCTTTAGGAAGCAACTTAAGGAGTTTTTCTTCCAGCAAGCCTTAAAATAGATGGAGCAGGAAGGTTGCTCTCCTGCTGTCAGCCATGGCAAACCCCGGATGCAATTTATCATAATGAGTGCAGTCTGGTTGCTGATATCTATTTTGTTTTAGTTTGCTTGCAATTTGTCTTGAGTGTATTTTTCCTATTTCCTATTATTTAATTATAATTCACATAGAACCTTGGATGTGTAGAATAGAAATTTTTTTAATAAATAAATTTACACATATGCGGCTATTTCTACAGGCACGTTCATGCAGAAAGTTACTTCTTCCTCAAAGAAGGGGTAACTGTGGCAGCTTTCAAGAAGGCAATTCTATAAAAGCACCTAGGCAAATATAGTACCTTTGTAAAACAGGAACAATGTTTGCACTCATGTGCCCTTCCTGCCTAGCTGCCCGGTTAGAAAATTACCCTCTTAATTGTGTCCATGTCCACAGATTTTACTGAACAGACAGGAAACATCAGAAGCTTGGTTTAGATCACCTTCACCTCTTCCTACATGTCATTCAGAGGTTTCCTGGAGCGTGGTCTGAAAGAACAAACTCGTGTTGTATTATAGCAAAAAACAGACCTATGCACTAGTGCCCCCAAAGCTAGAAAAAAAATATACACACAGCTGTACGTGGTTATGTAAATGCCTGTCAGCATGATTGCCTGTGGCCTAAGCAGGATTCTCCAAAGGAAAAGCTGAAGCCAACTTATTCACCTAATCCACTCAAAAGAGCAATTAGTAAACTCCAAATCACTAAAGCTTCTCAATTACTGTGCATGAACAAACACATAACACCACAACAGAAACAGGGCAAGAATTCTCGTTATCTTATTTCTTCCCAGGACTGATATAACAGTAAATATTTTAATCCTGTGGTCAGAGTCAAATTAGCATAGCCCCCGAAGAGAGGAAAAAGCAGTGGACTAATTCACTGCATTCCAATGAAAAGTCACTTGGCACAGAATCAACCAGCAAATCCAGTTCACAAAAGTTGCAAAAAGCTCTGGGCTTCAGGACAGCTAAAAAGATATGCCAATGAATTGGCTGTCAGAGCAAATGTAGGAAAATAGATCTGACACACTCAGTGCTGATATCCCGAAAAGCACATTCATTTAGGTTTTTCGAAGACCAAAGCTGGTAAATTAGGAGTTCTACGATGGAAAATGCAAATGCATATTTATTAATGTTCCTGCATACTTTATTTATTGATTTATAAAACAGTGTTGTTATGCAGTAAGGCTACATTATACAATTAAACATTTTTTCTGTTCCTTTTTCATTTTTTTCTTTTTTTTTGTGGCATCTTTTTACCATTTTAACAGCAACAAACAGCAACAGCAACACAATCTTTAACTTGATGTTGATAAATGCAAGAAGGAGATATGGTGCAGGTAGGATAAAATTACAAGAAGAAAGATAGACAGCCCCCAAAAAATGTTCAAGAAGATAAAACTGCTCTCAGGCTTCTTTGGGCAGATGTCTGTCTACCAGTGGACTGTGACTGCACAGACAGAACATAGAATCTAAACAGATTCATTCCTCGGCACAAGTAAAGAAAAAACAAACTGAAATACCTCTGCCCTTGATTGAATGTTCACCTTTGCAGATAGGAGCTATATAGGGAATTAATAGCAAAGACTTGCTGCTGTGGGTATCATGGTGTGCTTGTAGGGTGATTATGTGTGATTTTCTTTGATTGCCAAGAAAAACAAATATTTAGGTTACTTCTCCTAGTTTAGGTTGACATTCGTTTATCAGATCGCCAGGCAAATATTTTTTGGACTATCTTAATGTATTTATTTAACAGTTTTTTTATATGGCTTTATCATTTCAATCAAAGTGGTTTACATTGTAACTTAAACTTGGTAATGTACATTAAACAGGGACATTGAAAACTTGAATTGTTCTCAGTAATGGAGGGTTAAGCAACTTGTCCTAGTGCAAGTGGGAACCAACCCCTAGTTGCTTGGTTCTTAAGCCAGTGCTCTAACCATTAGCCTACTCCTCCACTCAAAGGGCTACATTTATTCCAAGGGCTGGGTTTCCTTTATCACATCGGTGCAAAATGTGTTAAGTATGTTGCTGCTTGAATATACAAGTAAATAGCAGGTTGTAGGATGAGGGAGATAATGTGTTTAAGAAAAGGATATGAAAGTTAAAGGAGAAAACTATATGGCAGAGTTTTCAGCTTTAGGAAAACTATGGGGTTGATTCACTTGCACATTGTTAACCATTCTAAGAAATCATTTTTGAAGGTCTATGTGCCATTTATACTTACAAAGCAACCAGCACATATAAGGAGTGATTTTTAAAAAGGCTCTACTCTGTGGGCAGCAAGACCACATTGTCAGTGTGGTTTGGGCAGGCCTTCAAATTATATATGTGGACTCAGCACTGGCTTGACGGCACTTTAAGAAAATCCATATTTTAGCATGGCAAAACACGTATACTTGGGAAAAGTTGAACGTTGGCATTTACATCTCTTTTGTGTCAAGCGTAACTTTCAACCAACTTCTTGGCCTTGGAGGTAAGCTTGAAGGGGAAATTGTGTTTACCTCTCTGGATTTAAAAATCACCTCGAAATCGCAAGTTTGAGTTGTAGAACTGAGATCTTTAATTGCCCTCCCTTGGACCTGCAGTGTTACCTGCACATGCAAAGCCTAAGTGTAAAATTACTTCTACTGTGCAGACTGCCAAAAACATGGGGGGGGGGGTTGTGGCACTAAACATATTTTATAAAAAGTTCCATGTTGAGTGAGCTTTTTATAAAATACAGACCTAAACATCCGTTTTCCTACACACCCTTTAGCATGTGAGCTGTAAACCATCCCATTAGGCACATTCTAATGAGCCACAAGGTCTAGAAATGAATGCCTAATGAGCATGACAAAGTTATCACCCTCGTCACTATCCTTAAGTGCCAAAATTGACTTGTACGTGTAAAACAGCATATGCATATAGGGGCAGGTTTACTAAAGTTCATGCGGGTGGTATGTCTTCAGTTCCGAAAATGGATGCAGGGGTGGCACTCGACCAGTTTCAAAAATTCAAATTGAGGGCCCCCAAGTAATATATCGGACAGGGCATCCAGAGCAGGGGGAAAATCCACCTCAGAAGATATGTAAGAGGCTCTAAATGGGCCCCCTCTTTCTCTGGGCCCCCTTGGATGGAATTTACACTACTGCACTCGACCCATGCTACAAAATGAAGGCCTGCCTGGTATGTCCCCGTGTAGCTAGTGCAGGTTTCACACCAGCTCCATGCTCCTTCTTTTTGACACGATCAGCACAGATGCACTTAATGCCACCCATTGAGGTGGCAGTAAGTGAACCTGCACTAAGTGCAATAGTGCCAGGGTGCCAAAGACGACTGCACTACCCATGATGTGCCTGCTTCTCCTTTGAGCCAGCTGATCTCCTCCCCAATCCATGCCACTCGTGTGGCATAAGATTTGTAGCACAACTGCATTGTTAGCATGCGGTACATTTTACCGTGGTGCACTTGCGCACACTGAACTCTGCACTACCTGGTAGGCACTTTAGCAAACGTCTCATACATAGCAATAGTTAAAAAGGCTGTACTTATGCATGCTAGAATGCAGGAATTTTAAGCATAAAAAAGGATCTGTTTCCAGGGCATGGTCTGAGCACTCCTTCAAAGCATATATGCATTCTATATTTTGGAACAGCAATACACTTATACCTCTAAATATTTCCCTATCTGCATTTATACCTGCTCCGCTACTTGGGGTAGTGGCTGTAAGTCTTTTATAATTTTTTTCCAGGAGGATGAATTAAATATAGTTCAGGAATTAAAATCATATATTACTAAAGAAGATCTTTTTATGGCGGTGCATGTGTTAATCATTACTCTTTTGGAATATTGTAACAGTTTATATGTTGGTCTTCCTGCTTATGTTATTCAAGCCCGTAAAATCCTTCAGAATGCTGCTGCTCGAGTAATTTATGGAATAAGTAAATGTGAATGTGTCATTCCAGTATTGTGTGAATTACATTGGCTCTCTGTAAAGTGGCGAGTGACTTCTAAATTAATTATGCTGGTATATAAGGCATTGAGCTATACTACACCTCATGGTATATCATTTGTATTAAGCCTCTACAAATCTTTCTGTATATTATGATCAGAAAACGTGTATTCATTAGTGGTACCATCCTACCACAAGACACATTTTGTTGCTCTCCAAGAACATATGTTCTCTATATTGCCCTTAGACTTTTGATTTAAAATGGACAGTGCTCGATTTTGTTCCATCAAATCCTTGAGGTGGTAATCGGGAACAGAAATTTCAATTTTCAGAGCAGTCTTGGATTTTTAAATTGTCAACAATATCCCCTGGAGGTTTGAATCAAGAACTGGATTGGGCAAGCCTTTTGTGACATGGTAGTGGCTGATTGGCTCATTCTGGTCCTTAGTTATTGGTCTCATTAGTCATGTGATTTAAATATCAACTGAGTTCTAAATGACACCCAGAAAGTTTGGTTGCTATTTACAGGGCGTCATTATTGAGGTCTCCAGAGTGTTGAAATAGGACGTTCATAGTTGTTTGTGCTCTAAATGCAATGCTGTGTACATTGTTTGTACCACATCTTCCTGCAATGGAATACAGTTTGTGGAGTCATCTTCTCAGATAAGTGCATAATGTTATTGCGCTGTTGGTTTTGCATTTTCGGCAAAGTGTCGCTGTTCACACAGTGATTCCTTGAGATAAGATTACACAAAGGTTTTTCACATAAATTTGGGGTTAATTTTATGTGAGGCACATTGTTGTGTTTTTTCACATAACTTTAACAGGGTTCACTGTCCACAGTTCAGTAAACCTCTATCTGAGTGAAACAGAAGAGTGGTCACGAGAGGGATTTTCTCTTCAAGACAATCCTTCCAACATATAAAAAGACAATTATTTTTACATCATAACCAATACTGCTCTTTTTGTTGTTTTATATTTTCAGAGCAGAGGTTGTTTGTTTTTGAAGCTACAAATTGTGCCAGAATATATCATAGGACCTCACAGTTACCGAGACAAGTCTTATCAGACAAATCTAATTAATTTCTTTGACTGGGTGAGTAGAGATTTGGATCAAGGGAGAGCCCTAGATGTTGTGTACTTAGATTTCATTAAAGCCTTTGACACCGTTCAGCACAGATAACTTACAAATAAATTGAGCACCCTAGGAATAGACCCTAAAGTGATTGACTGGGTTAGAAATTGGTTGAGTGGGAGGCGGCAAAGGGTACAGGTGATGAGAAGGAGGTTATCAGTGGTGTGCCGCAGGGATCTGTCCTTGGTCCGATTCTTTTTAAAGTCTTTGTTAGTGATATTGTGGAATAGCTGTCGGGTAAGATTTGCCTCTTTGCAGATGATACCAAAATCTGCAATAGAGTAAACACCCAGGAAAGTATAGATAACATGAGGACGCATCTAGCTAAACTTGAAGAAAGGTCGAGAATTTGGCAACTGAGATTTAATGCTAAAAAATGTAGGGGCGTGTAAGGGAGATAATCGTGGATATTGAGCAGCACTAACCACGTTAGTTCCGTTAAATATCCCTCTCAGCAACAGTTACATGGTTTACAGGGCCATAAACTGTGTAACCTCCCTTCGAATAATGGTCCCTAACTGTCCTTGTTTCCCTGCAGTTTTTGTTATCATCATGGAAAGTACAGGGGATAACAGAGTACCTTCCCCTCAATGCCCTCTTGGTGTCTAGACAGCAGAACGAGAGCTTTTCTGATGCCTGTTCATGCCTCAGAGCAGGAATAGACATGGACAGTCCCGCTAGTGGGGGGGGACATGCTTGCCATTTCTGAAATTGGGAGCAGCCATCCAACTTGCCCAGAATGCCTCCAGTTACTCCTCCATCACACCCCTTTGTGATTTGGATGTCCTCACATTGGGGACATATATAGCACCAGCTTCTAAAATGGCTCTGGGGACATTTCTGTGATTTGGACATCAGTGTGCGCGTTTTCAGACATCCAAGGCATGAATAGGGCTTCTAAAATAGCATCCCCCCCCCCCCCCAGGTTTTTAAAATGTGCTTGTTTTGGTCAGTCCTTTACAGGAGGGATAAAGGGGGTTAATCACCCATTGTTTATTTTCCCCCTCAAAATTGAAATTAAATAAGATAGCAGCCTCTGTAGTTAATTAGCAGCATTTTTACATATAGGTTTACAAAATGACCCATATACACATGTAAGTGCTGGTGCTTAGATGCAAAAGTTGCAAAATGTATGTCCAGTAACAAAGGGCAGAATATCAAATAAAATAAACTATAAACCATAAATACCTAACTACATGTGTAAATTGTTTCCTCTATTGATTTTTCCCATGTGTAACTTTATGAAATGGCTCCTTCAGCTCTAATGTCAGCAAATATATGTGCACTCTTGCACATCCCTATCTGTATTCTACAAAAGACTCCATGTTTAGCAAAGCCTTTTCTAAAAATATCGTCAAAGCTGTGTACGTCCTGACCTGCAAGTCTCAATGCTGCTCTTCACGTACTAAAATCTGCCTTTATATGTATATACTAAGAGAAAGAAAAATGATATTCTCAAAAAATATTGAGATCAGTATAAAGTGGTGGCAGCCCAGTGTTTCTATATGTCATGATATTCACTACTGAGTGCCGCCTGCACTACCCTAGATTAAACATATAAATTCATCCATTTAACAGTTGGCCATCACTGCTAAATGGATAATTTTGGATTGCTGCCTCCGCTACACGGATCTTGGTAGAGCAGTTAGATGAATCTTCAGTCTATTGCTGTCCATATAGCACTGCAAATCCACAGATAGTGGACTTATACATTTATACATTTATCAGCCACTGGTAAATTGCAAACCCTTTGAAAATTGACCCCATATTTTTCATAAGAAACAATGATTTAAGATAGCATAAACCTATACTGCTTAAACTCTTAAAGGTTGGCTGGTGCACTTAATTAACCTTTTAGTTTCTTTAATCTTAGTTTTCACACACTACAGAAGGGACTCCTTTCTACTGCTAGATATCACTGATCAGGCAATAAACGTTTTGGATACAGTTTCTATCATATAAATGCAGTACTACTATTCCCCCTCCTACACTGTGTCCTTGGCAAGCATTAATGACATAAGGAAGCCTTCATATGATCAGCACTAGAATAGTCATCATGTTGCTCCACCTCAGTACAAGCCAAAAACATTTTGTCACCTCTCATGTAGAAGGTTATGTACAAAGGGAGTTTAACAATGCAGTTTGATTGCTCGGAACACTTGAAATCTTTGTTGATGCTATAAAAGCACCTTACTCAATTAGCAACATTCTCGAAGTTACATGGAAATGTAGCTATCTCCTTATACCCACTGAGAATATTCAAAATAACGTATGTGATTAACTTCAGAGTTAACCCCATAATTGTGAAAGCTGAAAATCATGGGTCAACCAACGCATAATTTTAGGCTGAACATCTCAATGTTCAGCCAAATGTCTTTTAGATAGAAGTGGAAGGCATTGAAGGTGCTCCAGGGACAAGGCTAAAAAATAAGCAGATAGCTGGATAACTTTATCTGTTTAAGTAGAACCACATAAATAGCTATCCTAACTTAAAGAGAGAACTTCTCCATTTATATTTAAAGTTGCATCAGCAGATAGTGTGGCTAAAAATATGCTTAAAGACATCCAAATAACTTGTCCTGATATCTTCAGAAGCAGCCGCCCCATTAAATATTGACTACTGTCCTTTGACATTAGATGGAAGAATAGGGGAAGAACGACAGGAGTCAACTGGCTAGTAACTTCCCTCTGTAGTGAGCCCCCTGCATTGGCAGTCCCTGCTTTTGTGACTAACCAGGAGGTGAACTTTGGCCTGCCACCAAAAAAAGGCCTCACAGACAAATATTTGAATTTCAGCAGAGGATAGTGAAGGACGTGCAGACTGCCAAACACAGCTGCAACTTCTTCCACTATTTCTTCAGGAAAGAATTTTTTACCTGTATCCCAAGTTTTGAAGAAGGCATGACATAAGCACTGAGAATCCTTAGTTGCCTCAAAGGGAAGAGGTAGCAGCAGATTTAGCAGTTGCATCTCTCTAGCAGGCTGCACTTTCCTTCTCCTTGGCAGACATCTGTAGTGTGTTTTTGGTCTCGCTTTATCTCTTCAGGAACACTCTACTCTCCTTTGACCTCTCAGATCTATGAAAAAAGGTGTATATTTGATTCATGGAAACATATTGCTCAGAGGAGAACCAAGATGATGATGTAGAGGGAGTCACGGTGTAGCTGAGCTCCATGGCTGCATTTACCTAAGGAACTGGAGTATGGGAAGGCATACTAGTAAACACAAGGGGAAATCCATGATTATCCCTCTGAGTCATAGATTTCTGCCGCTTACCACAAACTTACGATGCCCACATTGCAAGGAACTCACCTGTTTCTATGGAGTATATGCCTGAATCAGCAACGCTCTTGGGGGGTGAGACTTCTTTAAGCTTGGCTGAGCGTTTGCCCCCTCTGGCCCCCGCAGCAGTGTTTCCAGGGTCAGATGAGACTCAGCAGCAGAGAATGGAATCTGTAATGCCATTTTCAGGGAGGAGTCTTCTAAATAGCACAAGGTCGGAGATGAACACTGCTAGAAAACAGAGCAACATGGAATAGCATGAGTATGTCCAGGAAGGCTCCGTAAGCAGATCAACTGGGGCTGAAGAGGGCTGATGTTTTCAATCGGTTGGCACCTCTAAGAGTATATTTGTTGAATTAGGGAAGATGGACACTTTTTTCCTCCCTTAAGAGGCCTGCTCATTTTACCTTGAAAAAATTTTGGGACACTTTGACTTGAATATATACAGGGTGGCCCAAAAAAAGTGAGAACATCTCGTAAATTAAAAGCTTAAATAGTTTGTTTATTTACCCTTTTTAGCTATATAAAGTCTTTATTTTGACAATTTCCGGTTGCCATCTTTTTTTTTAAATTTGTCAATCATTTACCGGTACATCTGTCGTTTTGAATTTTTAAATAACTTACATGCTATGAGATGTTCTCACTTTATTTGGGCCACCCTGTATATCAATATATTGGCTTCAGTGGTTATGGAGAGCCAGCAGAGGTCTCATTTTGAGGGGATTTCTCTTTGTCAGAAGCATTTGAATAAAGTGCAGACTGTTACTGGGAATTTACAAAAGCTGCAATTTGAATTAATTAAGGATAAGACCTTCTCACATGAAAACCAGAAGTTATGGAGAATTCCTTAGGGAATTTAAATTTGGGGGTACTGAATTTCCCTCTTTTCTCTTCATAAGAACATAAGATATGCCATGCTGGGTCAGACCAAGGTCCATCAAGCCCAGTATCCTAGTTCCAACAGCGGCCAATCCAGGTCATATGTTCCTGTCATGTTCATAGAAAGGTGCACAGATTCCACATTGCTTATCCCAGGGTAAGCAGTGGATTTCTTTAGTCCTCTTTAATATTGGTTTCCTTATTAAAATCCAGCTACACTAACAGCTTTTACTACATCCTCCAATAATGAATTACAGAGTTTGATTACACCTTGAATGAAAACATATTTTCACCTATTAGTCTTAAATAGGTTACACTATAGCTTCATTACATGTCCCCTAGTCTTTCTACTTTTTGAAGGAGCAAACAACCGATCTACATTTACCCATTCCACTCCATTCATTATTTTATAGACCTCTATCATATCTCCCCTCAGCCGTCTTTTATCCAAGTTGAAGAGCCCTAACCTTTTAAGCCTTTCCTCATAGGGATATCCTTCCATTCCCTGTACCATTTTGGTGACTCTTCTCTGTACCTTTTCTATTTCTGCTATATCCTTTTTAAGATAAGATGACCAGAACTGCATACAATATTCAAGGTGCAATCACACCATGGAATAATACAGAAGCATTATAATATCCTTGGGTTTATTCTCCATTCCTTTCCTTATGATTCCTAGCATTCTATTTGCTTTCTTGGCCACCACTGCACACTGGGCAGAGAGTTTCAACATATTATCTATGATGATGTCTAAATCCTTTTCCTGAGTGGTGGCTCCTAATATGGAACTTTGCATTGTGTAATCATAGTATGGGTTGTTCTTCCCTAAGTGCATAACTTTGCATTTGTCCACATTAAATTTATACTGCCATTTGGACGTTCAGTCTTCCAATTTATCAAGGTCCTCTTCCAATTTTTCATAATCCTCTTCTGTTTTAATAGCTTTGAATAATTTTAAGTCATCTGCAAATTTGATCACCTCAGTCATTATTCCCATTTCTAGGTTATTTATGAAGATGTTAAAAAACAGTGAGGCCATCACAGATCCCTGGAGTATTCAACTATTCATTTTTCTTCATCTGGGTTACTTTTACCTTTATTGGAACTCCTCTATCGGGATACCCTAACTTCCCTCTTTTGCTAGTATCCTTCAAGGATACAGCATTCTGAACCATGCGCTCCTGAATGACTGTCAGCTTTCCTCTATTATCTAGTTTAAAAGCTGCTCTATCTCCTTTTTAAAGATTAATGCCACCCCGGTTAAGGTGGAGCCCATCCTTTTGGAAAAGCCATCCTTTCTCCAGAATGTTGCTCAGTTCCTAACAAAATTAAAACCCTCTTCCTTGCACCATCATCTCATACACGCATTAAAACTCCGGAGCTCTGCCTGACTTTTGGGTCCTTCGCATGGAACAGGTCTGCATCTCCATCCAGGACCTGTACTGCCTTCCTGTGTCTCCAGTGCCTGTCCGCAGCCTCCATTGCCTCAGGTACAATAAACATTGATTGTGAGCCCTTCTGGGACAAGGGAAATATATATGCCAAGGGAAATATATATGCCAAGTCTGAGTCTCTATAAGAAAGGATTATGTTCATAGTAACTGCTCCTTGTAACTGGTATCTATGCAGTAATATTTTCCTTGTAAATAGTTTGTAGATAGTTACCCTTGTTATCCAAGTTCCTTCCCTTGTTATCTGTAAACTCATGCATGTTGACTGTACTGAGATGTTATGTTCTATGTGAACCGCGCTGATGCTGAATAGTGCGGTATATAAGAGAATTTAAATAAATAAATAAATAAAATAAATACAGTACCTGAATATACACCGCTTTGACTGGTAGAAAAGCGGTATATAAGCCTGGTTAAATAAATAAATAAATAAAATAGTCCCGCCTCCCAGAAGTGACATGGATGCGTGCAACATGTCCATGTCTCCATCCAGGTACTCCCATGCATATTACTGAGCTGACTGCGGTGTCCTGTGCTGCTGCTGTTCCCTGCTTGCCTACATCTGCCTTTGGATCATCTGTGTGCTGTTGTTTGTGTCTCCACTCTCTCCAGGACCTGTACTGCCGTCCTGTGCCTCCAGTGCCTTCCCGCAGCCTAGTCCCACCTCCTGGAAGTGATGCGGACACGTGCAATGCGTTTGCATCTCCATCCAGGTACTCCCGTGCATATAACTGAGCTGACCGCGGCATTCCACGCCACGGTGGAGCGTGCCCAAGGAGCAAGACGTGCTACTTTAGCAAGCTCCTTGGGGCGATGACAGAGGTGCAGGATGCCAGCGGTCACTCTCCTCACTTGCCAAGGCATTATTTGCTTTTACTACTCTTTTACCATCACTGCCTCCTGCTGCCCTGTGCCTCCAGCTATGTCAGTCCCCGTTTTTGTTTCTGTTTTTTGCTATTCTCTCTCTGGCCCTGACTGCCATAGCCGATATCCCAGTCCTTTGGGGCCACCGTCCACCTCCTACATGCTCCCCCCCCCACCCCCCCGGTTGGGCCCTGCTGCTCGTTACCTCACTAACCTCCTTCCCTGCTTACCCAGCCAACCCATCACCTCCCAACCTTCAGCGACTCCTTCACTGCTGGTTCTTACTTTCACCCTCTTGAATTGCCACTTGCTTCGTGCTAGACCCATTTGGTGCATGATTTGGTGGTCCAATATTCATTGGATGCTCTCTTCCTCACAAAGACATGACTCCATGAGGGGGAGGATGCTCTTTTGCATTGTTGCCTTCCTCCCGGATATTCTACCTACCACACCACACGCCTCAATAGCAGCGGCGGGAGCATGGCAGTTATTTATCATTCTTCCCTCCCACTTACAGTAGTCTCACCTTCCCCTCGGTACCCTGAATCCCTTCTTCTCCGTTTTGCGTCTCCATCTCCCATGTATTTCCTCCTCCTCTATATTCCCCCTTCTCTCCGTCCTGATCTTTGGGACGCTCTCCTCTTTCTCTCTCAGAAGTATCTCTCCTGTCCCCCCACCTTGCTATCCTGGATGATTTCAATGTCCACCCTGATTCTCCTTCTCGGCATCAAGACAAGTTCCTCCTGTCACTTCTGGATGACCTGTCTTTTGCCCAGCATGTCCTCTACCCCACTCATGTCATGGGGCACACCCTGGATCTCATCCTCACCTCCACCTCTTCCCCTTACCTCCTCTCCTGTGTCTCATCCTTCCCCCTTCCCTAGACTGATCAACTTTGTCTTTTCTTTTCCTTTTCTCTTCCTTCCTTACAGATCTCTAGGGTTTCTGCCCTTCCCTCTCAGTGACTCAAGCACCATATCACTCCACACACTCTTCAATAGTCCCCCTCAGCTGACTCCCTCTTTCCCTCAGATTTCTCTGCCCTCTTGGTGAACAGGCAGGTTGATACCTGGACCTCCACTCTGGACTGTTTGGCTCCCCTCCATCCCATCCCCTCAAGGCTTTCTTCCCACCACCCCTGGTATCATCCTGGCCTGTACCTGCAGTGCACACACCTCCACCATGCAGAACGACTCTAGTGTGAACACCCCTCCCCCTGACTCCCTGGCTTCCTTCTGTCACTGTCAGCAGCTCTACCACTCCATGATCACTACAGCTAAGCAATCATATTACTCAAATTTAATTTCCTCTTCTTCAAATTCTTCCAGGCAGCTCTATCAGGTTCTGCGCTCCCTCTCTTTACCCTCCACGTCCCCTGTCCCTTCCGTCCTCCCTGCTGATGCCCCTAGCCCAGCCCGTCTTTCCTCCTCCTTCACCGATAAGATATAGTCCCTCCATTCTTCCTTTTCCTCCTGCCCTCCCCCTCTTTCTCCTTCCCCATCCCTCTCTTCCCTACCCCCCTCCATCTCTGATTTTTCCTCACACCTGCATGCATTCCATCCCATTATCTCCTGTGAACTTACCAAGGTCATTGCCTCCTCCCACAAGACCACATGTCCACTTGATCCCTTTCCCTCTACCTGGCTTCTCGATCCCTCCCTCACACTCCTTCCCTACATTTTGCATATGGTCAATACTAGTCTCTCCTCTGGTCGCTTTCCTTCTGCCTGGAAGCACACCCTTATACGTCCTCTCCTGAAGAAGCACTGTCTTGACCCTTCAGTCTCAGCGAACTGGCACCCTGTGTCCAACCGCCCTTTTCTTTCCAAAGTTCTCGAGAAACTCGTCTTCACGCAACTTTCCGCAAACCTTAACTCAACTCTTTCCTTTCACCCCCGTCAATCTAGTCTTAGGTCTGGTCACAGCACCAAAACCACCCTTATGGCACTCCTGACTGAGATCCATCTATCTCACGACCATGGTGATCTTTCCATTGTTATCTCCCTGGATCTCTCTTCTGCCTTTGACTTCGTAGATCACTGCATCCTTCTCGCCCATCTATCAGACCTTGGGACACATGGCATTGTTCTTCAATGATTCCATTCCTTTCTCTCGTCTCACACTTTCGCCATTCAGTCTGGCTCCACCACCTCTCCTCCACTTCCTCTTCACTACAGTGTTGCCCAGGGCTCAGTCCTTGCTCCACTTCTTTTCAATGTTTTCCTTGCACCGCTCGCCTTGCTTATCCAACAGTCCAGAATTTCCACTTATTATTACATGGACGACATCCTGCTCCTGTATCATACTAGTCCCCTGGCCCCTGACCTCACTGCACTTGATGCCTGTCTTGTCCGTGTCACCACTTGGCTTGCCAGCAACTTCCTTCACGTGAACCCTTTCAAGTCTGCTGCCCTCTGGTTTTCGTTCTGTGCCCCCCCTCCCTCCCTGTCCCCTATCTTGTCTGCCTCCCCTGTCCCTCTTGTCTCCGCCTTCCACTATCTCGGCATTACACTAGACCCCTCGCTTTCTTTTCATCATCATGTCTCTACGCTCACCCGCCATTCTTTTTTCCATCTTCGCCAAATCCATGCTGTCCGTTCCTTCCTCCCTAACTCCTCTCTCACTACCCTTCTCTTGTCCCTTGTTATTTCCCACCTCGATTATTGTAACACAGCCCTTGCAGGATGTCCACCATGCCAGTTGCGATGCCTGCAGCTTATCCAGAACACCACTGCCCGTCTCATCGCCCATTCTTCCCCTTTCGATTATGTCACTCCCCCTGCTCCTCAGTCTCTACTGGCTTCCCATTAAGGTCCGGTTCATCCATAAATTGCTCATCATTACCCACTGAGTTCTTCACACCAGTACTCACCAATACCTTGCCAACCTCATTCACCTCCAACCCATCCCTTGCCGCCTCTGTTCCGCCCATGGTAACCACCTCTTCCTTCCATCTCCATCTCAGGCCCACCTCAAACTCACTCGCCACTCAGCCTTCTTTAAGTTCTGCCCTCTGAAACTCACTCCCACATGCCCTCCGCACAGAGCTGTCTTTCCCTCAGTTCAAGACTCACCTTTTTCACCAGGCCTCTGACCTCCCTACGCCCTCAGACCATGGCACCATTCCCTCGGCTGTAGGCTCTGCCCTTGAGTCCATTCCCCCTACGTAGGTCCTTTTCCTTTGCCCTCCTCCCCCCCCCCTTTCCCATCCCCTATCGATAACTGGAGGTTCTATTTCTATCTCATTGTCTTTTTCTCTCTTTACCCTCTACCTATTTCTTTCCTATCAGATTAATGGCGTTCCCTTCTCTCTTTCTCTTTCACTGCAGCCTGTGTTTTATTGTGCACCTCCCTGATGCTTATGCTTGGATGGTATATCAAGCCTTGTTAATAAAGATAAAAATACCTAAAAGCCTAAATTTAGCTTCTTTAATCTTTTCTATGTCATTTGTACTAACATGGTGTGAGAGGGTTTGCATTACTTGTAGGACAGGTCCTAGCTACAGGGTCACTTCCTGCCACATCAAGATTATGCTCTCCTTTCACATGACCTCTCTCTTCCATGGCAACAGAAGGCTGCCAGACTGAGGTGGGACTTCACTACTATATCCCGGTAAGTCTCATCTATATACCTCTCTGTCTGTCTTAGTTCCTACAAGTCTGCTACTCTAGTCTCTAGAGATCAGTCTCATTCCCTGAGAACAAAGAGCTCCTTGCACCTAATGCATATATAAGACCTCTCACTAACAAGAGAAAATCATATATGTGGCACTCAATGCAAAAGACTAGATAGCCTCCATCTCTCTGCTGGATTGCTGTCTACATCTTAGTTTTAAGGATTTGTTTAGCTATTTAAGTTTTTTGCTTATTTAAAGTTGCTAGGAGAATAGGGATACTTGTACCAATACAACTACACCTAATATGTTTAAGGGACTTTGTTCACCACAAGATGAATTTCAGGGCCTTAATTAATCTATTAATCTATCAATTAAGCCTCAAAGTGAATTAGACTACCTCTTTCCCCTTGATAGATTTAAGAGCCTATAAATCTAAGATTATGCCTAGGGTGAGTGGGAGGGAAAGAAATGCTAACTGAAAGATGACTTGCTATACAGTGCCCTGACTTTATAGTTTGTTTAAGTAAAGGCTGGCTTGCTACACAGTGCCCTAACTGACTAATTGAAAATTTATGGTAGGCATCTGTAGCAGCACAATGAGCCATCAAGAGTGCCACAACCTTACACAGGCACCAGAAGAAGAGCAAAAACTACATGCAGTGGCATGATGAGTACCAGAAATGAACATAAGAATGGCAAACCGGTACAAAGAAGGCAATGAATACCTCAAGATAGTGGTGGAGGGAACAGAAGCACCACATTGATGGAAGCACACCAATGAACTTTGGGAGGAGTAAAATGGCAAGGAGACTAGCCCAGCACCCTGCTCAGTTGCAAGGCCCTAAATTATGCCAGGATGACCATCACAGCAGATTGACTGGAAGGCCCTAATTTATAACAGAAGAAGGAGCAGAGAAAGACAATAGCTACACAAATGGAGTCGTCTATTAGCACACTTTATTAAGGACCCAACTTGGCTAAGCTTTGGCATACATGCCTGCATCAGGGGCCAACCAGTAGTTCAATCAATGCTACTCAAAACAGTGAATAATCACAGTAAATAGCCAGAAATAAGCAAATGCTAGACAATAATAGTAATTGGAACACCAGCTTCTCGTTCAAATATCTTACACATCCAGTCTCTAATTTATGCCAGAATGACCAGCACAGCATAGCACCCAGATTAACAGGAAGACCCTAAAAGAGCAGAGGAGAGCCAAGAGTAGAAAACAGTAGAAAAGATGGCAAGGTGAGTTGAGTTTATCTGCGTGAAGAAGAAGAGGGAGTCTGTCATGAAATATAAGAGATCACAGAGAGCAGAAGATAGGCATCTTAATTTGTAAAAGCTTAGAAAAGCTAGCAAAGTAGTCAGGAAAGCAAAGATACTAAAAAAGAAGAAATAGCCAATGCAATAAAATGGGGGAAAAGACATTTTTCAGATATATTAGTGAGAAGAGGAAGGGAAAAAGTGTTATTGTCAGACTGAAGGGTGAAGGGGAGGAATATGTAGAAGCTGATGAGTATAAAGCGGAATTGCTTAACAAATATTTCTGTTCTGTGTTCACAGATGTAGGCCCAGGAGCAGGACTTCTGACAACACCCATGAACAGGAACAAAATGAGGGACATCTCAAACGATTTTCAGAGGACCGTGTTTGTGAGGAACTAGCTAAACTAAAAGTGGACAAAGCGATGGGATACATCCAAGAATAATGAAGGAACTTGCCTCTTTGGAGTCAGGGGTGGTGCCAGAGGACCTGAGAGAGGCACATGTGGTTCCTTTACACAAAAGCCTTCCATTGAGTGAAATTCACTCCCTATCCCTTTGCTTTCCCAAATCTCTCCTGCTCCGACTAGAGTCTTCCCCTCTGCTTTATTTTTTCTGTCAGCTGTGTGATATTTCCCAACCCTGGCAACCCAGGGATCTGTTGATGTCAATCCAAACCACATATGGTAGATTAAAGTCCCCCAGTATCATTGTCTCTCCATTTTTACTTCCTTTGCAATATCATTGCTTTCTGTTTCTCACTCAACTCACACCCCCACCCTTCATACTCTGGTGAAAATACCATCTTATTTTTCTGCCCTTCTCAATCTGTTGTCTCAGGACAGGACTGCCACTTTCCTTGCTCGCCAGGCTTAGGGAATCTCTGGCAACCAGGTACAGCAAATGTGCAAAGCACCTGATCTCTTGAAAAAAAACCTCCTTTGCTGCTTTGTTTGTGCCCTATCTGCCAGCCCTAATGTGTCCTGCTTAATTAGTCTTTTGGATGACAGTTGTGCTACACATATCACTTTCTGTATTGGATCTATATGTTGTTGTTTTTTGGACTGTATGTTGTCATTTATGTTCCGTTGACTCAATTTTATTGTAAACTGCTATGATGCCATATATTGTGCCTATGGCAGTATACCAAATGCTTCACATAAAGAAAGAAAGAAATTGCCCTTTTCTTTGCTAATATATGGGCCCAGTATGTCTGTCATCCATTATCTGACTGTTCAGCAAAGCCCACTGGTATCCTCCTCTCATTGCTCCCCATCATCCTGCCTCATCCAGCCTCCAAAGTATGCTGTCAGGGAGAGGGAGGCATGTGTAGCGTTCTGACTAGTCCAGATGTCAGTGGTAAAATGCACACAACTATCGGCCTCTTCCTATGCCAGCTCTGCCTGTTGCCGGCAGCGCAACTGATTATACAGGCTGGGGATCACCTGCCTACTAAGAGTTGGCACTCAGTTATCGGGAGCTAAGAAATGCAGCAGCCTCTTAAACCCTCAACCATCATCAGGGGATGGTCATCCAGGACTATCATTTCCCCGATGCACCATGTCACCATTCTCGATGCTGCCTGCTGCCTGCCCTGTGACATTGCTGCCAAATACCATCATCTCTTCCATAGTGGTTTGTTTTAATGTATGTCAGGCCTATTGCCATGGTCAGACACAGAGAGAGCGGCAGCTCTTGCAGGGCCAACAGGAAACACATGGAGCAAGAGTAATGATGACACAGGCGCTTTTATTGGGATCCCCAACGCGTTTCGGCAGGTTGCCTTCCTCAGGGGGTTAAAATGACTTACAAACATAAAATAAACACAGTATATTAAAAACAATTTTACAAAATTTGTCAATGGAAAATAAAAATGATAATAATAATAATAATGATAAAAATGATGATAATAATAATAACAATATTGATAAAACAATAAGACAACAACCAAAATGGAGCTAACCGGGCATGATGATAACAAAGATGATAATAATGATAATGACGTATCTTAATCTTATAATGCTCAAGATAAAAAAATAAATAAATAAATACTTAAAAAATAATAAAATAATAAATAGTTAAAAGATATATAATAAAATGATAAATAATTAAAAACATATATACAAATTTGTTAATAAGCAACTATAATTGCATTATAATACAATCACTAGCAAACAAGTATAAACATAGGATAATTAAAACATACTGATGAAAACATGTGTGACATGTATATGGAATACAACGAATGTTGTACAAAAACATCTTGAAACAGTATTGTAAACATCGTAGGGCAAAAGCAAAAAATAAAACCTATAATCGATTGGGAAAACATTGAATCTAATCCATATAAAAACATTTAAAAGAAAGCTAGGTTAAGTGAATCGGGAATTGTGATCATACTCACTCAACGCGCACAAACAGCAAGTCTTCAACTGATGGATTTGAGAGGGGCAGATGGCCAAAACCTCAACTGTGAAATTTCCAGATGAAAATACAATAAATAAAATGATAGATGAGGAGAAAACTAATCTCAATGCAGACTTGAGAAACCTTGGAGACTACACTGGGTTGCAGGGTCACACTAGGCGGGAAAGTAATTGAAAATAACTACTACCATGATATTGAAATCCCGATGGGATTAAAACCAATGTGTGTGCTGTGATATGCACAAATATATATAAAAAATATATATAAAAACAAATCAAAACAGAAATTTCAAATGAATAATAGTTATATTCATGCTGAACTAACAAAACTTGTTAAAAACTTATATGGTACTAAAAAAAGTTAGAAAACAATGTGCTGAAAACATAAATAAAAGCCCACTAAAACAAACAGGGTTAAGGAATGAGTGAAAATGAATCTTTATATACATGCTGCATAGCTAAAAACCAGCCTCTCAGATTGATTACTGATAACAATCAATTAAGACGCTACTCACAACCCCAAGTTGAATCTTTTGTGTGGTAGTCACGATCCTACATACAGGATTGCAGCGATGATATGGTGGTATAATAAAAATCCAATGTAGCTAGCAAGGGGGAATGACGATGGTAAAAGACAGTGGAAAAAGGTAAACTCTCCTTGTTTATAAGAAAAGGACTGTGTTTATAGAAAGAAATACAATGAACCCTTCAGTGCAAGAGACCTGCGGAAAACAGGTCCTAACACCCCCGATATTAAAAAACAGTGCGGATGGAGTAGATACATAGCCTTACTCCGAAAGGAAACTAAAGTGGCAAGTCCCCATATGAAAAACTGAGGATGAATCATGAAGGTATTTATAAGCGTGGAATCCCCACATTTCCATGCAATACGTAGTGGCTCAGAGGGTCGTGGACGAAGAGAAAATATTTTAAAACACATGCGGCTATTTTGGAGACATGTAATGTGCATGCACCATCTTATAGCGATTCTACAATGTGGTAGACAGGGTGATAGTGAAACAAATGAAAAAGAATAATTTACCAAAGTATAATTAATCAAGTTCTTACAAAAAGATTGAGTGAACCAGAGAAGTTAGATATTTACCAGACAGAGTGAGTTTAAGAACAGCACTGACTCCGTGAAAATTGCAAATCCTCAGCTGAAAATGAAACTGAGTATTTGAAGACGCTGAAACCCGCGCCAAAAAAAGGGGGCGTGGCAAGAATCAAATTACAGGGCAGAGCTGCCTTCACAGAGGCAATGTGTGTGAATGTTGGAAACAATACTTAGACCCTATCACCGAGGAATCTAAACTGAGAGTTATGTATAAAGTAAAACTGGTGGTGTGGAATAGTTGCTGAGCCGACTATTTATTTATTTATTTATTTAACAGTATTTCTAAACCGCCTTATCTTAATAATCAAGGTGGTATCACAGCAAGCAATCAGGTAAAGTGTGTGTGTTGTACATGCAGTGAGGATAAAACTTAGTTGTGTGAGGGATGTGTTGGGTGCTTGATTTGTTTGAGCTATATACAGGGTGGGCTATTTACAGTTCCAATTTCAGTAATGCCCTATCAATATCTCCCCCTCTCCAATTTGGCGAATAGTGTGGTATATAAAAAATTGTAATAAAATAAATAAATAAATAACATGGGTGCAGACTGAACATCCGCCACACTTGAAATGACCTAAGGCAACAGTGGGATTTACTTTCACCTCTATTGCCCTTCATAAACAAGAGGGTTATGGTAGCACACAAACGAAATCCGAACCTGTCTGATTTATTAATATCATCTGCCCTTCCGCTGCATATACCAACTCCGACATTAAAAGGTCATTTCAAGTGTGGCGGATGTTCAGTCTGCACCCATGTTATCACAACCAAAGAGGTATTTACTCATCCTGTCTCACATCATAAGATATATTTACAGTCCTTCTCTAAATGTAAAACGGAGCACGTTATCTACTTAATAGTATGTCCCTGCAATTTACTTTATGTAGGTAAAACCAAAAGACAGGTGCGTACTAGAATAGTGGAGCACAGGAGCTGTATTCATAGAGGAATACCAGATAAGCCTTTGGTAGCTCATTGGAAGGAAAAGAACCATACCATCAGTGATCTAAAATATTTAGTACTGAGAGTAGTTACGCCAAATTGGAGAGGGGGAGATATTGATAGGGCATTACTGAAATTGGAACAACGTTACATTTATGAATTGGACAGCTTGGAACCTAAGGGGTTAAATCAAGAATTTGACCTCTCGGTCTTTTTGTAATTATGGTTGTCTCAAACATTTCCCCTTTAAGATCACCTAACTAGTTGGTTCCACAAAACATGCGCTCATTTTTATTTTATTTTTCATTTTCAGGTATTGTTTACTAGATAGTCGGCTCAGCAACTATTCCACACCACCAGTTTTACTTTATACATAACTCTCAGTTTAGATTCCTCGGTGATAGGGTCTAAGTATTGTTTCCAACATTCACACACATTGCCTCTGTGAAGGCAGCTCTGCCCTGTAATTTGATTCTTGCCACGCCCCCTTTTTTTGGCACGGGTTTCAGCGTCTTCAAATACTCAGTTTCATTTCCAGCTGAGCATTTGCAATTTTCACGGAGTCAGTGCTGTTCTTAAACTCACTCTGTCTGGTAAATATCTAACTTCTCTGGTTCACTCAATCTTTTTGTAAGAACTTGATTAATTATACTTCGGTAAATTATTCTTTTTCATTTGTTTCACTATCACCCTGTCTACCACATTGTAGAATCGCTATAAGATGGTGCATGCACATTACATGTCTCCAAAATAGCTGCATGTGTTTTAAAATATTTTCTCCTCGTCCACGACCCTCTGAGCCACTACGTATTGCATGGAAATGTGGGGATTCCACGTTTATAAATACCTTCATGATTCATCCTCAGTTTTTCATATGGGGACTTGCCACTTTAGTTTCCTTTTGGAGTAAGGCTATGTATCTACTCCATCCGCACTGTTTTTTAACATCGGGGGTGTTAGGACCTGTTTTCCGCAGGTCTCTTGCACTGAAGGGTTCATTGTATTTCTTTCTATAAACACAGTCCTTTTCTTATAAACAAGGAGAGTTTACCTTTTTCCACTGTCTTTTACCATCGTCATTCCCCCTTGCTAGGTACATTGGATTTTTATTATACCACCATATCATCGCTGCAATCCTGTATGTAGGATCAGGACTACCACACAAAAGATTCAACTCGGGGTTGTGAGTAGCGTCTTAATTAATTGTTATCAGTAATCAATCTGAGAGGCTGGTTTTTAGCTATGCAGCATGTATATAAAGATTCATTTTCACTCATTCCTTAACCCTGTTTGTTTTAGTGGGCTTTTATTTATGTTTTCAGCACATTGTTTTCTAACTTTTTTTAGTACCATATAAGTTTTTAACAAGTTTTGTTAGTTCAGCATGAATATAACTATTATTCATTTGAAATTTCTGTTTTGATTTGTTTTTATATATATTTTTATATATATTTGTGCATATCACAGCACACACATTGGTTTTAATCCCATCGGGATTTCAATATTGGGAAGTCCAAGGGCAAAGTCCCGGGGGACGCCGGTAACCTGGTGAGCGGCCCGGGTCCGGCGTCCTGCTTCGGGGCTCGGGGGGGGGGCCAAGCAGAGAGGACGTGGCTGACGCATTCCGCGTCATTTAAAATCATTGGCTCCGCAAGGACGAGGAGCGGAGCCAATGAATCGGCCCGGCACGCCCGAGGCTTTAAAGGGAGGGAGTTTGGCGGCCCCCTCCTTTCCAGCATCGGGCGTGCAGCGGGACGGCTTGAGCGGTGGGCTCGAAGTACCTCTCGTTGGTTGGGGCAAGGCCTGGAGGCGTCGCGGAGCAGGGCAGATCGGTGCGGTGTCGGCAGTGCTGGAGCGTTGAGGCCCGGTGCTGGGGGAGCGGTGCGGCGTTGGCAGTGCTGGAGCGTTGAGGCCCGGTGCTGGGGGAGCGTGAAGTGGTGAGTTAGTTTCAGTTCGATCCTGAGCACGTGCGGGGGTGCGGCAGGCCGGAGGTCCGGAGCAGCAGTGCCGGGTGGTGAGCGGAGAGTGCAGGGGTTCCCCCCCCCCCCCCCCGGCTCCTTTATTTAAACGGCAAGTCACTCCGGTGTCTTATTATCTGCAAGCCTTGACTAGGACAAGGTTTTTTCTTTTAATTGCTGGTATACAGTTTGTAAGATGGCTCGAGATGGGGCTGGAGCACGTGGCCGGGGCGGAGTGAGACGAAGGGTGTGCGGGAGGGGCGCGCTGAGGCAGACTGGGGCAGGGGTGACAGGTCATGGCAGGGGGATAGGCAGTCAAGGGTGTGGGGGGCGAAGGGGGGCTGGACGTAAGACTCCAGCGGGTGCCAGGGGCCCTACTAGGAGCAGAGGTGGTCCTCCTGCAGTCCGGGGCAGAGGATCTGCTGTCTCCCATGTACGGGGGCACAGAGGGCGAGGGCAGCGCCAGTTGGTGGACAGGGGTGCAGAGGCTGGGTTGGAAGCGGGGGCTGGGGGTATTGGTGTGCACAGCTCTGTTAGAAGTGGGAGTGAGGTAAATAGGGCCGGAGGGATGGCTCTGGGTCAGTTTGAGCTGACGCAAGGGGGTTTGAGCGGGGGGGGGTCTGGGTGGGGGGACCGTGCCGGGGTTGGAGGACACACAGCATCTGGCCGGTGGAACCTTGTCGCCTCCCCTGGGCGGGCCGACAGGTCATGGCAGCGGTGGGGTTTGGGCTGGACATCCAGCTTGGACACATTGGTTAGGAGGTGGTCAGGGTTCCTCGAGAGCCGACTGGCTGGACGCGTGGCGACCGGTGTGGCCCTCTGCTGTCCCCCCCCCCTTCTTCTCCTTTTCTGTCTTCACAGGTTCCAGCGATGTTGTCGCGGGCTCCGGCTCGCGATACAGGTGACTACGAGGGAGCGCGCGGACAGCAATATGCGGTACACCCGGAGGATCTGTATGAGGATAGGCTACGAACGGCGTCAGGGGTGGTTGCGTCCCGAGATGTGGACGGTCAACGGCGGGATCCTTCAGCTGAAGTGGTGTCTGCGGCAACAGTGGATGGTGAGTTACCGGAGACGCGGGATGAAGGGTGCGAAGGGGGCAGGGGGCGGGGGAAGAGAAAACAGAAAGGAAATAAACGGCAGAGGCATTCGGGTAGGAGGCATAAGCGGGCTAGATCGTCGGGGTCGTCGACGTCGTCGACGTCTTATGACTGCTCGTCTACGTCGTCGTCATCGGACCATGATAGGCAGGAGGCAAGGAGCATGAAAGGAGTCTCAAAGGGGGGAGGGACGCAAGGAGTCCCTGCAGCAGTAGCTATATCTGAGTTGTGGGAGGGGGTTCCGAGGAAGTTGCGGCAAAGAATAAAGAAGCGCCGGTATATTGATATATTCCGTCTCCTAGAGGGCAGGAAGCGTTCGGGAGAAAGTAGGAAGAAGCTTAAGGAGGACGAGAAGGCAGGACATATTAAGAAAGTGGCGCGGAATGTGGTTAATTGGACGAGAGCCTTTTTGCGTTTGGCGAGTGTTTGGGGGCAGTATCACCCGGGGCATTACGAGATGCTTTTATCGTATGCGGATTCAATTTTGGAGGCTTCACAGACGCATGAAGGCTGGTCATGGTTAAACTATGACGAAAAATTCAGGGACAAAATGGAAGGGAATCGATCGGTTTCATGGGGTATGCAGGACATTAATTTGTGGTTGACCCAGATGTCGGCCAGACCAGGTGTGTTCGGGGGGAGCAGGGTGAAAGGTGCAGC
Source organism: Ichthyophis bannanicus (assembly GCA_033557465.1). Taxonomy (NCBI): domain Eukaryota; kingdom Metazoa; phylum Chordata; class Amphibia; order Gymnophiona; family Ichthyophiidae; genus Ichthyophis; species Ichthyophis bannanicus. The sequence continues at coordinate 785,473,095 of CM066033.1, forward strand.
GGGGATTCTCCCTGGAGTGGGTCGTTCCTTTCGAGGGGTTGGGGCGGGTGGACTGCAGCGGGCAGGGGGCAGTGGAGCAGGTGATCTCTGCTGGAGGTTTAACAAAACATCGTGCCCGTTTCCAGACTGCAAATTTCGACATGTGTGCTCCATTTGTGGGGGTGCACATCCCGCAATCAAATGCCTTAAAAAAGGGGTGTCACAGCAATGTCGATTATATGGCTAGGTGAACGAGGACTGCGGTGGACGCAGCTCTTACCTTTGCTGCGGCATCATGAGCGCGTGCGACGCCCGCCGAAATTCCTCCTTTTGCATCTTGGTGGAAATGATCTCGCTGCTTGGACTTGTAAGCAGCTCATACGAGCGGCAAAGCGGGATTTGGCGATGGTGTTGCGCTTGTTCCCAGGGGTGGTGTTATTATGGTCCGACATTGTTCCAAGGCCTGCTTGCCAAGCCCAGCGGCGGTGGTCGCGGGGTCTCACAAAAATTAATCGGCAAATTGGGCGATGGATAAGTGAGCAGGGCGGGGTTCAAATTTTACATCCCTGGGTGGAAGTTACTTGTGCCGGATTGTATCGGCAGGATGGTGTGCATTTATCCCCTGTGGGTGTTGATTTGCTTTCAAACGATTGGCAAGAGGCCTTGGAGAGATTGGGGGGGCGGGAGGACAACTGGTCGCAGCTTGCATTTGGGGGGGCGGCACACTGACATGGGTGTCATCGTGCCGGTGGCGGGATCCCGGAGGTCTCTGGGGTCCGGAGCCTTTAGGACATACTTGGGCGGGGGTTGGGTGCCCCCGACCCGGATAAGCCCTGCTGGCCTTTGCTAGTCACATGGCGAGGTCGGGGAAAGGGCGGTAGCAAGTTGGCCGGTGCCAGGACACGGCCGAAGCGGAGGCAAGGTCACTTTGCTAGTTATATGGCTGGTGAGGCATTGCTCCGCTCTGGGGGATTGTTAAGAAGTTGTTATGGTTTTGAATGTTAATTGTTTATAAATATAATAAAGCTGCGACCAGTTGGTTCTTCCACAATAAGAAGTCTATGTGTGATTTGTAAACGAGTTGGGAAAGAGGTGGGGTGGGGGGGGGAGAATGAAGCGGGGGAGGGGGGGGCTGTAAATGTGGGTTGGGCAGGAGGAACAGGATGCCGGGTCTGATCTACCACGGTTACATGGTAGTAGTTATTTTCAATTACTTTCCCGCCTAGTGTGACCCTGCAACCCAGTGTAGTCTCCAAGGTTTCTCAAGTCTGCATTGAGATTAGTTTTCTCCTCATCTATCGTTTTATTTATTGTATTTTCAACTGGAAATTTCACAGTTGAGGTTTTGGCCATCTGCCCCTCTCAAATCCATCAGTTGAAGACTTGCTGTTTGTGCGCGTTGAGTGAGTATGATCACAATTCCCGATTCACTTAACCTAGCTTTCTTTTAAATGTTTTTATATGGATTAGATTCAATGTTTTCCCAATCGATTATAGGTTTTATTTTTTGCTTTTGCCCTACGATGTTTACAATACTGTTTCAAGATGTTTTTGTACAACATTCGTTATATTCCATATACATGTCACACATGTTTTCATCAGTATGTTTTAATTATCCTATGTTTATACTTGTTTGCTAGTGATTGTATTATAATGCAATTATAGTTGCTTATTAACAAATTTGTATATATGTTTTTAATTATTTATCATTTTATTATATATCTTTTAACTATTTATTATTTTATTATTTTTTAAGTATTTTTTTTTTATCTTGAGCATTATAAGATTAAGATACGTCATTATCATTATTATCATCTTTGTTATCATCATGCCCGGTTAGCTCCATTTTGGTTGTTGTCTTTTTGTTTTATCAATATTGTTATTATTATTATCATCATTTTTATCATTATTATTATTATTATTATCATTTTTATTTTCCATTGACAAATTTTGTAAAATTGTTTTTAATATACTGTGTTTATTTTATGTTTGTAAGTCATTTTAACCCCCTGAGGAAGGCAACCTGCCAAAACGCGTTGGGGATCCCAATAAAAGCACCTGTGTCATCATTACTCTTGCTCCGTGTGTTTCCTCCAGGCCTATTGCCATGCCATCTGACTGGCAGAAGAAGCAAGGGATTCTGCTTGGTAAAGGGATTTCATTTTTCCTGTACCTTTCCTACCACTGCTATTTCCACTCCTGAATCAAGTCCCCTACCCACGATCACCACCCTCCTTTATAATGAGTACTGCTTTGACAGATGATGCAGCGTGCCACTGTTCATAAAATGATCCATCAGTTTTCCTTTCCTAATGTGCTTCCTACAGTAATTGCATTATGCATTCAACAGGTGCTAAAGCCATCAAAAATACCTCCACACGTGAGGTTTTATGACAAATGCCCTCTACTTTCTTGAGGGGTATGCTGCTCTTAGTGTTGCTGCTGCTCGTGTGGCTGCTGATTGAGCAGAGGATGAAATGCCAGTGACTACTCTCTCTCTTATCCCCTCTACCTCTTTGTGCTCTTGGCCTTGGCACTGCTCGTATCAGTTTCTACCTTTTTTTCCATTAGCATGCTGAGACTCGATATTCAACCGGGCTCGATATTCAACCGGGACGGCTATGCGCCGCTATGGTGCATAGTGTCATGAAGAAGTCCCTTCTGAGCCTATAAAGATAGGGCAAGATGAGGATTTGCTTTCAGAAACTGACAGGCAGTCTGAGCACATGGCTCAGCATTTTCAAAGAAGAAGTAAACAAAGAGAGTCATGAGCTGGAAAGACACGCCCCTGCAGTGACGTATTCCCTAGCTCAGGAGGTAATGAGTTTCACCTGTTTCAGGGCAGGGCACAGCTAAGCCCTGAGAGTTACAATGATAAAAAGTGGTCATTAGCTTGGAGCCAGAGGCAGAGCCAGAAGGAGAAAGGGAACCAGGACGAGAAAGGAAGCCAGCAAAGGAGCACGCTGACTAGAAGGAGTCAAGGAGGAGTAAGAACCAAGGGAGCCATATTCCTGAGGCCAGAAGGAAGCAACCCAGGACAGGGGTTGTCTGGTAAAGGCAGGAGAGAGAAGAATCTTCCTGAGAGGCAGGCTTGGCAAAGCTCACACGCTCCTAAGAGAGAGACAGGCTGGCTGGAGAATACTGGTACGTCTGAGGGGAAAGTTAATAGGCTGAGAGGCAAGCAAACACAAGCTGTGTTTGAGAACTAGTCTAACCCTGCAGAGTGGAGAGTTCCTTCCCTTTCAAAGCCAAAAGGTAGGCTTAATAATTCATACAAGTTTGAACCTAGCTATAAAGCAGTTCCCTATAGTTACCAGAAAGTAGCAAACTCCCTGGAAAAAAAATACAGCATATATGGTAGTTTACAACCCTGCTCAGGAGAGTGTTACAGAGAGAAACCACGTGAGGTCAGAGAAACCGTTTGTTTCAAAGATCAGGATAGCAGCTTACGGACACACCCTGCTATTCCTGATGCTGAGGAAATGCAGATAGACTCTGACCATAATGAAATAGTGGATGATCAGATGGACTGCACATTATCTTTGGCTGACCATGTGAATTCCTTATGCTGATCAGTGTCTATGAGAGACGGTAAAAGCAGCAGAAGAAAAGGGAACATTTTCTTTGCTAATTGAAGCTGTTGTGGTTTTGTTTTGTATCAAGCACTGCACGTTTAAAGCCTGAAGCTGACAAGGCTAACTTATCTGAGTTCATGTATAATTTCCTCAAGCCAATTGTATGGCATGTTTTGTCCTGAGTTATTCACTTGCGTTTAATCCGCTGGGAAGGGGAAAATAAATTCTTGTCATTGCCTGAAACCACTCGACTGCAACTCATCTGTGCTCAAGGAGTGAAGGGACTTACATTCCCAGAAAGCCTTGCAGAGTTCAAGCAAGCCCACGCTCTCTGAGGCAGGAACACCACAGGCAGACCAAGTCTCAGCGCCCTAGGCGTTGGGCTGGCCACCGTGAGGGTGACAATAGCCATTGTCACTGATCTCTAACCCCTTATTTCAATGCTGGGGTCATATGTGGCCCCGGCATTGAATATCCAATGTCACCGCACAGCCTCCAATGCCACAGACGTTAACTGGCTAGTGGCAATATTTCACTGCTACCCAGTTAGCTTCCGTGGTTAAAACAGGGCCAGCTTTTGCTTGTTTAGTTTTACCCGCAAGTCAGTAACCAGGTAACAGTGCAATATCACCGCTATCTGGTTAGCAACTGTCACTGCCCATGATACGTCCCAGAATGTCCACATGCTCTGGTGCTAAGCAGTTACCATCGGAGCATATAGCGGCATTAGGTGGGGATATTCAGTGGCACTAACTGTGTTAGTGCTGTTAAATATCCTGTTCAGTATCATTTATGCCTTTAGTATATCGGGCCCAACCTCTTCAACATACTCCTCAGCCAGTACATTTTCAATATCTGATGCTTCAGATTTAAATCCCAACCTTGTGAATCCCTCAGATTCTTATCTGTAAAGGCCATCTCCACATACTTTTCAGCAAAGAATATGGTGCGCCTGAAGCTAGGCTCAGTTACCTTCAGGCTGCTGATTCTCTCATGACCCCTTCCCCTCCCCTCGCTTTTCCCCTCTCTGGAGATTATAACTGCTTCTTCAGAGTTGTATCGGAAGCTGCAGCTCTTTCTACTCTTGTTGTAAAGACATTTTTCTTTAACTTGGGCAATGGACTAGAGGAACCCATAAGCATACTGTCACAGGGTGGACATAGGGCAGCCTGAGAAGGTGCAGAGCAGTGTGAATGGTCACGGTGAAAGTGACAGAATAAACAGGAGAATGTTTATTGGTTGCCAGCGACAACCTAAGCACACGTGCACAGAGCCCAGAAAGACACACCCAGAGAGCAAAGCAAGGAAGTCTGCTTTACCTAATAGAGTGCACCTGAGGGAAGGTGGAGTCAGGAAATACACAGATAAAACAGACTACCAAACATTTGGAGATAGGGAATCCTGGAGAGAGGAGCCAAGGAGGGAATCCTGGAGAGAGGAGCCAAGGAGGGAATCCTGGAGAGAGGAGCCAAGGAGGGAATCCTGGAGAGAGGAATTAAAGCAGCAGAGGTCACAAGCTGAAAGGCAACAGGGGAGCCGGTGTGAATGTTGGAAAGAGTCCAGAGACCTGTGTGGTTCTGGGAGAAGGCAACACCCTGATAGCGTGAATGTGCTTGGAAAGCAAGAAGAATACAGGAAGACTGCAACAGCAGGTACAGGGGCAAAAAGTGGATACAAGGGCTATTTGCCATTTGAAAGGGAAGGGCCCTGGAGGCTTAGAAATAGCCATATAAAGCCCAGATATTCAGAGGCTAATAATAGCTTTTCTCCTGATTATAGAAGTGTTAAAAGAAGAGGGCTTCACTTACCTAGAAAAGCTGAAGAAATCCCTTCTCACGGTGAGTTCCCATCTTCTAGGGAAACACCGTTACACCGGTTGCAATCAGGCACAGTTGGGCCTGGAAAGCTAGGGCAGACCCGGCAGGGACCCTATCAAAATTACCCAGCTAGCAGGTCAAACCAAGACCTGAGCTATGCATTGAGGCACCAGCGGGGGCAGGGCTCTGAAAGACATCACTCAGAGTTTGGTGATACTCCCCAGAAAGGCAGTGCTGCTCACAGGAAGAGAAACTTCTTGACTGACGAGGCAAGCCTTCCATATTTTTATTCCACGTTGGAAGTGGATAGTGGAGATACCAATGAGCAAGAAATAATGGAATATGAGAATTCTGAAGTATTAACAAATACAGAATTGATGGACTGTTCTTTCTCTGTGATAGAGCCAGAGATATCATTAAGGTAAATATGATTTGTGTAACCTTAAATTCCAGTATACAAGTGGCAGAGCTGCAACTCTCTCCCTCTCTCCAAGCCAAGCAGTCAGTTAGGCTGTTTATTATTTACTTAATAGCGACCTAGGGTACACCAACTCCAATTCTCCTACCTAACTACAATTAAAGTCGATTAAATAACTACTTGTAAATCTTGTAAATAGATATATGTAATAGTTCAAATTATGTAAATAGTTCGATTGTTATTTAACAAATTTTACCATATTTAGTCCACTCATGTTTAATGTATTTAGCAAAATTGTACCTAGTTAACTAATGTTCCATGTAAAACAGACTTGTAAATCTGTTCATTCTTTGTTCATTGTAAACCGCACCTGATCTGTGGAAGGTAGCGGTATATAAGCAACTGTTAAATAAATAAATAAATAAATAAAGTTATCAGCTGAAGGAAGCTACTTTTGTTACATAGTTATCTTTTGTTTGAAGCCAAGTGAGCTGTTAATTTCTGTTGTTTAAAAAGAAGAAACCTCAAGGGACGGGGAATAAAACCCTAAAAGAAAAGAAAGTTCTTCTGTGTGATTTATATAGAAGCAAGGCACAACTACCACCCTCATAAAAGCCCAACAATACCAGTAGTCACGGCTGGGGCAGATGAGGTGTGACATATAAATGGCGTAGAATCTGAGGATAAATTTTCGGGGGGCATAAGAAGTGCCTGGAAAAAGAAAGGACAGTGCTAAAAAGCAGGAAAAGTTTGCTCCAGGAGAATTTGGAGAGGATTCGGCTGGCAGACCGGCCAGTGGTGAGGTATTGGAGAGGATTCGGCTGGCAGACCGGTCAGCGGTGAAAAGACCTTTTCTCACATGCTGGAGTCTACCAGGAAACCGAGGTATTGGTAACCTGGGTGGACGGGAAGGATACAGTGAGAAAAAGGGGGATATAAAAGGGGAGTAAAAGAAACCTTGTCTGTGTGATACCGCACTTGGTGGGGGTTTTTTCTCTTTATTTCTAGGTGCAGTGTAAAAGAAAAGAGGATGGATCCACAAGACATGCTGGCCTGGATGGGCGAACAGCAAGAAAAGCAGGCCAGAATGTTACAGCACATGGCAGCGATGCAGGAGCAGCAAATGCCGCTGTTGGAAGCGATGACTGCACTGCTAAAGAAGTCTGCAGAGAAAGAATCAACCATACCGCAAGTAGACACTCATACAGGTCTTGCTATGAGACATTTGGGGCATGAAGATAACCCCGATGACTTTATTGAAGCGTTTGAACGCATAGCAGGAAATTTAAAGTGGCCTATAGAACAATGGGCGATGAGATTCGCTCTAACTTTAAGCGGAGAGGCTTTATCTGCCTTTAAGGCCATGCCAGCTAGCCTAGCAAATAATTATGCCGAAATAAAAAAGGCAGTAAAGGATTGCCTTGGTTTGACCCCGAGGCATTATAAAAGGCTGTTTAGAGAAGCAATAATGTTGGAGAGTGAGACTCCAAAGGCTTTGTGCCAGAGGCTTAAGAGCTTGCTTTATAAATGGTTAGACCCTGAGAATAGGACACTAGAGTCTGTATTAGATGAGCTTGTTTTAGAGCAATTTTTGTTAACTGTACCACAAGAAATGAAAATGTTTCTAACGTTACAAAATTGCTCAAACTCTGAAGAAGCAGCTGTAATGGCAGAGGTGTTTAAGGAGGCAAAGCATGCCACTGTATCTAATATAAGCCTTTTAAAAGGTACAGGTATGACTGGGATGGATGAGAGTAAAAAGTATACACCCAGGAGAGTGAATGAGTATAACCCTGATAAGAGTAATGTAGAAAGGAACACTAGGAGGTGCTATAAGTGTGGCAGATCAGGCCACGTGATAAAAGAGTGCAGGGTTAAGACAGTCCTGATGGTAGGGGCAGAGAAGATAGTACCAAAAGGCATATGTTTACAGGTACAGGTTGAGGGAGAAAGTGCTATGGCTATACTCGATTCTGGGGCAGAACAGAGTTTAATAGCACAAGAATTTTGGGAAACTTTGAAGCCGTCTCGCCCAGTAACCCAAAAACAGGTAGCAATAAAATGTGTGCACGGCGCACAGCTTCCCTATCCCTTACGCCAAGTAAGCGTTAAGGCACTAGGGGCAGAGAGAAAGTTGCAAGTAGCAATAGTTCCTGGGCTACCCCAAAAGCTAATTTTAGGACGGGACTGGCCTTTGTTTCCAGGGATATTGAGCCAAGGGTTAGGCATGAAAACGGGATTGGTCACCACACGATCCCAAGTCCCGGTAGTAAAACCCCAAGAAACTCCGGTAAATGAACCTCAAGAAGCTCCAGTAGAGGGAGTAGAAACCCCTACAGTAGAGAGAGCAGAAACCCCTACAAAAGAGGAGGTCAAAGAGGCTCCTGAGAAGGAGGCCGAAGCGGAAGAGAGGGATCCGCTACCTAACCATGAAGAGTTAGTTCAGAGTCCGGTGGGGGAAGGAAAAAAAACTAAGGCTACCAAGCGACAGGAAAGGGATAAGAGAGCCAAAGGAAGAAGGGAGCTAGAAACAGGGGAAGGGTTACCCTGGGTCCCCGCTGCCCTCGTCCAAAAGTTTCCATCTTTTCCGATGGAGCAGAGGGCAGACTTGGCCCTCAAAAGAGCTTTCGAGTGGGCTCAGATGGACCGTAATACATTACCAAGGTTCCTGCTCGACCAGAATATTTTATATAGGGAGAGTTTAGATCCCTATATAGGAGCTGTGAGGAAGCAGCTAGTGGTGCCAGTAGCCTTTAAGGCGGTAGTTTTACGCCTGGCACACGACCATCCAGTTGGGGGACATAAAGGTGTCCAAGGGACACTGGATCAGATTTTAGCACGTTTTTATTGGCCAGGGGTGTATCAAGAGACCAAGCGGTATTGCGATGCTTGCCCGGCCTGTCAAAGGGTCTCCATATCCAGGCCCAAGGCAGCACCCTTAATGCCATTACCCACAATAGCTACGCCTATTAGGCGAATGGGGATGGACATCGTAGGCCCATTAATAAAAACGCCTGGGGGTTTCCAGTATTTATTAGTTATTGTAGACCATGCGACCCAGTTCCCATGGGCTATACCCCTTAGTTATATATCAGCTAAAATCATAGCGCAGGAACTAATAAAGCTGTTCTGCGAGGTGGGGTTCCCCCAAGAAATATTAATAGATCAGGGTACAAATTTTGTATCAAAGTACCTTGCTAGAGTCTGGGAGGCGTTCGGCATACGCCATATAAAAACGTCAGCGTATCACCCCCAGACCAATGGGTTGGTGGAGCGCACCAACCAGTCAATAAAGCATTTGTTGCGCAGAGGCCTAAGAAAGGGGGAAATGATGGAATGGGATACGTTGCTCCGTTCGTCATGTATGCGTGCAGAGAACGAGTTCAAACCTCGCTAGGAGTATCCCCATTTGAACTACTGTTTGGGAGGTCTCCAAGGGGAGTATTAGATATTTTAAAAGATGAATGGGTAGAACCCAGAGTACCCGAAGTGGGGATCCCACAGTTTCTGAAGGAATTAAGGACACGCCTAAAGAAAACATCCCAGGCCTCGATAGAGAACTTGAACCGTAGCAAACAGCGCCAGAAGAAATATTATGATAGGGATACACAGACTAGGGAACTGGCGGCAGGGGACAAGGTCCTCATACAAGTGGCGGACCCTGGTCCAAAGTTTGAATCTAGATGGAAGGGTCCAGCCGTGGTAGTGAAAAAAGTAGGTTTTGTGTCATACCTAGTGGAAAATGAAAGTGGACGTAGGCAGGTATACCACGTCAATGTATTAAAACCGTGGAAAGAAAGGGTGGCCACAGCTAATTTGGCCTACCGCGAGCAGCACCGTAGAACCCCGCAAGGGATTACATGCTGTCCACGAAAAATCGCGGCAGCAAGTAATGTTTTAAGGGGGGGAATGTGTCACAGGGTGGACATGGGGCAGCCTGAGAAGGTGCAGAGCAGTGTGAATGGTCACGGTGAAAGTGACAGAATAAACAGGAGAATGTTTATTGGTTGCCAGCGACAACCTAAGCACACGTGCACAGAGCCCAGAAAGACACACCCAGAGAGCAAAGCAAGGGAGTCTGCTTTACCTAATAGAGTGCACCTGAGGGAAGGTGGAGTCAGGAAATACACAGATAAAACAGACTACCAAACATTTGGAGATAGGGAATCCTGGAGAGAGGAGCCAAGGAGGGAATCCTGGAGAGAGGAGCCAAGGAGGGAATCCTGGAGAGAGGAATTAAAGCAGCAGAGGTCACAAGCTGAAAGGCAACAGGGGAGCCGGTGTGAATGTTGGAAAGAGTCCAGAGACCTGTGTGGTTCTGGGAGAAGGCAACACCCTGATAGCGTGAATGTGCTTGGAAAGCAAGAAGAATACAGGAAGACTGCAACAGCAGGTACAGGGGCAAAAAGTGGATACAAGGGCTATTTGCCATTTGAAAGGGAAGGGCCCTGGAGGCTTAGAAATAGCCATATAAAGCCCAGATATTCAGAGGCTAATAATAGCTTTTCTCCTGATTATAGAAGTGTTAAAAGAAGAGGGCTTCACTTACCTAGAAAAGCTGAAGAAATCCCTTCTCACGGTGAGTTCCCAGCTTCTAGGGAAACACCGTCACACCGATTGCAATCAGGCACAGTTGGGCCTGGAAAGCTAGGGCAGACCCGGCAGGGACCCTATCAAAATTACCCAGCTAGCAGGTCAAACCAAGACCTGAGCTATGCATTGAGGCACCAGCAGGGGCAGGGCTCTGAAAGACATCACTCAGAGTTTGGTGATACTCCCCAGAAAGGCAGTGCTGCTCACAGGAAGAGAAACTTCTTGACTGACGAGGCAAGCCTTCCATATTTTTATTCCACGTTGGAAGTGGATAGTGGAGATACCAATGAGCAAGAAATAATGGAATATGAGAATTCTGAAGTATTAACAAATACAGAATTGATGGACTGTTCTTTCTCTGTGATAGAGCCAGAGATATCATTAAGGTAAATGTGATTTGTGTAACCTTAAATTCCAGTATACAACTGGCAGAGCTGCAACTCTCTCCCTCTCTCCAAGCCAAGCAGTCAGTTAGGCTGTTTATTATTTACTTTTGGTTTAAAGTTATCAGCTGAAGGAAGCTACTTTTGTTACATAGTTATCTTTTGTTTGAAGCCAAGTGAGCTGTTAATTTCTGTTGTTTAAAAAGAAGAAACCTCAAGGGACGGGGAATAAAACCCTAAAAGAAAAGAAAGTTCTTCTGTGTGATTTATATATAGAAGCAAGGCACAACTACCACCCTCATAAAAGCCCAACAATACCAGTAGTCACGGCTGGGGCGGATGAGGTGTGACAATTTATTTATTTATTTATTTATTTATTTACGTTCTCTTATATACCGCACTATTCTGCATCAGTGCGGTTTACATTGAACAAACTGAAATTACACTGAACAGGGCATTATAACTTGGAGATAACTATTTTACAGGGAATACCCTGGGACTGTCCTGCCTCTTTCTGCACACTTGTGCCACTACTGCTCTTGCCTTCCATCCCTTCTTTCCTTCTATTGCCATTTAATTTTTCAGATACATCCTTCCCCAACATTCTGAAATGCCTGCTGGGGTAGGCTCGGCAGTGCCCAGTTACACTGCGTGCCTGTTGACACTCTTCAAAAGGCTGGGAAAAGGGTGATGGGTTTGCCCAACTAATGCTCCTATGGGACTGGCCTCCCAGCTCTTGGGATCAGGGACTGCCTCAGATACTGTGCCCAGGGTCACTGCCTTACCTGAGCTATATCCCACACTGTCCAGTTATGCTGCCTGCCTTCTGACATTCTTCAAAGAACTAGGGAAAAGGGGGATGTGTTTGCTCAGCTAATGGGACTGGATTCCCAGCTCTGGGAAACAGGGACTATCTGTCTTTTAGCTTTTATATAAGTCTATGATATTCTGTATTCTATGAACATGGGATGGTATATATAGATATACTAAGGTGCCCTCCCATACCCACAGTTGCTGAGACAGGCGATACGTTGACAAGATTGTTACAAAAAATAATTTTACTGTATCTTCTGGTTGTGCAATGGAATACATAGATTTAGATTCAGTAATCTCTCCTTCTATCACTGCCACTGACTGTGTTGTATGTAAAGTGTACATAGCATAGCATATCATCTTCCACCACTGCTTAGAAATGGAAGCACTCCCTGCCTACCAGAACTTTCAAGAGAGGCAAGAACACTCTCAAGCTGGGTTTATTTCTGAATTTTTTTTTTGTGCTTTCAAATAGAAAGCACAGATATCCACAATGTTTCAGATTTCTCAGAGTTTAGCTGAAGGCCATTAGCCACTAACCAGTCTGCCGCAGAATCAAGACATAGGTTCAGAGACAACAAATCTGGAAAAAATCAGTCACTATATGTCATGATTTGAATGCTATTAGCAAAGTAAAAGCCACTCAGTCCTATGGTCTGCATCAGTATGGTTAAAGGTGAAATAAAAGCATTAAACAGAGTAGGGGACAAAACAGATCCTTGTGGAACACCACAGTGTAAGAGGAAAACATCTGATGAAGCAGAATTTAAAGTAACTAAAAAGTATGCTGGGAGACATAAGAAATTACTCACTTCAAATCTGTGTTATCAATTCCCAGAAAAGAATGTTTCAAGTTTCAGGTTTCAAATTTCCTTGATAGACCGCTAATCAAACATTTTGTTTGAACAATTTACATACAATTTAGAAATATAAGAAATCAAGCAATTACAATTAAATAAAACTAAGGGGCATGCTTACTTAAGGTTAATGTGCATTAATGAAAGTTTATGTATGTTATATGCTACCATGGCTCTTTTATTTCTATGGACTATGGTAACATTTAATGACTTTAACTTTCATTAAAGCGCATTAATCTTTAGAAAACATGCCCTTAACAACAATAACAATAGTTTACAAACAGAAAATAAAAGTTATATAAAATAACCTAATGTAAAATAAAAACATCAAATTAAAAAGACCTCCCCACCATGAAAAGTTTAGGTCAGAGACCCTACCAACCCATCAAGATGTATAAGCCAGCTTGAAGTAAAGTGTTTTTGATGCACTCTTGAATTTTTGTATGGAAGATTTCCATCATAATTCAGTTGGTAACTCATTCCAATGTTTTGGGGCTACCATTGTGAAGTTACTTTTCCTAACTTCCTCTACGTAAAAAATGGAACAACTAAAAGATTATGTTGTAAGGATTGCAAAGTTCAAGAAGGAACAGTAGTATAATTTCCACCCAAGCAACCCCTGCAGTGTGAGCAGAGGGGGCCACACATAGTCTGTAAACACTGCACTGGAGGCAAGATAGAACATGGCAACCAGCAAGCAGCTCACTTTATGTCAAATCATTTTTATTGGTATTTCAACATTAGAGAAACCACGTCTGTACACTGTGTCAGTAAACCATATCACAAAGATTCTGAAAACATCCAACTTATACAGCCCAATACTGGATGCAAAGACAGAAATAACAGCAGCAACAGTAGGAACAAGCAGGACCGTCGTAAATGGAACAAGAGGAGGCACAGTACTAACTATGTTCAGAACAGCCGTCATAACAGTGATAACCGGAAACTTAAGCAGGCCGTGAAGCAGATCACTGTCAAGCACGGCAGTATCCAACAAGAATAACAGTAAAGTAAAATAGACAACTCACCCCTCCGAAGCCCAATTAGGAGATCCACCCGCAGCCCTCTCCGTCCCATTAGGCAAGCTTAATACCGCCCCATTAAACACGTAGTGAAGCCATACAATAGCAGCACCTTAACAGAGAAAGCAGTGGATACTGAAGAATACTTAACAAACCCGCCCCCCCTCCAAAAAAAAACCCCCTAAATGAACCCCCCCAGTGAGTCCCCCCACTAAGCCGCCCCCTAAGCCTCCCCCCCAACTCCCCCCGGCACCCACTTCCCCCCCCTACCCAGTGCAGACCAACATGAGAGCTCTCCACTACCCCCCATCTATAGATCCCTGCATTCAGACACACCCAGATGCCAGTCACATCCGCAGACATCAAAGACCACAGACCCCTCAGGTCTTATGGTCATCTGGAAGGTCGGACCGCGAGAGAACCCCATGCCAGGTTCTGTCAAACTCCACTTGTTTCCTACCACCCAGAATCCGGGCCGTGCGTCGCTCACAGTCATGTAGCATAAAGAAGCTCCGCCGCCACTCCTCAATCCCAGGGGGCTTGTCCTCAACCCAATGCTTAAGAATACATGCCTTCGCTATCAGATAGCCCCTATCATAGAACCTCCTATCAGAGGGAGACATGTCTACATCCTGGGTCACCCCAGAAACTCCGGATCCAGATCGGTTCCTGGTACTGGGGGCACCAAACAGGCACAATTCAGGCGAGAGCTCCTCGCCCCCTGGTCTCCAGACCCGCAAGGCTGCATGGACCGCACACCAGAAGGGGGCGATACGAGCACACGTCCACAAACGATGCACCAAGGTCCCCCTTTGGGTCCCACAAAGCTGACATACATCGGTCGAGAGCACCCCCATCTTAACAGCCCAGACATTAGGCACGTATGCTCGCCAAAGGATCCGATATTGCAGTTCCTGGAACCGAATCGCTTCAGATATCGAAGTGAGCCGTTGAAAAGCATCTTGAAGGCCATCAACGTCCAACTGTATCTCCCCATCATGCTGCCATCTCCGAGCCAAGATCTCCAATGGGCCCCTGTCACCTCCAGGATGCCACTCTTCCCGCAAGGACCTCTGAGTAACCCGCAACTCCTCCCGGACTATGAACGCCCACACCCCCTCGTGAGTTAGCTGAAAGCCATGACTCTTTTGCAACGTGCGGACGTAGTGCCGCGCCTGTAAGTAGAAGTAAAACGTAGATGACCCAAGCGAGTATCGCTCCCGCACAGACTGAAATGAGTCAAGCTCTCCCTGCGAAGGCATGCACAGTTGGCCCAGAAATTCTAAACCCCCAGATCCCCAGCTAGGTGGGGTCCCCAATCTCCCAGGCTCAAACTCCCCATTACCCCTCAGGGGAAGACACCCAGTAGCTGACCAGCGCAGCCCCTTACGCTGACACAAAAATCTCCACGCCTGCCGCAAAGTGCCTAAATAATGCGATTCTCGCCAGCACCTCGGCAGGGTACTACTACCGCAGTGCAACAAAAAGGCCGGATGAAGAGACTGGGACATCACTTGGACTAGAGTCCGCGGAAGAACAGTATCGCGTCCCAGGATCAGATCACGTAAGGGATCCAACAAGCTGAGAAAGTTATAGTCGCGCATCGAAAAAAGGCCCAACCCCCCTTCAACTCTACTACCCATAAGCACGGAAAGTGGTATCCGAGATCGTCTCCCCTTCCACAAAAATCGTCCCACCTGACTCTGAAAGCGCAGGACATCACGGCGCAAAAGCCAGACAGGCAAATGTCGCAAGAGATACATCCACCTGGGGACCTCCACCATCTGAAAAAGGGCTACTCGACCCATAAGCGAGAGCGGAAGGTCCTTCCAACGCCGAAGAGTATCCGCGGTACGTAATAACATAGGCCGAATATTGACATCGTACAGTTGTGAAATACGGTCTGGTATCTGGATCCCCAGGTAACGAAACTGACCCTCTGCCCATCGTAAGGGGAACGGGCCCCGCCATCCTAAGCGTGCCCGATTGCCGACATCCAGAGCCACCGATTTGCCCACATTGATCCGCAGACCGGAGAAAGAACCAAACCGCCGGATCAACTCCAGCGCGCAATCCAGCGAGGCCTGTGGCTGAGACAAACACAACAGCATATCGTCAGCAAACGCGCTGACCTTAATTCCGCCTCCAGGCCATTCGATCCCACGGATCCCCTCAGCCCGTATAAGGGAAAGCAGCAGGGGCTCCAGTTGCAACACAAAAAGCAGCGGTGATAGAGGGCAACCCTGTCGCGTGCCTCTCTGTAGTACAAACGGTGAAGAGGAGACACCCCCACTGGCTACACATGCCAACGGGTTCGTGTAGAGGGCTCGGATCCATGTCAAAAAGGCCCCGGTAAACCCAAATCTGACCAACACCTCGAACATATATGGCCACGACACCCTATCAAAAGCTTTTTCCGCATCTAGACTCACCAAAATCAAAGGCTCCTGTTGGAGTGAGCAGCGCTCCATCCCCAGCAACACTTTACTAATATTAGAAAAAGCCCCTCGCCCCTTCACAAAACCTGACTGATGGATCCCTATTAACCTCGGTAGAACGTGCTGTAGTCGGGACGCCAACACCGAGGCCACAAGTTTCATATCGTAATTGATCAAGGAAATAGGGCGGTAAGAAGCCGGCTCTTCTGGATCCCTACCCTCTTTAGGTATGATAGTAATTGCCGCCGTTCTCATATCGCGCGGATAACTGCCCAACTCCAGAACATCCTGATAGAGGGCTGTCAAAGTAGGCGTGACCTGGGCCATCAGAATCTTGTAAAATTCGGAGCCATAGCCATCAGGGCCAGGAGCTTTATGCGTCTTGCCAGCCTTGATTACCCGATGAAGCTCCTCCGGGGAGATAGGCGCATTAAGCTCATCAAGTTCAGAGTCCATCAACTTAGGTAGTTCCACCTTATTGAGAAAATCTCGTTCCCAATTTCTATTCTCAGGCTCAGGAGTATAAAGCTCCTGATAGTACTGACTAAAGACCTGCACTATCCGCTCCAGCTCCGAATGCCGAACCCCCTGTTTATCCTTAATCCGGGCCACTCCCTGGATACCTCCTCGGCGGCTCACAAGACGCGCCAAAAGGCGACCCGTACGATCTCCAAACCTAAAAAGTTGATGGCGATAATAACTCAGCGACTGAACCGCTCGATCATGCAGCGCCTCATTCAGAGCCCGCTGCACCGTAAAGTACTCCGGCAACCGAGACGGTGTCCGCAGTGCTACCCTTTTGGCCTCCTGTAACTGACCCGTAAGGTCCATAATTTGAGCGTTCAAACGTTTCCGTTCTTTGGCCACATACGCTATTATGTGGCCTCGAAGAACCACTTTGCCCGCCTCCCAAAACGTCGCCACACCAACCTCTCCCGTATCATTAAGCAATAGATATTCCTCCCACTGTCGAATCAGGTAGGCCCGGAACTCGTCTTTCTGCCACAGATACCCCGGAAAAGACCAGCGGGCACCACCCAACGGGCGCACCCTCCAATCCAGGACCACTTTAGCATGATCAGACACCACTAGGGGATCGATCTCCACCCGGATCACTTTCCCCAGACTCTGACTTGAGACCAAAATGTAGTCAATCCTAGACCAAGTCTGGTGCACTCTCGAGAGGTGCGTGTAGTCCCTTTCCACTCCGTGTAGGATTCTCCACGAGTCAATCAAGCCGCCCATGTTACATAGATATCCCACTCCTTTATTACGCCAGGCCCGCCCGGAGCCCCCAGCAGCAGATCTGTCCAGGGCAGGATCATGTGGGCAGTTATAGTCCCCCGCCAAGATCAAGGGGATCTTCGGTGCCCCCAGAATTTTTCGCAACAGTCCCTGAAAAAATTGGTGATCATACGAATTAGGAGCATATATATTCCCGAGGAATAACTCCTCTCCCTGGACTTTCACATGCAGAAATAGAAAACCGCCCCTGCGGATCCACGTCCTGACTCAGGACCTCCACATTCAAGCCCCGTTTTACTAATATGGCCACGCCTCTCTTTTTGCCAATCGCCGAGGCTGCAAAAACCTGCCCCACCCAGTCCTTTTTAAATTTGGCATGCTCGAGAGCACTTAAGTGAGTTTCTTGTAAGAAAGCAAGTTGCGCATGCCCCCTCTTAAGAGCCTGCAGGATCTTAGTTCGTTTAATAGGACTACTGACGCCTCCGACATTCCAGGAGACCATGCGGAGCTCATCTCTCATTCATACCAAGCAGTGTGGCCAGAAGGAAACATATCCACCAGTCACAGTCACGTCTCAGGTTGCCCAGCCTCAACCCAAGACATAAATCAAGCATCAGGCGTGTCCTCGGGCAGCCCCCCGGTACCAACCCCAGAAAAGCACAAAGATAGGCATTTGCAGTCCAGAGAAGCTCCCAACTCTCAACACACATTCCATACAGTTCCCACCCTAACCTCACCCTTCCCGTACCCCTTCCCCCTACCCCCCGCTGCCTCCCGAAACACATCCCACCATACATCCCTACACCCCTACACCCCAACCCTCCCCACTCTCTATTCTCTACAATCGCACGCCCCACCACCCCGGGGCACCCTCAAATACACACCCCTGAACACCTAAACCCTCAGCTACTGCACTGAGGCTAGGACCCCATAGCAATGCTGCAGGGCTGCCTCGATCAGCCACCTTTAACCCCACACCCCTACATCAAAGGGACAAGAAGAAAGAATCAGAAAATATCGGATAGCCCACTGAGTAGACAGGCAGGCACTGACCCAAATGCATGTTCAAAGAGAAGAATAAGCAGGCAGGTACATGAACATAGATCAGTACTATACACTTCCAACGTAATATCAACGGGAGCCCGAGCAGAGCTCGTAGCCCAATTAAGCTTCATCTGTGGGGTACCTCAGCCTTAGAAGAACATCCGTTATTAGCAGCCAGTTAACAGCACCGACCCCCAGGTCAGCTGACTGCCCTGACCCCCTACTGGTTGGGACAGTTGTAACCCTTCCGTCGGTCTCAACCACCAGGGCGCCTTAGAATAATATGGCGAGCGCACATAGAATAATAATAATGAGTGCTAAGCCTGCAAAACATAGGATAAAGATAGTGTAAGATCTGGCTCCAACCCCATGGGTCCACGTTACAACCCATTGCCACGCGTATCAGGATCCGCGTCGGCTTCGCAAACATTGGGGAGCGCTGGGTCTCAAGGGGAGCACAACTGAACTGAATCCCGGGGCGCAGGGTAAAAATCCCCCCAGGCCGCTAGGGCAGAAGGGCAGGAGCCCCTAACGATCTAGTAGCAGGCTGAGCACTCACTCATAAACAAGAGCAGAGTAACAAATGCACATTGGAAAAACAAAAAAAACAAAACAAAACACTAATCAGGCTCAAGTAGTTATCCCAGACCAAAGTCCCGACTCAGTAGCCACTCTCAAACTACACAAGGCTATTAAATATATGGCAGACAAGATTCAATATCGTCCAGCCCCATCTCCACTTCTGAAGCAATCTCATGGCGCGCTCCCCGCAGCACTCGAAGGTGGTAGCTGCTCCACAAACTGCTGCGCTTTCCTTACATTCTCAAAGGTGTGATTCTGACCGTCGAGGGAGATTCGCAGCACAGCAGGGTAGGCCAGAGTAAAACGCGCCCGACGTTTGAACAATTCTGTGCACAGAGGAGAAAATTCCCTGCGCTTGGCCGCAACCGCCGCAGAGTAATCCTGAAAGATTAGGATCTTCTTGTTGTGGAGAGTGAGCTCGCCCCTTCTGCGGTAGGCCTGCAGAATCCGCCATTTGTGCTGGAAATTGAGCACCCGGAGAATCACCACACGGGGCCGATCACCTTGATCTCTCCGGGCCCCCAGGCGGTGCGCTCGTTCAATCTTGAACAGGCCTTGGAGCTCCGGGATCTCCAGCGCCTCCGGCAGCCATGTCTCCAAAAAGGCTAGCAGCTCTTGCTCAGATCGGTCCTCGCCAATGCCCACGAGCCTCAAGTTGTTCCGGCGGGAGCGATTCTCCAGGTCTTCAAGCTTCTGTTGTACTTCAAGGAGGAGCTTCTTTTGAGTTTCCAACTCCCCATCACGGCGGCCTTCCCCCTCTTCCACCGCGGCCACGCGGTGCTCGAGTTCCTCCACGCGCCGGCCAAACTCGGACATGGATTCCTCCATCCCCTCCAACTTTTGCATGAGTCGGTCAAATTTGGGGTCGAGGAGCTGTACCACCTCCCGCGCTAGCTCCTCCGACGCCGAATCGGCGCTGTCCGCACCTGGTGAGGCAGGTTGTCTCGTGGCCGCGGCAGCAGGCCCCGTTTTCGGCAGTTTCTCCCGCTCTTTCCTGGTTGGTAATGGCATCGCAGCCCTGCGTGTGGCCGGTTGGCAAGCTCAGCAAGTGATGACCCAGCTCTCCCCGATAGTAAGCAAGGGTGAGGGTGTTATAGAGCAGATAAAAGCACGATTTAGTGCCGAGACAGCCCCGGAGCGAAGGAGGCACGTCCTCTCTCACTCACGCATCGCCGGAAGTCAAGCAGCTCACTTTAAAATGTTTGCCATGCTGCCTCCCCTTGTTGCTCTCTGAGA
Organism: Ichthyophis bannanicus; assembly: GCA_033557465.1. Classification (NCBI taxonomy): domain Eukaryota; kingdom Metazoa; phylum Chordata; class Amphibia; order Gymnophiona; family Ichthyophiidae; genus Ichthyophis; species Ichthyophis bannanicus. Next base: position 785,493,097 of record CM066033.1, read on the forward strand.
AAAAGCTGTCTGCCCTGGCAGTTGGCACTTCCTACGATGAGACTATCACAAGACTTTAGCTCAGCAGCAGGAGATGCCAACTGCCAGGCCAGAAATCTTTAAGCAGAGTAGGGCCTGTTGCACTTATTTATTTTTATTTATTTATTATAAATTTTTATAACGCATTTTCCAGGCAATCAAATGCAGTTTACAATGAAACAAACATGTGAAAGGATATTGGTTTGAGTAGCTCAGCTGGGGGGGATGAATTTTGACAGATGGATTAATTAGTGGAGGGGGGGTTGTTACTATTAGGTTAATTTCCAAAGTGAAGGTGTGTTTTAAAGTTTTTTCGGAATGCTGAGAGGTCCTTTATTTCTCTTAGGTAGTCTGGAAGGGAGTTCCAAAGGTTAGGGGTGATTTGGGAGAATGCTTTATTGTTTGTTATTTTTCTGGATTTCCTGAAATCTGATGGGCTTGTGATTTTATTTTTGTTACAGTCTCGTTGTATGTGATTTTATTTTTGTTACAGTCTTGTTGTATACGGATTCCTTGGTAATGAGGGTGGAAAGGTATGAAGGAGCGATATCATTGAGAAGTTTGAAAGTTGTAACTAGAATTTTATAGGAGCCAGTGCAAATCGTACAATATTGGAGTGATGTGTTCGATTGGGTTGGAATTTGTAACTATCCTAGCTGCAACATGTTGAGCTACTTGAAGTTGTCTTCTGGTATGTTTGGTGAGCCCATGTAGGATTGTGTTGGAGAAGTCAAAGTGGAGTGTAATGATTGCGTTGATGACAGGTTTGAAGTCATGATTCTGGAGCAGTGGATGTAGTTGTTTTAACATTTTAAGTTTGTAGAAGATCTTTTTTGTTATTTGTCTTATGTGTGAGGACAAGTTTAGGGTGTGATCAAGGATTACGCCGAGGTATTTTACCTCATTTTTTACTGAAATGTTTATGTCATGAATCCTGATGGCTGTAGGCGGGGTAAAGTTCTGGTTTCTCGTTACATATAATGCTTCAGTTTTACTGATCCTAAGGTTGTGAGTTAATAGCTACTCCATTATTTCAGCAAAGCAATCTGCTATTTTTTGAATTGTGGGGTTAGAGCAGTTGAACGGGAGCTATAACATTACATCATCCACGAATATATGATAGTTTACCTTGAATTTTTTGAAAATAGTGCAGATGGGCTGGATATAAATATTAAAAAGGAAGGCTGAGAGGGAGGAACCCTGTGGGAGTCCTTGTTCTTGGTTATAGGGATCAAAAAGATGTTATTCTATTCTTACCTGTTGTGTTCGACCTGACAGATAAGAGGAAAACCAATTTAGTACTGTATCCTTGATTTCTATTTAATGTAATCTGGAGATCATAATTTGATGGTTTATACTATGAAAAGCTGCGATGATGTCTAAAAATATGAGGAGAAAGACCTGTTTGGTGTCGTCAATACCACGTGAGTCGGTCAAACAGAACAGTGAGGAGCATCTCCACTCCGTGGTATGGGCGAAAGCCATTCTAGTGCTCGTCTAGTGGGACGAAGGATTCAATATGATCCTGAAGTTGAATCTGAACTATTTTCTCTATCAGTTTGGCCATGAAAGGGAGACTGGAAATAGGTCTGTATGATGTTGGAGAAATTTTATCCATGGAGTGTTTTTTCGGAATAGGTCAAATTAGTGCATGTTTAAGGGAGAATGGTAAGTTGCCTTGTTGAAGGGAGAGGTTGATAAGGGAGGATAAAAGGAGAGTTCTGATTTTGTTGCTTACTGGACAGGGATCGAGATAGGAGGTGATGGTATTTAGCTTGGAAATGATATTTCCAAGTGCATCCTTTGATGTAGAGGTGAACCTTGACTAGGAGGGGTTTTGTGGTGGGTGAGGTATGTTTTCTGGGGGGTGTGGTATGCTTTGATAACTTAGGGATAGGTCTTTGTGTTTTAGCTTTTCCTTGCAGAGGTTAGCCAGGGTTTGGGATGCTAGACACTTGAGGGGAAGGGAAGAGAGAAGGGGCTGCCCCCTCCAGACCATGGTGGGAGGAGGAACAACAAAATTTTGCTTAGGAACCCCTCTTTAGAATTTATACCACTGAGAAAACAACTACAGAATTAATAAATTGGCAAGATAAACAGTATGTTCAAAGCAATATGTTACTGTGCTGTAACAAAAGTTACAGCACAGTAATAATAATGGGTGATTTCAACTACCCCGGTATCGACTGGGTCAGTGTCACGTCAGGACATGCTAGGGAGATAAAGTTCCTAGATGAAATAAATGACTGCTTCTTGGAGCAGCTGGTTCATGAACCGACCAGAGGGGAAGCCATATTAGACCTAATCCTTAGTGGAACACCAGATCTAGTGCAAGAGATAAGGTTGTTGGGGCCACTTGGCAATAGTGATCATAGCATGATCGCCTTTGATTTAATTAGTGGAGGAGGGATAGTAAGGAAATCCACAGTACTACCTTTTTTTTTTTTTTTAAACAAATCTTTATTGAAAATAAAGCAGGAATACTAATCAAGTCCACATCTAGGAGACATTTGCCTGACCAAGGAAAAAAGAAAAAGAAACCAAAAAGCAACAGGATCAAATTTACAAAGCCTAATTTACATGGAAAGAAAGAAAAGTAATAGTTCATGAGGATTCTTTACTAGTCAGAAATGCCTCGAATTGGCCAACATCAAGAAAAACAAATTTAATACCCTCCAGAACCACAATACATTTACAGGGGTATTTCAGAAAGAAAAAAGCCCCAATGGCTAAAGTCCGTTCTTTTAATGCCAAAAACGCTTTCCGTCGAGCCTGGGTGCTCCTAAACACATCAGGAAAAATTTGTATTGGGGCCCCACAGAAAACCTGATTCTTCTTTTTAAAATATAAACTTAAAATCATATTTTTATCCTGAATTGAAATAAAAGAAACAATCAAGGTAGCTCGCTGGGAAATTAAATCATTAGAAGATTCCAAAAATTGAGACATATCCAAGGACTCTACACCAATGGGGTTCCCTTCCCATAAATCATCAGGAGAAGAAGCCTTTACTGCAGAAAATATAGGAATATAATATAAAGAAGAAAACTTGATAGAATCCACATCATCAATTAACAGAACTACCTTTTAACTTTCGAAAGGGAGACTATGATAAAATGAGGAAAACAGTTAAGAAAAAACTAAAAGGAGCAGTTGCAAAGGTTAAAGACGTACATCAGGCTTGGCTGTTGTTGAAAAATACTATCTTGGAAGCCCAGACCAGCTGTATTCCACGCTTTAAGAAAAGTGGAAGGAAGTCCAAAAAACTGCCAGCATGGTTTAAAGGTGAGGTCAGAGAGGCTGTTGTTGCCAAAAAAGCATCTTTCAGGAAATGGAAAAAAGAGCCAAATGACAAAACCTGGAAACAGCACTGGCAAGTCAAATGCAAGGCATTGATAAGGCAGGCAAAGGGAGAATTTGAGAAGAAGCTTGCTGCAGAAGCAAAAACGCGAAGTAAAGACCTTTTCGAGTACATTCGTAGCAAAAAACCTGTGAGAGAGTCAGTTGGTCCATTAGATGATAAAGGGGTTAAAGGAGCACTAAGAGGCGACAAGGCGATAGCAGAGAGACTGAATGAATTCTTTGCTTCAGTCTTTACTAAGGAAGATGTAGGGATGTTACCCATGACTGAAGTGGTATTTAAAGGTGCGGAAGAATTGAAGGAAATATCGATACATCGGGAAGATGTATTACAACTATTAGATAAACTGAAGAGTAGCAAATCACCTGGGCTGGATGGTATACATCCAAGGGTGTTGAAAGAACTGAAATACGAGATTGCAGACCTGCTATTAGTAATCTGTGAACTATCATTAAAATCATTTCTAATACCTGAAGATTGGAGGATCGCCAATGTAACACCAATTTTTAAAAAGGGTTCCAGGGGTGATCCGGGAAACTACAGACCGGTGAGCCTGACATCAGGTGGACAAAGGTGAGTCGGTTGATATTGTGTATCTGGACTTTCAGAAAGCCTTTGACAAGGTCCCTCATGAGAGACCTTTGGCAAAACTAAAGAGTCATGGGATAGGAGGCAGTGTACTATTGTGGATCAGGAACTGGTTAAAAGATAGAAAGCAGAGAGTAAGGCTAAATGGCCAATTTTCCCAATGGAGAAAGGTGAATAGTGGTGTACCCCAGGGATCTGTGCTGGGTCCGCTGCTTTTTGACATATTCATAAATGACCTGGAAAGTGGAATAATGAGTGAGGTTATCAAATTTGCAGATGACACAAAACTATTTAAAGTTGTTAAAACCCAAGAGGATTGTGGAAAATTGCAAGAGGATCTTGATAAATTGGAAGACTGGGCATCAAAATGGCAGATGAAATTTCATGTGGACAAGTGCAAGGTTATGCACCTAGGGAAGAACAACCCAAACTATGGTTACACGATGCAAGGTTCCACATTAGGAACCACCACCCAGGAAAAAGATTTAGGCGTCATTGTGGATACCATGTTAAAACCCTCGGCCCAGTGTGCAGCGGTGGCCAAGAGAGCAAATAGAATGCTAGGTATGAAAAGGAAAGGAATGGAAAATAAAACAAAAGATATTATAATGCCTCTATATCGTTCCATGGTAAGACCGCACCTTGAATATTGTGTGCAATTCTGGTCGCCGTATCTTAAAAAGGATATAGCGATTTTAAAAAAGGTTCAGAGAAGAGCCACCAAAATGGTAAAGGGGATGGAAGGATACTCCTATGAAGAAAGGCTAAAAAGGTTAGGGCTCTTTAACCTGGAAAAGAGACGGCTGAGGTGAGATATGATAGAAGTCTATAAATTAATGAACGGAGTGGAACGGATAAACGTAGATCGATTGTTTACCTTATCAGAATATAGAAAGACTAGGGGACATGCAATGAAGCTACAGGGTAAACTATTTAAGACTAATAAAAGAAAATATTTTTTCACTCAACGTGTAATCAAACTCTGGAATTTGTTACCGGAGGATGTAGTAAAGGCTGTTAGTGTAGCTGGGTTTAAAAAAGGTTTGGACAAGTTCCTGGAGGAAAGGTCCATAAACCATTATTAAGAAAGGACCCAGGATATCAATGCTTGAACCAATACAAGCATTGTGGAACCTGTGTCCCTTGGGGAAACTCCTAGGTACATATGACCTAGATTGGCCACTGTTGGAAACAGAATACTGGGCTTGATGGACCTTGGTCTGACCCAGTATGGCATATCTTATGTTCTTATGTGCACTAAATGTAAGCAATTTTATATAGCTACCAGTAGCCAATGTTCCTTTACAAGAAAAGGAGTAACATTATCAAAACTTTTAGCTTCATGTAGGATTTTTACTGCCAGATCCTGGATTAGTTGCAGTCACTCAGTAGTAGAGGTTTTAGTGCCCTGCAAAAATGTATTTCAGTAATCCAATCTACTATTCATCTATTTATTTCAATCCATTTTATGCACAGCAAAACAAATGCATTTAAAGTTCAATAACTAAAATTTTAATCATGGTGGTATTTTTAAAAAAAAATCAGTGGGAAACCTGCGCTTGGTGATGTTTCATGATGTCCTTTGTCCGAGAGCGGATGGTTGACAAGCATACCTCAATTCCTCCCCCAATGTTTGAAGCTGTGACCTGTTCTTGCTCTTCATTGTGTTAATAGCAGAGAAGCCATCCTCACACAGATAAGATGTTGAGAAAAGAAGAATGCTTTAATCACCATCTTTGTGATGATGGGGTATTTGTCTCGGAGAGACAACTAGAATGAAGCCATATCTGTTGATGAGTGTCTGAGTTTCAGTCCTCTATTATTTCTGATTTCCATCAACCCATCTTCTTTTGTGCAGTTAATTCTGCTGACACGCATGCACTTAATACAAACAGATCTCTCACCCAGTCCAAGGGAGATACATCAAGAGATGGGAAATACGTGGAATAACACTCGATCCGAACAACAGCTGATTGAAGAATGACACTTTCTCCACCCTCCCTCAAATTCCCCAGTGGCCCTACTAATGAATGATCCTCCCTCAAACTCCTGTGGCAAGCCTGCAGACCATTCATGACACACCAATGTGCCACAGCACAGCAGTTGAAACTTGCTGTCCCAACACCACTATTACTGCTCTTCCCTAACTTTTTCTTTAAAGCTAAGTTGGTCTAGCAGCAGGCAGCCTCTGACTCTTTTTTTCTGGCTCACTCAGTGGTAGCTATGTACTGATAGGAAGTAGTCAATGTTTTCTATTCCTACATTCAGGCCTCTGGGGGGGGGGGGTGTTTCTAGTAGAGAAGCCTACAGTACCCAGCAGGACAATTACAGTTCATTGGTATTGTACTAGTCAGAGCTTTACTGTAATTGATTTGGCTTCATACAGCTAGCTTCCATGATGGTGATGTGATTATTGCCTTTTCTTTGACCAGTACAGGGTGGAGATGTGGCCTAGTGGTTAGGACACAGTATCTCAGGGTCAGGGGTTCAAGTCCCACATGGGAAAGCAATCTTGGGACTGAGGTTTCTAGTCTTATAGACATGCCTTGGGCAAGCCACTTAACCCTCCATTGCCTCAGGTGCACATAGATTGTGAGCCCTTTGGGGACAAGGGAATGTATCCATTACCTGTTTGTAGTGATTACATAATGTAAACTGCTTTGATTGAAGGATAAGGCAGTATAGAAAACTGGTTAAATAAATACATTAATAATTCCACTTGCTGAAATCACAGAAAGTAATAATTCTGCATACATTAATTCAAATATTGAAACTTCCTGTGGAGTCTCTCCCTTCTTTGGCTAGACTCTATTATTTACCCACTGCCAAGTGCAAGGTCCATAGTGTCTCTTCACCTGCTCATTCACCGCCGATGGACTCTTTGGATCTAACTGGGTTTCTGGAAACCACTGATCCCAGGTATATCCCACAGGCCACTCTACTTCTTACTGTGGGACTGGAGCCAGATCGGGATTTGCTTTTGAGACTCTATTTCAAGGCAAGAAATGAGACCTTCATGGGGGGGGGGACAATAAGGATGTTTCCAGACATTTCCAAACCTACCCAGAAGCGTCGGCAGCAATTTCTCCTATTAAGACCCCGGGTTTTACAGCTGGGTGGTTTGTTTTTCTTACGCTATCCATGTAGATGTTTAATTAAATATCAAGGAGTTAGTTATACCTTTTTTGAGCCAGTACATTTAACTCAGTTTGATACTAGTAAGAATATTCCTCTGCACAGCAGGTGAGCTGTTTCCATCTTCCTCCCTTGGTTTTTTAGGGGGGAGCGGTTGTAGGCCTGTGCTTTAGTAATTCTACACCAGTTTTGTGTCTATTTCGAATTGTGACTTGCTTTCCTCTCAAATTGTGGGCTAGTGAATCTTATTTTTTGTCTATATTTAGTGTAAAGATAAGGGTGTATTCCCCTTTTCTTTGTATGCTTTCTTTTCCTGTATTGCATTCCTTACTGTAACAAGTATTTTCTTGTGTAAAATTTGAAACTGCATAAATAAATAATTAAAAAAAAATAAAAATTTTGTACTTCTTTGTGACATATGAAGTGGCATTTAATAAATGACGTCCCAGTGCAATCTTGGACATTCAAGCCAGAATGTCTGAAAAAATATCAGGCACTTCCAAGTTCAGGCAAGATTTCACAAATGTGGATGTGCCCAAAATGGATGTCCCCAGAACACTATTCCAGAACTTGGGCATCTAGAACTAGCCTAATGATAATATGGCTGGCCTCAGAGTTGGTTCAAGATGTTGGCATCCTAGGAAAACCTTAAGCCTAATCCTCCCCTTGTGGTCATAATCTATTGTTTAGCTTTGAAAGCCCTTCTCTTTGCTGCCCCCTCCCGAGAATCTGATGCCCCAGGCGAGCGCCTTGTCTACCTGATGGCTGGACAAGTCCTGATGGTTAGAGTAGTGGTCTAGGACCATAGAAGCCAGGGCTCAAATCCCACTGCTGCTACCATTGAGATTGTGCAGAATCCTGGGGATGATGGAGTGCCTTCTTCTCTACGCTCTCTAGATGTTTTACAGCCAAATCAAGCATTTTTCAGATGCCTATTCGTGCCTGAAGCAGGTATAAGCTTAGACGTGACTCCAAATGTCCAGGATGTTTCTGAGATCAGGCGGTGACATCCAGGTTCCTGGGAACACCCTGGCCACGCCTTCACCACACCTCATCCTCACGCTGGCTCAGCTTCTAAAATTCCTCTGGAGACATCTCTATGCCCGTTTTCAGACGTCCAAAGCACAAATAGGGCTTCTAAAACAACCCGCTTATTGAATTCCCTACTGTAGATGTCTCCAAGTGGACTGGAAGTGTTAACTGAGCATCTGTGGTGACTTCTTATGCATGCTCCTTGCTGTTTTTGGGCTGTGAGAAATATTTTCTTTTCTTTCCTTTTTGCCAAATATCTTCTTTTATGACTGTTGCTATTTGACCCTTTCTAACTATTCTCCCCCTAGAAGTAAAAATGATTCGGGTGAACCAAGCTCAATGTTTTTATTCCTTAAAGGTCGCCTCCAACTTCAACATGATAGCAAGAGTTGAAAACAGAAGTGGCAGCCATTTATAAGCAAAGCAGTTTCATCAAGGCTCTAGTAATGAGAACTTCTTTTTCCTGTAGGTAAGCTACTTGCCAAAGCTAATGTTTTAACGGCCTCATATCAAAGTTAATGAAAACATAGACTTTATTAAAGCATGCATGGAAATAGAGCTATGCTTAACAGAAATGTACTTTATCCAGACTGAATTAAGCACGCTCTGAGTTACAGTTGCAAAGGTATTCTTCTAGAAACTGGATGAGCAGTAAGTATATGGTGCTTGAACCACTGTATAAACGATTGCTAAAAAAGTTAAATAAACTCCAAATCAAAATAAACTGGGGAAGCGTATACTTTGCCGTGTAACACAAAGCGAGTTCATTTCATGGTTTTCTTGTTTCAGTATTTTTATTGATCATCCAGTAAGATCGAATTGTAGTATAGGTGAGGTCCTGGCTGAAAAGGAAGGTCTAAAACAATACTGTATTTCCTTAAAAAATATATTAAAATGAGTTTAACACTGCTTTTTTGCACCTGGGTTTGCAGTTCTGATCATAGAAAAATTGATTTGGCCTATCCAAACATCATATATGCTATGTATTACCTAATCTTCTATTATTTTGTCAGAACTTTACTGCCTCGCTCTCTCTCAAACTCCGTCATATCTCATGTTTTCACTTTAATAACTCCCATGGGGGTAATTTTCTAAAAGGTTTTCTGCATGTAAAGGCTTTTTATTCACATGGAAAAGGCCTTTTATGAAATTTGTGATGGCATACATATGTATTGGCATGCTCGCTGATATAATGGTATACAAGCGCCGTGGGTGGGCATTCCCTGGTGCAGAGTTGTGGTAGAGTTGCAATGTCCACTTGTATTTAGAAAAGACTTGAATAGATGCAGAGACCACATGCGCACATTTGCACTTGCCTCGGTTCAGATGCTAATGTTTGCATCAGTATTTGCATACTGTTCGGGTTGGATCTGAGAAACTATCTTATAGATGCACATAGAGATCAATGTGACCTTTCTAAAAGAGGCACCACCGCCTTTCTGAGCTTCTCATATATATGACCTGTTATGAAATCAGGCCCACATACACTCTCTCAGACCCGCACCTAAGAAAGGTAAGAGGAAGGGCAAGAGTAAAGGAATTGAGAGGATTAAGGTGTTATCTCCCTACAGTCCAATGGCGAGCGTGTTTGAACAGAGAATGGAAGAGGATAAGGAGGCTTCTTTGAGCCCTGTTATACAATTGCTTCCCTTGAATGCATTGCAATACAAAGTATGAATTCCCCAGATCCTACTATGTTAACTATGGAGGGAGTTAATCAAATGTTGAATAAGAACATAAAGGGGGACCAGGACCTGGCAGCTAAGGTGGACTCTGCTCCCACACTTACAGTTGTGGTCAACATTATTGGCATCTTTGCAGTTCAACTCCTTAGGGCCCGATATTCATCAAGGTCAGCTATGTGCTTTTAGAGCGCATAGCTGTCTGCGCTGACCCTTAACCCTGGATATTCAATACCAGGGTCATACAGGGCCACGGCATTGAATATCCAAGTTTGTAGCAGCTTTCAGGCATATACAGTATGTCGCCTCTACAAAAGAGGTGCCCACGTGTGCTTCTAAACTTTCCCTACCTAGGTACCCTGTTCTAAAACTATCCTCTTGCGAGAATGGAATCAAAGCACCGGGGTAACCTGCACATGGTGACAGTTTGGTCCAAAGCAATGGTGAAGTCACTGTATGGTGATTTCCAGAAGGCCGTGGGATAAACTGACAGTAGCTATAGCCGTTATAATCCTAAACAAAAGTATAGAGTAACTTGTACAGAAGCAGCTGTTTCAACTCTAAATGCCTTCCTGAACACAGCAGATGGGCCATTCTGGTCTTTATCTGCCGGCATTTACTATGCTACTATGAGTGCAGATGAAAGATGTGCGAATGGGTGATAGCTGGTGTTGAAACCTTGATGACTGATGCTGCTACTCACAAGTTTCAAATTTGTGCTAATTCAACCCCCTGTTACCATCTGTCTGATATATGTTCACGTATATGTCCATGATACTAAGTCACTTCTTATTTATTTGTGACTCGTTCATGCAAATGCGTACTCTTCATGAAATGTTCTTCAGGAATATTCCAGAAATTTTGTCTGGCAACATTTCTTGCAATGCAAATAACAGTAAGACAGTTACTTTCTCATGAGATCTCTTATAAGTTTTAGACAATGTATATGATCAATGGAATTTGAGAAAGCAAGTCTTTCCACACCTTCATATTCCACTTCACATTAACTCAGCACAACGACATCAATAATAAGTACATTCTTTCAATTACTAAAACTAGGGATTCTAGTTTCAAAATGGTGCCTGCCACTAATAGTGTATGGACAGCAGACGATGGAGAGTTAGCAGAAAACATGAAGAAACCTGAAGAAAGTGGCTGGAGCAATTGCAACTGAAAATAAATGCACAAAAGGTAGAAAGATATCTCTTTATTTTGAATTTTTTTAACTGGAATATGAAAGCTCTGGGAAATGTGCATCATTAACGTCTGCGCTTTGTTTGGTACAAGAGGAAATTAATTTATAGTTTTATTTCTACAGTGTTGTTGTACATTCCAAGTTTGGCTTTTGGGGTTCCCAGTTTAATTATTGCCTTCCTGTTTCTAAATTGTGATTCCTTGTTTGGTGATGGTCTATGTTCTGCATGTGTAACTGAGCTGAGGTATTCTGTTTATGTAATTCCTATTTGACATTGCCACTTGTTCTCTTTCCCCAGTATTCTCTGAAATGTATTGGTTTAATATGTGCAGTGTTGCCTTTTGATAGGTAGGGTATGGTGCTTTGTGAGTCCTGGTAATGCTGTCAAGATACGGCAGGTTTGCTATGGGTTCTAAATGGGCAGCGTTTGTAGTAGTTCCTAATGTGCCTGGCGGTTGGCACTGGATTATAGTAATGTAGAAATCTTTTAGTCTTTCTTTATCCATACACTCATTAAGAGACATGTTTACTAAAAGTTAGTGTATGGTAACATTATGCAAATATTTATGCAAATAAGGCCACTTATGCAAATGAGGCCACACACCGAGTCTCCGCACATGGCCCTGCACTCCCCTTGGGCCGCCCCTGCTTGTGATAGTGGGCAAGTCACTTAATCCGCCATTGCCTCGGATACCAATTAAGAGACAAGTCTACTAAAATGTGCTCCTTGGTACTGTAGGATTTAGCGAGGGTTCAGGTGCTGCACTAAAAGGTAGTGCAGTCCCCTGCACAAAAACTCCCATGCTACCTGGGGGGAGACTGGGCAGGATGGGGGTATTACCACCACACTGCAGGTAGCCAAGGTGTCTGTAGCTCACCCTATCTGCACTTAGCGTATTGCAAGTACCACAGATGCAATGGATGGCATTAGTTGCCCCATGACAAAAAAACAGAAGAGTGGCCGGTTCACACACACAACACTTTTATTGACCAAATAAAAAGTGGCCTAAACCCAACACAGGACCGTGTTTCGTAGCGTACTTCATCAGGGGTTTGTCAGGACACACTGACTTGTTGTGGTGGTCACAAATTACCCAATACTTTAAATTGTGTGGTTGAAGTCACTAATATCCTAATCAAAAAATTCTTCTGTTCAAACGATCGCAAAAAGACGACCATAAGTTCCTGTAATGCTGGATGGAAAAGCACGCACTTATGGTCGTCTTTTTGCGATCGTTTGAACAGAAGAATTTTTTTATTAGGATATTAGTGACTTCAACCACACAATTTAAAATATTGGGTAATTTGTGACCACCACAACAAGTCAGTGTGTCCTGACAAACCCCTGATGAAGTACGCTACGAAACACGGTCCTGTGTTGGGTTTAGGCCACTTTTTATTTGGTCAATAAAAGTGTTGTGTGTGTGAACCGGCCACTCTTCTGTTTTTTTGTCTCTGTTTAGCCCTGAGTGGCTTGTGCTGTTTCTTTGTTGGTTTCATTAGTTGCCCCATGGACATTTTACAGCGGTGCACCATGCTAGATGAAGGGGGACAGAGTTACCCGCCCTCCTGAATGTAGCGCCACATGCCAGTAACATGACCCATATCCATGTAACCAGCGTGGGGCTTAGTAAAAATCTCTCTTAGATTATAAGTCCTTGAGAGACAGGCAAATACTTATTGTACTTGAATGTAACTCACCTTGAACTAAATCCAAATCCCTACTAGACATACAGTACACAACACTATACCCATATATATTTAAAGGATGGCCCCTCTTCCTTGAAGCTTACAATCTAGTCAAGACACCCAGACAAGAGATATAAGAGGTTTCAGCAAGTATTTTACAGGGACCTTCATTTTCAGTTTCAACCAATTTGTACCCTAATTTTATCAGCTATAGAAGCTGTCTTTTAAAATTTGCTATCAACCCTAGTCCCAGCCCAGACAAAGACTTATGACTTTCAACTCTGTGCAGCTCTTGAAAACATGGAGCCTCTCAGTACACATCATCCCACCCTACCCGTCATGATAATTGGCTGGAATTCCGGGATTGTGAGTACAACCCTTTCGGGATTAAGTGAGCAATAAGGGCTATGGAGGAGGGGGATAGTAAAAAAGTGGGTGTCCAGGAAAGAGAGGGGATAGAGTGAGCAAATACGACTGTCGAAGGTAGGGAAGCTGAGCAATGGGTCTGAGTAAATGGTGGAGGTGAGAATGAGCGATGGGGACTAGGAGTAGTGGGGAGTGCCTGCATCAGCACCAGCAAAAAATGCCTTCTATAGCTATCAAGCCCCACTTCCAGCATGCTGCACTGAGGAAAATGCTTAGTAAATGGAGCCCAAGTCATTCAAAAGACATATCCAGTGCAAATATTGCATTCATGGTTTTAGTACAGTTGTGCTCAACACTATTGGCACCCTTGCATTTTAGGTACATTGTATACAATATCTTGAGAAATAATTCGAAATATTCCAACTGTATATCATCATAATATTTTAATAGTATATTCAAAGGTGTATAACAAAAAAAGATATCTATGCAACTTAGATGTAGTAATTTCAAAACAAAACAAAATATGACCTGGACAGGATTAATAGCACCTTTCACTAATATTTGGTTGCACAACCCTTGGCAGTGATGACCAGGGCCGCACCCTGTGCGACTTGCACATTTAGCGTGCCCCTCCCCCCCCCCAATCACAGGTTTGTCATTTACCCATCCATACATCTCCCCATCTTACCTCTGTATCCAGCCAACTCTCTCCTGCCTGCCTGCCCTTGTCCAGCCACTGCTGCCGCTTTTAGTGTTGCCTTGGCAGCAGTGACATCAATTGAAAAAAAACCCCAAAACGCTGGTCTTTCCAACTCCGCACTTGCATGCAGGTCTGATCCCTCTCTCCTCTGACATATGTTTGCATCAGAGGAGGGAGGGAGCAGACCAGCCATTCAAATGTGTGTCTTTGCAACTCTGCGCTTGAATGACTGGTCTGGTCCCTCCCTCCTCTGACACAAGCATACATCAGAGGAGGGAGGGAGAGATCAGACCAGCATGCAAGCGTGGAGTCAGAAGAGCATATAGATTTTTTTTTTCAATAGGATGTTGCTGCTGCCACCAGCACTGCCACAGCGGCACTAAAAGCAGTGGCGGCTGGGCAAGGGCGGGCAGCATGGGGGGGGGGGCCGAGGTCGGCAGCCCCAAATGTGCCCCTATTTCTTTGTGCCCTGTGTGGCTGCACCGCTCGCACAAGGCTAGGTACGGCACTGGTGATGACAGCCTCCAAACGTTTCTTGTAGCCATCTATAAGGGTCGTACATCTGTCTGCTGGTAGTTTCTCCCACTCTTCAACTGTGATTTGTTCCAGCTCATGAATTTTTCCAGAATTCCTTTAACCAATGGTAGATTTCAGCTCTTTCCAATGGTACTCGATTGGATTGAGGTCAGGACTCATTGTTGGTCAGTTTAAAATAGTCCATTTGTTTCTTTTTGACCATTCTTTTGTACTTTTGGATAAATGTTTTGGGTCATTGTCCTGCTGGAGGACCCATGAGCTTCGACCCAGACCTAGCTTTCTGAAACTAGGTAGCACATTTCACTCCAAAATACCTTGGTAGTCCTCTGACTTCATGATTCCGTTAATACATTCCAGGCCTCCAGTTGCCGAGGCAGCAATACAGCCCCACAACATTATGGAACCTTCACCACATTTAACTATAGAAGGGTGCTTTTTCTGTATGTGTTTCATCTCTTTGCCTGTAAATGTATCGCTGGTCTGCATTGCCAAAGAGCCCAAGTTTGGTTTCATCTATCCACAGAACATTTTCCAAGAAGGACTGTGGTTTTCATATCTGTCTTTGAGCAGAGGGATCCTCCTTGGCCTTCACCCATTTAGTCCTTCTTTGTTTAGTGTGCAGCATATGGTGCAAGTTGAAACTACCACTCCAGATTGCTCCAGGTCAGCCTTAAGCTCTTTGGATGTTGTACACAGTGTTTTTCCAACAGTTCACACTAACCTTCGAAGACGTCTTGGACTAATTTTCCTCTTCACACCATATTTTGGGAGGCTCTTGACAGTTCCATGAGCAGAAATCTTCTTAATAACATGCGAACTATAGACACAGGAATCCCAAGGTCTTTGGAGATGGCCTTGTACCCCCTTGAAGTTTGATGTTTGGTGATAATGGCTTTTCTGACAGTCTCAGGTAGCTTTCTTGTCTTCACTATTGTGAAATAGAACAGAGAGTGAATGTGGCCATTTTAAACATTAGAACCATCATTCATTGGTTGATTCAAGTCAGGTGAGTACTTACAGGTGCATCTAATTTTACTGCAGTTGGAATGTGGTTCTTCTGATCAAACTGATTTGAAATGTTTATAAGGGTAACAATAATCATGTCCTTTCAATGTCCAATAAGACTGCTGTTCATCCCAACGTATATACCATAAACAAAAGGGATAAACCCTGTGCCCACTATATGTCCTGAAAACAACTAAAGTTTTGTTGGATTATTTGCCTTGAAAGGAATATCCTTTCTCGTAGCAAATCTTCAGTTTTATTCTATTTAAAAGGGAATTACCCCTCACATCACACCAAGGGATAATACCACAATCACCCTCAGAATTACTTAGCTGAACTTGAGTATTCCAAGTGTTCTGAGTAATAAGTGAACTCCAGCAGTACCGCCTCTTCATCCAGTAGGTCTCAAGCCTCCTTCCATTGCAGGTCTTCCGCATGTTCACAATCACCGCAAACGGAAAAACAAGCCATTTCACTGGCCACTTTTTTTTTAGGAGGGTTGAACTACAAGGGTTCCAATAATGTTGACCACAACTGCATACAAAATATCAAAGTAAACAGTGGATTCAAAGAAAATGTTATCACCTGACAACTAAAATAAACTCCACTGGATCCATTTTCAAAAGCACTTTTCTGTATAACAGCCCCTGCTATGTGGATAAGTGCCACTGAGAGGGATATTTAGTGGCACTATAAGGATAGTGCTACTGAATATGCCCTCTGATTCCCTCAGCACTATCTGGATGGTGCTAGGGTGGCCAGGGATGGAGTAGAAACTTTCAGTTTGGCACTGATATTCAGCTCTGCTATACAGATAGCTATCCATATGTACCTCCACCCCCACCCCATACACTTTCTGTGTAGTCCAGGCAAATGCTATTTAATGGCCAAGCAGATAAGGGAAGCCTACCAGATCCAAGAGCTATTAACCAGAGGTTCTGTGAACTCCTGGTCTGACAACATCCAAGGCTCCCTTTAAGAGCCCCATCTCCCAGACCCCAATTCACTGTCACCCTCCCCAGCCCCCTAAAAGCCACCCTGTGATTCTCTTTTGAATCTCCCTGGTAGTCTAGGGGAACCCAGACAGAAATGTTCCCCGCTTGCTTCTGCCCAGGCTGACATCAGGTTTAAAATGCCACCAAACAAAGCGCAGACGTTAATGATGCACATTTCCCAGAGCTTTCATATTCCAGTTAAAAAAATTCAAAATAAAGAGATATCTTTCTACCTTTTGTGCATTTATTTTCAGTTGCAATTGCTCCAGCCACTTTCTTCAGGTTTCTTCATGTTTTCTGCTAACTCTCCATCGTCTGCTGTCCAACACTATTAGTGGCAGGCACCATTTTGAAACTAGAATCCCTAGTTTTAGTAATTGAAAGAATGTACTTATTATTGATGTCGTTGTGCTGAGTCCTTTCTTCTCTCTTCTAGTTTTTTTTCCATTCTCTCTCTCTACATCTGTTTTAACATACTAATCTTTCTCCTTTTGCTCTTTCCTCATTCCTATTTCATCCACACAAATTTTACCCCTCCATCCTCAATCCCCACTTACTCTCCCAATACCCGGTCAATTGTAGATTTTTCATCCCTCCTACACAAAATATTTTTCCCCTCTCCATTTTACTCTCCCAGCCCCATCCCATTCTAATTCTCCTGCAACATCAGCTCCCTTCTAGTTCCAGTCTCACCCAGCATCCATTCCCTTCTAGTCCCTGAATCAGCCCATTTCCAGTCCTAGTCCCCCATCAGCCCATTTCCAGTCCTAGCTACCCCATCCATTTCCAGTCCGAGTCCCTTCATCAGCTCATTTCCAATCCTAGCCCCCCATCAGCCCATTTCTAGTCATTTCCTAGCCCCGCCATCAGCCCATGTCAAATCCTAGCTCCCCTCCACTCAGCCCAATTCCAGTCCAAGACCCCCCCCCCCATGAGCCTACTTCCAGTTCTAGCCCCTCCATGAGTCCATTTCAATTCAAGCCCCCACCACAGCCCATTTCCAATCTTAGCTCCCCCCAACAGCCCATTTCCAGTCCTATCCTAGCTGCTCCATCAGCCCATTTTCAGTCCTAGCTCCCTTCCCTCACAGCCCATTTCAATTCCAAGCCCCCTCCCCATCAGCTATTTGCAGTTCAAGCCTCCCCTTCCCCCAACCCATTACCAGTCCTAGCCCCCCATCAACCCACTTCCAGTCCTAACCCCCCATCACCCCATTTTCAGTTTAAGCCCCCCATAACCCATTACCAGTCCTAACCCCCCATCAGCCCACTTCCAGTATTAACCCCATCAGCCAATTTCCAGTCATCCCCCCATAGCCAATTGCCAGTCCTAACCCCCCCCCATCAGCCCATTACCAGTCCTAACCACATCAGCCCACCTCAAGTCCTAACCCCTCCCCATCAGCCCATTTCCTGTCCTAGCCCCCCCATAGCCCATTATCAGTCCTAGCCCCCCATAGCCCATTATCAGTCCTAACCCCCCCATAGCCCATTACCAGTCCTAACCCCCATCACCCCATTTCCAGACAGCCCCCATCAGCCCACAACCCATTACCAGTCTTAACCCCTCCATAGCCCACTACCAGTCCTAATCCCCCCCCCAACAGCCCACAGCCCATTACCAGTCCTAACCCCATCAGCCCACCTCAAGTCCTAACCCCTTCCCATCAGCCCATTTCCTGTCCTAGCCCCCCCATAGCCCATTATCAGTCCTAACCCCACCATAGCCCATTACCAGTCCCAACCCCACCATAGCCCATTACCAGACAGCCCCCATCAGCCCACAGCCCATTACCAAACTTAACCCCCCCCCCATAGCCCATTACCAGTCCTAACCCCCCCCCCCCCATTGGCTCATGGAAAATTTAAAAAAAAAAAAAAAAGCTGGCTGCTGCTGCTGCTGCCACCACGGCAGCAGCAGAATGGAGTGTCCCGTGGGGCCCCCTCTGCCCGACTGAGCTCTCCTGGCCCGGCTGAGCCCCTCTGTGCCGGCTTTCAGATACGCGAAGAGAGAGTGTCTCCCTCGTGTCTCTGTTAAGCCCGCAGGGGCAGATGGGAAATTTCCTATCAGCCCCTGCTTCCCATCTGCCCCTGCGGGCTTAACAGAGACACGAGGGAGACACTCTCCCTTTGCGTATCTGAAAGCCGGTGCAGGGGGCATTCCACTCTGCTGCTGCTGTGGCGGCAGCGGCAGCAGCCAGCTTTTTTTTTTTTTAAATTTAATTTTTAAAAAAGCAGAATGTTCTTTGCGCGGGGCCCCCTGAAACACAGGGCCCTGTGCAAAAAACATTCTTGCTCAATGGACGGGCCGGCCCTGATCACAAGCAGCACCAGTGGGATCTGAAATTATACATAGTGGAAGGAGGAAGTGTCTCTGGGAAATTTGCTTTGTTGTTTGTCTGGCCAATTTGGATTTTAGAAAGGGCAGTGTTTAAAAGCTACTTACCCATGTAAATTGCCCACCCTGTATGCAGGTAAAAATATGCATGTTGTTCCACAACACATGTATGTTAACTTGCATTTTGCAGGAGGCGTTCCTGGGGCAGGGTTAGGTTGGGAAAGCAACAAGAAGTGTAGCTTCACATTTCCTAAACTCTGTGTGCATCACCTTTGCCAGAACGGTTGGTGCAGATCTCTGCAGGTGCCTTTTCCGTGAACTTCGCAACTATGCACATGGTTATGAAGAAGGTTCCCTAGGCCTTTCATGGCTGTTATTGCCATATGGCAACCTTCAAATTTTCCCCAAAATTTTTCACCGGATTCTATATTTCCAAAAATTCCGTACACTGTGTGAGAAATGTGATGTGTATCTGTGCTTGACATCTGAAAAAAACTGTTATTTAAACTATCACACCCAGCAGTACATGAAACCGATGCCAAGACTGTTTTTAATCTTCAGCCATTCAGGACAGTAGTTGCCATATGGCAACAGTAAATATTGTTTCTTAGAAATAAAATTTAAAAAAATGTTATATTCTGCATCATTTAGCTCAAATCTTGATTTAAAAAAAAGAAAAAAATGTTTCAGTTACAAAACAATTATGTGGACGTGAAAGGGTTAGAGAACCATTTTATTCTGTTTTTTTCAGGCAGTTCTGTGGTATATCCTGGTATGTGAAAATAGCACTGTCTGCACATTTTTTTTTACTTCGATATGACCATTGTTACATCTCTGGTCATGTTGCATTTGAAATGCAGAGCTCCGAACTGCAAACCTTCACTCAGGGCCGGCCCGTCCATTGTGTGAGAATGTTGTTCACACAGGGCCCCGCACTTCAGGGGCCCAGAACCAACAACATCCTTCACTTGTTTGACTCCCGGTTCACCTCTCTACAGTGGCTCGCAGTTCCCGGTAGGCTCAGAAACAGCTTCCTACAGCTGCCGAAGTGGAGCATTATTTTTCTTCACTTCGGCAGCTGTGTCGTAATGTAGATCACTGGCGTGCTGAGTGCCGGGACACAGGAAATGTCCTTTGACCTCCAGCGTGCCAGCGACTTACATTACAACACAGCTGCCAAAGTGAAGGAAAACAACGCTTTTCACTTCGGCGGCTGTAGGGAGCTGTTTCTGAGCCTGCCGGGAGTTGCTGTAGGGAGGTGAGCCAGGGCCTCTAAATCCTGCTGTGGGGCTCTTTGGGGAACGGGGGTGAGGGCTTGAAATGGGCAGGGTGGCCTAAGATTGAAAATGGGCTGAGTGAGGGGGCCTAAGGTTGGAAATGGGCTGAGTATGGGGGGGGGGCTAGGACTGGAAATAGGCTGATTGTGGGGGGGGGGGGCTAGGACTTCAAATGAACTGATGGGGAGGGCTAGGACTGGAAATTGGCTTTTAGGGGGGCTGGGATTGGAAATGGACTGAGTGTTGGGGAGCTTGGACTGTAAATGGACTGATGTGGTGCTGGAATAGGATTGGAAATGGCTGATGGAGGGGCTAGGATTGCCAATAGGCTGATGGGGGGAGTTTGGACTGGAAATGGGCAAATGTGGGCTGGAATAGGACTGGAAATGGCTGACTGGGGGGATAGTACTGGAAATGAGCTGATTGGGGGGAGCTAGGACTGGAAATGGGCTGATATGGGGGGATGGGAGAATGGAACTAGAAGGGAGCGGATGCTGGGTGGGGCTGGGACTAGAAGGGATCTGATGTTGGGGGAGGACTAGAAGGGGATGAGTCTGGGGGAATGAGAATGGAGGGGGAAAAGATATTTTGTGTGGGAAAGAAGAAAAATGTACGAGTGGCCGGGTATTGGCAGAGTAAGTGAAGATTGAAGATGGAAGGGTGAAATTTGAGTGGATGATAAAGGAATAAAGAAAGAAGTGAAGGAAAGAGCAAAAGGGGAAAGATCAGTATGTTAAAGCAGATGTAGAAGAGAGAATGGAAAAATCTAGAAGAGAGAAGAAAGGATAAATGGACAGCAGACAATGGAGAATTAGCAGAAGAGAGAAGAAACCAGAAGAAAGTGACAGGAGCAATTGCAATTGAAAAATAAAATGCTCAAACAACAAAAGGTAGAAAAATACTTTTTTATTTTGAATTTATTAACTGTAATATGTCAGCTGTGGGAAATGTGCATCGCTAATGTCTTTGCGTTTTTGTTTAGTACAAGAGAACCTCTTGTTAATTTATAGTTTTATTAATTTATAGCTGTATTAATTATAGTTAATTAATTAAATTTATAGTTTATTAATTAATTATAGTTTTATTAATTTATAGTTTAGTTAATTTATGGTTTTATTTCTCCAGTATTGTTGTACATTCAGAGTTTGGCTTTAGGGGTTCCCAATTTAATTATTGTCTTCTGATTTTTAAATTATGATCCCTTGTTCTTTGGTGACAGGCTATGTTCTGCATGTTCTGTTCATGTTTCTATTTGACAGTGCCACTTATTCTCTTTCCCCAGTAGGAGATGTATTGGTATTCTCTGAGATGTATTGGTTTAATATTTGCAGTGTTGCCTTTTGATAGGTAGGATTTGTTGCTTTGTGAATCCTGGGTTCTAAATGGGCAGTATTTATAGTACTTCCTAATGTGCCTGGCAGTTGGCACTGGAGTATAGTAATGTAGAAATCTAGTAGTCTTTCTTTATCCAGACACTCATTAAGAGGCATGTTAGCATTATGCTAATATTTATGCAAATGAGGTTCCTTATTCAAATGAGGCCCCGCAATGAGTCTCCACACATGGCCCCACATCCCCTTTGGGCTGCCCCTGCCTTCACTGGCATGTTCATGATAGCACTCTCTTAAACTGGAGCTTCTGTAATATGCAGTGCATTCAGGCCAAAGAAAGATGTCATTTTGGGATGCTTTGGAGCTGCCAATCAAAATAAACAGTAAGAGAAGGAGAGAATGAGGAACAGATGTTCGCAACATGAATTTCTTCAATAATCTCAACCACAGTAAACAATGAAGTATTAGCATAAAAATTATTTGTATGCATGGACCTGAAGTGAATTCTCTCTTTCCCACCGAATCACTGTACTTTCCCACAGACAGTTTCAATGGCGTAAATGCAGTTTGCAACGTGAAGCTTACGGAGACAAATGTTACCTCAGAAACTCAATGAAACCTCTCACCAGTGACTTATTCAATTACAGACTTACCTGGAGGCCATGGAACATGTAATTCTCTCATCTAAAGGCTCATCACATCTTCTCCCTAAAATTATTTTCAATAAGGCACCAAAGAACAAAAGCATATATGTACTTTTCCACTCTCACGAACCATTCTTTCACACACAGCACCCTCTGTGTTTGTGCTTGAAGATTGGGTTCATATGCAGATAAAGAACAAGTGTGCTTTCGAGTCCTTCTGAACGAGGGTACAGTCCATGTACGTATATTAGCTGCATTCATGCGTATTTGAATCCTAAGCATGCACATGAAATTCAGATATTTGGCCACTGACATTCAATGACTGAAATTCTGATAGTCAGCCAGTCTACCATGAAACTCTTGTTTTAACCCACCTAAGTCTTATGCCACTGAACGAATAGTCTACTGTTATTCTAAGTAAGGTTACCAGATTTTTTAAAAGCAAATCTGGATCACTTATCCGAAGAGTGGGGGGAGAGGGGGGAGGAAGAAGGAAGGGGCACTTCAAGTCTAGGTTTGAGCAACAAGGTATGGAGGAGGGAAGAAGAGTCATCACCCTGTTCCCCCATCCATCCAGTCACAGCAACAATCAACCATTCACCATATAACACCAATCCTAAAAAACCTATACCGGCTCCCAATAACACAACGAGCAAAATACAAAGCCACCACTACCACCTTCAAGATCCTCCACAACCTCTCAGCTCCCTGCCTCTCTGAGATAATCACAACAACATACTCTACAAGACCAAGAAGAGCTGCCAATCAAAACCTACTGAACATCCACCCACTCAGGACCAAAACTACACAGCAGACCAGCAACAGAGCATTCTCCTTGTACGCTCCATCATTGTGGAACTCTCTGCCAGATAACATAAGATCAGCAAAATCCAACACCGAATTAAAAAAACAACTAAAAACACACCTATTCAGAGAATACTATGGACCTGATGACAAAACATAATCTAGGTGCTAACTCACCACATAGAAGGGCTGCTAATCCGAACCAACCATTCCCCCATAAACAACATTCATCTCTATATGTAAATAGTTCATACCCCCTACATAATATATCTCTTATTTAACTCCAAGTTGTACTCCCCATTTAATGTAAAACAATTCCCTGTAATTGTGATGTTGCTCGATGTAAACCACATTGGATAAAGGTGATATAGAAAAACTGTTAAATAAATAAATAAACAATACCACTTCCAAGCAGGAATCGACAGAGAAACAGAAACAGTGATGCATTTCCCCCCGTATTGTGCAAAATATAAAGATAATGGATGTAAATTCTACAAATGGACATATTCAAATCACTAAACTGAAAATACATTTTTTCTACTCCCTCTGTCCCCTATTTATTTTATTTATTTATTTAGCCAGTTTTGTATACCACCTTATCCTTCAATCAAAGTGGTTAGGGATAAACCTATGCTGGCATCGGGAACAGGAGGCTGCCAAACAAGTGGGGGCAGAGCTCTAAAATCAGGGACCATCCCCAAAAATCAGGGACATCTGGTAACTTTAGTTCTAAGGCACCTAATGGGATATAAAATACTGTGGACAGGACATAAAAGTAGTTGAAATATTCGGAATCCTTGTGTATGTCTTCCATTAAAGAAATTTTACCTTGAGAAAATTTACAATGGCCTAGTGTTAATAAGATAAATTGCTGTGCAAGCCAAGCTTCAGCCTACGTGTGAGGTGCAGCACAGTTTTCAGCGATCATAACTCAGAGGCGTGGGGCAGAACGGTATAAATAGACAGACGCTGAAAAGGCAAGGACAGAGCTTTCTTCTGACAGCGAGCATTAAGGAAAGGCTGTAACATCCAAGAAAGAATAACTGTTAATGAAGAAAAATAAAAAGGGCTTCCTGCTTTCCTTATTGCAGATGTCTTTAGGGAGAGGGCGGGGGGGGGGGAGTTTGAGTGACGGGAGAGAGAATGGTGATGGCTATTAGCGGAAAAAATGTGGGAATTTCATGCAAGAACAAACTGCATGCTCCTGCCCTGCTATGCAGTCAAACCAGGGGTAGCCTTGGATTTCACAGAATGCTCCACAGACAGCTATTAAGGCTTAATCCAGTGTCACATTTCTGCCCAGCGCTGCCTGACTAACAGCCGGATTTGCAGGCTTCCTTCTCGCTAGGTTTCTCAATTGTTGCAAGCCAAGCAGAGGCTTATTGTAATAATGGATCAAGCTTCAGTCAAATGTGTTTGACCGAAGGCCACCATGGGAGACTGGCAGGAGATTGTCTTTCCGGCTGCAAGTGAATTGCAGGCAGCTTAAGACAGTATCCGTTTCACACTCTTAATATCGGTTTGTGTTACAGCCCTTTTCAGCCTTCTAATTGCCCTGTATTGGTGACATTTATGGACATACCATATGTTAAATGAAAACATAACATAGAGAAGTCTGTAAGAGGAAGGTCTGGAATAACAGAGATCACAGGTGAGGCCGAAGAAGGAAATTGCTTTAGAACTCGTAAATGTCAAGCTCATTTTGTATAAAAGAAAAAGTAAATAAAGAATCTCGCGGGGGCGGGGACATGAGTTGTAAGACTTCATTATAACAAATGGAATAATTCCGTCCTCCCATTTCTAATTTTTGGCAATATTACTCTTTTTCTATTGGTTTTAATAGAGGTTTCCTAAAAGATACGCCTAGTCAGAGCAGCATATCCCACATTGAATTCTGACTTCTGTGCCTTCCAAGGAAAAGAGAATTCAGTGTTATTCATCACACATCGTACGATAGGATAGACCAGCTGTTCCAAGAGAATCACCTTCTACAGCACAAGAACCCCACTGTATGCCATCACCGACATATGAAAAGTCAAGAAATGTCTGGGGAGCGGGGTTCTTCAATTGGCTTATTTCATATCTAAATATACTCTGATGCCCTTTTACTGATGTGCAGTATGCAATTAATATGCGCAATAATGTGCCGTAACTTGTGTAGCGCTAGTATGGCAATGCAGGCTAATTCATGCACTAATTGCATATCCTGGAAAGGGGCAGGGAATGGGCCTGGACCGCGTCTTATACTATGTGCGTCTTATACTATGTGCATGATCGCCTTTGATTTAATTAGTGGAGGAGGGATAGTAAGGAAATCCACAGTACTACCTTTTAACTTTTGAAAGGGAGACTATGATAAAATGAGGAAAACAGTTAAGAAAAAACTAAAAGGAGCAGTTGCAAAAGTTAAAGACGTACATCAAGCTTGGGTGTTGTTGAAAAATACTATCTTGGAAGCCCAGACCAGCTGTATTCCACGCTTTAAGAAAAGTGGAAGGAAGTCCAAAAAACTGCCAGCATGGTTTAAAGGTGAGGTCAGAGAGACTGTTGTTGCCAAAAAAGCATCTTTCAGGAAATGGAAAAAAGAGCCAAACGACGAAACCTGGAAACAGCACAAGCACTGGCAAGTCAAATGCAAGGCATTGATACGGCAGGCAAAGAGAGAATTTGAGAAGAAGCTTGCTGCAGAAGCAAAAACACGAAATAAAGACCTTTTCAAGTACATTCATAGCAAAAAACCTGTGAGAGAGTCAGTTGGTCCATTAGATGATAAAGGGGTTAAAGGAGCACTATGAGGCGACAAGGCGATAGCGGAGAGACTGAATGAATTCTTTGCTTCGGTCTTTACTGAGGAAGATGTAGGGATGTTACCCATGACTGAAGTGGTATTTAAAGGTGCGGAAGAATTGAAGGAAATATCAATATATCGGGAAGATGTCTTACAACTATTAGATAAACTGAAGAGTAGCAAATCACCTGGGCCGGATGGTATACATCCAAGGGTGTTGAAAGAACTGAAATATGAGATTGCAGACCTGCTATCAGTAATCTTTGAACTATCATTAAAATAATCTCTAATACCTGAAGATTGGAGGATCGCCAATGTAACACCAATTTTTAAATAGGGTTCCAGGGGTGATCCGGGAAACTACAGACCGGTGAGCCTGACGTCAGTACCAGGAAAAATGGTAGAAACCATCATAAAGAATAAAATTACTCAGCATGTAGATAGTCACAACCTAATGGGAGACAGCCAACATGGCTTTAGACAAGGAAGATCTTGTCTTACTAATCTGTTATGTTTTTTTGAATAAACAGGTGGACAAAGGTGAGTCGGTTGATATTGTGTATCTGGACTTTCAGAAAGCCTTTGACAAGGTCCCTCATCAGAGACTTTTGGCAAAACTAAAGAGTCATGGGATAGGAGGCAGTGTACTATTGTGGATCAGGAACTGGTTAAAAGATAGAAAGCAGAGGGTAGGGCTAACTGGCCAATTTTCCCAATGGAGAAAGGTGAATAGTGGTGTACCCCAGGGATCTGTGCTGGGTCCGCTGCTTTTTGACATATTCATAAATGACCTGGAAAGTGGAATAACGAGTGAGGTTATCAAATTTGCAGATGACACAAAACTATTTAAAGTTGTTAAAACCCAAGAGGATTGTGAAAAATTGCAAGAGGATCTTGATAAATTGGAAGACTGGGCATCAAAATGGCAGATGAAATTTAATGTGGACAAGTGCAAGGTTATGCACCTAGGGAAGAACAACCCAAACTATGGTTACACGATGCAAGGTTCCACATTAGGAACCACCACCCAGGAAAAAGATTTAGGCGTCATTGTGGATACCATGTTAAAACCCTCGGCCCAGTGTGCAGCGGCGGCCAAGAGAGCAAATAGAATGCTAGGTATGATAAGGAAAGGAATGGAAAATAAAACAAAAGATATTATAATGCCTCTATATCGTTCCATGTTGAGACCGCACCTTGAATATTGTGTGCAATTCTGGTCCCCGTATCTTAAAAAGGATATAGCGATTTTAGAAAAGGTTCAGAGAAGAGCCACCAAAATGGTAAAGGGGATGGAAAGATACTCCTATGAAGAAAGGCTAAAAAGGTTAGGGCTCTTTAACCTGGAAAAGAGACGGCTGAGGGGAGATATGATAGAAGTCTATAAATTAATGAACGGAGTGGAACGGGTATACATAAATCGATTGTTTACGTTATCAGAATATAGAAAGACTAGGGGACATGCAATGAAGCTACAGGGTAAATTATTTAAGACTAATAAAAGAAAATATTTTTTCACTCAACGTGTAATCAAACTCTGGAATTTGTTACCGAAGGATGTAGTAAAGGCTGTTAGTGTAGCTGGGTTTAAAAAAGGTTTGGACAAGTTCCTGGAGGAAAGGTCCATAAACCATTATTAAGAAGTGACCGAAGATATCAATGCTTGACCCAGTACAAGCATTGTGGAACTTGTGTCTCTTGGGGAAACTGCTAGGTACATATGACCTAGATTGGCCACTGTTGGAAACAGAATACTGGGCTTGATGGACCTTGGTCTGACCCAGTATGGCATATCTTATGTTCTTATGTGCTGTCACCAATGCAGGCAGCACGAATGTATTTATTGCCTCCAAAATTTATTATTATTATTGTTTATTCCCTTGCTCAATTTATAACTCGCCCATCAGTCTATCTGGATGACTAAAAAAGTTACCTACATAAATTAAATGAAACATAAAATCAAATATAGAATAAACATGAGAAAAACAAACAAGACTAATAAAATACTCTCCTTGAATGAGGGGATTCTCTTGTGGGATGGTCTGCAGCAGGAGCGGGGGGATTGATGGGGGGTTACATCAAGGCAATTATGTAGTGAAAGGGGCTGTATCGGGGGATCGGGGGCCATGAAGGGTGTTTTAACTTGGCTACTGACAATTGCCACACTTCCTGACTACTGGTAGTATGGCTGCACCTAATGCCAGCTCTGCAGATAATGTTAAGGCAGTTGGCACATGGTAATGACCCGCATCTGATCGTCCCCCAGAACCCACCCAGTTTCCATCCTTTTTTACAGCATGGCCGTTTTTATCACGCTAACAGTCTGCGTGTGTTGTGTTGGGTGCCAACAAGTCAATCCTGACTCCTGGTGACCCATTTAAGGCATGCTAAAATCCAATCTACAGTAACTGCTTAACACAGCTTGTAGATGTCTTAACTCTATTCAAAAGTGGAGCCACTGTCGAGTCTCTGAATTATATAGCAGAACATCCAAGACACCAACTAGAATGTTATTCATTTGTGAGCACTTTCAAAATATCAAGTCATCTATCCTTAAAGGTAATCACAATAATACCAACAACAAATTTCTATGTCAAAAATTAAAAAAAAACCCTAAACTAAAACTGCAGAGAAACTGGTATGCTTGATTTCAGTTCAGCACACCGATGCACATCCCCACATCTGAAATAACTTACATTCAGCATAGGACAGCAGTACATGTTTCCAAAATCAGTCTGACACTTAAATGTCCCTGATGTTTTTTTGGATGTTTTGCCCAGATATCTCAGATTTCACCTGGATGTCCTTTCTAAAATGCCACTTCACGGGTTTCTTTCTGTGTGGTAAGTGCATGGGAAGATGATGGGAACATCCCCAAGACTCACTATAAGAAGCTTTGCAATTACCGTGCAGTAATTTGGGCACTTACTACATGATAAAACTTTACCAGGCTTTAATAACTACTACTGCTACTACTACTATTCAACATTTATATAGCGCCACGCATGCAGCGCTGCACAGCTAACCTACAGGAGGTAGCCAACATATAAGAGACAGTCCCTGCCTGTCAGAGTCAAGCTCATCAGAGCTTACAATCTAGTTAAAAGAACACAGTACAGTCATAAGTTAGATCTGAATGCAATGGTGAAGAGGTGAGTCTTCAACCTGGATTTGAAGAGGGCCAGGGAGGATGCCTGGCGCACAGATGCAGGTAAGTTGTTCCAGGCGTATGGAGCAGCAAGGTGAAAGGAGCGTAGTTGGGAGTTCGTGGTGCGGGTAAAGGGCATTGATAGGAGCAATTTGTTAGCGGAGCACAAATTACGAGCGGGGACGTAGGGGGAGATAAGAGATGAAAGGTATTGAGGGGCCATAGAGTGAATGCATTTATAGGTCAGCAGGAGAAGCTTGAATTGAATGCGGAAATAGACAGGGAGCCAGTGAAGTGACTTGAGAAGAAGAGTAACATGTGCATGGTATGGCTGGCAGAGGATTAGTCGAGCAGTGTAATTTTGTATGGATTGAAGAGGGAGGAGGTGGCTTATGGGGAGACCAGCGAGGAGGATGTTGCAGTAGTCGAGGTGCGAGGCGATCAAGGAGTGGACAAGCATTTTGGTGGTGTGTTCAGAGAGGAAGGGGCAGATTTTACTGATATTGTAAAGAAAGAAGCAGCAGGTCTTAGCTACAAGCTGGATATAAGCGGAGAAGGAGAGAGAGGTGTCAAAGATAACCCCTAGATTGCGGGCAGAGGGAACAGGAAGGATAGTAGACCCATCTACCTGGACTGAGAGAGGGGGAGTTGGGGGGGGAGGAGTTGGGCGGAAAGACAAGGAGTTCAGTCTTGGCCATGTTCAGTTTCAATCGGCGATGAGACATCCAGGCAGCAATGTCCGAAAGACAGGAAGAGATTGTGGACTGGGTTGCTGGAGAAATATCAGGTGCAGAGAGGTAGATCTGGGAGTCATCGGCATAGAGATGATACTGAAAGCCATGGGAGGAGATAAGCATGCCAAGGCCTTGGGTATAAAGAGAGAAGAGGAGGGGGCCCAAGACAGATCCCTGGGGTACACCTACATGTAGCAGGATAGGGGAGGAGAAGGAGCCACCAGAGCATACTCTGAATGAGCGATGGGAGAGGTAGGAGGAGAACCAGGATAGTAGAGTCCTTGAAGCCAAGCGAGGAGAGGGTGGTGAGGAGAAGGTTGTGATCAACGGTATCAAAAGCAGCAGAATGGTCAAGAAGGATGAGGATGGAATAGAGGCCCTTAGATTTAGCCAGGAACAAGTCATTGGTGACTTTTGTGAGTGCCATTTCAGTGGAGTGTAGGGGACGGAAGTTGGATTGTAGTGGGTCCAAGAGGGCCTGGGAGGTGAGGAAATTGAGGCAGCGATGGTGAACTGATCGTTCCAATAGTTTGGATATGAAGGGAAGGAGGGAGATGGGTCGATAGTTAGAAGGGCATGTGGGATCAAGTGAGGGTTTCTTGAGGAGGGGTGTGTCAACAGCATGTTTGAAGTCGATGGGGACAGTTGCCGTGGAGAGTGAGAGGTTGAAGATATGAGTGATGGGGGGGGACAATGGTGTGGGAGATGGAACTTAGGAGATGGGGGATGGTGTGATGGCTCAAGGGCAAATGTTATGTTAGGGGGCAGAGTGGAGGGAGAAGTGAGGGAGGTAGGGGAGAGTAGGGGGAAGAGGAGGGAGGGTGTTGGTAGGAGGGGAGGCAGTTGGGGAGGATGAGGAAGAGAAGGACAATGAGATGTAGGGCCATGATGGTGGGCAGCGAGGTCAGAGTAAGCAATGGGTAGCAAGTAATAGACAAGCAAGCAGGCGGTGGGTAGCAGTACTATGAGCAGTTCTATGCAACATCAATGGGTAGCAGTTCTATGCAACAACAGTGAGTTGCGGTTCTATGCAACAACAATGGGGAGCAGTTCTATGCAACAACAGTGGGGAGCAGTTCTATGCAACAACAATGGGGAGGAGTTCTATGCAACGACAGTGGGTAGCAGTTCTATGCAACATCAATGGGGAGCAGTTCAAATAAAAAAAGCTCCTTTGTTTTCAGACTGTATGTTTAACATGTAATTTCACAAGTTGAAGTATTTATTTTGTGCACTTGCAGACCTCATAGAAACATAGAAACATGATGGCAGAAAAAGACTACATGGTCTATCTAGTCTGCTCTTCAGTATCAAATACTAAAGTCCCTTCTTTTCCTTTAGAGATCTTTTGTGCTTGTCCATTGCTTTTATGAATTCAGATACTATCCTAGTCTCTACTACTTCCACTGGGAGACTATTCCACACATCTATCACTCTTTCCGTAAAGAAATATTTCCACATATTACTCCTGAGTCTATCCCCTTTCACTTTCATCCTATGTCCCCTCATAGCAAAGCTTTCTTTCAGTCGAAAGAGGCTTGTGCATTTATGCCACAGAGATATTTAAACGTCTCTATCATATCTCCTCTATCCCACCTTTTCTCTAACGTATACATATTAAGATCTTTAAGTCTGTCCTCATATGCTTTATAATGAAGACCACTAACCATTTTATTAGCCATCCTTTGCACAGATTCCATCCTATTTATATCCTTTTGGTCACCAGAATTGCACATAATACTTCAAATGAGGTCACACCAGAGACTTATACAGAGGCACTATCACCTCCTTTTTTTTCTCCTGTCCATTCCGCTCCCTATGCACCCACGCATCCTTCTGGCTTTCACTGTCACCTTTTTAACCTGTTTAGTCCCTTTAAGACCATCAGAAACAGTCCCGCCCAGGTCCAGCTCTTCTTTCATGGACAGAAGTACTTCACTCCCTACCACTGTACCGCTCCCTTGGATTTTTACAGCCCAAATGCATGACCTTGCATTTTTTAGCATTAAATCTCAGCTGCCAAATTCTTGACCATCCTTCAAGCTTAGCTAGATCCCTCCTCATGTTATCTATTCCTCTACCTCAGTTGGTAAAAGCTCTTCCACTGAAATGCTTCAGCTGCACATGATGCATTTTTCACTGATGTGATAAAGAGGCATTGAAGGTTTGTCATAGATACAATAAGGCCAATAAGAAGCTATCACCTACAACTTGTTTGTAGACTCTTATTTACAGGTACTTTAGCAGACAAACATTCCAAAGCTTATTAGAGATCTAGGCACATACATTAAAGGCATTCAAAGGGAGATTGGCTGAATCTACATATTGTAACTAGATTTTCACCTTCAGTGTACCCATACTTTAACAAAACACATTCTTTGTTTTATTTTGGAAGGGGGGCCAATAACTTCCCCTTTCTCTTCCACTTCCAGTTCAGTTCTGGGATCCTGGTGCCATGACCCTTAATTCGCAGCTATCTGGGGATTGTCCCCCTAGTTTAATAGACACTGTTTTCCTTCCTAACTCTAGTGTGGTCCTTGCAGTTATGGTACCAAGGCCCAGAGCCATGCGCCAGAACTCCTCCTGGAACCTTGCAAGTATGGGCTTTAAATCCAGTTACAAAGTATCACTCTTTTTCAATGATGATTCCTTACCCAGGAATATGGATATTGCTATCACATCATCCCCAGCTTCAGTTGATTCAAGATGCAGAAGCTTCAAGACTGGGAACTGAATCAGAGCCCCGGTGCTCGGGTGTGCAAAGTACTTTCACTGAACCACCAAGCTGGTCCAATAAACATACTTTATGCTGCATTAAAAAGAGGACTTCTTAAGAATGTAATTGAAAACTGCAGACATATATTTCATTTTCAAAAATATACATGCATAGCTATTGTAATGGCAGAGAAAAAAAAGTTAAAAATACCTGCTGACAGCCACATTAAAAATAAATGAAAAGGGTCAGTAAAGTTTCAAATAAGGAAATAAACATTTAAAATGAAAGACTGGCTAGTTTAAATAAAGTGTCAAATAAGGAAACATGCCAAATAAATAAATCTTTACTGATTCTGAAGGAATATGTGTGTGCATGCGTGTGTATGAATGTATGGGGAATCAGACTGCAGTTTCAATACAGTGTTGAAGGAATTAATGAACACAGCAGAGCTGATCCAGGAAGCAGCTGATCCTTGGCAAGCATGGAGAGCTCACAGGAGATAACAAAAAACATGAGGTAGATAAATAAATAATACAGATACTAATCAAACTTTAAAGACAATTGCTTGTAAAATTTGCTTTTATGTCTTAAAGGTCTGCTAGGGGCCAAAGAACAAGGAAAGTGTGCTGTGTAAGTTGGAATGAAGTTAGAAAGGAACAATTTCCAGATGGAACTATGTGTAAGAACACTTTTACAGAGAGGATAGCATTTACATGCAGGAACTTCAGTACCTGTGGTGGCAGAAAAGTCTGATGGGGTAAGACATGACAGAAAGAGTAAAAAAGCTTATTTCATGTGAGAATTAGGAGAAATTGAGAATTTATTATAGCAGAGAAGTGTGCATGAAGCTCGAATGAAAGCTGGAGAGAAAACTTAAATGTAAATGTGAGAACCTTTTCCTTGGGGTCTGGAATAAGGCTGAGGGAGCTCTGAAACTCATTCAGTTTTAAAACCAAGCTGACTGATAATTTGAATTGAATTTTCAGAGAGTGAGAACTTGAATTGTTTCTTGAACAGTGAGTTTAATTTGAGCACTGTTTTAAGAAAAGTTCAACAGTGTGTGAGACTTACTTACAAGAGCACTGGATCCCTTCAAGCAGTGAAGAAAGCAAGGCTGAAGGTATAATACTCCCAGTGTAGTGAGAGAAACCTTGAAAGTGAACTGTTTTAAAACAGAGCACTGCTCACAGGATTTATTTAATCCTGAACAGATTGAATTATTTCAGTGAGGAAGAGTGCATGTGAGAGAGAAAAGGAATGAATTTGTATTTAAAAAATGCCTTATTTAAAGAACTAAAGTTAATTGTCAATTGGTATAATTCTCCAGAACTGATAGAGAGTTTTAAAAGATTGGCTCTGGCACATAAAGAGAAAAGCTGGTTTTGGTACAGAGAGTTCTCTAGGATGGAAAGATAGGGAACAGGCTTATCTTTTATTTAACATAAGAACATGCCATACTGGGTCAGACTAAGGTCCATCAAGCTCAGTATCCTGTTTCCAACAGTGGTCAATCCAGGTCATAAGTACCTGGCAGGTACCCAAAGTCCACAACTTCCACAATGCTTATCCTGAGGTAAGCAGTGGATTTCCTGGGTCCTCTTTAATAATGGTTTATGGACCTTTCCTCCAGGAACTTGTCCAAACCTTGTTTAAACCTAGCTACATTGACAGCTTTTACTACATCCTCCAGAAATGAATTCCAGAGTTTGATTAGGCATTGAGTGAAAAAATATTTTCTCTTATTAGTCTTAAATTGTAGCTATATTGTGTATCCTCTAGTCTTTCTATGTTTTAATGGTGTAAACAACCGATCTATGTTAACACACAGAAGAGAGCTTTCTGGTTAAATTTAGAACCCAGCAGAGAGCTTGTAGTTTAAATTTCATAATAAGTTACAGCCTAGCAGCAGCAAAGAGCTATAATTTAAATAAGAATATAGATTAGCACAAAAGGCAAAACAGGGTCAGTACTCTTTGAAGAGCAAATAAAGTCTTCTAGAGACCTTTACAAAGAGGCCTTCTACCTAGGGGGCAAGAGACCTGTGAAATTTGTTCAATAGGTGTTAACACCAGGTGGCAGGACAAAAGGCCATTTTGAAAGACTCCTACCCAAGCAAGGACTGTTAATCATCCAGAAAGTTAGTCACAGCTTACCTCAGCAGCACAGGCATAAATAGCTCAACCAGAGCTCTGTGATCTTCAGTCTTGCAGGACTACAAAAGGGGACTGTAACTTCTGGAGAGAGATCTGCAATTGTGAGTATATACTTCTGGGAATTTTCTATAATGAATTCTTTGTATTAAAGCTAATTAATCTGTGAATCCACTAATTTTTGTTAAATCAGTCAGGGCCTAGTAGTAGCAGTTTAAGTTTAAATTTAAAACACAGAAGACAACTTTCTGGTTACATATCACACCCAGCAGAGAGCTTGTAGTTTAAAATTAATAGTCACTCAGGGCCTAGCATCAGCAAAGTACTTTTAGTTTACATTTAAAACACAGAAGAGAGCTTTCTGGTTAAATTTAGAACCCAGCAGAGAGCTTGTAGTTTAAATTTCATAATAAGTTAGAGCCTAGCAGCAGCAAAGAGCTATAATTTAAAATTTAAAATCAAATAAGAATATAGCTTACCTCAGCAGCACAGGACAAGGTACTGTGTAGCAGCCCTCTTTTAATAAGTGTTATTTCCCTCCAACCCTCCCCACACCCACCCACCCCTGGGATAATCTTAGCTTTATAGGTACTTACACATCTTAAAAGACAGGGGGACGCTCTCAGGTGCAGCTCGTTACCCAAATTAGTCATACACTAAGGACCTGAGATTAATTAAGCTTCAGGTGAACAAGGTATATTAAACGTATTAGGTCAGTTTTATTAGTATAAATATCCATAGCAACCCTTAGGAAGTAAAGAACTTAAAGATCTAAACAAAAACTTAAAACCAAAGATGCAGACAGCAGTCCAGCAGCGAGATGGGGGCTTTCCAGTCTTTTGCATTGAGTGTCACATGTATGATTTTCTCCCA
The DNA here is from genome assembly GCA_033557465.1 of Ichthyophis bannanicus. NCBI lineage: Eukaryota > Metazoa > Chordata > Amphibia > Gymnophiona > Ichthyophiidae > Ichthyophis > Ichthyophis bannanicus. Next base: position 785,528,202 of record CM066033.1, read on the forward strand.
GTTGGTGAGAGGTCTTACGTGTGCACTAAGTGCAAGGAGCTCTTTGCTCTCAGGGAACAAGTCCATTCTCTACAGGCTAGAGTAGCAGACTTGAAAAACATAAGAAAGACAGAGAGGTACATAGACGAGACCTACAGGGATATAGTCCTGACGTCCCACCTCCAGTCTGGCAGCATCCCTGTTGCCATGGAGGAGAGAGGTCACGTGACAGGAGAGCATCACCCTGGTGTGGCAGGAAGTGATCCTGTAACTAGGACCTGTCCTCCAGGTGATGTAAAACCCTCTCGCACCGAGGAAGTTTCTCCAGGGCCATGTGCCCATGAGGGAAGGGTTAGAACAGCCGTTATAGTTGGTGATTCGATCATTAGGCATGTAGATAGCTGGGTGGCTGGTGGACGTGAGGATCGCCTGGTAACATGCCTGCCTGTTGTGAAGGTAGCGGACCTCACGCGCCACCTAGATAAGGTCTTAGATAGTGCTGGGGAGGAGTCTGCTGTCTTGGTACATGTCGGTACCAATGACATAGGAAAATGTGGTAGGGAGGTTCTGGAGACTAAATTTAGGCTTTTAGGTAGGAAGTTGAAATCCAGAACTTCCAGAGTAGCGTTCTCCGAAATGCTTCCCATTCCACGTGCAGGACCCAAAAGGCAGGCAGAGCTCCGGAGTCTCAATGCGTGGATGAGACAATGGTGCAGAGATGAGGGTTTTGGATTTGTTAGGAACTGGGGAACATTCTGCGGAAAGGAGAGGCTCTTCTGAAGGGATGGGCTTCACCTTAACCGGGATGGAACCAGGCTGCTGGCATTAACCTTTAAAAAGGAGATAGAGCAGCTTTTAAACTAGACAATAGGGGAAAGCCGACAGTCGCCCAAGAGCGGATTGTTCGGAAGAATGTATCCTTGAAGGATACTACCAAAAGCAGAGAGGTTCCAAAAAAGAGTAAAGTAGCCCAAATGCCCTAGAGTATGGAGCAGACAGAGCTTAAAGATCCCAAATTACCCATGTCTACCAACAGCAAAACTAATATGAATAAAATACAGTCTCTAAAATGCTTGTATGCAAATGCTAGAAGTCTAAAAAATAAGATGGGAGAGTTAGAATATATATACTAAATGAGAGGTTAGATATGATTGGGATATCAGAGACATGGTGGAAGGAGGACAACCAGTGGGACACTGTGATACCTGGATACAAACTATATCATAATGATAGAGCTGATCAAATTGGTGGAGGGGTTGCACTCTATGTTAGAGAGGGAATTGAGTCAGAAAGGATTAAAGTTTTGCAGGAAACAAAATTTGCTGTAGAATCTCTATGGATTGAAATTCCATGTAAAAAGGGGAAGGTGATGGCAGTGGGGGTGTACTATCTACCGCCTGGCCAGAATGAACAAATGGATGATGAAATGCTCAAAGAAATCAAGGAAACTAACAAAACTTAGAGCGCAGTAATAATAATGGGTGATTTCAGTTACCCCAATATCAACTGGGTCAGTGTCAGGGCAGGTCTTGCTAGGGAGATAAAGTTCCTAGATGACATAAATGACTGCGTCTTGGAGCAGCTGGTTCATGAACCGACCAGAGGGGAAACTATTTGAACTTAGTCCTTAGAGGCATGTAGGATCTCGTTGTAAGAGATAAGGGTGTTGGAGCCACTTGGCAATAATGATCATAGCATGATCGCATTTGATTGAAGAAATGAAAGAAGGGTGGCAAGGGAGACTATGATAAAATGAGGAAAATAGTTAAGAAAAAACTAAAAGGAGCAGTTGCAAAGGTTAAAGACTTACATCAAGCTTGGGTGTTGTTGAAAAATACTATCTTGGAAGCACAGACCAGCTGTATTCCACGCTTTAAGAAAAGTGGAAGGAAAAACAAAAAACTGCCAGCATGGTTTAAAGGGGAGGTCTGAGAGGCTGTTGTTGCCAAAAAAGCATCTTTTAGGAAATGGAAAAAAGAGCCAAACGACGAAACCTGGAAACAGCACAAGCACTGGCAAGTCAAATGCAAGGCATTGATAAAGCAGGCAAAGGGTGAATTTGAGAAGAAGCTTGCTGCGGAAGCAAAAATGCGAAATAAAGATTTTTTCAAGTACATTCGTAGCAAAAAACCTGTGAGAGAGTCAGTTGGTCCATTAGATGATAGAGGAGTTAAAGGGGCACTAAGGGGCGACAAGGCGATAGCGGAGAGACTGAATGAATTCTTTGCTTCAGTCTTTACTGAGGAAGATGTAGGGATGTTACCCATGACTGAAGTGGTATTTAAGGTGTGGAAGAATTGAAGGAAATATCGATACATTGGGAAGATGTATTACAACTATTAGATAAATTGAAGAGTAGCAAATCACCTGGGCCGGATGGTATACATCCAAGGGTGTTGAAAGAACTGAAATATGAGATTGCAGACCTGCTATTAGTAATCTGTGAATTTTCATTAAAATCATCTGTAATACCTGAAGATTGGAGGATCGTTAATGTAACGCCAATTTTTAAAAAGGGTTCCAGGGGTGATCCGGGAAACTACAGACCGGTGAGCCTCACGTCAGTACCGGGAAAAATGGTAGAAACCATCATAAAGAATAAAATTACTCAGCATGTAGATAGTCATGGCCTAATGGGAGACAGCCAACATGGTTTTAGACAAGGAAGATCTTGTCTTACTAATCTATTATGTTTTTTTGAAAGTGTGAATAAACAGGTGGACAAAGGTGAGTCGGTTGATATAGTGTATCAATTTGGAAAAGAGACGGCTGAGGGGAGATATGATAGAAGTCTATAAATTAATGAACGGAGTGGAACGGGTAAACGTAGATCGATTGTTTACGTTATCAGAATATAGAAAGACTAGGGGACATGCAATGAAGCTACAGGGTAAACTATTTAAAACTAATAAAAGAAAATATTTCTTCACTCAACGTGTAATCAAACTCTGGAATTTGTTACCGGAGGATGTAGTAAAGGCTGTTAGTGTAGCTGGGTTTAAAAAAAGGTTTGGACAAGTTCCTGAAGGAAAGGTCCATAAACTATTATTAAGAAGGGACCTAGGATATCAATGCTTGACCCAGTACAAGCATTGTGGAACCTGTGTCTTTTGGGGAAACTGCTAGGTACGTATGACCTAGATTGGCCACTGTTGGAAACAGGATACTGGGCTTGATGGACCTTGGTCTGACCCAGTATGGCATATCTTATGTTCTTATGTTCTTATAACTGATGCCAATCCATTCATTAATTTATAGACTTCTATCATATCTCCCCTCAGCCTTCTCTTTTCCAAATTGAAGAGCCCTAACATTTTAAGCCTTTCTTCATAGGAGTATACTTCCATCCCCTTTACCATTTTGGTGGCTCTTCTCTGTACCTTTTCTAATTCTGCTATATCTTTTCTAAGATACGGTGACCAGAATTGTACACAATATTCAAGGTGCGGTCGAACCATGGAACAATACAGAGGCATTATAATATCCTTGGTTTTATTCTTCATTCCTTTCCTTATGATTCCAAGTATCCTATTTGCTTTCTTGGCCGCCGCTGCACACTGGGTGGAGGTTTTCAAAGTATTATCCATGGTGACACCTAAATCTTTTTCCTGAGTAGTTTTTAAGGTGGTACCTTGCACTGTGTAACCAAAGTTTGGATTGTTCTGTCCAGCACAGATCCCTGGGGTACTCCACTAAAATTGGCCATTTAGCCCTACTCTCTGCCTTCTATCTTTTAACCAGCTTCTGATCCAAATACTACACTGCTTCCAATCCCACCAAGAGTCATTTTCACCAAGAGTCTCTCATGAAGGACCTTGTCAAAGGCTTTCTGAAAATCAGATACACTATATCAACCGGCTCAACTTTGCCTACCTATTTATTCATACCTTCAAAAAAATATAACCGATTAGTAAGACAAGACTTTCCTTGACTAAATCCATGTTGGCTTTCTCCCATTAAACCATGACTATATACATGATCAGTATTTTATTCTTCATAATGGGTTCTACCATTTTGCCCTGTAATGATGTCAAACTCACAGGTCTGTAGTTTCCCGGATCATCCCTGGAACCCTTTTTAAATATTGGTGTTAAATTGGTCATTCTCCACTCTTCAGGTACTACAGTTGACTTTAATGATAGTTCAAAGATTACTAATAGTAGGTCTGTAATCTCATATTTCAGTTCTTTCAATACCCTTGGATGTATGCCATGCGGTCCAGGTGATTTGCTACTCTTCAGTTTATCAAATAGTTGTAATACATCTTCCCAGTTTAGCAATATTTCTTCCAATTCATCCAATACATCACCGTTATATACCATTTCAGGCATGGGTAAATTCCCTACATCTTCTTCAGTAAAGACCAAAGCAAAGAATTCATTCAGTCTCTCCGCTATGGCCTTGTCTTCACTTAGCGCCCCCTTTACTCCTCTATCATCCAAACGTCCAACTGACTGTCTCACAGATTTTTTGCTATGACTATACTTGAAAAAGTTTTTATTATGCATTTTTGCTTCCACGGCAAGCTTTTTTTTCAAATTCTGTCTTTGCCTGCCTTATCAATACCTTGCAGCTAACTTGACAATGCTTGCGTTTTTCCTATTTTCGTCATTTTGCTCCTTTTTCCATTTCCTGAAAGATGCTTTTTTGGCTGCAACAGCGTGGAATACATCTGTTCTGAGCTTCCAAGATAGTATTTTTAAACAATGCTCACGCTTTATGCACATTTTTAGCCTTTGCAGCTGCTCCTTTTAGTCTTTTGTTAAATATTTTCCTCATTTTCTCATAGTCTCCCTTTTGAAAGTTAAATGGGAGTGCTGTGAATTTCCTTGCCACCCTTCTTTCATTTCTTCAATCAAATGCGATCATGCTATGATCATTATTGCCAAGTGGCTCCAACACCCTTATCTTTTGCAACGAGATCCTACATGCCACTAAGGACTAAGTTCAAATAGTTTCCCCTCTTGTAAGTTTATGAACCTGCTGCTCCAAGAAGTAGTCATTTATTTCATCTAGAAACGTTATCTCCCTAGCATGTCGTGCTGTGACATTGACTCAGTCTATACTCAGGTAATTGAAATCACCCATTATTACTGTGTTGTAACATTTATTAGCTTCATTGATATCTTTCAGCATTTCATTATCCATTCTGGCCAGGTGGTCGGTAGTACACCCCCGCTGCAACTGCCTTCCCCTTTTTACATGGAATTTCTATTCATAGAGACTCTACAGTGTACTTTGTTTCCTGCAAAACTTTAATCCTATGTGACTCAATACAAGCGTTCTCCGAAATGCTTCCCGTTCCACGCGCAGGACCCAATAGGCAGGCAGAGCTCCGGAGTCTCAATGCGTGGATGAGACAATGGTGCAGAGATGAGGGGTTCGGATTTGTTAGGAACTGGGGAACATTCTGGGGAAAGGAGGGGCTCTTCCGAAGGGATGGGCTTCACCTTAACCGGGATGGAACCAGGCTGCTGGCATTAACCTTTAAAAAGGAGATAGAGCAGCTTTTAAACTAGATAATAGGGGAAAGCCGACAGTCGCCCAAGAGCGCATGGTTCGGAAGAATGTATCCTTGAAGGATACTACAAAAAGCAGAGAGGTTCCAAAAAAGAGTAAAGTAGCCCAAATGCCCTCGAGTATGGAGCAGACAGAACTTAAAGATCCCAAATTACCCATGTCTACCAATAGCCAAATTAATATGAATAAAATACAGTCTCTAAAATGCTTGTATGCAAATGCTAGAAGTCTACAAAACAAGATGGGAGAGTTAGAATATATAGCACTAAACGAGAGGTTAGATATGATTGGAATATCAGAGACATGGTGGAAGGAGGACAACCAGTGGGACACTGTGATACCTGGGTACAAACTATATCGAAATGATAGAGCTGATCAAATTGGTGGAGGGGTTGCGCTCTATGTTAGAGAGGGCATTGAGTCAGAAAGGATTAAAGTTTTGCAAGAAACAAAATTTGCTGTAGAATCTCTATGGATTGAAATTCCATGTAAAAAGGGGAAGGCGATGGCAGTGGGGGTGTACTATCGTCCGCCTGGCCAGAATGAACAAATGGATGATGAAATGCTCAAAGAAATCAAGGAAGCTAGCAAACGTTACAGTGCAGTAATAATAATGGGTGATTTCAATTACCCCGGCATCGACTGGGTCAGTGTCACAACAGGACATGCTAGGGAGATAAAGTTCCTAGATGAAATAAATGACTGCTTCTTGGAGCAGCTGGTTCATGAACCGACCAGAGGGGAAGCAATATTAGACCTAGTCCTTAGTGGAACACCAGATGTAGTGCAAGAGATAAGGGTGTTGGGGCCACTTGGCAATAGTGATCATAGCATGATCGCCTTTGATTTAATTAGTGGAGGAGGGATAGTAAGGAAATCCACAGTACTACCCTTTAACTTTCGAAAGGGAGACTATGATAGAATGAGGAAAACAGTTAAGAAAAAACTAAAAGGAGCAGTTGCAAAGGTTAAAGACGTACATCAAGCTTGGGTGTTGTTGAAAAATACTATCATGGAAGCCCAGACCAGCTGTATTCCACGCTTTAAGAAAAGTGGAAGGAAGTCCAAAAAATTGCCAGCATGGTTTAAAGCTGAGGTCAGAGAGGCTGTTGTTGCCAAAAAAGCATCTTTCAAGAAATGGAAAAAAGAGCCAAATGATGAAACCTGGAAACAGCACAAGCACTGGCAAGTCAAATGCAAGGCATTGATAAGGCAGGCAAAGAGAGAATTTGAGAAGAAGCTTGCTGCGGAAGCAAAAACGCGAAATAAAGACCTTTTCAAGTACATTCGTAGCAAAAAACCCGTGAGAGAGTCAGTTGGTCCATTAGATGATAAAGGGGTTAAAGGAGCACTAAGAGGCGACAAGGCGATAGCGGAGAGACTGAATGAATTCTTTGCTTTGGTCTTTACTGAGGAAGATGTAGGGATGTTACCCACGACTGAAGTGGTATTTAAAGGTGTGGAAGAATTGAAGGAAATATCGATACATCGGGAAGATGTCTTACAACTATTAGATAAACTGAAGAGTAGCAAATCACCTGGGCCGGATGGTATACATCCAAGGGTGTTGAAAGAACTGAAATTTGAGATTGCAGACCTGCTATCAGTAATCTGTGAACTATCATTAAAATCATCTCTAATACCTGAGGATTGGAGGATCGCCAATGTAACACCAATTTTTAAAAAGGGTTCGAGGGGTGATCCGGGAAACTACAGACCGGTGAGCCTGACATCAGTACCGGGAAAAATGGTAGAAACCATCATAAAGAATAAAATTACTCAGCATATAGATAGTCATGACCTAATGGGAGACAGCCAACATGGCTTTAGACAAGGAAGATCTTGTCTTACTAATCTGTTATGTTTTTTGAAGGAGTGAATAAACAGGTGGACAAAGGTGAGTCGGTTGATATTGTGTATCTGGACTTTCAGAAAGCCTTTGACAAGGTCCCTCATGAGAGACTTTTGGCAAAACTAAAGAGTCATGGGATAGGAGGCAGTGTACTACTGTGGATCAGGAACTGGTTAAAAGATAGAAAGCAGAGGGTAGGGCTAAATGGCCAATTTTCCCAATGGAGAAAGGTGAATAGTGGTGTACCCCAGGGATCTGTGCTGGGTCCGCTGCTTTTTGACATATTCATAAATGACCTGGAAAGTGGAATAACGAGTGAGGTTATCAAATTTGCTGATGACACAAAACTATTTAAAGTTGTTAAAACCCAGGAGGATTGTGGAAAATTGCAAGAGGATCTTGATAAATTGGAAGACTGGGCATCAATATGGCAGATGAAATTTAATGTGGAGAAGTGCAAGGTTATGCACCTAGGGAAGAACAACCCAAACTATGGTTACACGATGCAAGGTTCCACATTAGGAACCACCACCCAAGAAAAAGATTTAGGCGTCCTTGTGGATACCATGTTAAAACCCTCGGCCCAGTGTGCAGCGGCGGCCAAGAGAGCAAATAGAATGCTAGGTATGATAAGGAAAGGAATGGAAAATAAAACAAAAGATATTATAATGCCTCTATATCGTTCCATGGTGAGATCGCACCTTGAATATTGTGTGCAATTCTGGTCGCCATATCTTAAAAAGGATATAGCAATTTTAGAAAAGGTTCAGAGAAGAGCCACCAAAATGGTAAAGGGGATGGAAGGCTACTCCTATGAAGAAAGGCTAAAAAGGTTGGGGCTCTTTAACCTGGAAAAGAGACGGCTGAGGGGAGATATGATAGAAGTCTATAAATTAATGAACGGAGTGGAACGGGTAAACGTAGATCGATTGTTTACCTTATCAGAATATAGAAAGACTAGGGGACATGCAATGAAGCTACAGGGTAAACTATTTAAGACTAATAAAAGAAAATATTTTTTCACTCAACGTGTAATCAAACTCTGGAATTTGTTACCGGAGGATGTAGTAAAGGCTGTTAGTGTAGCTGGGTTTAAAAAAGGTTTGGACAAGTTCCTGGAGGAAAGGTCCATAAACCATTATTAAGAAGGGACCCAGGATATCAATGCTTGAACCAATACAAGCATTGTGGAACCTGTGTCCCTTGGGGAAACTGCTAGGTACGTATGACCTAGATTGGCCACTGTTGGAAACAGAATACTGGGCTTGATGGACCTTGGTCTGACCCAGTATGGCATATCTTATGTTCTTATGTTCTTATAATACACTCTCTAACATAGAGTGCAACCCCTCTACCAATTTGATCTACTCTATCATTGCGATATAGTTTGTACCCAGGTATCACAGTGTCGCATTGGTTGTCCTCCTTCCACCAGGTCCCTGAGATACCAATCATATCTAACCTCTCATTTAAAGCTATATATTTTAACTCTCCCATATTATTTTTTAGACTTCTAGCATTTGCATACAGGCATTTTAGAGGTTGTATTTCAATCATATTTATTTGGTTATCAGTTGATAGGGGTAATTTGGAATCTTTCAACTCTGTACTAAAGGGCATCTGGGTAACCTTTATCTTTATTGGAATCTCTCTGTTTGGATGTCCTAACTTTCCTGTTTTGTTAGTATCCTTCAAGGATACATTCTTCCGAACCATGCGCTCTTGGGTGACTGTCAGCTTTCCCCTGTTATCTAGTTTAAAAGCAGCTCTATCTCCTTTTTAAATGTTAATGCCAGCAGCCTGGCTCCATCACTGTTAAGGTGGAGTCCATCCCTTTGGAAGAGCCCTTCCCTTCCCCAGAAAGTTGCCGAGGTCCTAAAAAATCCAAAACCTTCTTCTTTGCACCATCGTCTCATCCACGCATCGAGACTCTGGAGCTTCACCTGCCTTTTGGGCCCTGCGTGTGGCAAGGGAAGTATTTCAGAGAATGCTACCCTGGAAGTTCTGAATTTAAACTTTCTACCTAAAAGCCTAAATTTGGCTTCCAGAACCTCCCTCCCACATGTTCCTATGTCACTGGTACCAACATGTACCAAGACAGCAGACACCTCCCCAGTGCTATCTAAAACCTTGTCTATGTGGCATGTGAGGTCTGCTACCTTTGCACCATGCAGGTATATTATCAGGTGACCTCTCATCCACCAGCCACCCAGCTATCTACATGCCTAATGATTGAATCACCCCCTATAATAGCCATCCTAACCTTTCCTTCATGGGCGCATGGCCCTGGAAAAACCTCCTCGGTGCATGAGAGTGTTACATCTACTGGTGGACAGGTCCTAGCTACAGGATCACTTCCTGCCTCACCAAAGTGAGGCTCTCCTTTCCCGAGACCTCTCTCCTCCATGGCAGCTGAGAGGCTGCCAGACTGGAGGTGGGACTTCAATAACACGTCCCTGCAGGTCTCATCTATGTACCTCTCTGACTTCCTTATATCTTCCAAGTCTGCTACTCTAGCCTCCAGAGATCACACTCGTTTTCTGAGGGCAAAGAGCTCCTTGAACCTAATGCACATGTAAGACCTCTCATGAACTGGGAGAAAATCTTACATGTGACATTTAATACAAAAGACTGGATAACCCCCATCTCACTGCTGGACCACTGCCTGCATCTTAGTTTTAAAGTTTTGTTTAGTTATTTGAGTTGTTTTTAGTTGCTAGGGATACTTGTACTAATACACCTATACCAAATAAGTTTAAGGACTTTGTTCCCCTCAAGATTAATTACTTTCAGGGCCTTAACTCATCTATTCCTGGTGAGGATAATCAGCTGGACCTAGAAGGGAATTTGACTACCACTCTCCCTTTAATAGGTGTAAGACCCTATAAAGCTAGGATTATGCCTAGGGTGGGTGGGAGTCAGGGTAGGAGGGACGGAACTAACACTTAGTAAAGGCTGGCTTGCTACACAGGTCCCAGACCTCTGCTTTTAAGGTTATCTGTGACCAATTTCCTGGGTGATTCACACAGCCCTTGCTTTGATTGAGGGAGTCTTTCAAAATGTTCCTTTGATCTGTCACTTGGATTTAACACCCATTTAAAACAATTTTACAGGTCTCTTGCCCCCTATCTAGAAGGCCTCCTTGTAAAGGTCTTTAGAATACTGACCCTGTTTTTCCTTTTATGCTGTTTTACTCTGATTTGATTTGAATTAAAGCTCTTTACTGATACTTGGTTCTGACTGAGTATAGAATTTAGACTAGAAGCTCTCTGCTGGGTTTTAAATTTAACCAAAAAGCTCTATGCTGGGTTTTAATTTTAAACTGAAAGCTCTCTGCTGGGATCTGATTAAAACTGAAATTCCTCTGCTGGGTTTTATATTTAAAGTGAAAGTTCTCTGCTGGGTTCTGATTTTAAACTGAAAGCTCTCTGTTGGGTCTTAAACTTAAACTGAAAGCTATCTGCTGAGTTTTTAATGTAAACTAAAAGCTCTTGGCTAATACTAGACCCTGACTGAGTATTAAATTTAAACTAGAAGTTCTCTGCTGGGTTTTAAACTTAATTGAAAGTTCTCTGCTGAGTTTTAAATTTAAACTGAAAGCTCTCTGCTGGCATCTGAATTTAAACTGAAAGCTCTTTACTTGGTTTTAAACTTAAATTGAAAGCTACCTGCTGAGTTTTTAATTTAAACTAAAGGCTCTATGCTGATACTAGGCCCTGCCTGATTTAACAAGTACACTGAATTCTAATTTATACAGTTTAATCAGCTTTAATCTAAAGAATTCATTTTTCCTCAAGATTTAGAAAAATTCCCAGAAGTAAATACTTACAATTGCATAGCTCTCTCCAGATCTCTCTCCAGAAGTAGCAGTCCCTTTTCTTAGTCCTTCAAGGCTACTTGTTGGGGAATTTCAAGCCACACCAGTAAGAGAAACAGAAAACATAGAAAAGGACTGGAACACTTTTCTAGATTGAACATATAGTTAGGGAGGTAGTTTCTTTTATTGATTTTTAAAGATAGGTAGTAGATATTCTGACTACAGCTGGACATCGCTGGAGCAGAGGGGATCCTAAGGCGCCCAACGTCTAAGAAAGCTGCAAGACCTGGAAAGAAGATTTGAGATAGGTGACTGATACATCACAGTGACTACTTTATTGGCAAAACATTAGTGTACTAGTTGAAATTTTTTTTTAAACCAAGGTGTCTTTACCTGAATGATAATATTCATTCACCTGCAAAGTTACAGAAAAAAGACAGTGTTATAACTGAACTTTTCTTCTACTAAAGAATAAAGAAATCTCAAGCTTTAAGCTGGTTGGCTAATACTTGCCTGTTTTTGAAAGAGACAATGTTGTACCACTATTAAATAGAAGCATTTAAAAATTTGTTCACAGAAAATACTTGACTACATTTATAAAGATTGTTATTGTTCATTTTAAAAAACTGAATTTTCACTATCTTTTCAAATTAAAGTAGAATAATTTCAAAAGTAAAATTGTTCAAGTAGTTCCTTGTGAGAGAGTTATCACCCTTTCATTCTCACCCTTTTGGAAAGTCCTTAGTTGAATTTAAGGTTCAAGAAGCTGTAAAGTGTATTACAGAAAAAAATAAAACATATTTTCTCTGTAACCTGGGAGTTTCCATTGGGGGCTTACCTGAGGTAACAGCCACCCATGACACTCCTAACATCAAGGTAAATTAGGGTGACGCCCCCATGGAGCCCCCGATTTACACTAACATGAGTGTTTTGCCCCTTCATTTGAAATAACTTAAAGTAAGATCATACTTTCTAACCACATAAGAAACCACTCTTCGAACACAAACTATTCAATGACAAAAAGCAAATAAAACATTAGGAGTTATTTGGAAAGGAATGGAGAATAAAACAGAGAATACTATAATGCCGCTATATCAGTCCATTGTACGACCATACCTTGAATACTGGGTACAGCTCTGATCCTCTATTTTAAAAAAGATATAGCAGAATTAGAAATGATACAGACATAACCAAAATCAGCAGTCTGAGGGCTACTGTGCATGTTAATGTGATAAAGGGCATGAAACAACTCCTCGGAAGAAGGGCTCTTTAGCTTGAAAAAGAGACTGCTGAGAGAAGATATTATAGAGATCTGCTGTTATTGTTAAATGCCAACTTATGGTGACCCTGTGGATAGTTGTCCTAAACTGTGTTCAATCTTCAGTCAGGGAGAGTGGCATCCATAGCTGTTGTTATTGTATAAAATCATAAAAGGGGTGGATCAGGGGAATGAGGAATAATTGTTTACTCTTTGAAATAGAATTAAGGCTAGGGAACACTCCATGAATTTAATAGATAGCACATTTAAAACAAATTAGAAAAAGATTTTTTCACTCAACATACAGTTAAGCTGAGAAATTTGCCTTTTGAGGATGTAGTCAAGACAGTAAACATAGCTGGATTTAAAAATGGCTTACCACACAAAGGAGAATCAATCCTCACAGAAAATAAGAGGGGAATGGAAAAGAGAGAGCAAGAAATAAGCAATAAATAAATAACAGATAATTTTATATAACTTTATGCAAAAACGAATTTTAGATCGGATGTTGTAAAATAGATGCAGGGCTGCATGTGGATGTCTCCCCACATCCAGAGAGAGCAGTGATTTTAAAAAGTTCCAAGTGGGGGAGTCACATGATGTGCTGAGAGGGAGCGGATGTGTTTCAACTCTCTCTCCGGGTTCTCTCCACCTCCAAACCCTCCCCCAAACCTGAGAAAAATATTTTGAAGCTTTGAGTGAAAGCAGTGGGAGAGATACTGGTAAGCCGAGGACAAGCTAGATCTGTGCTAGGTCCTGGAGAAGATGAAATCTGCTCGGCGCGATAAGGAGAAGTCAATAGGTCTCCCATCTAAAATGGCATCTTCACCAGAATCAGCAGGCCAGCCCGCCCTCATAGAGAAGGTGACCCAGGCAGTGGTGGGAGCCTTATCGCAAAAATTCAAGGTACTCACAGGCAAAATGGACACCATGACAAAAGCCGTGAAGACCTTTTCAGGCTGCATGCAGGAGATGGAACAACGGATTTCCCAGACGGAGGATACAGCAATGACGGCAGGACAGGAACAGCATCGCTTCCAGGAACTGGTCGAAGCACATGAAGCAAAACTCGGCAACCCTGAGAACCGCAGCTAGCGAAACAACTTGTGGTTCGTCAGGGTGCCGGAGTTGGTGAAAGATGGAGAACTTCGTGGATACCTAGAGGCATTCTCCAAAGCTTCCTGGAGCTGAGAGCTGAACTACTCCCTCTGCAATTGGAAAGAGCACATAGGCTAGGACTATTCGCACAACAGATAACCAACCACGCATTGTTTTGGCACGAAAAGTCTGCTAGGGGAGCCCACTGTTCCATCTTATGATACATTTGCAAGATGGACAGATGATCTTGGTCCCCTGTTTCGAAAAATTCAAGCACACGAGCAGAGGCCTCTACTGTTAGGTTTTCTTTTGGAAGAGATTGAATATAATGTTTTAGTTGATAATAGGCAAAGTTATGTTGCTGTTGTTAAGTGCCGTCAAGTCCGTGTCAACTTATGGCGACCCTCTGGATAGTTGTCCTAAATTGTGTTCGGTCTTCAGTCAGGCGGCTCATTGTTGACAGACTGGCACCCGTCGCTGCTGTTATTGTATCAATCCATCTCATTGCTGGCCTTTCTTTTTTGCATTGATCTACTACCTTGCCAAGCATAATGTCTTTCTCTAATGATCTCTCTCTTTGTATGATGTGTCCAAAGTATGAAAATCAAAGGCTTGTCATCTGAGCTTCTAAAGAAAGCTTAGGTTTGATCTCCTCTAGTACTGACTGGTTTGTTCTTCAGGCAGTCCATGGTATACACAGTATTTGTTGCCAGCACCAAAATTCAAAGTCATCAATTTTCTTCCTTTCTATCTTTTCCACTGTCCAACTTTCATATCCATATGACGTTATTGAAAATGCCATGTATGGAGAGAGACATCTCTGCTCTTGAGAATCTTGTCTAGGTCCTTCATAGCCATTCTGCAAGAGCAATGCATCATCTGATTTCTTGACTGCTTGTTGCTTCTTTATTGATAGTTGATCCAAGTAGGTTAAAGTTGTCAACTATTTTCAATTTCTTCTCCATCAACGATGAACTTATTGATTTTGCCAGTTGTCATGATCTTTGTCTTCTTTACATTAAGGTGCAGGCCCATTTTAAGATTATGTTCCTTAATCTTGAGAACACAATGTTTCAGATCATCTTCACTTTCAGCCAGTTATGTGGTATCATCAGCATAGCAAAGGTTGTTGATGAGTCTTCCACCAATCTTCACACATCTGTTGTCTTCATGTAGTCCTACTTCTCTGATGATTTGTTCTGCATATAAATTAAACAGGTAGGGGGGAAAGTATGCAGCCCTGTCATATACCATTGCTGATTTTAAACCATTCTGTTTCTCCTTGTTCCGTTCAAACTGTTGCTTCTTGATCAATGTAAAGGTTGTCGAAGAGAATGATCAGCTGTTCTGGTATACCCATGCTTCTCAATGTGGCCCAGAGTTTCTCATGGTTTACAGTCAAAAGACTTGCTGTAGTCAATAAAGCACAAATAGATATCCTTTTGGTATTCTTTTGTCTTTTCAAGGATCCATCTCTCATCCGTGATGATGTCTCTCGTTCTTCGCCCTTTCTTGAACCCTACTTGGACCTCAGGTAGTTCTCGTTCCAGGTATGGTTGTAGTCTCTGCTGAATAATCTTCAGTAGAATCTTGCTGGCATGTGGGTTCAGAGCGATTGTGCAATAATTTCCACTGTCAGTTGGATCACTTTTCTTTAGTATTGGTATAAACACAGATCTTTTCCAGTCAGTTGGCCTTGATGTTGTCTTCTAAATTTCCTGACAGAGCCGGTGAATGTCTGGGATTCCCAGTCCCTCCCTATACCACTGGCACCTCAGATGTACTAGCGAGATTTGCGCCAGCCCATGGCACCAAAGAAATCTATGTAAGTCTCTTTCATGTAAGACAACATCTCTATGTAACAGGTGAATTGATAGAATCTGCAACATATAGAGCTGTTTCAGGAACAGAATCATGTGGTAGGCTGCTACTCGGCCCAGGAGTGACATAGGGAGGGACAACCACTTGTGCAACTTTGTCTGCATCTGGGTCATCACCCTCACCCAGTTTGCCTGGTAAGGTTGCTGGGGGTAGGCAGTTAGTCATATCCCCAGATATGTGAAACTCCGGTCGGCCCACCGAAGCAGGAAACCAGGGCCCCACCGCTCTTTCAACCGTCCTGAAACATCCAAAGTTTCTCTTTTCTTTGTTGAGCAGAAATCCGGCTATTTTGACTGTACTGGTTAAATCTGTCTAGCAAACAGAGTAGCGCCGACTGCGGGTGAGAAATATGGACTAATAATCATTGGCAAATGCCACTATCTTAAATTCCAAATTACCTATACAGATCCTGGGCAACACCCGACAATTTTCCAGTGTGCAAATGAAGGGGTCTAGGGATAGCAAGAACAATAGTGGTGATAGGGGGCTCACCTCTAACAGCTGCCAAAGTGAAGCACATCTTTTTCGTTCACTTCGGCAGATGTACTGAAGTTTAGAATGCTGCTGTGCTGAGCGTCGGGAAACAGGAAGTCCCCTTTGAGCTCAGTGCGGTAGCATTCTAAACTTCAGTACAGCTGCAAAGTGAAGTTAAAAGATGTGCTTCACTTCGGCAGCTGATAGAGCTGAACTGGGTCCTCTCCGGCTCCCTCTAAAGCATTTTAGATAGCCTAGGGGCTCTTCGGGAGGTGAGGGGGGGGGCTTGAACTGGAAATGGGCTGTAGGGGGGAGCTAGGACTGGAAATGGGCTGAATGGAGGAGGGGCTTGAACTGGAAATAGCTGATGGGGAGGGGGCTTGAACTTGAAATGGGCTGAGTGGGTGGGGCTTGGACTGGAAATTGTGGGGGGGCTAGTACTGGAAATGGGCTGTGGAAGGGGGGCTTGAACTGGAAATAGCTGATGGGGAGGGGGCTTGGACTGGAAATGGGCTATGGGAGGATCTAGGACTGGAAACGGACTGTGGAAGGGGAACTTGAACTGAAAATAGCCAGGGGTGGCTCTATAATGAGGCCGAGTGAGGCAGTAGCCTCAGGCAGCAACTTTTTGGGGGTGGCAAAAATTGCCCCCAAAAAGACCACCCTAATTCAGCCTTCAAAATAAAGGAAAAAAACCTGCTGCAGCGGCGGCAGCAGCAGAATGAAGTGCCCCGCGGCCGCGGCCCCCCCGCCAGAGCCCTGACAGCATTTCCCTCTGCGCGCCGGCTCAGCTTTGCAGAGCCACATGAAGGGAGAGTGTTTCCTTTTCCTATGGCTCTTTTAAAGTTCAGCCCTCCAGTGCTTATGGGGGGGAGCAAGGACTGGAAATGGGCTGAGTGGAGGGGGACTTGAACTGGAAATGGGCTGAGTGGAGGGGGCTTGGACTGGAAATTGTGGGGGGGGGAGTTAGGACTGTAAATGGGCTGAGTGGAGGGGGGCTTGGACTGGAAATAGCTGATGGGGAGGGGGTCTTAGACTGGAAATGGGATGAGTGGGGGGCTTGGACTGGGAATGGGCTGAATGGGAGGGAGCTAGGAATGGAAATGGGCTGAGTAGAGGGGGTTTGGACTGGAAATAGCTGATGGGGAGGGGAGTATGGACTGGAAATGGGCTGAGTGGGGAGGCCTGGACTGGAAATTGAGGGGGGAGAAGCTAGGACTGGAAATGGGCTGAGTGGAGAGGGGCTTGGACTGGAAATAGATGATGGGGAGGGGGGCTTGGACTGGAAATGGGCTGAGAGGGGGGAACTAGGACTGGATATGGGCTGATGGAGGGGCGAGGATAGGACTGGAAATGGGCTGAGTGGGGAGGGGCTTGGACTGGAAATAGCTGATGGGGAGGGGACCTTGGATTGGAAATGGGCTGAGTGGGGGGTTTGGACTGGAAATGGGCTGAGTGGGGAACTAGGACAGGAAATGGGCTGAGTGGAGGGGGCTTGGACTGGAAATAGCTGATGGGAAGGGGAGTATGGACTGGAAATTGGCTGAGTAGGGAGGCTTCAACTGGAAATGGGGGGAGCTAGGATTGGAGATGGGCTGAGTGGGGAGGAGCTTGGACTGAAAATAGCTGATGGGGAGGGGGGCTTGGACTGGAAATGGGCTGAGAGGGGAGCTAGGACTGGATATAAGAACATAAGAACATAAGATATGCCATACTGGGTCAGACCAAGGTCAATCAAGCCCAGTATTCTGTTTCCAACAGTGGCCAATCTAGGTCATATGTACCTAGCAGTTTCCCCAAGGGACACAGGTTCCACAATGCTTGTATTGGTTCAAGCATTGATATCCTGGGTCCTTTCTTAATAATGGTTTATGGACCTTTCCTCCAGGAACTTGTCCAAACCTTTTTTAAACCCAGCTACACTAACAGCCTTTACTACATCCTCCGGTAACAAATTCCAGAGTTTGATTACACGTTGAGTGAAAAAGTATTTTCTTTTATTAGTCTTAAATAGTTTACCCTGTAGCTTCATTGCATGTCCCCTAGTCTTTCTATATTCTGATAACGTAAACAATTGATTTACGTTTACCCGTTCCACTCCGTTTATTAATTTATAGACTTCTATCATATCTCCCCTCAGCCGTCTCTTTTCCAGGTTAAAGAGCCCTAACCTTTTTAGCCTTTCTTCATAGGAGTATCCTTCCATCTCCTTCACCATTTTGGTGGCTCTTCTCTGAACCTTTTCTAAAATCGCTATATCCTTTTTAAGATACGGCGACCAGAATTGCACACAGTATTCAAGGTGCGGTCTCACCATGGAACGATATAGAGGCATTATAATATCTTTTGTTTTATTTTCCATTCCTTTCCTTATCATACCTAGCATTCTATTTGCTCTCTTGGCCGCCGCTGCACACTGGGCCGAGGGTTTTAACATGGTATCCACAACGACGCCTAAATCTTTTTCCTGGGTGGTGGTTCCTAATGTGGAACCTTGCATCGTGTAACCATAGTTTGGGTTGTTCTTCCCTAGGTGCATAACCTTGCACATTAAATTTCATCTGCCATTTTGATGCCCAGTCTTCCAATTTATCAAGATCCTCTTGCAATTTTCCACAATCCTCTTGGGTTTTAACAACTTTAAATAGTTTTGTGTCATCTGCAAATTTGATAACCTCACTCGTTATTCCACTTTCCAGGTCATTTATGAATATGTCAAAAAGCAGCGGACCCAGCACAGATCCCTGGGGTATACCACTATTCACCTTTCTCCATTGGGAAAATTGGCCATTTAGCCCTACCCTCTGCTTTCTATCTTTTAACCAGTTCCTGATCCTAATAGTACACTGCCTCCTATCCCATGACTCTTTAGTTTTGCCAAACGTCTCTGATGAGGGACCTTGACAAAGGCTTTCTGAAAGTCCAGATACACAATATCAACCGACTCACCTTTGTCCACCTGTTTATTCACTCCTTCAAAAAAACATAACAGATTAGGAAGACAAGATCTTCCTTGTCTAAAGCCATGTTGGCTGTCTCCCATTAGGTCATGAATATCTACATGCTGAGTAATTTTATTCTTTATGATGATTTCTACCATTTTTCCCGGTACTGATGTCAGGCTCACCAGTCTGTTGTTTCCCGGATCACCCCTGGAACCCTTTTTAAAAATTGGTGTTACATTGGCGATCCTCCAATCTTCAGGTATTACAGATGATTTTAATGATAGTTCACAGATTACTAATAGCAGGTCTGCAATCTCATATTTCAGTTCTTTCAACACCCTTGGATGTATACCATCCGGCCCAGGTGATTTGCTACTCTTCAGCTTATCTAATAGTTGTAATACATCTTCCCGATGTATCGATATTTCCTTCAATTCTTCCGCACCTTTAAATACCACTTCAGTCATGGGTAACATCCCTACATCTTCCTCAGTAAAGACCGAAGCAAAGAATTCATTCAGTCTCTCCGCTATCGCCTTGTCGCCTCTTAGTGCTCCTTTAACCCCTTTATCGTCTAATGGACCAACTGACTCTCTCACAGGTTTTTTGCTACGAATGTACTTGAAAAGGTCTTTACCTCGCGTTTCTGCTTCCGCAGCAAGCTTCTTCTCAAATTCTCCCTTTGCCTGCCTTATCAATGCCTTGCATTTGACTTGCCAGTGCTTGTGCTGTTTCCAGGTTTCGTCGTTTGGCTCTTTTTTCCATTTCCTGAAAGATGCTTTTTTGGCAACAACAGCCTCTCTGACCTCACCTTTAAACCATGCTGGCAGTTTTTTGGACTTCCTTCCACTTTTCTTAAAGCGTGGAATACAGCTGGTCTGGGCTTCCAAGATAGTATTTTTCAACAACAGCCAAGCCTGATGTACCTCTTTAACCTTTGCAACTGCTCCTTTTAGTTTTTTCTTAACTGTTTTCCTCATTTTATCATAGTCTCCCTTTCGAAAGTTAAAAGGTAGTACTGTGGATTTCCGTACTATCCCTCCTCCACTAATTAAATCAAAGGCGATCATGCTATGATCACTTTTGCCAAGTGGCCACAACAACCTTATCTCTTGCACTAGATCTGGTGTTCCACTAAGGACTAGGTCTAATATGGCTTCCCCTCTGGTCGGTTCATGAACCAGCTGCTCCAAGAAGCAGTCATTTATTTCATCTAGGAACTTTATCTCCCTAGCATGTCCTGACGTGACACTGACGCAGTCGATACCAGGGTAGTTGAAATCACCCATTATTATTACTGTGCTATAACTTTTGTTAGCTTCCTTGATTTCTTTGAGCATTTCATTATCCATTTGGTCATTCTGGCCAGGCGCGCGATAGTACACCCCCACTGCCATTGCCTTCCCCCTTTTACATCAAATTTCAATCCATATAGATTCTACAGCAGATTTTGTTTCCTGCAAAACTTTAATCCTTTCTGACTCAATGCCCTCTCTAACATAGAGAGCAACCCCTCCACCAATTTGATCAGCTCTATCATTACGATATAGTTTGTACCCAGGTATCACAGTGTCCCACTGGTTGTCGTCCTTCCACCATGTCTCTGATATTCCAATCATATCTAACCTTTCATTTAATGCTATATATTCTAACTCTCCCATCTTAATTTTTAGACTTCTAGCATTTGCATGCAAGCATTTTAGAGAATGTATTTTATTCATATTAATTTGGCTATTGTTAGACATGGGTAATTTGGGATCTTTAAGCTCTGTCTGCTCCATACTTGAGGGCATTTGGGCTACTTTACTCTTTTGTGGAACCTCTCTGCTTTTGGTAGTATCCTTCAAAGATACATTCTTCCGAACCATCCGCTCTTGGGCGACTGTCGGCTTTCCCCTGTTATCTAGTTTAAAAGGTTAATGCCAGCAGCCTGGTTCCATCCCGCTTAAGGTGAAGCCCATCCCTTCGGAAGAGCCCCTCCTTTTCCCAGAATGTTCCCCAGTTCCTAACAAATCCAAAACCCTCATCTCTGCACCATTGTCTCATCCACGCATTGAGACTCCGGAGCTCTGCCTGCCTTTTGGGTCCTGCGCGTGGAACAGGAAGCATTTCGGAGAACACTACCCTGGAAGTTCTGGATTTCAACTTCCTACCTAAAAGCCTAAATTTAACCTCCAGAACCTCCCTACCACATTTTCCTATGTCATTGCTACCGACATGTACCAAGACAGCAGACTCCTCCCCAGCACTATCTAAGACCTTATCTAGGTGGCGCGTGAGGTCCGCTACCTTCACACCAGGCAGGCATGTTACCAGGCGATCCTCACGTCCACCAGCCACCCAGCTATCTACATGCCTAATGATCGAATCACCAACTATAACGGCTGTCCTAACCCTTCCCTCATGGGCACATGGCCCTGGAGAAACTTCCTCGGTGCGAGAGGGTTTTACATCACCTGGAGGACAGGTCCTAGTTACAGGATCACTTCCTGCCACACCAGGGTGATGCTCTCCTGTCACGTGACCTCTCTCCTCCATGGCAACAGGGATGCTGCCAGACTGGAGGTGGGACTTCAGGACTATATCCCTGTAGGTCTCGTCTATGTACCTCTCTGTCTGTCTTATGCTTTCCAAGTCTGCTACTTTAGCCTCTAGAGAACGGACTCATTCCCTGAGAACAAAGAGCTCCTTGCACCTAGTGCACACGTAAGACCTTTCACCAACTGGGAGAAAATCATACATGTGAAACTCAATGCAAAAGACTGGAAAGCCCCCATCCCGCTGCTGGACTGCTGTCTGCATCTTAGTTTTAAGTTTGTGTTTAGATCTAAGTTCTTTACATACTAAGGGTTGCTATGGATATTTATACTAATAAAACTATACCTAATACGTGTAATATACCTTGTTCACCTGAAGCTTAACTAATCTCAGGTCCTTAGTGTATGACTGATTTGGGTAATGAGCTTCACCTGAGAGCACCTCCTGTGTTTTAAGATGTGTAAGTACCTATAAAGCTACGATTATCCCAGGGGTGGGTGGGTGTGGGGAGGGAGGGAGGGAAATAACACTTATTAAAAGAGAGCTGCTACACAGTACCCTGTCCTGTGCTGCTGAGGTAAGCTAAATTCTGATTTGATTTTAAAGTATAGCTCTTAGCTGCTGCTAGGCTCTAACTTCTTATGAAATTTAAACTACAAGCTCTCTGCTGGGTTCCAAATATAACCAGAAAGCTCTCTTCTGTGTTTTAAATTTAAACTAAAAGTACGTTGCTGTTACTAGGCCCTGAGTGACTATTAAATTTAAACTACAATCTCTCTGCTGGATATGAAATGTAACCAGAAAGTTCTCCTCTGTGTTTTAAAACTAAAAGTACTTTGCTGATGCTAGGCCCTGAGTGACTATTAAATGTAAACTACAAGCTCTCTGCTGGGTTCCAAATGTAACCAGAAAGCTCTCTTCTGTGTTTTTAAATTTAAACTAAAAGTACTTTGCTGTTACTAGGCCCTGAGTGACTATTAAATTTAAACTACAAGCTCTCTGCTGGGTATGAAATGTAACCAGAAAGTTCTCCTCTGTTTTTTAAATTTAAACTTAAACTGCTGATACTAGGCCCTGTCTGATTTAACAAAAATAGTGGATTCACAGATTAATTAGCTTTAATACAAATAATTCCTTTTATAAAATTACCAGAAGTATATACTCACAGTTGCAGATCTCTCTCCAGAAGTAACAGTCCCTTTTTCTAGTCCTTCAAGACATGATATGAGCTGATGGAGGGGCGAGGATAGGACTGGAAATGGGCTGATGGGGAACTAGGATTGGAAATGGGCTGTTTGGGGGAGCTTGGATTAGAAATGGACTGATGTAGGGGCAAGGACTAAAAATAGGCTCATAGGGGGGCTTAGATTGGAAATGGGCTGAGTGGGGGGGAGCTTGGACTGGAAATAGCTGATGGGGTGGGAGGCTTGGACTGGAAATGGCTGAGTGGGTGGACTTGAACTGGAAATGGGCTGAGTGGGGGGAGCTAGTATTGGAAATAGCTGATGGGGAGGGGTGCTTTGACTGGAAATGGTTTGAGTGGGGGGGCTTGGACTGGAAATTGGGGGGGAGCTGGGACTGCAAACTGGCTGATGATGGGGCTAGGAAAGGACTGGAAATGGGCTGATGGGGTGCTAGGATTGGCAATGGGCTGATGGAGGGGCTAGGAAAGGACTGGAAATGGATGGAGGAGCTAGGACTGGAACTGGGCTGATGGAGGGGCTAGGATAGGACTGATGGGGGGCTAGGACTGGAAATTGGCTGATGGGAGACTAGCATTGGAAATGGAATGATGGAGGGGCTAGGATAGGACTGGAAATGGATTGGGGAGCTAGGACTGGAAATGGACTCATGGGGGGCTTGGATTGGAAATGGGCTGAGTGTGGGTGAGATAGGACTGAAAATGGGCTGATGGAGGGGCTAGGATAGGAAAGGAAATGGGCTGATGGAGGGACTAGGATAGGACTGGAAATGGGCTGATGGGGGGCTAGGATTGGAAATGGGCTGATGGGGGGCTGGGAATGGAAATGGACTGATGGGGGGCTTGGATTGGAAATGCACTGATGGAGGGGCTAGTATAGGACTGGAAATGGGCTGATGTGGGGCTAGGACTGGAAATAGGCTGATGCGGGGACTAGAACGGAGCAGATGCTGGGTGGGGCTGGAACTAGAAGGGAGCTGATGTTGTGGAGGACTAGAACGGGATGGGGCTGGGAGAGTGAAATGGAGAGGGGGAAAAATATTTTGTGTGGGAGGGAAGAAAAATCTACGATTGGCCGGGTATTGGGAGAGGAAGTGGGGATTGAGGATGGAGGGGTAAAATTTGAGTGGATGAAAAAGGAATAAAGAAAGAGATGGAGGAAAGAGAAAAAGGGGAAAGATCAGTATGTTAAAGCAGATGTAGAGAGAGAATGGAAAAAAACTAGAAGAGAGAAGAAAGGACAAATGGACAGCAGACTATGGAGAGTTAGCAGAAGACAAGAAGAAACCAGAAGAAAGTGACTGCAGAAATTGCAACTGAAAAATAAAATGCACAAACAACAAAAGGTAGAAAAATACTTTTTTATTTTCAATTTATTAACTGGAATATGTCAGCTCTGGGAAATGTGCATCTTTAACGTCTGCATTTGGTTAGTACAAGAGGAAATTAATTTATAGTTTTATTTCTGCAGTGTTGTTGTACATTCCAAGTTTAAAAGTCGAAAAACAAGGAGAAGAAGGTATCTGTGCGGTAATTTGGTAATGTTTTCCCCAAGGCTTTTATTTTGATATTAATTTATTATGTAATTGATTTTTGGCATTTATTATGTTTTGTTTATTTATATGTTTGGTTTTTAGACCCCTGATGAAGGCCTCAGGCCGAAACTTAAAAAGTTGGGTCCTTCAATAAAAAGTTTCTGCATAACACTACTCCTACGTGTAGGCCTGGTCCTTGGTGTCCGCTTCTGTACATTCCAAGTTTGGCTTTTGGAGTTCCAAGTTTAATTATTGTCTTCCTATTTCTAAATTGTGATCCCTTGTTCTTTGTTTGGTGATGGTCTATGTTCCGATGGTGTAACCGAGCTGAGGTATTCTATTTATGTAGTTTCTATTTGACAGAGTCACTTGTTCTCTTTCCCCAGTAGGAGATGTATTGGTATTCTCTGAGATGTATCGGTTTAATATTTGCAGTGTTTCCTTTTGATTGGTAGGGTTTGGTGCTTTATGAGTCCTGGTAGTGCTGTTATGATATGGTGGGTTTGCTATGGGTTCTAAATGGGCAGTGTTTGTAGTACTTCCTAATGTGCCTGGCGGTTGGCACTGGAGTATAGTAATGTAGAAATCTGGTAGTCTTTCTTTGTCCATACACTCATTAATAGGCATGTTTACTAAAAGTTAGTGCATGTTAACATTATGCAAATATTTATGCAAATGAGCCCCCTTATGCAAATGTGGCTCCGCACCGAGTCTCCATACATGGCCCCGCACTCCCCTTGGGCCACCCCTGTCGACTGGGTCAGTGTCACAGCAGGACATGCTAGGGAGATAAAGTTTCTCATGAAATAAATGACTGCTTTTTAGAGCAGCTGGTTCATGAACCAACCAGAGGGGAAGCCATTTTGGACTAGTCCTTAGTGGAGCACAAGATCTGGTGCAAGAGATAAGTTGGGGCCACTTGGCAATAGTGATCATAGCATGAACGCGTTTGATTTAATAAATAGAGGAAGAACGTTAAGGAAACCCAAAGCACTACCTTTTAATTTTAAAAAGGAAGTCTATGATAAAGTGAGGAAAATAGTTAAGAAAAAAACTAAAAGGAGCAGTTGCAAAGGTTAAAGATTTATATCAAGCATGGGTGTTGTTTAAAAATACTATCTTGGAAGCCCAAACAAGCTGTATTCCTCGCTTTAAGAAAAGCAGAAGGAAGTCCAAAAAACTGCCAGTATGGTTTAAAGGTGAGATCAGAGAGGCTGTTGTTGCCAAAAAAGCATCTTTCAGGAAATGGAAAAAGGAGCCAAATGACGAAAACTGGAAACAACACAAGCACTGGCAAGTTAGATGCAAGACATTGATTAGGCAGGCAAAGGGAGAATTTGAAAAGAAGCTTGCTGTGGAAGCAAAAACGCATAATAAAGACTTTTTCAAGTACTTTTGTAGCAAAAAACCTGTGAGAGAGTCAGTCGGACCATTAGATGATAGAGGGGTAAAAGGGGCACTAAGAGGGGGACAAGGCCATAGCGGAGAGACTGAATGAATTCTTTGCTTCAGTCTTTACTGAGGAAGATGGAGGGATTTTACCCATGACTGAAATGGTATTTAAAGGTGAAGCCGCAGAAGAATTGAAAGAAATATTGACACACCGGGAAGATGTATTACAGCTATTTGATAAATTGAATAGTAGCAAATCATGTGGACCAGATGGAATACATCCAAGGGTATTGAAAAACTAAAATATGAGATTGCAGACCTACTATTAGTAATCTGTGAACTTCATTAAAATCATCTGTAATACCCGAAGATTGGAGGATGACCAATGTAACGCCAATTTTTAAAAAGGGTTCCAGGGGAGATCCAGGAAACTACAGACCGGAGAGCCTGATGGAGAGCCTGATGGAGAGGAGGAGTGGCCTAGTGGTTGGGGCAAGGTACTTCAGGCCAGAAGGTCAGGGGTTCAAATCCCACTAGAGGACAGCAACCTTGGGCCGGAAGGACTTGGGTTTCTAGTCCCACAGATGCTCCTTGTGGTCTTGGGCAAGCCACTTAACCCTCCATAGCCCATGTTCCCTGTAAAATAGTTATCTCCAAGTTATAATGCCCTGTTCAATGTCATTTCAGTTTGTTCAATGTAAACCGCACTGATGCAGAATAGCGCGGTATATAAGAGAATATAAATTAAATAAATAAATAAATGGGCTGAGAGGGGGGAGCTAGGACTGGATATGGGCTGATGGAGGGGCGAGGATAGGACTGGAAATGGGCTGAGTGGGGAGGGGCTTGGACTGGAAATAGCTGATGGGGAGGGGCCTTGGACTGGAAATGGGCTGAGTGGGGGGAACTAGGACAGGAAATGGGCTGAGTGGAGGGGGCTTGGACTGGAAATAGCTGATGGGAAGGGGAGTATGGACTGGAAATTGGCTGAGTAGGGAGGCTTCGAATGGAAATGGGGGGGAGCTAGGATTGGAGATGGGCTGATGGAGGGGTGAGGATAGGACTGGAAATGGGCTGATGGGGAACTAGGATTGGAAATGGGCTGTTTGGGGGAGCTTGGATTAGAAATGGACTGATGTAGGGGCTAGGACTAGAAATAAGCTCATAGGGGGGCTTGGATTGGAAATGGGCTGAGTGGGGGGAGCTAGGACTGGAAATAGCTGATGGGGTGGGAGGCTTGGACTGGAAATGGGCTGAGTGGGGGGAGCTAGTATTGGAAATAGCTGATGGGGAGGGGTGCTTTGACTGGAAATGGTTTGAGTGGGGGGGCTTGGACTGGAAATTGGGGGGGAGCTGGGACTGCAAACTGGCTGATGATGGGGCTAGGAAAGGACTGGAAATGGGCTGATGAGGGGCTAGGATTGGAAATTGGAGGGGGGAGGGGGAGCCTGATGTCAGTACCAGGAAAAATGGTAGACACTATTATAAAGAAAAAAATTACTGAACATGTAGATAGTCATGACTTAATGGGTGACAGCCAACATAGCTTTAGCCAAGGAAGGTCTTGTCTTACTAATCTGTTATGTATTTTGAAGGTATGAATATACAGGTAGACAAAAGTGAGTCAGTTGATATAGTATAGCTGGATTTTCAGAAAGCCTTTGACAAGGTCCTTCAAGAGAGACGTTTGGCAAAATTAAAAAGTCATGGGATAGGAGGCAGTGTGCTATTATGGATCAGGAACTGGTTAAAAGATAGAAAGCAGAGGGTAGGGCTAAATGGCCAGTTTTCCCAATGGAGAAAGTTGAATAATGGAGTGTCCGCTTCTTTTTAACATATTCATAAATGACCTGGAAATGGGAATAACGAGTGAGGTAATCAAATTTGCAGATGACACAAAATTATTCAAAGTTGTAAAACCCATGAGGATTGTGAAAAATTGCAAGAGGACCTTGATAAATTGGAAGACTGGGCATCCAAATGGCAGATGAAATTTAATGTGGACAAGAGCAAAGTTATGCACCTAGGAATGAACAACCCAAACTATGGTTACATGATGCAAGGTTCTACATTAGGAACCACCATCCAGGATAAAGATTTAGGCATCATCGTGGACAACATGTTGAAACCCTCCGCCCAGTGTGCAATGGCAGCCAAGAGTGCAAATAGAATGCTAGGTATCATAAGGAAAGGAATGGAGAATAAAACAAAGGATATTATAATGCCTCTGTATTGTTCCATGGTGCGATCGAACCTTGAATATTGTGTGCAATTTTGGTTGTCGTATCTTAAAAGGATATGGAATTATTAGAAAAGGTACAGAGAAGAGCGACAAAATGGTAGTGGGGTTAGAAAGATACCCCTATGAAGAGAGGCTAAAAGGTTTAGGGCTCTTCAACCTGGAAAGGAGATGGCTTAGGGGAGATATGGTAGAGGTCAATCAAGTAATGAATGGAGTGGAATGGGTAAATGGAGATCGATTGTTTACGCCATAAAAATATAGAAAGACTAGTGGATATGCAATAAAGCTACATGGTAACCTACTTAAGACTAATAAGAGAAAATATTTTTTCACTCAATATGTAATCAAACTCTGGAATTCATTACCGAAGGATGTAGTAAAAGCTGTTAGTTTAGCTGGGTTTAAAAAAGGTTTGGACAAATTCCTGGAGGAAAGGTCCATAAACCATTATTAAAGGGGACCCGGGAAATCCACTGCTTGCCCCAGTACAAGCATTGTGGAACCTGTGTCTTTTAAGGAAACTGCTAGGTACTTCTGACCTAGATTGGTCACTGTTGGAAACAGGATACTGGGCTTGATGGACCTTGGTCTGACTCAGTATGGCACATCTTATGGTCTTATTTTCTTAGTGGGAACTGGAACTATGGGGCTTGTTTACAAAGCCGCAGTAGTGGCTTCCGCCCGATAATGGAGCTGTGGCCCCATTGAATTCAATGGGGCCGTGGCTCCGATATCGGGCGAAAGCCACTACTGAGGCTTTGTAAACAAGCCCCTATGTCTGCAGGTGGAAGCAGGGGCAGTATGTCGAGCTATTGCTCGCATCCCAGCAGTGACCAAAATGGCCCAACTACAAATAATACAGTATTGGGCCCTTTGTTGAGCCCAATTCTCTCTATTGCGAGCAATGTGAAATGGCGTGGCCCCTAGCAGTAACTGTCCTTGGTGTGGAACACTCAACGCGAACCTGGGGCATTTATGGTTGAAATGTAGGCACATACAAACATATTGGAGGTGGATACAAGGCTACCTGGAATCCATAGTGGGACAGCCAGTGCCTTGAACGGGACGGTTGGTTGTCTTGTACCAGCTAAATTGGGCCAGATCAAAGGGGCAGTGGGGAGAGATTACTGGTACAGAAAGCCTGTGTGTTAGGTAAGCAGATTGTGCTCCAACACTAGCACAAGACAACCGCCCCCTCATTTTTGGAATGATGGAATAACTTCCACCGGCTGATGTTGATAGAGCGACTGGTGGCCCGGGGAGGGTGACAATGCCAAAAGGGTTTCTTGACACTCCTGGGATGATAGATTGACACTATGAGAGGCTGATACTGTAGAGAGCTGCCAGAGCCCCAGGCGATGAGAGCTTGAGGAGAATAGATAAAGGAATAGAGAGGAGTAATGTATAGACAACTTAAGAAAGGGAGGGGGTAGGGCATAGGGGAGACAAGGGAGGGAGCTGTAGATCCTTGTTAGTTGAGGCATAGGACAGACACCTAAATAGTGCAGTGGTGCAGAGGGGCTGGCTGGGCATCAGAGCAACCATGTGGCTGGAGACCCCAGCCTCGCTGAAACCTTACTATTATATTTTGGACCCTACCTGTCGGGGGAGGCGGGGAGGGAGGAGAAGAAGTGGGCAAGGGAAGGGGGGACCATGAGGGGTGAAAAGCGGGACCCGGTGAAAAGCGGGATATAAATACAGTTAAATAAATAAATAAATGAGGGGGAGTGGGGAAGGGAAATAAAACAAAAAACTAAACAACTGGTATATGCAGGAGATACTATTGTACGACATGAGGATATTGCTGGGGGACCCAGTTGATAGAGGCATATTAATGGCACATGTTGTTCTTTATTGTGGAAAGGGAAGAAACCATTTGTACAAAGTTTGAATTGTTTTCTTTTGGTTAATAAAGATGATTTGAAACAAAAAGCTCCAAGTGGGTACACAAAATGTGTTACAGTAGCCCACAAGCAGGTGGGGAAAGCTTTTTAAAATCCCTCTCCCTCTTTGCACATACTGTATATCCTGATCCTGACACAGCAGTCTCCCATGTCAGTATCTCTCCATTAATCCCCTGATCCATGACTGACATGGCCCCTCCTTGACCCACCTACCCCAATGCATTTGATCCCCCTGGTCAGCCCCAAGTCAAGCTATCCCACCCAACACCCCACTCATCATCCAACCTCCCCCAGCCATCTGATCCACCAGCAAGGCACTTGTCCACATTAAATTTCATCTACCATTTGAACCTCCAGTCTTCCAATTTATCAAGGTCTTCTTGCAATTTTTCACAATCCTCTTGGGTTTTAACAACTTTGAATAATTTTGTGTCATCTGCAAATTTGATTATCTCAATCGTTATTCCCATTTCCAGGTCATTTATTAATATGTTAAAAAGCAGTGGGCCCAGCACAGATCCCTGCAGTATTCCAGTATTCACCTTTCTCCATTGAGAAAATTGGACATTAAGCCCCACCCTCTGCTTTCTATCTTTTAACCAGTTCCTGATCCACAATAGTACACTTCCTCCTATCCCATGACTCTTTAGTTTCACCAAGAATGTTTCATGAGGGACCTTGTCAAAGGCTTTCTGAAAATCCAGATACACTATATCACCTAGCATTCCATAAGGCACATGAGAAAGGGAGAGAGGAGGGGGAAAGAGAGGAATATGAATGAGATTGGGGTGGTAGAGAGAGGTTCTAGCATGGGAGTGAGAGGAAAGTCTAGGGGAGCCAGGGTTAGGATTAATATCACCAGATGATTGAAGAAGAAGGAGAAGAAGAGTGTGAGTCAGAGAGGAGACAGAACAGCGGAAACGAAGATGAGGTCGTTTCAGAGAAAAAGGAGAGATGAATGAGGAAGAAAAATGTGAAGCTCAAGAGCTGAAGAAAGGGTGGAAGACAAGATAGGGGAGGAAATGGGGAAGGTAGAGAGAGGGTGATAAGAAGGGAGGGTTTAAGTTGATGGAAGAGGGGAGAAGGTTAGGGAGTGTCAGAAAAAGGAAGAAAAAGTGGCCCGGAGCCATAAGAAACAGAGGTGTAAATCCATCCTAAGATGGGAGATGATGAAGAGGGATGGAGAAAGAGGAGAGGGATGAAGGTAAAAATTCAGCTTATATGTAAAAAAACAATTAGTATCTAATCAAAAAGAGTTGAAAATTCTTAGTTTGTTAGTAAGTTTAAGTAAATAAATTTCTGTACTAATTATGGGCAGGCTGTTCTGCTCATGAGTCAAAAAGTTGTCTGGTACATATAAAATGGTGCCCTAGGTCATTTAAGATGCAGCCTGGCCTCAGGGCAGGAGGGAGGGAAAGCCAGAGCTGCCTTAGGAGAGAAGGCCGAAACTGCCTTCTTAGACATGTTGCAAGTCCATAGCTCAGATTTCAGTTTTACTTAGGGTTATTTTGGGATCCATCGCAGGTTATCAGACTGGTGTAGGTCCACAACAGGGCAGCAGATGGAGAGGTAGGCAAGCAGTTGAGGCCTACCATATGGTGATGGCCCAGCACGGTGATGACTGTCTCCATCAGGGTATTCTGTGGCTGGTACTTTGCTGCTTGAGTCCCTGGGGTACCGGTGGTAGCTCTCTGGCAAGAGAACAAATGCAGATTGCAGCCCCCTGCTAACTGCAGCCTGCCCTTGCTCGGTAAGGTAAAATCTCACACCCTCTGATCTCGCCTTAGCAGATAGAGAGTGTACACACACAATGAAGCAACTAGGGCAGCAGCTGATGGAATCAGCAGCGAGACTGGTGGCGTCCAAAACTCACAACTGACAGGGTGCAAAGCATGTGCTAGCAGGCCTAGCTGCAAATTCACTAGCAATCAATACCGCCTTCAACTGAAGGGAGAGATGATCGATGGCAAGAGTCGCACTGCTAAGAAGGAGGCAGCTCACTTCATCTGCATCACTGAGAAGTGTAAATGGCAGGTTTTCTGAAACTGCATATCTCAGGGAAGCCAATTAAGGAGTCACATGCCGAAACTCGGTTTTCAACATCTGAGGGGTAAGCACAAGTTCTCCTCCCAAGTCCAGACCCAAACAAGAAGTTAGGCCACATTTACACATTATTTATTTTATTTTATTTAGCAAGTATTTGTATCCCGCTCCTTCCAGCGATCAGAAGCGGGTAGGATTTTTTTGAGAAACTGCCGAATCAAGGCAGGTACAATTTTGTATGCATACAGATTGGTTATAGAAGCAGATCACACAGAGTTAACAATTCTTAGTTATGGGGAAGTCATTTACAGATCACACAGAATTTACGTTTCTTAGTTATAGGGGAAGTCATTTACATATGTACATCATTTACAGATCACACAGAATTAACGTTTCTTAGTTATAGGGGAAGTCATTTACATATGTACATATAAGCCTTTACATATTACATTCATACAAGATAGGCTTCCTGTGTTGCATACGTGGGATTAGATCAGATTGAAATGGTTTTGGAATATGTGTGTTTTGAGCTTTTTTCTAAAGTCTGTCAGGTCACTGCTAGTTCGTAGCTCTGGTGGGAGTTGGTTCCATAGTGTTGGTGCTACATATGAAAAAGCCCTGTTGCTGGTGCTGGCTTTGGTAGATCTAAAGTCAGGTGGTGTGTGGAGGATGTTGGCGTAGGTGGTTCGTCTGTTTCTGGTAGGAGGTTGCAAACCGACTAGGGTGGTGAGGAAGGATGGTGCTAAGTTGTGGATGAGTTTGAAAGTAGTTGTCAAGATTTTGTATTTTGTACGAGCTGCTATGGGTAGCCAGTGTAATTGAATTAGTACTGGTGTGATGTGGTCACTTAAGTTTTTCTTCATAATGACCCTGGCAGTTACATTTTGTGCCATTTGCAGTATGTTCAGAGTTTTCTTAGGTAGACCTTGAAGGATGGCGTTGCAGTAGTCAAAATGTGGCATGATGAGTGCTTGAGCCACGGTTCTGAAGTCCTGGGGGTCAATGATGTTTCGAATGGGATGAAGAACTCGCAGTTTGTGGAAAACTGCTCTGTTGGTCTTTCGGAGGTGTTTCTCCATTTTTAGGTCGCAGTCGAATGTGACTCCCAGATACTTTATTTCATTTTTTGTTTGGTATGTGTTGTTGCATAGTGTTATTGAAGAGGGTGGGACAAAATTCGGTGCTTTGGAGATATACATTACTTCGGTTTTCTTGTGGTTAATTGACATGCTGCTTTGTTTTAACCAGTCTTGCATCTCCCCTATGCAAGTCTCAAGTGGGTTGTAGTCTGGGTTTTGAGAGTCGAGTTGTGAGTATAGCATAATGTCATCGGCATAGATGTGGTATTTGATTTTGTGCCGTGTAAAAATTTTGCAAAGTGGTTGCATGTATATGTTGAATAGGAGTGCTGAGAGTGCGGAGCCTTGGGGGATTCCTTGTGTTTGGGAGAATGATTCTGCTATTTCGCCGTTGAATTGAACCTGTTGCGTTCGGTTTGAGATGTATGATGAGAACCATTTTAGTGGAGTACCTGATATTCCTATTGATTTTATCCTGTCTATGAGGGTTCCATGGTTAACTGTATCAAAGGCAGCTGAGATGTCAATGAATACAAGTATATACATTTTCTTTTTGTTTTCAAGGCCTTTAAGGAGGTTGTTAAGTAGAACTAGTAAAAGTGTTTCTACTCCATGATGTTGTCTGAAGCCATATTGCTGGTCATCTAGAGGAGCACTGTTGATCAGGTGGTCTTGGAGTTGTAGAAGGACCGCCTTTTCAATGATCTTCGCTAGAAATGAAATACTTGATATGGGGCGGTAGGAGGCTGGGTCTTCCCTGTTGAGGGTATTGTTTTTTAGAATTGGTCTTATAACTGATTTTTTTAGTTCTGAGGGCATGATTCCTTGTTGCAGAGATTGGTTGACTATGTGTGAGATGTGTGATGTTATGTGTTGTTTAACCGCCTTGATCCAGGTTGCAGGGCAGGGATCTAGTGGGGAGGTGGTGCTGTTTATGCTTGTGATAATGGTTGCAATTTGTTGGGTACCGATTTTATGGAAGTGATTCCATAGCTGTTTTTGTGTTATGATGGTTTCACAGTTGTTTAGAGGAGTTTGTGAGGTTGGGCCTATGGAGGGTGAGGGACATGGGGCCGTCAGTTTGGTTGCGTAATGGGATGCCAATGCTTGGGCCTTGATGGAGTTGTTGAGGCTGTCGTTCTGGTCTGTTTTGGTTAATGATTTGACTAATTCGAATAGTTCTCGTGGACGGTTTATCGCCTTGTTTAGGAGGTTGGTGTGGTGCACCTTCTTGGCGTTGTTTACGTCATTTTTGTATTTTGCAAGAAGGGTCATGTATTTGGCTTTGAGCTCGGTGGATTTGATTTGTCTCCACTTTCTCTCTGTTTTCCGGAGTTCCCTCTTTGATTTTATTAGAGTTTCTGTGTACCAGGGTTCCGAGTTGTGCTTACGTGAAGTAGCTGAGTGTTTTGATGTTGGGTTAGATGCACTTTGAATGCTTGCATTCCACTTTTTCGTTAGTTCAACAAGGTCAGTGTTATCAAGGTCTATGTGTGATGAGATGGTGTTTATGAGGTGTTCTTCGTTGAGTCTGTTGAACTTCCTGATTGGATTGGGCATTCTCATTTCCTTTGCGTTTTTGGGTGGGCATTGTAATTTAATCTTGCAATTGATTTGGTGGTGGTCAGACCAAGGTACTTGGGTTATATTTATTTATGACTCAGAGCTGGTGTAAATCCTGATGGGGACATTTTTTGAAGTCTACATGTATCACCATTGCAAAATATGGAATACGTGCATACTTTCAAGGTCCATCCAAAAAATGCCCCCTTTAATTCTGTGCATGCCATAGGCATACTCGTATAAGTAGCACCTGTTCTAAAATCACTACTTAAGAGTATGTGTTGATTTACATTTTGGAGTCAACTTTTTACACATTTTGGAGTCAAATGCTGGGCAGCTTGCCACTGGTTTTTCAACAGTTACCATTTGAGGGTGTTCAAGATCGCATATGAGAACTTTGAAAGGAAATGAGCTGATGGTCATGCTAGGAGATGTAGTCTGGGAGGGTCCTAGACTGGCAGGACGTGAGTTCATATTGAAGAAAAGGTTTGGGGTATGTAGTGAGGAAAAGCATTCAGAACACAGGTAAAGGTAGTTGAGCACCTGGAGCCAATCTCGACATCTGCTGAAAAGCCATACTCTGCAGAGAAGTGTAATGGCAAGCAAGGCAGATCAGGAAAAACACATAGAGGAGGAATGCATTGGCCTTAGTTCTCAGACCGGGAAGTGAGGTAAGAGCTTGATGGAAAGAAATTTGCAGCAGATTTTATTAAAGAATTATGGAACTGTCAGTGTTTTGGAAAGCTGACAAGAGGGCTATGTGTTTGCTGTGAAAGGCTCGATTCACCTAGTAGTGTGAAATACCTGGAAAGGAAGTCTTAATGGAGGATAGACAGATAAGCTATACGAGGTAACCTTATTTCTGTTCATTTTCATTTCCTTTCAATTCAAAATATTTAGCAACAAAAAATATTTGAACCCCCAAAAAATGTCTACTGTCAAGGAACATATTGAACCCTATATTCATCCTTAAGTCTGCGCCAATAGGAATAAGTACTTTCTATCCTTAATGCTATAGGAAGCAAGTTCCATATTGAGGATCTGGCCACAGAAAATGCCATATATCATGCGACTGATAATCTTTCTCATGACACTGAAGGGACAGCTAGCTTTCTAGGGACAGATCCCAAGTTAAACTTTGATTCAATAATAATGTAAATCATGTGAATAGAATGGACCTTCATCAAAGAGTGCTGTGATTAATGTGCAGATGTTCACTATCTTTTGCCTAACCTGGAGCCAATGTAAAGCTTGCAACTGAGGAATTATATGTTCCCTTATAGCAATGTTGCAAACTAACTACACTTCTACATTTTGTATATACTGTAATGATTTTAAAAAACAAAGGAAGATATTCCCAAATAAATGGAAATGTAATAGCCTAATCCAGACAGGACCAAAGATTGCAAAACCAAGCAACTGTTCTAAAGGCAAAGATACCACAATTTTCAAACAATCTTTACTTGTTGAAGACTATGGAAGCCATACTTCAAACCTGTTTGTGAAATCCAAGATGAGAATCCATTTTCACCGAAATGGATAAAATAGGTAAGGTCACATACTTAGAGCTAACTGTAGAGAGCAATTCAGCATCATCCATTGACCCATGAGCTATTAACAATAATTCAATTTTGGCCAAAGTTAAAGGTAATTGATTTTGACCCAATTATTTATAAACATGCGTCTGATAACTGGAAACTAAAATGATTTTTGCCTTAATGCGCATTAAAAGGCAAAAGCGTGAATTATTTTACCATAACACATACTTTGCCATAAAGCGTGTTATTACAGTGATAAGCTGCAAATGAAATTAATACATGTAAAACACCTCATTATTATTGTGGGCCTGGTTTTCCCACAAAAGTTCCTCAAATATCACCAATATTTCCAATTGCCTGGGCACATGGGAGTCGTGCACCAGAAAATAAAAAGAACTCAGATCACAATTATTTGTCAGTAAAAATAACTCTTTTATTTGGCATAAGCAAAAGCTGTAAGCACAGATACACAAGTGTCTATCTGAGGGATCTGAGTACAGGCAGCGTTCCCTATCTCCACAGTGATGAGACAGAGAAGGCCGCCCTGAGCTCTGTAATTGCATCCTTATATACTCTATACCCTCTGTAGCAACTCATACACAAGAGTTTTGTTCCGTGTGCAAAAGTTGCTATACTGTCTGTAAAAGGTTGTAGGGCCTGTAGAGGCCTCCTTCCTTTGGGACAAAGGAGGGCCGTGTGCAAAAAGTCTGCAGAGGCCTCTTTCCTTTGGGACAAAGGAGGGCCATGTGCAAAAAGTTTGCAGAGGCCTCTTTCCTTTGGGATCCACCCTTATTAGCATATTAATGGCTTTTATTCTTGCTAGTGTTGAGTCATTCTGGCTACACCCTGCCATTCCTTTTGTTTCATTAATCACTGTAGCTTTCAGCACTGTAGTCTTCAGGGCTTATGAATACTTTGTATCACCAGCTTTGTTTGGCCTGTTTAACTTGTCCAGGCTTGCCCAACTTGCTCAGGCCTGTTCAATCTGTTCAGGCCTGACTTAGCTTTTCTTAGCTTTTCTTAGCCGGGTCCATTTTCTGTGCACTTCTGTTCAGAGTATGGTTCCCTGGCTTTACTCTTGTTGTGCTGGGCTCTGGGTACTCATTTTCTTAGCCCACGTGTTTTTTTCGTGCCATCATGATGTATTACACCCTCAGGCAAGGATGTAGCCATACTAGACATACCTATCAGCCAATTTCCCTTCATTATGTAATCAGATCATGCACCTTGTGTTGAACTTCACAAGCTGCGTTATTTGAGGGGAAAATAAAAGCCAGTTGAAATCTGGCATTATTTGGCCTGACCCAGGAGCGTCAGGTTGCTCACATGCAGTCCAATGTTCTCAGCCGCCATCTTGAAGGAGTCAGCAAAGAGCTAATATTGCCGAGACTCCCACCTCCCTGAAGTCACCACTCGTGCCCTGCCCCCCAAAGAAGGCCTTCCACACCACTATAGGCCCCCAAAAATCTACCTTGTAGAATCCCTGGAAGTCTAGAGTTTGGGGGGAACAAGAGTAATCCTCAGTCACTCCTGCTTCCTCTGGTGCTGGGTTCAAAATGGTACCACTTGAACACTAGCAGTACTTTTGTAGTACTACCGCTAGTGGTCAAGTTACCATTTAAGGGCAAAATGAATGAAGTTTATTAATGTCATGGTATGGACAAAACTGACCCATATGGAGACACTGGCCTTGAGGGGGATCATCCATATGGCATCTTAAGCAATCTGGCACTGAAACCATTAGCACTTTAGAGCTATGGCCCAGATGGAACCCATATTGCTAAGGGTCTAAAAGAGAATGATCTTCCAAAAACTCCATTGATTGCACTAATACTGTTGTTCAATAACTTTCACCAATGATGGCAAATTAGAAACCTCATTACAATCAGAAATACACTTTAAAGTTGTGTGAGAGGTGTGTGTGCTGGCTAAGAATGCTATCAACCAGGGACTCTTGATGAAATATCTGCCTGAAAGATTAATGTTGAGAGGCCAATTGTGTGCTATGTAGAGACAGACAAGTCAAGAGCTGCAGTCTGAAACTGAGAAGCTGACAGGGGAAGTTAGATGCCATATTAAAGATGTAGCCTGTATAAAGGAGAGTCACAACAGCGCATTTTGGATTAAGTGGTACAGAAGTTGTAAGTATGTCACTCATGCCCTACAGCTTGCGCAAAACACGTCTGCATGCGTTTTCTACAGTGCACCACAAAGATCTCATATTATGCCACTCCTCAAATAACTTCACTGTCTCTCTATTGACAGTTGAGTCAAATACAAGGCACATTTAACCATATTTAAATTTTCACATTATCTCTCCGCAGACTGTCTCACACCCAAGCCACAAGAGGCTCCAACTCACATTGCCAGGATGTCCTGTATGCACTACTTTCAACATCCCACCACTCAGAACTCAGAATAATCAAGCAGCCTGCACTCACGCCTTTACCCTCTACTCCCCAGGACTCTGAAATGCTCTACCTAAGAAGATTCAAGCCTTCCATAATCTCTCCAACTTTCACAAGGAACTCAAAACCTTTTTCTTTTAGGAGTACTACCAGAGCAGAAACATAAACCAACTTACCCCGTATTACCACACTGCAGTCACTTGAGAATCCTTCCTCACCATCTAATTCGCTATGCCATCTATCATAAATATCTCCCACTGCTATAAAATGTAATCCCACAAATGTTATATCATGTAAACCATAGTTATGTTACTGTCTGTCACAAAATGTAATGCTCAATGTAGATCAAATGAGCTATAAATAGGCTAGCTAAATAAATAAATAAGTTAGCTATAGAACTTAGATTAAGTTGTATATGGGGGCTTTATGTTAGTTGTGAAAGTTGCTAAGTAAGAGCCCACGGTGAAGCACCCACCTAAAAACGTAAATAAAACATGTAAATAGTACACCATGTGCCTTTGTTATCTATGGAAAACAGAAGAACTTGCTGAATTCCTGATCAAGATAGTTGACCTAGAGGGATCGGCCTATGGCTACATGTAAATAGCACCTAATCCTTATTGAATTTCTTCCATTATGTCTTGAGTCATTTCACCTACAGAGACCAAATTTTCAGGACCAGCATGCCTATTTGAAACCTAGAAATCAGAATAACATTTTCACAAAAACCTTATAGATCTAGCCAAAAATTTGGAAAAAAAATTAACTTTTCAGCTGCAACCAACATTGGTCAAAAAGATGTTGGTGTACATAGAACCAAAGTTCAGTGGAGAGAGGAAGTTTCTTCCACAGAGACTGTAGAGCAGTATCCTAAAGAACGTAGAATCAGACTCTTGTTTAGTCCAGGTATTCGGTGCCTTCACAATTTGATGTCCTAGGTCAGTGATGGCTAACCTTTTTGAGCCCGAGTGCCCAAACTGCCGCACAAAACCAAAGAATTTCCTCAAAGTGCCAGCACGTCAATTAAAGCTCCATTTGCATAAGGTGCTTCATTTGCATAAATATTTGCATAATGTTACCATACACTAACTTTTAGTAAACATGCCTCTTAATGAGTATATGGATAAAGAAAGACTAAAAGGTTTCTACATTACTATAATCCAGTACCAAACCGCCAGGCACATTAGGAACTACTACAAACGCTGCCCATTTAGAACCCATAGCAAACCCGCCGTATCCTAACAGCACTACCAGGACTCACAAAGCACCATACTCTACCTATCAAAAGGCAACACTGCAAATATTAAACCAATACATCTCAGAGAACAACAATACATGACCTACTGGGGAAAGAACAAGCGGCAATGTCAAATAGGAATTATATAAACAGAATACCTCAGCTCAGTTACACATGCAGAACAGACCATTACCAAACAAGGAATCACAATTTAGAAACAGGAAGACAATAATTAAACTGGGAACCCCAAAAGCCAAACTTGGAATATACAACAACACTGTAGAAATAAAACTATATATTAATTTCCTCTTGTACTAAACAAAGCGCAAAAATTAATGATGCACATTTCCCAGAGCTGACATATTCCAATTAATAAATTCAAAATAAAGAGATATTTTTCTACCTTTTGTGCATTTTTTTTCAGTTGCAATTGTTCCAGCCACTTTCTTCTGGTTTCTTCGTGTCTTCTGCTAACTCTCCATCTGCTGTCCATTTGTCCTTTCTTCTGTCTTCTTGGGTTTTTTTTTCCATTCTCTCTCTACATCTGCTTTAACATACTAATCTTTCTCCTTTTGCTCTTTCCTCATTCCTATTTCATCTACTCAAAATTTACCCCTCCATCCTCAATCCCCACTTACTCTCCCAATACCCGGCCAATTGTAGATTTTTTATCCCTCCCACACAAAATATTTTTCCCCTCTCCATTTTACTCTCCCAGCCACATCCCATTCTATTCCTCCCCCAACACCAGCTCCCTTCTAGTTCCAGCCTCACCCAGCATCCATTCCCTTCTAGTCCCTGCATCAGCCCATTTCCAGTACTAGCAGCCCCCCAACCCATTTCCAGTCCTAGCAACCCCCCAACCCAATAGCAGTCATATCCCCCACTCATCAACCCTCTTCCAGTCCTAACCCCCCATCACCCCATTTTCAGTTTAAGCCCCCCCCTATAACCCATTACCAGTCATAACCCCCCATCAGCCCACTTCCAGTCCTAACCCCCCATCAGCCCACTTCCAGTCAGCCCCCCATAGCCCATTGCCAGTCCTAAACCCCCCCATCAGCCCACAGTCCATTACCAGTCC
This sequence comes from Ichthyophis bannanicus, assembly GCA_033557465.1. Taxonomy (NCBI): domain Eukaryota; kingdom Metazoa; phylum Chordata; class Amphibia; order Gymnophiona; family Ichthyophiidae; genus Ichthyophis; species Ichthyophis bannanicus. The sequence continues at coordinate 785,568,790 of CM066033.1, forward strand.
TAACCCCATCAGCCCACCTCAAGTCCTAACCCCTCCCCATCAGCCCATTTCTTGTCCCAGCCCCCATAGCCCATTATCAGTCCTAAACCCCCCCATAGCCCATTACCAGTCCTAACCCCATCAGACCACCTCCAGTGTTAACCCCCCATCAGCCCATTTCCAGTCCTAAACCCCACCCAACAGCCCACCTCAAGTCCTAACCCCTCCCCATCAGCAGTCCTAACCCCCCCTAGCCCATTAGCAGTCCTAACCCCCCCTCTCTAGCCCATTAGCAGTCCTAACCCCCCCATAGCCCATTACCAGTCCTAACCCCCATCACCCCATTTCCAGACAGCCCCCATCAGCCCACAGCCCATTAGCAGTCCTACCCCCCCAGCCCATTAGCAGTCCTGACCCCCCCTAGCCCATTAGCAGTCCTAACCCCCCCCCCTCGCCCAGTCGCAGTCCTAACCCCCCCGCCCATTCGCTGTCCTCCCCCCCCCCCCCTCGCCCATTAGCAGTCCTCCCCCCCCCCCCAGGGCAAATTTAAAAAAAAAAAAAAAGCAGCTGGCTCTGGCTTCTGCCGCGGCAGCGGCAGAATGCAATGTCCCGCGGGGCCCCCTCCGCCCGCTAAGCCGCTCTGCAAGGGCTTTCAGATTCGCGAGGGAGACAGCGTCTCCCTCGCGTCTCTGTTAAGCCCGCAGGGGCTAATGGGAAATTTCCCATCAGTCCCTCGCGTCTAAAGGGGCTGATGGGAAATTTCCCATTAGCCCCTGCGGGCTTAACAGAGACGCGAGGGAGACGCTGTCTCCCTCGCGAATCTGAAAGCCCTTGCAGAGGGGCTTAGCGGGCAGAGGGGGCCCCGCGGGACACTGCATGCTGCCGCGTCCGCGTCCGCGGCAGCAGCCAGAGCCCGCTTTTTCTTTTTCTGCGGACCTTCACGCGTGCCAGCTGCAAGGCCTTCGCGTGCCACAGCTGGCACGCGTGCCATAGGTTCGCCATCGCTGTCCTAGGTGGTTGCTTATGTTGCCTGTTCCTAAATCTAAGTCTGAGATGACCTTGTACTCACTTGGCATACTGTAGCCATCACAAACAGATGACTAACAAGATTTCCCAAGAAATGCCAGTGTTAGAGTTAAAAACAGCTTATAAGAATTACTTACCTTACTTATTGTTGGCTCTTGTTTAAATTCTGTACCTTTTTCACTGAATACTTCCAAATTTGTGCACACTCTTTATCTTAATTGTACACAATTCTGCAGGACATGTTGCAGCATATTCCATTGGCAGATCTGTTCTTTGAATTCATTTTAACAGCATGTTCTCCTAAAAGACCCCAGAGTTTATTTTGTTTTATAGAGAACTCATTCATAACACTTTAATAGTGTTGTACAGTTTTACTGCAAACATTCAATAATGCAACAGATCTGTATACATGTGTCTGTAAGAAAAATAATGCTATGAATTGTTCTTAAAAGACTTTCAGCTGTTGTCTCTAAAGCAAGTCCCTACTGCAATGCTTGTTGTAAACACTGCAGTTTTCCTAAGGCCTCCCAAACAATGTGCATACAAATTTGACAGACTGGTTGGCTTCTCTTCCTTTGGTAGTTTGCCAACAGAAAGCTGTGACATAACTAAATGCCCACTACTTTCCGGAGCTGTTATTCAATTCCACATCATGAGTGACATTTTGAGACTGTCTTGTTTTAATTTTATTGGTCCCACAATTCTGGTCTTTCTCCTGTTTTCCCTACAGAAAGGCTCAAATTATCATCAGTGATTTGGAGATCATTAGCCAGTTCTGGGTCTGCCAAAGAGTTTATAGTTTATTGATATTGATATACTGCCCTTTGTTCACAAACACATTTTAAAAACGACAGAAAGGAACGCCAAATCTACAGAGGAAAGGATAGAGAACAAAACAGAGCAGAGGAAATTGAAATTGTAAATGTTTTGTCAACCCTCCGGTCTTGGTCCAGCACGAAAGGCCTGCTCAAACACATGCATCTTTAGAAGGGATTTGAATTTATTAAAGAGGGTTCTAGATGGATATGAGAAGGCAGGCAGTTCTATAAAGTCAGGGCAACAAAGAAAAAAGCAGATCATCAAATGCTTTCAGTATTTGGCTCAAGAAAGATGGGGGGATGACTAGTTTGTTTTTATGGAGGGAACATAGGCAGTGCAGGGGTGCATAAGGAATGATAAGTTTTGACAGATACTGAGGAGCATTGTCATGAAGGGTCTTATGAGTCAGAGTAAGGATCATGGAGTGAATGCGCTGGAGCAAGGGGAGCCATTGATTCTGTATGAAAAGCAGGCTCGTATATCAAATTTCTTAGCTCATGAGAGGATCCATATGTGGTATTTTGGATGGATTGGAACCTCTTTAGCTGCTAGTTAGATAAACTGGAATAAATCACATTACAATAATCAAAGCACAACTATCGCAGTACTAAGGACTGACTGCACGGACGGTTCCCGAAGGGGACACAAAGCACAAAAGCAACAAAGTGCAAGAAAAGCGGATTTGGTGAGGTGGCCTATATGTGTGCTAAAAGAAAGTTTGAAGTCAATATACGTAAGTAGTATCATGGGTACACTACTCGTCAAACTGATTGACAGGTGAGATAAGCCGATTGACAGGTGAGATAAGGATGACAGGAGCCAATCAGCGTTCACTTCCGGTGTATGTCCTGCCTTAGGCCACGCCCCCTCCCATAGAAGTGAATGGCGAGTTAGCCCCACCTACTCCCGCCCCCAGGTGTGGCCACTGCCCCCACTTGACATGCCCCCGCCCCAAGGATGACATCATCCAATCAGCGCCCACTTCCGGGTTTGTGCCACGCCTACGCCCCACCCCACAATATTGGCATTAGCCAATCAGCACCCACTTCTGGGTTTGTGCCACACCCACAGCCTCCCACCCTCAACCACACCCCTGCCTACATCATCGGAAATTACATCACCGGAAACAGGGTGTCATCAGAAATGGACTGTCACTTTTTGCTGACATCACCAGAAACAGAGTGTCATCAGAAATGGACCGTGTCCTTTTCCGATGACCTCAGCCGAAGCAGAGTGACTGACTCCAGAAATGTGCTTGCTTCTGGTTAATGCTGACATCTGCAAAAAGCACGAACCCTGGAAAACAAAAAATGCTTTCTCTCTCCCACTGCCCCAGTTCTTTTTTCTCACAAAAGATTCTTAGCACAGCACAGGCTTTTCACAGAGGCACAGACAGGGTAGAAGCTTTTCTTTACAAATGTTAAACCTCAATTAACACATCTTTTGTTAGAGAAACCAGTGCTGTCCATGTGATAGAATTTTGCTTTTAAGACCTCATGGTTAGAGACAAGTATTCTGGCAAACATAGAAATACAGAGAGAGAGAGGGAGAGACCTGAGTTCAAATCCCCCTAATACAGCTATTTTTTGGAGAGAGAGAGCTGAGTTCACACAGCCACAGCTATTTTTTAGTGGCTTTGAAAAAACCAATACAGAGAGACAAGTCTGAACATGCCTCTCTAGGGTGTGGTAACACGTGATTGTTTGAAAAAAGAGGCCTGTTCTGAGCATGCTCCAGGTGTTTTGAGCATGCTCCTGGTGTAAGGCTGTGTGCCCTGTGTAAGGGGAACATTTTAACACAGAGATTCAAAAAGAAAAAATGGCTTTTTTTGGAACACCAAGCAAACTAGGATCAGCAGAGGTAAGAGAAGTTTTTTTCTAGAAAAGTGTTGTAACGAATCTCCGCTCCTACAGGAGCTAGAGGACATACAAGCAACCAATCTACACTGTTTGTGCTTTCTCTGTACATATCAAAGGGAGGCATTTGATGTCATAGCCAGCCAAAGGACAACTCAAAAAAAGCTGATGAAATAAACACATTTAAATCTGTTATACAGGCAACGGTGGGCTGTATTATCAGGAAATGCTGGCAGGGCATTATGCATAGAGACTGTGCAGCTTGTGTAATACATGCTCCAGGGCAAAGACATCATGATTGTCTGAGGTGGGGACACAAGGAAATACAACAGAAAATCCATAAAACTTGTAACAGGTTGTGTCTAGGACCTATTGTAAATGTTGCCATGATTGTTGGTCATAAAATGAAAGCAACTGCCCTAGTTTATGAAAATGTGAATTTTTTGTTTGAACTCATCAGAGATTTTAATACCACTAGAAATCCAGGACAACTGCTCAATATTTTGCTTAGATCTGCGGAATTTGAGAAGAAGCTTGCTGCGGAAGCAAAAACTCAAAATAAAGACCTTTTCAAGTACATTCATAGCAAAAAACCTGTGAGAGAGTCAGTTGGTCCATTAGATGATAAAGGGGTTAAAGGAGCACTAAGAGGCGACAAGGCAATAGCGGAGAGACTGAATGAATTCTTTGCTTCGGTGTTTACTGAGGAAGATGTAGGGATGTTACCCATGACTGAAGTGGTATTTAAAGGTGCGGAAGAATTGAAGGAAATATCGACACATCGGGAAGATGTCTTACAACTATTAGATAAACTGAAGAGTAGCAAATCACCTGGGCCGGATGGTATACATCCAAGGGTGTTGAAAGAACTGAAATATGAGATTGCAGACCTGCTAACAGTAATCTGTGAACTATCATTAAAATCATCTTTAATACCTGAAGATTGGAGGATCGCCAATGTAACACCAATTTTTAAAAAGGGTTCCAGGGGTGATCCGGGAAACTACAGACCGGTGAGCCTGACGTCAGTACCGGGAAAAATGGTAGAAACCATCATAAAGAATAAAATTACTCAGCATGTAGATAGTCACGACCTAATGGGAGACAGCCAACATGGCTTTAGACAAGGAAGATCTTGTCTTACTAATCTGTTTTGTTTTTTGAAGGTGTGAATGAAGAGGTAGACAAAGATGAGTTGGTTGATATAGTGTATCTGGACTTTCAGAAAGCCTTTGACAAGGTCCCTCATCAGAGACTTTTGGCAAAACTAAAAAGTCATGCAATAGAAGGCAGTGTACTATTGTGGATCAGGAACTGGTTAAAAGATAGAAAGCAGAGGATAGGGCTAAATGGCCAATTTTCCCAATGGAAAAAGGTGAATAATGGAGTACCGCAGGGATCTGTTCTGGGTCTGCTGCTTTTTGACATATTCATAAATGACCTGGAAAAGGGAATAACGAGTGAGGTTATCAAATTTGCAGATGACACAAAACTATTTAAAGTTGTTAAAACCCATGAGGATTGTGGAAAATTGCAAGAGGACCTTGATAAATTGGAAGACTGGACAATAGTATACTGCTTCCTATCCCATGACTTTTTAGTTTTGCCAAAGGTCTCTGATGACGGGCCTTGTCAAAGGCTTTCCGAAAGTCCAGATACACTATATCAACCAACTCACCTTTGTCTACCTCTTTATTCACACCTTCAAAAAACATAACAGATTAGTAAGACAAGATCTTCCTTGTCTAAAGCCATGTTGGCTGTCTCCCATTAAGATATGACTATCTACATGATGAGCTCCTCCATTCAAGCTTGATTTAAGTCTTTAAACTTTGATCACCAGATGACATTTAATGTGGACAAGTGCAAAGTTATGCACCTAGAAAATAACATTTCAAACTATGGTTACACGATGCAAGGTTCCACATTGGGAGCCACTACCCAGGAAAAAGATTTAGGTGTCATCGTGGATAACATGTTAAAACCCTCCACCCAGTGTGCAGTGGCGGCAAAGAGAGCAAATGGAATGCTAGGTATCATAAGGAAAGGAATGGAAAATAAAACAAAGGATATTATAATGCCTCTGTATCGTTCCATGGTGTAACCGCACCTTGAATATTGTGTGCATTTCTGGTTGTATCTTAAAAAGGATATAGCGTTATTTGAAAAGGTACAGAGAAGAGCCACCAAAATGGTAAAGGGGATGGAAGGATACTCCTATAAAGAGAGGCTACAAAGATTAGGGCTCTTCAACCTGGAAAAGAGACGGCTGAGGGGAGATATGATAGAGGTCTATAAATTAATGAATGGAGTGGAATGGGTAAACATAGATTGATTGTTTACATCATCAGAATATAAAAAGACTAGGGGACATGCAATGAAGCTACAGGGTAACCTATTTAAGACTAATAAGAGAAAATATTTTTTCACTCAACATGTAATCAAACTCTGGAATTTGTTACCAGAGGATGTAGTAAAAGCTCCTAGGGGTATGTTTACTAAAGGGCGCTATTTGCTCTGCTATCACATTATCGTGCGATAAGGTGCCTTATCGTGCGATAATGGTGCTTTACCGGGCGATAAGGCGCCTTATCACGCATTAACGCGTGCAGCGGCGCAAACGAGCACTGAAGGTGGAGAAAGGCTACCAGAGGGTGGAGGAAGGCTCCCCAGGAGCGGAGAGAGAGGGTCAATGGGTGGAGAGTGGGAGGGGAGAGGCTCCCTGCACACTAACGCTGTGAAATCCGAGGCTGAAAACTAACGCCAGTGAAACCCTGGCGTTAGAGCTGATTTAAAGAGAAAATAAACCATTTCCGTCAGCAATGTACAGCAAAACCAGGGAAACCTACAAAAAGTGATAAGTGTGATACACGTGCACGGAACAAAAGGGCAAATAAACAGTGAAAATGAACAGAAGAAAATGTAAAAAAAAAAAAAAACAAGCTGGGAAATAGTGATATCAATGGGAAACATCAAAAAACACTCCCAAGAAAGCGCCAAAAAAAAGATATGAATTTTGGAAGGGTCTATGCTCCGTCCCCATACAAGGTGAATGAGCCCACAGTAAAATTGCGCTGAGCAGGGTTTTCCTCTCCATTGGACAGGTTTCCTATGGCATGCACATGTTCCACAACAGCAGGGAGGGCATGTCGGAATGGGCAACTGGACAGATGCTGGAAAAGGGGACACAGAGGGCTGCAGGCGGCACATGCTGTGGTGCAGCTGGGCCACAGTGCGGACTAGGGTGATGCCTAGCTGGCCCATAGGAATGCTGAAACAGTAGAGCAGCCAGACAGCAACTGCTGAGGGCCCAACATGGGCACGAGTGTGCTTCCCACGGTGTCATAGGGGATAGTACTCAGCAGGTACCCCCAATGGCAGGTGGTGCTGGGGGGAAGCATGGACAGCTATGCAGGCACCCCTACCCCAGAACCCGCACCATAGGCAGCCATCTACCTGCACACTGGATGGCCTGAGACTGCGCACCACCAGCACCACCAGCAGAAGGGCATGTCAGCATGGTGGCAGAGGGGTACTAGTAGTGGAGGGGGCAGTGGCAGCTGCCCAGAGCAGACCATGGCCTAGCCCTGTTTAGGTGGGTGCTGTGTGCTGCAACAGACAGGCTCTGTCTGACAAACAGTCATGGTATCTCCAGGGAATGCACAGTCTCTGTGGCAACACCTGTGACCTTCTGCTCCTGAACACAGCCAGTGTATTCAGGAGCAGAAGATCACAGGTTCAAGTCGCAGCTGTGGTTCCTGCCAACCCAGTCCCCATATTTTACCCACTACTAAAACATGGTAATACAGACAGAACCTTTATTGCAGATAACAGAAACATGTCCAATATGCCTACATTTTACCCTATAGAGCACAGACACCATAAACATGCGCATTACCTAGAGCAGTCTCCCAAATGCAGTCCTGGAGGGCCAAACACCATTCAGGTTCCGTGCTGCCTCTAATAAACACGGCTGTGCTGCATGTCTATGCACCACCCCCATGGTATGCAGATGTATCTCATGCATATTCATTAGGGACAGCATGAAAACCCGAACAGTGTTTGGCCCACCAGGACTGGAGTTGGGAACCTCTGTCCCAGAGCAGTGGCCAACAGGGGCAGACACACCCTCACCCACAGGCTCCATTATCCAAAGCCTCCTGGAGAAGCAGGATGTTGGGCCCTGCGTGCATCTCCCAATACTAGCACTTGCATACCTTAGCAATGCCGCCCTAAACCTGAGAATATGGTACACATCTATCAAAAGGTTGCTATGATTACTGGCGGATAGCAATTCCTAAGTTAAGCACAATTTGCTGATTGAGCTGCATCATAGCAACCTTTCTGATGTCTGTGGAGTGTGCTTCAGGTCTGGTGTCTGACAGTGTTTACCACCCTGGGGAGTGACCCCAACAGTATTGCGTACCATAGCCATGCCTGCCAGGACTGATGTGCTGCCCAGGGCTGCCAAGAGCCTCTATATTTGCACAATGCTGGCATAGGTGTGGGAATAATAAACTATAAACCTCTGTGAAATGAACATAAATGTAGCTATACCCTAAAGATCATTCACTGTCCCATAAACATCATCAACACTGTGTGTGACAGAAGAATTTACCAAAACTCAAATTTTTTTGTCGGATCGCCTGTTGCGAGGGTGTACAAACACTCTCAATTAAACAGGCCCTCCTTTTATTCAACTTATTTTTTAAAAAGGTCAGTATAACCTTAGGTCCACACAACCTAAATATGCTAAGGGCTACAACAAGCCCAAAAGGACCAGCCCATGCATAGTAAAGACGCTAACTTGCATCAAAAATATTTCTGTAACAGAACCGTTCTGTCCGCCAACAAACTGAATTTATGTGGAAGTAATGGTACTTAGCTGAATAGTGAGAAGAGGTGAAGTACTACTAAACTCTCTATCCGTTGAGTCCGGAGAGTAGTAGATCAAGGTCCACGGATCATCGTAGATGCCCCAAGAAAAGGGGATGTTCAAACTCATCCAAACTTCAGGGAGAAATTCAAAACTTCTCTAACTATCAGCCGAAAAACTTCCGTAGCAGTCAAACAATGGTTGGGTTATGTTGCGACACAAACCGTGAGGCATAGGTGAGGGAGCGTGTGTTTGTTTGTCCAGTGTGTGGTGGCTGCCAACATTCCTCAGCCCACACTGTTGCCAGTGTAAGCCTGCCAATGTGCATAATGAGGAGCAAGGTAACATGGGTATAGCCCGGACAGGGTGGCCTGGCCAGGATGCATCTGCACAGGGCATAGGGCAATGGCTCGGACATTGTAGTGCCCGACAACCACCTGCACGGACAGGGTGGCCACACCATGTCTTGCTGGGAGGTCACTCTCACCCTGACTGAGCAGTGACCACGGCATGGCTAGGTTCCCCCATAGTGCTATATAGCATTTTTCTCATGTGATATTTATGGGTTATTTTTTGGGGCCCAATTACTGACTTATGTGCTTGGTGTGTATGCTGATATCCCAGTTCTGGGTACATGCATCTCCTCCAGGAACAGGCACTACGGGACTAGCTAGCAGATGGTTGTCAGCATACATTTCATGCAGCTTTGTACTCTGGTGATTTCAGTCTTCAAAGGTAATAGGACAGTTTACAAGTAGAGATTAACTCTGACCCCCTAGTGATTTCAGTCTCCAGGACCTGTCTGCAGCCCCTCCTTGCTAAATCAAGAATGGCAGACCTCAAAGGGAGTGGCTAAAAGCAATAGCAGACCTCAAGGGGAAGTGCTGGAGAGGATTCAATTCACTATAAAGGACAGAAACACTTCCTCTTGCTCTCTCTCTTCCACTATTCATCGGAAATGAAGGACAGGAGGCTCTGATAATCAATTCTCTCCACCCCTCCCCCTTTCTCTCTCTCTCTTGCCATGAGGCTCTGACCCACATGTTCTGGCCTCTCTCTCTCTCACACTTCACACATGTACATGCACACACAGATTCATTGATGCACACTGAAACAGCTCTGTAACAATCACTATATACCTCTGTTCAATACCTATGTAATAAGCCTATTTCTACATAAAAAATCTTTCTCCAAGCCACACCTGTTTGGTTGTTTTATTACAAGCCCTACTGCCTCTGTGAAGTGAAATGAACCCAGGACCTACAGGAGAGTAACTTGACCACATCTTACACTTTATGGGGGCTCGCCTTCTCGGATTTCACAGCAGATCTCCAGTTGGGTAAGTAATAATTTTGTATAATACATTAAGTAGATTTCAGACAGAATCAAAAGTCCTTGTGACCATTTACAATTGACAGACTGGATGAAACTTAGACACTATTTAGTGAACAGTTCCAGTGATAAATTTGTTTTGTGGGTTAGACAAGGTGAGATTTTTATTGTCAAAAGGCTCTGTAAGCATCTAGAATTTTAAAGACATCACACAGAGTGGCTTGCAATTGTCTTATTATGATGTATAGGCTTGCTATAGTATTTGAGCTGCTAAGAAAAGACAGAGAGATAGTCCAGATTTAGTTTGGAAGTGGTACACAGGTAAACAGTCCCTCATTGAATACAATATACATCTTTCCTGATAAAGCTATTACCTCCTGTCCCTTTTAACTTTTATTTCTCTGTCTCCTGTCAGTAACTATCTTAGTGAGAGCAGGCTTAAAGCTGGCTGCAATTGATACAACAATTCTGTTAATCTCCTAACACCCTTCTTACTATAACTTCACCCTAAACTTCCACCCTGTTAAAAAGGTGATAAGCACTTTTTATTCAGGTATAATTTTAAGGCGTGATCTGTATGCCAGTACTCTTTACTGAACACCCATAAAATTTATACCATTCCAACTATAATTCTAAGTCTCACTTCTTCATAAAAGTGAGCATTCCTCCTTCTAAGGTTACACATTTGAGATAGTCCAACTACAGCCTTTCTGCAGTATCAAATATGGAAGCCTTTGATTTTAAAGAACTTAAAGAAATTGTAATTTCATACTGTAAGAGGAAAGGGGGTCCCTTTGAAGGTGAATTCCCTGAGTCATCATGGTATAATATTCAAAGACAAATGTTAAACCATGATCAAGAATTCAAAAAGAAATCAAATAAAAGAAAATGCCTTTTTATCCAAGGCATGTGCAGGGGGCTCATTAGCATGAAACAGGACAATTCTGAACTGACTTCTCAGTGTACCCAATTGTCCAAAGACCTAGAGGCGGCACAAATTTGCATCTCTATGCAAAGAACTCAAGTGATACAAGCCACAAATTCTTTTATAACTGTTAGTGAGCAATTAGAAGCACTTAAACTTGAATTGAGGCATGTTAAGGATCAATTGGCCTCTGGAAGACAAAAGCCAACACCCACTCCTCCCTCAGCCCCTTATGCCTATGACACACCCTATCAGCCATGCATACCAGCTATTGAGAAACAAAAGAACAAAGATACACCCATTTCTCCCTCAGCCCACTATGCCTATGACACACCCTATCAGCCATGCATACAAGCTCTTGAGAAACAAAAGACTAAATATACGCCCACTCCTCCCTCAGCCCCCTATGCCTATGACACACCCTATCAGCCATGCATACAAGCTATTGACAAACAAAAGAATACTAAAGTATGCATAGCTGGATTTAGGACTGACAGTTTATCTCAGTCAGAACAGAGCAATAATCAGGATCTGTGTCAGGAGGATAATTCAGATGACTTAGACTGGCACCCAGTACTGAACTCAGAGCACCAGTTAAAGTAATGCTGTAGGACAATTTAAAAGATAGAGACATAGAAAAAATAATTGAGAAAATTGGCCCTATGCCTCTTAATGTAAATCATTGGTGTAAATGGGCGACTGATATTCTGATTCACTGGGGTCTAGGGAAATACAGAAAAAACAATCAGACTTTGATAGACTTATGCATTTGGCTCTGGGGCCACACTATTATAGAGTTGGCTCTCTCACTCACCCATACCAGTTGGTTAAAAGGGGTACTGAGAAACTATTTCACTGTTCCCCAATGCAAGTATTTAAAATTATTTCACCTCTACCAAATGATACACTGGAACAGTTTGCATATAGAGCCTGGATTTTAAAAGCAGTTCTTAATGAGCAGGAGTCCTGGCCCAATGCAGAAGATTATGGGGAGAGCATGCATAAGGAATTTTTATTAGAATTGCTATCCCCTGAGATTACAAAACACCTTCTGTTATTTTCTGAAGACCCTAAAGCAACCCCTTTTGATACTTTAATGCTCAGAATTGGGTCTGTTTGGAAGACCCAGCCCTCGCAGGTAATAACAGTATCAGAAGCACGGAAGTGGCAAGCCAAGGCCTCTCAGTACACAAGAACCACAGACAGAGGACACACACCCTGGAGAGCACAAGGCAGAGGTACTTTTAGAAATTCCTCAAGTTACATCCCCTTTCAAGAGCTCAAAGCACAGAGAGATGGGCTAGAAAAGGAGAAAACTAAATGGGAACAAGACAAACACATACTGCAGATAGAACTAGATAAATTAAAACAGGATTTACAAGCAGCTCAGGACAAACACAAGGCTAGTGCATAGGGGTGTCCTGACCTTCTGGGTTCAGATATCAAAATGTCTCAAGCCTTCATATCCCAGCCTGCCTCCTTTATCTCAGCAGAGGACTCAATTCCAGAGCCTCTGGATGATGAAATGGATATAGGCCCAGGACACAATTTAAGGCTTGTAACACCCTTGATACTGGACTCTTGTGCACGCCCCAATGTTATCAGTAGAATAGGGGGTCAGGATAAACTAGCTTTGATTGACACAGGGGCTGGAATTAGTTTTACAAACAGAGCTTCTCCCACTACAGATCAGAAAAATATGGAAATTTATGAAATTCAAGGAATTAATGAAACAGCTTCCAAGTGTGTGGCTATCCCAGTTAAATGGGGTATCCCTGTGCACAGTGAACAAAATAAGGAAATGTTGGAAACCACTGCCTCCACTATAGTGAACACACCAAAAGAAATAATTGGAATTGATGTTCTCAACCAGTTAAATTTGGTGGGGGATATGGCTAATCTTAAATTGTGGCAGTAGTCAGGAACTTCAAGTGCTTCTAAAACTTTAGTGCATGAAGTCATTCCCATGCAGTTAGCAACTCAGTGCACCAAGGCAGCTCAGCAGTATGATCTGTGTGTAATTCCTTCAGAGGTGGCTGATATTCCAGTCTGGGCTCAAGACAAGTTAGATTGTGGGAAAATGCACACAGAAATACTGTTGGAAGGCGAGGACCCTCCACCACAGAAACAATACCCAGTACCTCATCAGGCTATAGAACCAGTGACTAAAATTGTGAAGATACTGGAGGAGAGGGGTCTGATTAGACCTATTTCTTCCACATGCAATTCACCAGCCTGGCCGATAGTTAAACCGGGGGGTTCCTTCAGGCTCACTATGGACGTCCGTGCCCTGAATCAAGTTTCAAAATCTGTAGTGCCCGTGGTAGCCTCATACCCTGAAATGATCTCTAAACTGAATCCCAAATGTAAATTTTTCTCTGTTTTAGACATATCCAATGGGTTTTGGAGTCTGCCCCTGGCCCTTGAGTGCCAGTACAAAACAGCCTTTCAGTGGCTGAATAAACAATATGCATGGACTGTGCTTCCACAGGGATATAAGGATTCCCCATCAATATTTCATGAATACATGAAGGAAGCCCTGTCACTAGTGTCTTGCAGAGATGAGACCTAGACCAAACCTCCCCTTTGGAACTGCACAGTGGGAGGGACCGTACTTAGTTACTGATACCTTAGGCCCAAGCCTATACCAGATCCTAATGCCTGACAACCAGCAGTACTGGAAACACATCACCCAGTTAAAACCATATGGGTAATACGTGTTTTATTAGTCTTTGTTTTCAGATACCACCTGAAGACAGCACGGACAGCTGCTTTCTGAACAAAAGTCGCTTGAGGACGGTAACTAGTTACTCCTGCTGTACATGTGTTTAATAGTTATGTAAATAAGTAGTAGAAATTATTATTATTTTTTTTTGTTTTGTTGTTACATAGTATAAGTGGGGAGCATTAGTTTACTCCCTAGTAGAGTGAAACAAGTTTGCTTTTATTATGTCTCGGTTTCCTGTTGTTCTTGTGTCTGCTCTCTTCTACTCAAGTCTCATTACAGGAACTATCATCCGAATATGCACGATTGGCTGTGCTAACTCCACAGGTGGAGTGTATCGCTACCAAGAAATACCCCCACCTTTCCCGGAAGGAAAGGATCTGGTCATCCTGAGTTTCTGTTCGGTACAGGACAAGCCAGTGTTCTATTCATTAAACATCACTCAAGTACAGTGGGAGCCACCAGTTTCCACTTCTCTAGAAAGGACACAAGAATTGAGGGCACGCCCAGAACGTTACTTTCTAGGTCCTCCTGCTTTGATTTTGTACAATATTTCCTGTCAGGACAGAGGTACCTGGAAAATAACTTATACATGGGTTGTGAGTGATCAACAGCACATCACTGAGACTTCATTCCTTTTGGATGTATCTTGTTTACCTACCACCCCTCATCCCACCCCTCCCACCACTTCTGCTCCTCCTGTACTCTACCTTTCTGATATCCACCCATTTCAGGAAGGACATCCCTTTCAGATTAAATATGATGCACCACACGATGTTTTATATGATGTGGAATACCATTTTCTTACTTGGCATCTATTTCCCAAATTGTTTCTAGTTACTCACAAATATCCAAATTGCTCTCAGTTTGTTGCCAACCACATACAAATGCTCAATACTTGGTTTGATATGCAGTCAGTAACACCCCGAGCCAAGCAATTTCGACACAAGCATGAATTAATTGATACAATTTTAGGTGGCACAGGGACTGCACTGGGTGCCCTTAATATAATTGATATAGAGGTGCTCCGTAATAAAATGGAATCCACTGCTCAGCATGCTGCTGATGGTTTTACCTCACAACATATTATTAATGAAGCTTCCTCTAAATTGTCCAATGTAGTTGTAGATACCTTTGCTCTTATATCTCCCATTATAGAACAGAAAATTGTTACCTTAGCACATGCAGAATATAGATTGTGAAAGAATATTTCCTGGGCTCTTGCCTGTGATCAAGTACAGATCGAGCTTATTACTATACTAAAGGAAATTCTGATCACTGCTAAGTTAGGACACTGGCCACCATCTCTCATTCATATGGCTAGTACCAAAATACCGCAATTTGCTATAGCTCACCTTGATAGGTGGACAGTTAGTGTTCCCATTTGTTCACCACAAGGCTGCTCTATCTGTACTTTGATCCCATGGTCAGGACAACACAGTTATTTATCCTATTGTTAATATTGGGGTGCAGTTTGATAATATGCTTATGTATCCTGTGGACCATCTCACATGG
This sequence comes from Ichthyophis bannanicus, assembly GCA_033557465.1. Taxonomy (NCBI): domain Eukaryota; kingdom Metazoa; phylum Chordata; class Amphibia; order Gymnophiona; family Ichthyophiidae; genus Ichthyophis; species Ichthyophis bannanicus. The sequence goes on from CM066033.1 coordinate 785,583,843, forward strand.
GTGCAGCCACTGGACGACACCTGGACTTCATTCAAGCCGATGGACCCCAGTTTGTGTGAGCAGACTACATTTCAGTTCAAGTGTCAACCTCACCAGTTTAAAGAGGCTGACACCCCCTGCTGGAACAATTCCTCTTCTTGCTCCCTGACTGTTAAGCTCTCATATTCCCTGACTAACTCACACAGTTTGTATTACCTTGGAGCTGGACACTTTTGTTTTCATCTGTTCTTTCCCCAGAATGTTTCTTTTTCGATTGCTCCCAGAATGCATGACATTCGCCTTCCCAAGAACACTTTGTTGTACAGTTCAAACTATTTACCAAACAATACCTGGTGCAGTTATACACCACTGGTCTCCCTCACCATTAATGGGACAACTTATTCCACACCGCTGGTTACCAATGACTCTATGGACATTCCAGACTTTATCTCATATGCTGTGCATCCCTTACCATTTGGCATGAGAGAAGAGACACTACATAAACTGCTCAACTTTACAGAACTCCATGCCTATATTGATCACCTTAAAACAACATCCACTGAAGTGAATCACACCATCGCTTATGAGAATGGACACACTCAACAAATTGTTGGACACTTGCTACAAGATGCTCATGTGTCTGTGTGGGAATTGTTATTTGGTTACTCACCTACTGCTGATCATGTCTTTAATGTTTTTATTCACCCGATAATTATTTTAACTGCTGTACAAATATTGCTATGCATTATCGTAATTTTCCTGTGCTGTAAGATGAAACAAATGTACATTTCCTTGCAGCGCATGTCCTATAGAACATCAACAACATTTTAAGGTAGTTACACTGAACTTCTCCAGCATCTACCCCTACATCCAGGCTAATTTGGCCTGCTAATTTGGCTAATTTGGCATTTCCTATTACACTGAATACCAGAGTCAGCTGCAGTCTAGTATTGCTTCCTATCCTCACTCATAGCATCCTGGTACGTTTTGGCTTTAGCCTCCTCAAAAATTCCTGCAGCCCTTATGCACTGTTCACTCTCTCTAAGACGGGCACGGAGGTAGCATATTGGGTGTCCCCCCCCCCCCCCAGTAGTGGCTGCTCTACCTAAGACACGAGGTTTGGACTCATAAGACTTATTTATCTCTAGAACACTAGAGACAGTACTGTGCAGGACAGGGGACCTGCTAGACATAGCAAGGTATTTAATACAGGAGGTATTAGACAAGCTGCCTACTATCATGTAATGGCAGCTGGGACAGGTACCACAGGTTTGCTTCCACCATTTCCAGGCACAAATAATAAAGAAAAATAAAAAAGGTGTGGGAGATGTCAGCATACATTTCATACAGCTTTGTACTCTGGTGATTTCAGTCTCCAAAGGTAATAGGACAGTTTACAAGATGAGATTAACTCTGACCCCCTGGTGATTTCAGTCTCCAGGGCCTGTCTGCAGACCCTCCTTGCTAAATCAAGAATGGCAGACCTCAAAGGGAGTGGCTAAAAACAATAGCAGACCTCAAGGGGAAGTGCTGGAGAGGATTCAATTCACTATAAAGGACAGAAACACTTCCTCTTGCTCTCTCTCTTCCACTATTCATCGGAAATGAAGGACAGGAGGCTCTGATAATCAATTCTCTCCACCCCTCCCCCCCTCTCTCTCTCTCTCTTGCCATGAGACTCTGACCCACATGTTCTGGCCTCTCTCTCTCTCTCTCACACTTCACACATGCACATGCACACACAGATTCATTGATGCACACTGAAACAGCTCTGTAACAATCACTATATACCTCTGTTCAATACCTATGTAATAAGCCTATTTCTACATAAAAAACCTTTCTCCAAGCCACACCTGTTTGGTTGTTTTATTACAAGCCCTACTGCCTCTATGAAGTGAAATGAACCCAGGACCTACAGGAGAGTAACTTGACCACATCTTACAATGGTCTGCAGTTAGTATGTGTCTGGCTGGAACACCTTGCAGGCCATGTGGTCTTTTTCTGTCATATTTCTGTGTTTCTAATAAAACATCTAACATTAAACAGAAATAAAATTAAATCAAGTAAAGCTAACCTATTTCCAATCCAAAGGCTTCCTCAAACACAAAAGCCTTTAAACATTTCCTAAAAATATTTCTTATTGGTCTCAGCTCTTAACTCCACTGGCAACATTGTATATTCTACAATTTGGGAGCCACAATAGAAAATGTCTCTTCACAACCTCTGACTAGTTTTCAAGGGTGGAACCACTAGCAAGTTGGCAGTACTAGATCGCAGATGCGAGTGGGACATAGCACTGGAGCCTATCCCTCAAGTTCACAGTGATCACTACTGCCAAGCAGTTCTACCACCTTTATCCCTTGCACCAAGTCTGGCATTTCACTGAGAACTGAATCTAAAGTGGTTACCACCAGTTTCAGGAGTCACTGCTCCATGACGGAATCACTAATGACTTCTAGAAACGTTACCTACCCTGCATGCTGATCACCCAATCGATCAGTAATTGAAATCTTCAATAATTACAGTACTGTGTTATCACGTTTCTTGGCTTTTCTAATTTGGGTTAGCACTTTGATGTCTGTTTCTTCCTTCCTATCACACATGAAATTGCCTGCCGTCCATAAAAATTCCAAATTCAGCTTTTTGTTCCCTGCAGAACCTTTATCCTGTGTAACTCTAGGCTATGCTTAGCACATAGACTCACCTTTTCAACCAGTTTGATAATCCCTGCAATGACAGCAGCTGATTGCCTGTCTTCCTTCCACCAGATCTCTGAGATGCCTGTTATGTCTACATTTTCATTTAGTGCCATACACTTTATACTAACTGGTCAACATTCAAAGGGACATACACATTTAGAAGCTGCTGCTAAACCTGTAAGTATGCTATCCGTGGATTTTTAGCAGCACTATCTGGATGGTGCTCCTGGAAATCTGTCTTACCGCCGTAGCATTATATAGATACTGCCAGGAAAGAGTTAGGGCAGAGCGAGGGCAAAAGAGCCAAATATAGGGATAGCGCTGATATTCATCCACTATTAATACAGCCATACATTTGAATTTAAGCCAGAAAAAAAGCTTTATTAAATTAAACCACATAGCTATATGTGTAGCGTTTGAATATCGATCTTACATGTATAGCCTGCAGCATGACGAGCATTTAAAAAAATAGGCTCACCATGGCCACTCAGTGTTGACTCAAATTTGTTTATTAATCAAATAAATGAGTTCCATACCATGAAGGGTCTTAAAAGTCAGACCTAGAACTTGATCCTAAACAGTATGGCAAGCCACTGTAAGACTGCTAAAACCGGTGAAGTATGCTCTTGCATTGAAATTCTTGTTAGCAACCAGGCCACAACATTTTGTAAGAATGGCAAATTATATAAGCCTCAAAGAGGTCAACCCAGCAAAAGAAAATTATAATGATTAATTTTTGTAATAATCAATGATGATAAAGCTTATCTTAACAGAGAACAGATCAAAAATTTCCTGACTATCCCCTTTTACGGCAACTGCTATTAAGTAAAATCCAAATAGCCTGAGATAATCTCCCCATGGAACCCACAAAGCCAAGGAGTAAATCAAATTCCGTGCTGTGTTATGTTAAAGATTTTACAGCAAAGCCCAGAGGCTGGAATCCTGTCCCTGAAAAAAACAAAAAACATCCATGTCTAGAACTTTCAATGACTATCATCAAGAATGAAATTTTAATTTGTTAGTAGTACAATTAGTTGTTTGTAAGGCTGGAAAAGAAAAGGTATTAATGAAGAGAAGCTAGGTCAAAATTTGTGACCTAATATTGACATAGACCTACTTGTTTCTGTCTTAAATGTACAACAGAAATACTGAATGTCAAAGCTAACATCCAATACACAGTAATTACTGCCATGCTGAAAGTTTTTACAGAGGTTTAACAGGCTTTTTCATCCAAAATGCTCACAACACAGATCTTTATTATTTACTTTCCCTTATATACTGTGCTATTCCACATCAGTGTGGTTTACATTGAACAGGTCATTATAACTTAGAGATAACTATTTTACAGGGAACATGGACTATGGAGGGTTAAGTGGCTTGCCCAAGACCACAAGGAGCACCTGTGGGACTAGAAACCCCAGTCCTTCCAGCCCAGGGTTGCTGTCCTCTAGTGGGATTTGAACCTCTGACCTTCCAGCCTGAAGCACCTTGCCCCAACCACTAGGCCACTCCTCCACTCTTTGCCATGAATCCCTCCCATAGGTTATGGTTTGTTTTGATTTTTTCATTCTCTGCTTTTCAGTCTTCATCTGGTCCTGTGTATTTGCAAATGCATGTTTGTACATGTACAAAAAATGTTCTTGTCTGTTCCGTACATGTCATGCCAGCCAGAACTCAAAACACATGGCTGCTGCGGTTGTTTTCTAAATTTTTTTTTTTTTTTTTAAAGTACCTGTAAAGCAAAATCATTATCTCAAAGCAAAGCTCAAAACTCTAAGGGGTCAATATTCAGACGGGTTTATGTACTGTGCAGGACCTACAAAGCACATAAACTCCAATCAGTCCAATCTTCAGTAGCACTATCTGGTTAGCAGTGCTGAATATCCCCATAGACTGCCTTGGTTAGTTTCAGGGCAGTCCCAGCAACTATTTGATGAATGGCAATATGCCGCAGATAACCGGATAGGGAACCGCATAAGGTTAGGACAAGTCAATGGCTGCCCTAATTTTATGCAGTTGTGCTATCTGGTTAGCGTTTGAATATCGCCACTGACTGCATAACCTCCATGGTTGGCAGAAAAAATAGGTACTGAGTGCCAGACACCAGATGGGCTCCAGCACTGAATATCCTGTTTCGATTTTGCCTGTGGCGGACAGGCTTTTGAGCAATGCTGACTGCGGCAGGCTGAATATTGACCCCTAGCAATCTATCAGTGACCATTTTATTTATTTATTTGTTTGTACTTAGCTCACGTTCATGGGCATTCCTCTTCATGCTGTCTGGAAGTGGGAAACACTGGATTTTATTTCAACCATGAGCAGGTAAAATTGATCAATCAAATATTACAAATATCAGCTATAAAAATGTCATTTAACAAATTGAAAGGCCCAGCCTTAAAATGCTCTGCCCTCTTTTATGCTTATAAAATTGCTCCACAGGTAACTATGGTAGCCTGAACTCCGACCCCACCCGCAGTGTTCTCCCCCCTCCCTTTTTCATCCCCCCCCCCCATAAAATTACTCTCACAACAGAATGGCTTTAAACCTAGTCACAGCTTTACTGCAAAACACAACACTTTATAGACTATCAGCCTGAGCCAACATTATCAGATCATTCCTGCATTCTGCCCTCCCCGTTTACGAACTTTACTTCCCCATGGACATAGTTCATCCCTTTCCTATGGTTAACCCCATATTTATCTCCAAGCTGTCTTCCCCTGTTTAATGTAAAACTATTCTTATGCAATTGTTATGTTGTTCATTGTAAACCGCCTTGGACAAAGGCGGTATATAAATAAATTTATCCACTCTAGCAAATGTCCTCCACCCCCCCTCCCCCGCCTGGCTATCCCCCTTTCCCGACGATGCTTCCTCCAGCCATATTACTAGCAAGCTTATGCACCGTCCTGCCCTCCCCTCCTTTTGCCTCCTGCTGCCTTGCCATATTACTAGCAAAGACCCAGTCCCGCCCCCCCCCCCTTGGTCCAGGAGAAGATCCCAACTGAGATCTTCCCCATTTTCCCTTAATCACTGAGCTGAGATCACCTGATCCCGCTCCCCAGCCCATAGGCCCCACTCGAAGACTGAGACTTGGCTCAGTTACCACCACCAGTGCCAGGTAGTGCAACTATCCTTGCACTGCCTTCCCTTGTGCTGACCCTGCTGTGAGCAGGGCCAGCACATCCCAGGCCAACACATACAAGGCCTCCTGCCAGTCATTCAGGAGCAAGTCCTGCCCCACCAGTGAAAGATGAACCCTGTCTGCCATGTAAAGACCCGCATAACCCACCTGTACCCATGGGTGTTGAATCTAATATTGCCCATGCTGAACCATCCCACTGGCCTTTCTAACGGCTTATTTTCACCAAACCCTGAGACCACCACCTCTGTGACTGGTAAGAAGGCCTCAGGATAATGTCCAACCAACAAATAAACACCCCTGGCAGCATGGCCTTAATGACCATAAAGTCCTGCTGCATAGCACAGATGAGCTGTTTGCAAGTCCATGCGGTGAGATCATTGCCTCCGAGGTGCACTAGAATTCCTGTCGGTTTTTGCTGTACAAGTGCATGGTGCCGAAGTACTGAAAGTAGCTGGCGCCAGCGCATCCCTTTCTCTCCAAGCCATTCCAACAACACACCCAAGGAAGCCAACCCCAGATGAGTGTCCAATGGCCATGATGCCATTCGTCGCCCTGCTCAATGTACAAACAAATGTCCCAGCAACGGCCACCACTGTGGACCTCAGCAGTAATCTGCAAGAAGGAAAAAAACAGCGATTAATTAACCCCCCCCCCCCCCACTGTAGGCAAACCTGAACCCCATTCCAATTGCTAGCAGATATATCCAGCAAAGGCCCCTGATCTCCACCTGCCAATCCTCTGTATCACCGTCTCGCCCAGCCCCACCACCACTCCTCAATGCGGAAGGAGTGAGATGCAAACTGTGTCTCATCATACCCCAAAAACTTCAGCACTTTGCGCAGACCTGCCACAAACTGAAACTTAGTCACTGGCTGGGCATTCGCATGAATCAACAGTCAGCCCCTCACCTCTGGCCTCCGGGCCAAATAAACCCGCAAATTCTTCACCAGGCATGCAACCAATGCCCTACCCCGCATAGAACTATCCATTCCCCCGTCCCTGCTAGTCCATCTTGGAACAGGAAAGAAGGATACACAGCTGATCACGTTCAATCCGAACATGCTCAGCGGCTATACAGGTCACAGAGCCCGCCCGAGCCAAACCCAACACCAGCTCACTCACCCGGAATGCTCCAAAAAAGGCAATGCAAAACACCTCCCTAAAGAGATCTACCTCAAAAGCTGAACTCGCCACCGCAGGCAAGTTCTTCCACAATCGCAATAAGAGGTCATGGAAGATCAGCCGCCTGCCATCCCCCAGGGCCAGTGACACCCTCCTCCAACACACCATTGACTGCCAGACCACAAATGTGGCCAAGGGATTGCCCAAGCCAGCAGTCTTACTGAAAAAACAGAATCCTGCTAAGCGCAGTCACACCATTGCTTTAGACCACCCAGTCGCTTTTGCCCAGGCTATAAACTAGCCAAGCAGCTCATCCAGAGCCCTGCCCCCTGTCCACCCTTTACCTAGCAGAAAGTCCATATCTTGGCAATAAACTTGCAGGTAACATTTCCACATAACAGAGGCGACCGAGGCCTGCAACAAGGCCACTACATCTGGGTTCCAAGCTGCCAGAGCAACTCAGGAACCGCTGTGGCTTCAGCATCTGCCTCTGGCACCATCCGGCGGAACTGGGACCAGTGAAAGTGAGAAAGAGAGTCAGTGAAGCAATTCACAACCCCAGGCACATGACACACCCAGGCTGTCACATTCAGCCAGTGGTAATACAAAACAAAAGTCTGTATCAATGCTTCCACCTTTCGGCACCTGGGCAAATACCGATTATTAATCACCACCCCTGCATTATCGCACCAAAAGAGGACCCGGCGATTCCTCAGCTGATCCAGCCAGACTACTAAAGCCACCATTATAAGAGATAGCTCTAAGAAGGCCACATTCCATGTCAACCCCAAAGAGTGCCAATCCTCTGGCCATGGTTCCACACACCAAGCTCCCTGGCAATACAGGCCAAAACCCCAACTTCCTGTCACACTGGAGAACAGCTGCAGGTCTGCAATGGATACTTCTTATAGCTGTAAAACTGAGATACCATTGTTACCATTGTACTCTTTCAAAAAGACATCCCACACTTACAAATCTTCCAGCATGCCCACAGACACCCGAATGTGATGATGGGGTTTTACCACTCTGACCATGGCTAGCGTCAAATACTGCGAAAAGAGCTGACCCATCAGGATCACTCGGCATGCAAAATTCAAGCAGCCTACCAGGGATTGCAATACTCTGAGAGTCACCTTGTTCGCCACTCCCGCCAAAGCGATGAGCCCCTGCAGCTTGTCCATCTTGTGTCCAGCACAATCCCTAAAAAGGTGAGGCACAATGGCAGGCCCTCCATTTTTTCTTCTGCTAGCAGACCCCCCAGGAGGAGTAGCCTAGTGGTTAGAGCAATTACCTAGTACCCAGAAGATTGAGGGTTTGATTCCCATTTGCACTCTTTGTGACCTTGAACAAGTCACTTTACCCTCCATTGCCTTGGAAGAAAAGGCTGGCAATCTACTTCCAGTGATACATTGCCAAGAAAACCAAAAGGTAGCTGGGTTGCCAAGAGTCAACACTGACTTGATGGCATTAAAAAAATGAAACCCCAAAATCCTGGGCCATAGCCATGAAGGCACTCAAGAGTACCTCACAAGACCTGTCATGCCTCAGCCAACAAAGAAAAAATCATTGAGATAATGAACCATGTTTGTCAAACCTGCATGCTGTACCAGCTCCCAAAACAAAAAAACTACTAAAATACTCACAGGAGATGCCACAGCCCATCAGCATGCATGGGTCATAACAAAAAAACTCATTAAAGGCAAAGTCCAGCAGCAGAAAAGCTGAAGGTTGGACAGGGAGGGAGATGCAAGGCTGATTCAATGTGTACTTTGGCCAACAGCACTCCATGTCCACAAAGCCAGACAAGCAACACAGCTAAGTAGAAGGAAGCATAGCACACAGTGCATAGTTCACTTGGCAAATGATCATTACAAATTCCCCAAATGGGAAGGCTAAGCTATGGATTAGCCAGAATTTCCCACACTCTTTCTTGGGGATCAACCCTAACGTGTAAACCCTGAACAGCAAGAAAGCACAGTTACTTACCTGTAACAGGTGATCTCTGGGAACAGCAGGAATATGTCTTCACATAGGGGTATCGTCGGTACCGACAGAGCCTGCGCGGGAACACTCCCCAGCGTCCAATCAGAAAGCTTTTGGGAGCATCCCACAGCGCCTGCGTGCTGCCTTCCTGCCTTTCCCAACTGTCTCTCCTCAGTTAGGTTTTAAAGCTGAGACAAAGAGAGAGAGAGAGAGGGAAAGGAAAGATAGATAGAGAGATACAACTCCTAGGGGAGGTGGGTGGGTTGTGAAGACTTATTCCTGCTGTTCCTAGAGATCACCTGTTACAGGTAAGTAACTGTGCTATCTCCAGGAACAAGCAAGAATGAGTCTTCACATATGGGGACTCCCTAGCTTTAGATACCAGGGAGAGACCCTAGAAGTTGTGTGTCCCTGGGACAGGGCTCCACTTCCTCCCATGGATCTCTGGCATCCCATCAGGGATGGTGGGTAGGAGTTGATTAAGTATGGAACAGGTGTTTGAGAACAGCCTGACCAAACAAGGCATCCCGGCGGGAGTCCTTGTCCAAGCAGTAATGGGCTGTGAAGGTATGAACCGAGGCCCAAGTGGCTGCTCGACAGATGTCGTCAATAGTCACAGAGTTCAGATGAGCCATTGAGGCTGCCATGGCTCTCACATTGTGAGCTGTGACATGGCCCCCCAGAGAAAGGTTCTTACTCTGATAGGCGAAAGAAATACACTGGGCAATCCAGTTAGATAGAGTTCTCTTGGAGACTGGTAGTCCCAAATGAGAAGGATCAAAGGCAACAAAGAGCTGAGAGGACTTTCTATGTTGCTGTGTCCTTTGTAAATAAAAAGCCAGAGCTCTTTTACAGTCCAGGGTATGAAGATTCCTCTCTGCACTTTATGCATGAGGCCCTGGAAAAAAGACAGGTAGGTAGACCTCCTGGTTGAGGTGAACAGGCGAGACCACCTTAGGCATAAAATGTGGATGAGTCCTAAGGACTACCTTGTCATGATGAAACCTTCTATAAGGTGGATTAGCTACGAGTGCTTGCAATTCACTAATACGATGTGCTGATGTGATTGCAATGAGAAAGATAACTTTCCAAGAAAGGTATTTCAAGGAGGTGGTAGCCAAAGATTCAAAAGGCGGCTTCATAAGCTGACCAAGAACCAGGTTCAAGTCCCATGCCACCGGAGGTGGTCTAATGGGAGGCTTTGTTAAAAGGAGGCCTCTCATGAACCTTGCTACAAGAGGATGAGAGGAAACAGGTTGTCCATTCAGAGGCTTAAGGGAAGCTGCAATAGCACTCAAATGGACCCTTACTGAATTAGTTTTAAGGCCTGCATTAGACAGATGGAGGAGATACTCCAGCAAAGATTCCAGGGGTATGGCAAGGGGGTTAAGACCCTTCCCAGTGCACCAGATAGTAAACCTCTTCCACTTGAAAGCATAAGAACGTCTAGTGGAAGGTTTTCTGGAAGCATGAAGAACATCTTTCACCTGTTGAGAAAGATGAAGATCTTGGAGATCTAGGCCTTCAGCAACCAAGCCCTGAGATGCAGAGACTGGGGATTGGGATGCCATAACTTCCCGTCCTCTTGAGATAGGAGATCTGGAGCAGACCCTAACTCGGGAGGGAGGGAGCTTGAGAGAGAAGTAGAAGCAGAGGGTACCACACTTGCCGTGGCCAATGTGGAGCTATGAGAATCATGTGGCCTCTGTCTCTCTGAAGCTTGAACAGGGTTTTGGGAATTAGGAGAATGGGTGGAAAGGCATACAGGAAGTCTTGACCCCAGTGAAGGAGGAAAGCATCCCTTGCCTGAGCCCCCTGAGCCGGAGTTCTGGAACAGAACCGGGGAAGTTTGGCATTCCACGGACTTGCAAAGAGGTCTATGTCTGGGGTTCCCCAAATCTGAAAAATCCTGGTCACCTGGTCCACATGTAGGGACCACTCGTGTGGAAGCAGAACTCGACTGAGCCTGTCTGCCCAAGAGTTTTGAACACCTGGAAGATAAACTTCCAGAAGATGAATTTGATGCTCTCTGGCGAGGACCCACAGTCGCAAAGCTTCGTTGCAAAGCGACAGAGAGCCAGTTCCGCCCTGCTTGTTCACATGTCCGTGTGGATAAGGACTGTCTTGCAGCTGAGCAGGGTGTGGAACACTCGCAGAGCAAGGAAGATTGCTCTGAGTTCCAAGAGATTGATATGTAGACAAGTCTCCTGTGGGGACCAGATGCCCTGGGTGGAGAGGTCTTGTAGATGAGCTCCCCACCCCATTGGAGAAACATCTGTTGTGAGAGTTGCTTGGGGTAGAGACTGCTGAAAGGGGGACCCCAGCAACATGTTTTGAGGGGACTTCCACCACTGGAGAGACAAAATGAGGCAACTTGTGTTTCCTATTTTGTCTGACAGGCCGTCTAATGCCTGGGTCCATTGGGTGGATAAAGTCCACTGAGCTGCTCTCATGTGAAGGTGAGCATATGGGACCACATGCACGGTGGATGCCATGTGGCCTAGTAACTGTAACATCTCTCGAGCAGTTAAGCGAGGCTTCAACTCTGCTTGAGAAGCTAACTGCACCAAGCGAAGGCAACGGGCCTGGGGGAGATAGGCCCTTGCCTTTGTGGTATCCAGCAACGCCCCTATAAACTCCATGGACTGAGTAGGGGTTAAATTGGATTTTGGGATGTTTATTATCAGCCCTAAATACTGAAGGATACTCATTGTGCAGGCTAGAGAACTCTTGGCCTCTGACTGAGTGGGAGCTCGGATGAGCCAGTCGTCCAAATAAGGGAAGACGAATATTCCCAGAGTGTGCAGAAATGCAGCTACCACTGCCATGCATTTTGTGAACACCCTTGGTGCAGAGGCCAGACCAAAAGGGAGCACTCTGTATTGATAGTGCTTCTCTTGAAAAAGGAACCGAAGGAACCTTCTGGGAGTTGGATGGATGAGAACATGGGTGTACGCATCCTTGAGATCTAGAGAACAAAGCCAATCCTGACTCTGAAGGTATGGCAGCAGAGTTCCCAGAGAAATCATTTTGAATTTTTCCTTGACTAGGAATCTGTTCAATTCTCTGAGATCTAAGATGGGTCTGTAGCCCCCTGTTTTCTTTGGAATAAGAAAATAGGGGGACTAGAAACCTGTGCCCTGTTGTTGAAGAGGCACTTCCTCTATTGCCCCCTGGGTGAGAAGGGTGGCAACCTCCTGCCCCAACAGGCTGAGGAGGGAGGTTGGAGAATTGAACTGGTGCACTCTTGTGTGAGGGGGCAAGCTTGAAAAATGAAGTTTGTACCCCTCTCTTATGATGGAGAGTGTCCAATGCTCTGCTGTAATTTGCTCCCATCTGGGAGCAAAATGACATAACCTTCCTGGAATGGTGGAGGGCTCTGGTCCTTCCAGAGCCAGGAAGGCTAAGTTCTCTAGCGGAAAGTCAAAGGCCCTGAGGGGGCTGAGGTTGCTAGGTCGGTGGAGGCCTAGCAGCCTTTGCTTTGCTCTGTTTGGATGATTGCTGACGTTTGGTAGGGAACTGAGCTGCAGAAGATGCTCGCTGACCATAAGCAGGATAGAATCTTCCCTTTTTAGAAAAAGGTGCTTTCTTGAACAACCTTTTCTTAGCAGGAGCAGCTGTGGATTTGGATAGTCTATCCAAGGCAGAGTTTTCAGCATCCATCTGATTGGCTTTTGCTTGCCAATCTTTACCAAACAGGTTCTCACCTGTACAAGGGATATTTCCCAATTGATCTTGAACCCAGATCTCAAAATCAGATGCTTGAAGCCAAGCAATTCTATGTGCACCTATGGCAATAGCTGAGGCTCTGCTGACACATTCAAAGGAGTCGAAAGCTGCACGGTTGGAGAATTTGGAGATATCTTGGGCATGTTTGAGCCAAGTGAGAAAGTCCTGTCTTTTATCTTCAGAAATGAAAGGACTTAAAGTCTGCAAATGATCAGTGACTTCTTTTAAGAACATTCCCATGTAAAGACTATAGGAATTAATTCTCGCAGCAAGCATGGAAGCTTGGGAGACTCTTCTTCCAAAAGCATCCAGGGTTCTACATTCACGTCCTGGAGGATTAGAGGCATGTCTTTTGGCACTTCTAATCTTTCTCATAGCAGACTCAACCACAATAGAGTGGTGAGGAAGTTGAGTTTTATGGAAACCAGGACAAGGAGGGACACGATACATGGTATCCAACCTGCGAGAATGAGGGGAGGTGGTCAGAGGTGCTTCCCACATCCTTAACATGAGATCATACAAAATCTCATGAACAGGCAAGGTAGCTGCCTCCTTAGGAGTTTTAGGATATTGTAAAATATCTAACTCCTTTGCTCTGGGTTCTATCTCAGGGGCCACCGTAATGGAAAGGCCCCGAGCCACCTCCCTGATAAAGTCTTGAAAAGACAAGTCCTCTGGAGGAGACATCCTTCGTTTAGGAGAGGACTCCTCCTGTGGAAGAAGCATCACTGCATCGACCGACTCTTCAGAATACTCAGAGTCCTCAGAGGAATCGAAGTATCGTCTGTCCGGATGCTCTTGCAAAGCCCGATACCCGTACTGACTGGGATCGGCATCAGGAATAACCGATACTGGGGTATCGGTACCGGAGGGCTTCAGAGGACAGAGTACCAGCATAGTAAACACTGATGCCAATGTCGATAGCCGGTACCGGTGGGGTAGTCTGTTGCGGTACCACGGGTGTCGATGCCACAAGGAAAGCCACCAGACTGCGTTCTATGGACAGAATCCTCTGATCCATTGACGCCGCCAATGCTTGGAAGTCGGTAAGCCACCGGTGCCCCAGAGCATGGTACTAGGAGATCTGTCAAGGCCACACCATCGAGATCATCCTGGAACCCCGATGATGATGCTTTAGAGGCCGAAGCCTCCTGCCGGGGTAATTTTGCCGGTGCAGAATCCTCGAGGGCAACGCCAGAGGCATCTCGATGCTTAGAAGGAGATCTACCCTTCGAGGACCGGCTGGATTTATGTTTAGTGACCTGAGATCCATGTGAGGAAGAAGAAGCCCTGGAAGACGTCGATGCCACCGAAGCCGCATCAGAGGGAAACAGGGTACTGAGCTTGGCAGCTCGGTTCTGCCGACCTCTTTTAGACATCATAGAACAGGACATACGAGGGGGTACCCAAAAAAAACAGGAATTATTTTTTTAAAGCTATTTATTTCAAATTCTTTACAAAACAACCTTATCCCCTTCAAAATACTCTCCATTACAACTGATACATTTGTCCCACCGGTGCTTCCACTGTTCGAAACATTTTTTGTAGTCATCTTTAGAAACGGCTGACAGCTCCTCCCTCCTTTTTTTCTTGACTTCTTCAATGTTGTCAAATCGGTGTCTTTTCATGCCCCTTTTCATGCGTGGAAATAAGAAAAAGTCGCACGGAGCCAGGTCAGGCGAGTAAGGTGCTTGGGGCAGCAGAACCATGCCATTTTTAGCCAAAAACTGTCTAACAGAGATGGCTGTGTGTGCAGGTGCGTTGTCGTGGTGGAAGAACCAGTCTCCTGTCTGCCACAAATCGGGTCTTTTTTGACGAACACTGTTGCGCATTCTTAAAACTTCCAAATAAAAGGTTTGATTGACGGTCTGACCTGGGGGAACAAACTCTGAATGAACTACCCCCTTGGCATCAAAAAAGCAAATCAGCATTGTTTTGATGTTTGATTTGACTTGATGACATTTTTTTGGACGGGGTGACGATGACGTCTTCCATTGGCTTGACTGTTGCTTTGTTTCTGGGTCGTAACCATAGCACCATGACTCATCACCTGTAATGACCTTTGACAGAAAATCTGGATCAGTTTCAAAACACGACATGTTTCAACTTGATGTTCCTTTTGATTGTCAGTCAGAACCCGAGGAACAAACTTGGCAGCAACCCTTTTCATTCCCAAATCTTCCGTTAAAATTTGCTGAACCGAGCTCCAAGATAACCCACTAATCTCTGACAGTTGATCAATTGTCTGTCGACGGTCTGTGAGCACAAGCTCTCTAATTTTTTCAATATTTTCGTCGATTCGGGCAGTTGATGGACGCCCAGAACGAGGTTTGTCATCAATCAACATGTCGCCATTTTTAAACCAAGCAAACCACTGGTACACTTGACTTTTTCCCATAGCGTCATCTTGATAAGCTGTTTTCAACATTAAAACAGTTTCAGCAGCATTTTTACCAAGTAGAAAACAAAATTTCACAGCTGCACGTTGTTCACTTAAACTTGTCATCATAAAAAAAGAAACAAGACCAAAACAGCGCTAGCAAAAACAATCACTGCAGATGAACAGAACAAGCCAGGTCGACAACACAGGCGGCACTGAACTGACAATGAGTTGCACTATACACGCCTAGTGGCAGAAGTGCGTACTACACAAGCTCTGCCCACGGCAATGTTATTCCTGTTTTTTTTGGGTACCCCCTCGTACAATCTGTGATGGAATGGTCAGGACCTAAACATTTTAGACACCAGTCATGGGTGTCGGTGATGGAAATTGTACCGCCACATTTTGTGCACTTCTTAAATCCTGAGGCAGGTTTTTCCATGTTAAGGAAAAAAAGTTTGGGGCCTAAGGCCCAAAACGCAAGTGCACCTGAAGAAAAGAAACGGAAAAAAGATTTTATTTTTTTTTAACAAGAAGAAAAGAAAAAGACCGGCAATACCGGTGGAGCGTCGAAGAAGGCAGACACGACACAAAAGAAATAAAGAAAAATAAAGAAATTCTTCTGCGGTGACAGGAACACGACCTGCTGGCTCCGTGGAAAAAGAAGAACTGAGGAGAGACAGTTGGGAAAGGCGGGAAGGCAGCACGCAGGTGCTGTAGGATGCTCCCAAAAGCTTTCTGATTGGACGCTGGGGAGCGTTCCCGCACAGGCTCCGTCGGTATCGACGATACCCATATGTGAAGACTCATTCCTGCTTGTTCCTGGAGATCAGCGGTTCCCAAAAAAGGCCCCACCATCCTGCCAGGCTGTGCTCCACCTTCACTTTTACTCGCACCACATTCAGAAAGCACCACAATGCATTGTTTGCCCTTAAGGACTTAATAACCCCCTGAAAAATAGCATGAATCCCTTGTCAAAATCTTCCAACAAAGCCTTCCCCTCCCCTTTCTCGCCATACTGCAGCAGCCACGGTCGCATAGCCTCCACCCTCACCAGGGTGCAAGCTGCTGCCCTCACTACCTCTTTTCAGCTGCACTTGATTGCCGCATGACCACCTCCGCAGAGCGAACAGGTGTGGCGGAACTCACAGTCTGGGAAGGGGCACGAGGACTTATTGAAATGCCAACTAAGGTCCCCACCTCCTGGACCCACCTTTGCTTGCAAGACACACCCTCCAGAGGGACGAAAGGAACGATTGCCACCCACAGTGGATGATGTTCCCTCTCCTGTCTCTACCCCTCCCACCCCAAGCGATATTCCCCCTTTTCCTCTTGCCCCCCCCCTGCCCCACCCACCTTTGCCGATATCTGGGTCAGCCAGAGATTGATGTCCTGTATCCCCCAGGATAAATGGGCATTTTCTTCCATCTTATCCTGGAAGTCCTCATCATAGTTGAGTCAGGCCCAACTCTGGTCAATCTGGGAGGAAGGCTGCCAAAATCGAATCCCCGTAAGCCAGTCGGGAACCATATTGCGTGGGAAAATAATGTCCCCACACAATGGCCAGTGCCCATGCCCAGTTGACCGTATTTTGCGATACCTTTCGGACCTGTCCACACTTCTCATCCTCTTTGCACTTCTTCCAGCTGTCCCCCAAATGCTTCTTTCCTTCCAGCAACCAAAAATTATCAAGGTATCGGTAGTTCTGAATCTTGCACCACAACGTCCATGGCACCTCTTACCACAATTCAGAATAAGCCACCAAGGTGACACCCCATCCCTTTTTCCTTGGTCCTCCCCTTTATCCCCCCTAGCTCCAATCTGTGGCATGGACGTAGACGACAAGGAGCCTGAAGACAAGGAAGTGTAGGATGAATCAGAGTCATGGCAGCAGTGCTGTGTATGCTTGTGCTTCCCCCCCTCCCCCGCATTCTTATCACTTCCAGCTGTGGCCGGCAGAGGGGTGGATCCTCAACCTTGCTAACCTCAGGTTCACCTGCTGGCTGCTGCTCCTGAACCCAAGCAAATGAGGGGCAACTCCTGTCATCCTGCTGGGCTCCTTGGTGCCTGCAGATAATGATCACACCACATTTGGGGCCCCTCTCTCCAAACTGGGGCCGGCCACACCAGTCACCAACAGCTGGGCATTCTAACACACAGGCTCTACCGGCTGACAATCCACCTGAGGGCACAACAAAGGAGAGATGCCACCAGGAGCCGCAAAAGGAAAACCCAAAGCCCCACCCACCCCAATTCTACCCAGAGGATGCTTGTCCCCCAGATACCCACAAGGCCGCCCCACCGCCCGGCTGCCCCACCGCCCATGGTAGCGATCAACCTTCCTCCCCACCCCACATGCCACCTGCCAGAACCAGGGCCCAAGACCCTGCCGACACCCGTGGGGCATAAAGCCCCCCCATCAGCATAGACCCTCCACTGCCCACACAGGCTACCCCTCCCTATGCTACCCATCGGTTCCCCCATCCCAACCTGCTGCCAGCACTGCCAACTTTGAATAATTTTGTGTCATCTGCAAATTTGATTGTTCTTGTTGTTAAGTGCCGTCGAGTCGGTGTGAACTCATGGCGACCCTCTGGATAGTTGTCCTAAATTGTGTTCGGTTTTCAGTCAGGAGGCTTATTGTTAACAGACTGGCACCTGTAGCTACTGTTACTGTAGCGATCCATCTCATTGCTGGCCTTTATCTTTTGCATTGACCTTCTACCTTGACAAGCATGATGTCTTTCTCTAACGATCTCTCTCTTCACATGATGTGTCCAAATTATGAAAGTCAAAGTCTTGTCGGCTGAGCTTCTAAAGAAAGCTTAGATTTGATCTCCTCTAGTACTGACTGGTTTGTTCTTTGGGCAGTCCATGGTATACACAGTATTCGCTGCCAGCACCATAATTCAAAGATAGTAATTTTCTTCCTGTCTATCTTTTTTGCTGTCCAACTTTCACATCCATATGATGTTATTGAAAATACCATGGCTTGAACAAGTCAAATCTTTGTATGGAGAGAGACATCTCTGCTCTTGAGAATCTTGTCTAGGTCCTTCATAGCCATTCTGCCAAGAGCAATGCGTTGTCGGATTTCTTGACTGCTTGTTGCTTCTTTATTGATTGTTGATCCAAGTAGGTTAAAGTTGTCCACGATTTCAATTTCTTCTCCATCAACAATGAACTTATTGATTTTGCCAGTTGTCATGATCTTTGTCTTCTTTACATTACCTCACTCATTATTCCCATTTTCAGGTCATTTACGAATATGTCAAAAAGCATCGGATCCAGCAGAAATCCCTGGGATACTCCACTATTCACCTTTCTCCACTGGGAAAATTTGTCATTTAGCCCAGCCCTCTGCTTTCTATCTTTTAACCAGTTCCTGATCCACAATACTACACTGCCTCCTATCCCATTACTTTTTAATTTCACCAGGAGTCTCATTAGGGACCTTGTCGAAAGCTTTCTGAAAATCCAGATATACCACATCAACTGGCTCACATTTGTCTACCTGTTTATTTACACCTTCAAATAAATATAACAGATTAGTAAGGCAAGACTTTCCTTGGCTAAAGCCTTGTTGACTTTCTCCCGTTAAACCATGATTATCTACATGTTCAGTAATTTTGTTCTTTATAATGGTTTCTACCATTTTCCCCAAACTGACATCAGGTTCACTGGTTTGTAGTTTCCTGGATCACCCCTGGAACTCTTTTTAAAAGTTAAATAAACCATTTGCCAGTCTTTAGGTATTACAGATGATTTTAATGATAGTTCACAGATTACTAATAGTAGGTCTGCAATCTCATATTTCAGTTCTTTCAACACCCTTGGATGTATACCAGGTGATTTGCTACTGTTTAGTTTATCAAATAGTTTTAATACATCATCCCAGTTTATTGATATTTCTTTCGATTCACCTTTAAATACCATTTCAGTCATGGGTAACTTCCTTACATCTTCTTCAGTACAGACCGAAGCAAAGAATTCATTCAGTCTCTTCGCTATGGCTTTGTCCTCACTTAGCACCCCTTTTACCCCTCTATCATCTAATGGTCCATCTGACTCTCTTTTTGCTATGTATATACTTGAAAAAGGTTTTATGACTTTTTGCTTCCACATCAAGATTTTTTTCAAATTCACTCTTTGCCTGCCTTATCAATGCCTTGCATACAAGAAAGCAGGTATTTTTATGTGACTCGGGAATAGGTACTGTATGTTGAAGGGTATAGCTTGGACAGAGCATGGATAGAGCCAAATGTAAGCATACATAATAGTAGTATAGTTTGTAAAATATGCCACTATGCACATACTTCAGCTTTGGACCTTTGCACCAATTCCTGAGCTGGATTTTAGCCATGATTTCAGCAGGTTTGTGGGAGTCTTTTATAAAGACACCTAATCACCTATGAGCAAGAGTTACTAACATGTGCTACCACAGTAGTGCATGCTAATGCCATTAACACATACCTGTATTAAAGGTGCTAGCAGAAGGTAACATGGTAGTGTACATTAATAACTCTGACCCATAGATCCCAGCTTAGGTGTCTTGTCATAAAATTAACCTCATGGTAGGTAATTTTATAATAGGACACCTATAAAAATTTCAAGTAACATGCCTATTTTATAAAGGCAATATACACATTATTGGGGTAATTTTATAAAGCATTTACCATGTTTTAAGCAGGTTTTGCTTGCAGAAAAAGACTCATAAAATTTCATGGCCAAATCTAGTTATTTATTATTTATTTAGTTCTACTTTTATATCGCATTTCCCAAGAATCCACCATGCGTTGCATTTCGTCAATATATACAAAATTACTTTCAGAAATACATAAATACAATACATTCCCATGTTTGCACACCAACACCCTGTTCCCCCATAAAATCTCACTTAAAACCTTACTTTCCATTGCCCAATCCTCATTATTTCGCACTTTCTATTCCCACCACCCCACCCTACAGCATTATCCAAAAGCAATTCAAAAGAAATATATTTTATCTCCCATTTAAAAATCTGTAGATCAGTTTCCATCCTAAGCTGAGAAGGGAGAGCATTCTACACCTGCAGCACTTGAACTGAAAAGGCCTGTGACCTACAGCCTTCCTTTGGCATTACTTTATAATCTGGTAGCACCACTGAGCACATATAAGCACGCACACTTCCAAGTTGATGCATACATGTACACCTGCATTATGGAGATGTTCCCAGAGGTGAGGTCTGTGGGGAGCAGGAGTAGAACTGTGATGGAAATGCATATTTTATAAAATATGTGCATACATCGCAACTGCCCCATTCAATCCAAACTTTTCCCCTGAACATGCCTATACTTAGGTCGCATCAAAGTATGCATGTTCTTTACGTGAAAGCACATTTTAGAAATGATGCCTAGATGCAATCTGGGACGTGTAGGTCAAAACATAGGAAAAAAGGTCGGCCACATGCAATTTTCAGCACGATTTCAGAAGCTTGAATGCACCCAAAATGGATGGTAGTGGTCACAGCCCATAGATGGGGATGCGGCATACATGCGGCATACATATCCCAGCCTGCAATATTGCAAGAGGAGATGTGCATCAGCATTCCAACTAGAATACATGTATGCGTTTCCCTTCTGTTTTCTTTCTAGTCATGAAAGGTACTGCAGCTACATTCTTCTCTACTCTCTCCAGGTATTTTTGTGGCAGAACGAGAGCTTTTCTGATGCCTATTTGTGTCCTGGAGCAGGAATGGACATGGACGGTACCACTGGTGGGTTTAGATGCATTCGCCGTTTCTGAAATTGGGTACACATGTGTATCTTTTCTGGAATACCCCAGACAAGCCCCCACCATGCCCTCATATACAATTGACATGTTCATCCCAGTGACATCCATACACCCGGCTTTCTAAAATGATGATTTGCAAGTCTACGTGCCCATTTCTAGATGCCTAACTCACAAATAGGGCATATAAAATGACCCCCATAGTGTGTAATTTAATACCTGGGTCATTTTCTGTAAAGCCTTTTATATGAGTATGCTGGCATATACATGCGAAAAAGGATTTATCAAATTACCCTTATTGAGTGCATATACATTTACAGTTTCCTTGGAGCAGGCATCAAATTGTGTGAGAGAATTTATGCCCTACTGGGGATGTCTGAGTGCCTCTTTTATAAAGGCACATAAGCGCCTGTTTTGCCTTTACAGAATGAGCATATAATAGGCACTTTTTTGGAACTTTGGCATAGGTGCCCAATAATAAAATTCCTCCCCGTGTGCTTTTCTAAAACAAGCTCCCAAAACTATCCCTAGTAGGGCACAAATGCTCTCGCCCAAAGTTGCGCCTGCTTCTAGGAAGCGCTCTAGGTGGGTACATGACTATTCGGTGAATACCTTGGAACTGCACCCCAGCTGTGCTCAGATGCCGCCCCTGGGAATGCCCATGCACAGACTGAGTAAAACTGCACCTACCCTTCCCTGCAGGTGTACCAGTATGCAATTTTATAATAGCAATTTTCCTCAAGTGGAACATGCTTTACATATGGAGAATGCCCTATAAAATTACCCTATACAAGAGAATTGTATGTACCACTATTTAAAACTACCAGATCAATATTTAACCCAGCAGTCTGCATTTATTTAAACACTGGACACAGCATTTACATATTTTGCATATATTCAGTACTGTTAGCCACATAGCTAACAGTACAGTATAATTTAGGGCTGCCTACAGTAGATGTCTCTGTTTTCTTGTAATCTGCTAAGAACTGTTCAAATTAATTAATATATGGACAGTGGCTGAATTTTGTCAGCTATCCCTACAGTTAGGCAGAACGTCCACCCTCTGCCCTCACTCCTCCCATGCACTAGCCACATAGTGCCAGGATGGTCTGTAAAAATTTTCAGTGGCTCAGTTAGGGAGGATTATTCCTTTAGTGGCCATCACTAAACATTATTTGTTTAATTATGTTTTGCAGCATAAAATGTAATCATCGCAGTACAATAAAAACCTATTCTGTTCCAAATGCATCCCTAAATAGACAAGCTTGAGGACAAATGGATATTGCCCATTGCAAAGTTCCACATTAGAAGTCACCACTCAGGAAAAGGATCTAGGTATCATCATGGATCATACTCTGTGTACAGCAGTAGCCAAGAAAGGAACGGAGCATAAAACAAAGGATGTCATAATGCCTCTGTATCGCTCCGCAGTGCAGTTACACCTTGTGTTCTGTGTACTGTGTGTGATTCTATTTGCTGCATCTAATAACCAAGGTACCCAGATGCCCTTCCCTTGCTTCAACTCTAGCCTTGTGCCCCCCCCCCCCCACTGGCATTGGCACCCCAATTGTGCCCGTACCCCGCCCCCCCTCCCCCACCTTCTCCCTCACCCCGGCACCCGGGGTGAAAGAACCGGACACACACTGGACTTTGGTAATAATTATTTGTTTGCAGCTTTATTTAACCAATATAGCAAACCGGCCCAACATGGGCCAACTCAACAATCTTAAATCCAAAAACTGCCCCCCCCTATTTCCGGATGATGCCCCACACCAGCCATTTATAGCAAAGTGGTGCATCATCCTCCCCCATTCCCTCTACCGCCCGCCTCGCCATGTTATTAGCAAAGGCCGGCAAGGTGCCTTCCACCGGGCAGAGACCCAATCGTGATGTCTCTCCCAACCTAAGGAGCACTGCAGCTCCCGTGCAAAGAGGCATCAGCCTCAAATGCCCCACCGGGTCGGCGAGCGCCAGCTCGCTACCCCCACCAGGCCACAAACGGCTAGCACCCCACCCCCCTTACCCAGCTGCGATGACCCCCCCCCCCCCCACCCTGCAGTCCGAATATATAGGAGGGTGGGCAGGGACACCTTTTCTCCTCGGCGGTCCGTCGGCAAGAGGGAGATCCCACGCCACAGATCTCCCTCGCTTGCCGCTTACCTGCCCACCCACTGGCACCAGCACCAATCCACAACGCCCACGTCACCTACGTGGGGCCGCTGACGCCGGCATCCACACGCCCCCCCACCACCCAAACTGCCAAGCGCAAGGGCTCTGAGCCCCGGGGACCCGGTTACAATACCGGCCTTGGGACCCGGCCCCTCTGGCGCGGCGGGATTAACCGTGGTACCCGGATGCCCTTCCCTTGCTTCAACTCTAGCCTTGTGTCCCCCCACCCCACTGGCATTGGCACCCCAATTGTGCCCGTACCCCGCCCCCCCCCCCCCACCTTCTCCCTCACCCCAGCACCTGGGGTGAAAGAACCAGACACACACTGGACTTTGGTAATAATTATTTGGTCGCAGCTTTATTTAACCAATATAGCAAACCGGCCCAACATGGGCCAACTCAACAATCTTAAATCCAAAAACTGCCCCCTCCCTATTTCCGGATGATGCCCCCCACCAGCCATTTATAGCAAAGTGGTGCATCATCCTCCCCCCATTCCCCCTACCGCCCGCCTCGCCATGTTATTAGCAAAGGCCGGCAAGGTGCCTTCCACCGGGCAGAGACCCAACCGTGATGTCTCTTCCAACCCAAGGAGCACTGCCGCTCCCGTGCAAAGAGGCATCAGCCTCAAATGCCCCACCAGGTCGGCGAGCGCCAGCTCGCTACCCTGCCACTGGCGCAAGGTAGGCCCCTAACCTTGCGCCGCCCCCACCAAAGAAAGCTGCGACCAACACCAACATTCTAGGGCTTCCTGCCAGTCATTTAGCAAAAGATCTTGTCCCACCGGGGAGAGGTGTACCCTGTCTAAACGGTACAAGCCAGCACACCTCACCTCCGCCCAGGGGTGCAGCACCTGCCGCCCGCCAGTTCGCTGAACCCATCGCCCTATCTGCCTGTTAATCTAGGCCAGGCCCCGCGACCACTGCCGC
This sequence comes from Ichthyophis bannanicus, assembly GCA_033557465.1. NCBI lineage: Eukaryota > Metazoa > Chordata > Amphibia > Gymnophiona > Ichthyophiidae > Ichthyophis > Ichthyophis bannanicus. The sequence goes on from CM066033.1 coordinate 785,607,744, forward strand.
TCTGACCAGCACGCCGGGTGTGGAATGATATCCGACCAAATGATGGCCACTCCTGCACCACACCAATATCCCTCTGCACAGTTCTGATAAGTTGCCGGCATGACCAGCTCGCCAAGTCATTGCCACCCAAGTGGATCAGCAGCCCGACTGGCCACTGCTGCCGTGCGATTTGCGGCTGAACGAATTCCAAGAGTTGCCACCATCGCATGCCACGTTGTCCCATCCAACACAGCCGAACTCTGGAATCTGTTATCCCAAGGTGCACACCTAACTGCCGTGCAATAGCTCTTCGCTCAGCCCAATAAACGAAGGAATGACTGATGATCCACCAGTCTCCGGAGCACACACCATCTGGAAGGACCAATCGGACTGCCACTAGGAGGCAACTCTGGACTAGGGAACAAAACTGTTAGTAACCACCCCCTTTCCCCCACCTCCAAAGTAACTGCAAGTACCGGCCCCACGCCGCACCCCCGGCCCTACACAGGACCATCCAGGCGAACATACCCTTCATACGTGCCCGAGCGCCACCTACCGATCCGCTGGAAAACCCAGCCGCGCTCGTGGCCACTCCAATCCTGAACGAGTGCGATGCGTAACACCGCTCATCGTAACCCAAGAACCGCAAAGCCAAACGCAATATGGCCGTGAACTGGAACTGCGTTACCGGCCGGCCGTCCTTGTGTATGAAAAAATAGCCCTGAGCCTCAGGCCACCGTTGCAAGTAGTCCCGCAGGGCGTGGACCGGGCAGGATGGCAAGGGAAAAATAGCGCTCAGTACCACCCAGCCACCCCTACCCATCTGGTCAGTCTTGGACCGTGGGATGACCATCCGGACCTGTGTCTCCTCCAGCATCACGTGCTCGAACTGCATCCCACCAAACGCACCCCGCCTTGCAGACCTGGGCACGAGCTCACACACTCGGAATGCCCCGAAAAAGGCCCTGCAAACAGCGCATGAAACAGAGCCGACTCGAAGCCCGATACCGCGATGCGCGGTAACACCTTGCAAATCCGGAGCAATAGTTCGTGGGAAACCGGGAGCCGCCAGTCCCGTGACCTGGGGTGCACCCTGGCCCAAGCCGCGAGCAGGCGCTTGACCAAAAAGGACACCCTTGGGTTCCCCCAGCCGGCCGCCTTACAAAAGAAGGAAAAACCAGCCACTGCACTTACAACCGCCGACTGCGCCCAACCCTCCTTCTTCGCCCACACCATGAATTGGCCCACCAGCCCGTCCAGAACCCTGCCCCCACTCCACCCCTTTGCGCTCACAAACGCACTCACCTGGGAGTAACCTCGCCGATACTCAGCCCAAGTGCCCCGTGTCAGCGACGCGGAAAGCAACGCTATCAAATCTGGATCCCAACCCTTCAAAGATGCTTCGGAACCGGCGAAGCCATCTCTTCTGCCTCCGGTGCCAACAGCCGAAACTGGGCCCACTGGAAACAGGACAGAGCATCAGCAATGGCATTCTGGGAGCTCAGCACGTGACGCGCCCTGGCGGTAACATTCAAGCGCAAGCAAGCCAAGACAAACACCCTCATCAAGGCAGCTACTCTCGGGCACTGAGGTGCATGCCGGTTGATAACCTCGACCACTGCTGCATTGTCGCTCCAAAACACTACCCGCCGATTTCGCAAGCGCTCCGGCCACACCCAGAACGCAACAACTATAGGGAACAGCTCCAAAAAAGAGATGTTATGGGTCAGACCGGACTGCACCCATTCACGGGGCCATGGCTCTGCACACCATGCCCCCTGACAGTAGGCCCCAAATCCAAAACTGCCCGCCGTATCTGTGAACAAATGCAGGTCAGTGTTCGAAAGTTCTGGCAGCTGCAGAACCGAGCACCCATTAAAATCAGATAAGAAAGCGTCCCACACCCGTAGATCTTCGCGCATTCCTGCCGATACACAATCCGGTGATGCGGGAGCTGCACCCCCACCATGGCGAGCGATAACTGCCGCGCGAAGGGGAGCCCCATGGGCAGAACCCTGCAAGCGAAGTTCAAATGCCCTACTAGCGACTGCATGATGCAAAGGGTGGTCTTGCCCAACGACCCCACTAGCGCCACAAGCTTCCTGAGTCGTTTGACCTTCTGCTCCGGCAAGCGCACAACCATGCCCTCGGTATCAATCTCGATCCCTAGAAAAGTAAGGTGAGTCACGGGGCTCACGGTTTTGTTAGCTGCTATGGGAATACCGAAGTCACGCGCCAAGCGCAGAAAAGTCTCCAGCAGCATGGCACAAGTGCGCGCCCGACCAGGCCCAACAAACAGAAAGTCATCTAAGTAATGCACTATGTTGGCGACACCCGACTGCGTCTCTAACACCCAGTGCAGGAAGGTACTAAAGGCTTCGAAGTATGTGCAGGATATCGCACAGCCCATCGGCATGCACTTATCAAAATAAAACCTCGATTCGAAACGGAAGCCTAACAATGGGAAAGCCGAAGGGTGAACCGGCAACAAGCGGAATGCCGATTCAATGTCCACCTTTGCCAGCAAAGCTCCGGCCCCGCACTGCCGAACTAAAACCACCGCCGCGTCGAAGGAAGCATAGCGCACCATGCACTGCTCATGAGGAATGTGATCATTCACAGAATCTCCAGGAGGGCAAGATAGGTTGTGGATCAACCTGAACTTGCCCGGCTCCTTCTTGGGGACCACCCCCAGTGGGGAAACCGTGAACACCGGGAATGGTGGCTCCCAAAAAGGCCCCGCTACTCGGCCCATCGCACATTCCTCCGCAATTTTCTTCCGCACAACCGCGGCCAGAGATCTCACCGAACTAGCGTTTCTCGACCCGCCCCTCACTGGCACACCCTGAAACGGAATCCGAAAACCCTCCAAAAAGCCTCTTAATAACAAACTCCACACCCCCCCCCCCCCACTCGAGACTGCCCGTATCTCACCAACCATGGGAGCATAACGTCGACTCTCATGGGCATAGGAGCCAATGTCCGCTGGGCTCCCTCAAATGCCCCCCACTGGGGCTCCAGCCACTCCTTTGTGACTACACTTAATGGCAGCATGCCCGCTCCCGCACAGGGAGCAGGTGTGCTTAAACTTGCAGTCGGGAAATGGGCAAGACGACTTGTTGAAACGCCAACAGACGTCTCCTCCCGCAACACCCCCTTTTGCTGGAGACCCAGCGGGCACCGGCCCTCGAAAGGACTGCGAACTCGCCATCACCATAGAAGGCCCCACCTTACTGCCTCCCCCACCGCCACCTCCGCCCCCGACTCCGCATGGACATTTGGGTTAACCATAGATTAATGTCCTTCGTTCCCCACGATAACTGCCCATTCTCCTCCATCATGTCCCTGAACTCCTCATCATAATTTAACCAGGCGCACCCCTCGTGTGCCTGCGACGCTGCTAAGATAGTGTCCCCGTAAGCCAGCAGCGCCCCATACTGCTCCGGGAAATAGTGCCCCCATACATTCGCTAAACGCAAGAATGCCCTGGTCCAATTGAGGGTTTTGCGGGAGGCCTTCCGCACCCTGCCCGCTTTCTCATCCTCTTTACACTTTTTCCAGCTTTCACCCACACGTTTCCATCCCTCCAACAGGCGGAAAATATCGATATACCTGCGACGCTTGATCCTATGGCGCAACGTTCGAGGCACCCCCTCCCACAATTCGGCGCAGCACACCACCATGGTCCCCCCACCTTCACCCTTCTCGCCCCCCACCACCACCGAGTTGCCTGAGGAACCAGCTGACGACGTCAAGGATGAGGATGATGAAGAAGCACGCCTACAACGGCGCCCACGCTTGCGCTTCGCCTTCGCTTTTCCTCCTACCGGCATTCCCGCCGATGGGGTCTGCATGCACCCTGCCATGCTGCCCACTCCCCCTCATACTCACCAGCCTCGCCAGAGGTAGTCACCACCACACCCGCAGTGTGGTCCCCCGACGCCGAACCAGACAGCTCCTCCCCCACACGAGTGGGCCCAACACCCAGAGCCCAACCATGGTCCGCTACATCCATCCTGGGCAGCGCGCTCTGCGGGACCTGCATAGGAAGAGGAGAAGAGAAGCCAGCAGCACCAACCCCCGTAGTGCTTGACGCCACCTCCGTCCCCCCACCCAATCCCCATGCCGAGGAAACGGGGCCACCAGCTTCCCAAGCTGTTGAACTCATGGACAAGGTACCCCCCTCCCCCGTGTATCCCGCCCCCGCCCAGTCGCTCCACCCACCCCCCCAATACCCCAAACCCCCCCCCCCCCCATGGCCCAGCCCCACATGCCCATGGGCCCGGGGCACCGTAAATGCCTGGGTATGGAAAACTCCCAGTGCCCAAGCCGGGAGCGTAAAATCCAAATGCTGAAGGGGGGGCACGCCCGGAGGCCCACCCGCTGTACCGTGTGTCCCCGGGCCGTCAACCGGCCCCGCAGCCTCTTCCCCAGAGCCAACCGCTGGCACTGCTCCCCCTACCCCTACAAGACCATCGGTGGTGGGCACTGTCACTACCGCACCCGCCCTGTCACCGCCTTCCTCCTGCGACGGGGGCCCTAGCTCACCCACACCCAGGTCCTCCTGATGTGCCCGACCGGCACCATCCCGAGGGGCACGACCAGTTCTGCCCCTGGTTCCTGCCCCCCAGGATTTTCCCCTTCCACGCCCATGCCGGGCACACAGAGCTGCCCCATCAGCCAACACGCCCCCATCCGCCCCCATTCCCCTTGCCACAGTCCCGCGCTCTAGCCCCCCAGCACCAACCTTAGAGGCCCCCGCACCTTTTCCAATGCTATTTCTACTAGACCTACGGGCCATAGCACCCCAAGAGCAACACCACCAAACAGCCCACCTCCTAATATATCCCCTGAACCCCCTGGCTTTCATTTTTTTTTTAACTAAGTGGGGCAGGGGTCAGCTGGAGTCTTATATGTACAGTTCTATTTATGCAATGCACTGGGCCCCCCCCCCCCCACACACACACACAGTGCGCTGGTTGTGGCTCCCAAGCAAGGTCCTCTCGAACCCCCCAAGGCCCTCCAGGTGCATTAGCTCACCCTGTGTGCCAGGCCCCCCCCCCTGCCAAAGTGCTAGGCCCCACCCGCACGAGGAGCAGGCATAATGCACGCGCCCTGCTCCAAATCGGGCCGCCCCTTCAGCCTCTTGCTGCAATGCTGAGCTGCCAGCCCGCAAACGCCACCTCCGGATGAGAAACAGCCCCCGAAAGCTTCCCAAGCAGCGGTGCATCGTGGAACCTGCGTGGGTAGGCCCAAGAGGTAAGCCACCCCCAAAACACACTTTCTCTCCTCAGCAGTCCGTCGGCAAGAGGGAGATCCCACGCCGCAGATCTCCCTCACTTGCCGCCAACCTGCCCACCCACCGGCACCAGCACCAATCCACAACTCCCACATCACCAACGTGGGACCACTGACGCCGGCGTCCACCCCCCCCCCCCCCCCCCACCAGCCAAACTGCCGAGCGCAAGGGCTCCGAGCCCCGGGGACCTGGTTACAATACCGGCCTCGGGACCCGGCCCCTCCGGCGCGGCGGGATAAAGATATAGCTGAATTAGAAAAGGTACAGAGAAAGGTGTCCAAAATGATAAAGGGGATGGGAGGATATTCCTATGAGGTAAGGCTAAAGAGGTTATGGCTCTGCATCCTGAAGAAGAGACGGCTGAAGGGAGATCTGACAGAGGCCAGTAAAATAATGAGTGGAAGTGATCAGGTCAATGCAAATTGGCTGTTTAGTCCTTCATAAAGTAGGAAGACTAGAAGGACCACAATGAAGCTATAATGTAGCACATTTAAGACTAATCGAACATTTACACCTGTTTGCACCTACTTTAACATGTGTTTTTAACTACTTGTGCCACTATTTTCATAAAGTAAAGTAGGCATAAAATGCACGTAAATATCTAGGCAACCCTCATAAAATTACTTTCTAGATGTTTTAATGAGGCAATGCCCCCTTCTCCCCCCCCCCAACTATGCCCATAGAGAGCGGGCACATACCTACATACAAAGCAAATTTTAATATTTAAAAGTATGATGTCAGGTTATGCTTCTTTACAGGATTATTGTAGGAGAGATGGTGTTGGGATGATCATGATTACTGAATTTAATTATCAAAATCTCAGGGGCTGAGGACCTAAAGCAGAAGGTTTCCCTAGAGTGCCCAATATCCTTGCACTGGCCCTGCTTTTGGCCAGCTGTGTTGAACTGCATTGTTGCTGGATACTTTAACAACTGCAGGATATGCTAACAATTAACGCACTATAATGTTAACATGCATTAAAAGCTGTATTAAATACCTAACACTGCTCAGTATATAAGCCCCCAAGTAACATTTTACTATTCACATTAACATTTTTATCATGCTCACATTAAAAAATGTTTACACAGTTTTAGTGCCCAGGCTTTCTCTGCTCAGTTGGCCAAGAAAGGCCAGTTATGGGGGATGACTTTTATGATGTTCAGTGGATCTCATTCTGCTAGACTAAAACCAGAGACTAATTTCTCATCATCCAATGACTTCTTTCCAAAGGGCAACAACTTTTAGCTGCTTAGAGATTTTTCCTAAATTGAAAATAGTGAGTTAGAAGTTAAAAACATTTCTATATGCCTGAATCAATCACTGAGCTTCTATGAAGCCCTTCCATTGTAAAGCATTCCAAAAGGCACAGTTCATAAACTAAAACTGCCCAGATACCTAACAGAGTTAAAGAAAAAAAAGCTTTCTAACGTTCTAGACTGACTGTTCAAATAATTTTCTATGTGTTTTTTTAAGAAAGTTGTTTTTCTCCATCTCCCCTAAAGTCCCTATTTGAATACATATGGGCAAAAATTCAAATAGATTTATATTTTAACCGGCAGCCAAAAAGCCTTCTAATTGACAGCAGCAGCTCAGAAGGGCTGAGGAAGACATATGCAGCAGCAACGTATGCTGGAAGCCCTTATAATGAAAGACTAATACCTGTGGCAGTAGACTCATAGTCAACAAGTAGAGTAATGAAAGATGGTAAGTGTGAGGGCAATCTGTCGCCCTATGATAGTTAATGTTGATTCCACTATCAACCTCACTAGGTGGGTGTCCCCTTCTTTCATCAGCACTCAATGCTCATCCCTTCTGATACAGAAAATACCGCTGTTCACTTAGGGGGTCATCCAGAACCACAAATGGCAGGGATGGATATCCATCTTGGATGTCCAAGCCCCACTATTCACAGGGATCCTATTCCAGACTTAGAGCTCCTTGTACATATGAGGCCTTTGTGCAGGGAGCTCTGGACAGGAGTGGGAGGGGCGGCATCAGGGCGGAGAGGGGGCAGAACAGGGGCAGGGTGCAAATCCCAGACGTACAGGGCCGATTCAGGCCCTCGGAGGTGGAATAAGTCCCATGCATGGTGGGGATTGGGGCACACAGCCTGCTGAAGACACAAGACTGCTAAAGGTAAGTCCCCGCTGCCCAGTTCCAGCCCTGACTGCCCCCGCTGAAGACAGGGCAGCGGGGAAAGGAAAGCGGGGGAGGTGTCATGCCATTCAGTGCTCCTGCATGGCATCCCAGTGCCATGGCGACAAGACGCCATGGCAGCGGGGCTCAATGCAAGAGAAGAGGGAGAGTTAGCCAGGGAGAGCGCTGCACGTCTTGGCCATCAGAATTAGGGCCCATCCAAGCATGATTGTATTTGATCTAATAAATGAAGGTAGGATGGTAAGGAAATCCACAGCACTAGAAAGCGGGGGAGGTGTCATGCCATTCAGTGCTCCTGCATGGCATCCCAGTGCCATGGCGACAAGAAGCCATGGCAGCGGGGCTCAATGCAAGAGAAGAGGGAGAGTTAGCCAGGGAGAGCGCTGCACGTCTTGGCCATCAGAATTAGGGCCCATCCAAGCATGATTGTATTTGATCTAATAAATGAAGGTACGATGGTAAGGAAATCCACAGCACTACCTTTTAACTTTCAAAAGGGAGACTATGATAAAAGGAGGAAAATAGTTAAGAAAAAACTAAAAAGAGCAGTTGCAAACGTCAAAGATTTACATCAAGCATGAGTGCTGTTTAAAAATCCTATCTTAGAAACCCAGACCAGCTGTATTCCACGCTTCAAGAAAAGTGGAAGGAAGTCCAAAAAACTACCAGCATGGTTTAAACATGAGGTTGGAGAGGCTGTTGTTGCCAAAAAAGAATCTTTTAGGAAATGGAAAAAGGAGCCAAATGATGAAAACTGGAAACAGCATAAGCACTGGCAAGTTAGATGCAAGGCACTGATAAGGCAGGCAAAGAGAGAATTTGAGAAGAAGCTTGCTGTGGAAGCAAAAATGCATAATAAAGACTTTTTCAAGTATATTCATAGCAAAAAACCTGTGACGGAGTCAGTTGGACCATTAGATGATAGCGGGGTAAAAGGGGCACTAAGAGGAGACAAGGCATAGCAGAGAGACTGAATTAATTCTTTGCTTCAGTCTTTATTGAGGAAGAGGTGATGCCACAGAAGAACTGAAAGAAATATTGATATACCGGGAAGATATATTACAACTATTTAATAAACTGAAGAATAGCAGATCCCCTGGACCGGATGGTATACATCCAAGGGTGTTGAAAGAACTGAAATATGAGATTGCAGACCTACTATTAGGTGAATCTGTGAACTATCATTAAAATCATCTGTACACCTGAAGACTGGAGGATGGCCAATGTAATGACAATTTTTGAAAAGAATCCGGGAAACCACAGACGGGTGAGCCTGACGTCAGTACTGGGAAAAATGGTAGAAACCATCATAAAAAATAAAATTACTGAACATGTAGATAGTCATGGCTTAATAGCCAAAGAAGTCTTGTTTTACTAATCTGTTATGTTTTTTTGAAGGTGTGAATAAACAGACAACGATGAGTCAGTTGATATAGTGTATCTGGAATTTCAGAAAGCCTTTGACAAGGTCCCTCATGAGACCTTGGCGAAATTAAAAAGTCATGAGATAGGAGGCAATGTACTATTGTGGATCAGGAACTGGTTAAAAGATAGAAAGCAGAGGGTAGGGCTAAATGGCCAATTTTCCCAATGGAGAAAGGTGAATAGTGGATTACCCCAGGGATTTGTGCTAGGTCTGCTGCTTTTTAACATATTCGTAAATTACCTGAAAATGGGAATAATGAGTAAAATAATCAAATTTGCAAATGACACAAAATTATTCAAAGCTATTAAAACCCATGTGAAAAATTGCAAGAGGACCTTGATAAACTGGAAGATTGGGCATCCAAATGGCAAACTACGGTTACACGATGAAAGGTTCCACATTAGGAACCACCACCCAGGAAAAAGATTTAGGCGTCATCATGGATAACATGTTTAACCCTCTGCCCAGTGTGTGGCGAAGGCCATGAGAGCAAATAGAATGCTAGGTATCATAAGGAAAGGAATGGAGAATAAAACAAAGGATATTATAATGCCTCTGTATCGTTCCATGGTGCAACCGCACCTTGAATATTGTGTGCAATTCTGGTCATCGTATCTTATAAACAAACTGAGCACCCTAGGGATGGACCCTAAAGTTACTGCTTGGGTTAGAAATTGGTTGGGTGGGAGGCGGCAAAGAGTACAGGTAAATGGAGCTCACTCTGAGGAGAAGGATGTTACCAGTGGTGTGCCCCAGGGATCTGTCCTTGGTCCGATTCTTTTTAACATCTTTGTTAGTGATATAGCAGAAGGGCTGTGGGGTAAGGTTTGCCTCTTTGCGGATGATACCAAAATCTGCAATAGAGTAGACACCCAGAAAGGTGTAGATAACATGAGGAGGGATCTAGCTAAGCTTGAAGAATGGTCAAGAATTTGGCAGCTGGGATTTAATGTTAAAAAATGTAAGGTCATGCATTTGGGCTGCAGCAATCCAAGGGAGCAATATAGTATAGGGGGTGAATTACTTTTGTCCACTAAAGAAGAGCGGGACCTAAGCGTGGTTGTGTCTGATGATCTTAAAGTAGCTAAACAGGTAGAAAAGGTGACGGCAAAAACTAGAAGGATGCTTGGGTGCATACGGAGAGGAATGGCTAGCAGAAAAAAGGAGGTGATAGTGCCTCTGTATGTCTTTGGTGCGACCTCATTTGGAGTATAGTGTGCAATTCTGGAGACCGCACCTTCAAAAGGATGTGAACAGGATGGAGTCGGTGCAGAGGGTGGCTACTAAAATGGTTAGTGGTCTTCATTATAAAGCATATGAGGACAGACTTAAGGATCTTAACATTAGAAGCTCCAAAAGGCATTTTATCTAGAAACCCCAAAGTATGTCAATTGACGCATTATCACAATGACTGCGTTTAGCATGAAATGCAGATGTGAATTAATGTGAAGTTACTTATTTGTTAAATATGTGCAGTATGTGACATCATTACATGACATCATCGTGTGTTTATTATTTGTAATGTCGGAGTAAAACTGTAAACAGTGATTGAGATGCGCCACCTAGTGGGAACATGAATTTATACCTAGAATCCCCAAAGTACGTCCATTGACGCATCCAAGACAATTGAGTGCGTCAATTGACGTACTTTGGTGCTTCTAGGTATAAATTCATTTTCCCGCCAGGTGGTGCATCTGTCATTAATTTTTGATGCACATATTTGAACATCTTGACCTTGCTAACAAAGTCATGGAACATGACTGACATGGTTCTAGCAGTAGCGCTGGTATACAACTTCGAAGATGCATTTGCGTCAATTGACGCACTTTGGAGCTTCTAGTGTTAATATGTACACCTTAGAGGAAAGGCGGGATAGAGGTGATATGATTGAGATGTTTAAATACCTCCATGGCAAAAATGTTCAGGGGGAGAGCCTCTTTCAATTGAAAGCAAGTTCTGCTACGAGGGGACATGGGATGAGGGTGAAGTGGGATAGATTCAGGAGTGATGTGCGGAAATATTTCTTTACGGAAAGAGTGGTGGATCTGTGGAATATTCTCCCAGTGGAGGTGGTAGAGATGAGGACAGTAACTGAATTCAAAAAAGCATGGGACAAACACAGAGGATCTCTAAAGGAAAAAAGGGGACTGTTCTAGTTGTTGATATGGTAGGACAGACTAGATAGGCCATGTGGTCTTTTTCTGTCGTCATGTTTCTATGTTTCTATGTCAATGTTCTCACCACCTGTAGTTATTTGTAAAATGTTGGGGGGGTTTTAACTCCTGAACACAAGAGAGACTGCAGATTGCTCCTGACCTATTACAACCCTAAAGCTCATGACATTAAGCAGAGGGTGAGGGAATGAAGGCTTAAGAAGGGGATCAGCATGAAAGAGGTTCTTTTTTTTTTTTTTTGCATTTTGGGTTGAGAGTGGAAGTTCTGACCAAGCTATGCATAGATATTGGGGGATGTCAATGAAGAAAGGGCCAGAAGAGGCTCCTTTTTTGGAGGGGGATTTGTCATGGGGGGTTGTTTTGGCACAAAGGATTATAAGTCACAGCAGGAATGTATATCTATCAGGTGAACCTGTGCAGATGTTACTACTGTACCCACTGGTAAAGTCTATGCATTCCTGGCCACTATAGCAATTTCTTCAGTAGTACTAAAATGCAGTAGTTCATTATTGCGATTTAGTGAATACTATTTACTAAAGTGCATTAAAAACACACCTTTAAAAGCTTTTTAATACCCTTTAGCAAATAGGCCCTTTAGGGCATCTCTTAGGTTTGTAAGATTTGGCTGAAAATTCTGCTTAATTAATGCACCAAAGTGAAGCACTGATCTTTTTGTAATATGTTACTCTCAGTGAGCAAAATATGCATTAAGAAATTAGAAACTTGAAAGGGTTTTTCCATCCACTTTATACTCTTGTCTATTTTTAAATCCTAAACCATTTTCATACTTCAGAATATAACGGAGCATAAAATTAAATAAACAAAAGAAGAAAATTCATCTACTTGACAATATAACATTAAGAAAGTAAGAAAGCCAAGGCAAAGTTTAAGAAAAATTAAGTCAGAAACAGATTTTGAGTGATAAATGTATCTATGTGGCTCTTAGAACATTCTAGAAGTATTTTAACATGCTCAAATTAATTGTATGGAGCCAAAATAAGAACTTTTGTGTAACCCTATTAATAATAATGTGGGAAAATAAGTCTGTCAACCGGCAGTGTGTGCTGAGGAAAGCATGCATTCCAGCAAAGAGCAAGCATGAAATGGACTTGGTGGATGGAGGCCACTGAATTAGAGATGGGTGAACCAGCCGTGACCTGGCTCAGATAACAGCTTGGATGAGCCTTGCCTGGCTCATGGTTTTGTCCATTTTTCCAAGGCAGTTCCAACCAAGAGCCTGATTTACTGAGTTTTCTCTCCCATTCTGTGGTCTCTGGGGAAAAAAAGCATCATAAATTTACTTTGAAATCTGAATTTTCTGGGTGATTTGGATTTGTGTATCTTGTGTTAGCTCAGATTTTTCATAAAAGCCAGCTTGGAGGATCTTGGGCAGAGGCTTACAAGAGCTGCCTCATTTTCAATGCACATTCTGATTTGCTGAGGTACTGCTTTTGGTTCAAATAGTTTTTCCAACTAATCGCCGTTTCTTGGCAGTTATTGTACTATAGTCAGACATACAGTGAGTGCCTGGCTTGTGAGTCACCCTTGTCCAGATTCATGAACTGGGTCACAAATAGGAATCCAAGTCAGAGCTGGCTTGGGTTTTGGAAAACAGATCAAACTTTATTGCTGCTCATGTTGAATCAAAATAAGCTCCTCCACCAAATCTACCAGCAAATTTGAAGCCAATCTACTTGGCATTCTATTTGTATATTTTAAGTGTTTATTTCTAGATTAACCATTTATGCAACCTCTGCTAAATTTTTGGCTAACCATGTGCATATCAGATAGGAACTAAACATGTGTGTGCAAGCTTTGAAGGCTTACGTGGCATGAAGAAATGTTCCCCCTCAGAAGTGGTGCCAGCACCTTATACATCGAAGATGCCAAGTTGAGGCTTCTCTTTTTGTGCATCTGTATATTTATAAAATGGATGTTCCCACTATACATGCCAGAAAATACACATGCTTGCCTGCACATATTTATGCATATTTCAAAAAGGCTCCACGTTCAGCAGGACATTTTGTAAAATATTGCTGGAATTGTGAATGTCCCAACTTGGAGTTCCATCAATATTCTATGTAAAATGAACCATCATGTGAAAATATATCACTTTCAACAATTTGCAAAGGATGGATCTTACAGTTTAACCAAAGGGTGCCATTCTCCCAAGGCAATTGGTACTATCATCTTCTTGAGCGTTGGGAGACCATACACATAGCAACCAGTAATAAACTACATGGTCCAATCACTGGGTGCCACCATGCATGGCACCCATTAAGAAAGTAATAAGATTTAATCATTAAGTTTCATGTAGAATTTACAACAAAGAAAATTAAATATACATCTGAATCGCTAAGAGCCATTCCAGCAGGGATAGTGGAGTAGCAGCAGGGGGCAATGGTAGAAAAAGCATGCAGGGCATGCCTCAATCTTACTGTGTATGTATATCTGTGTTTTATAGGTGTATGTGTGTATGTATGTTTTTTGTCTGATATTTGTATGTCTGTTTCATGTGTGTTTTGTCTGACATTTGTATGTCTGTTTCATGTGTATAACTGCATGTGCATGGGTGGGTGATTGTGTTTGAATATGTGTGTCTGTGCATGTTTGTGTGTGTCTGGGTGACATGTGTGTGTGTGTGTGTTGGCTCTCTGTGCATCTGCAACCAGAAGAGGAGATGAGAGGGGAGGGCAGTTTGAAAGGTGCAATATCCTAAGACAGGGAATTTCTTATGTTACAGGAATCAGTGTCTGTGTGCTGCAACTGCTGGAACCGCTTCTCCCATAGAAATGCATTAGGCTATTTTTTGGGGGAGGGCGGAGGGGGCTTATTTCTCTGGAACCCCCAGTCTGATCTGGCCCTTTCCAAACTTGATGTGTCTTTTCACCGATTTTAACCCCATGCCAAATTTAATCCTTTTCTGTTGTTTTCAGAGAGTTCTTTTGCCCCCAGAAGGTTTTTTTTTCAACCTCTTATCTATAAGATTCAGTTGGTTTGAATGAATGAAAAGGTACCAAGTCAGAGCCAGAGGCAGGGTTCCTCCTTCCACTTCAGCTGCAGTGGAAAATGAAAGCAAATTCAGAGTTTTAGAGTGTAACAGAGAGAGGATTTTCGTACAGTTTTGCAGTCACTGGTGCTGACGCACCTTGATTACTGTAATGCTCTTTATTTAGGGTTATCCTTAAGCTCTTCTCAAGTGCTGCAGATTGTACAAAATGCAGCAGCCCATATGTTCATAGGAATTAATCGTTATGAGCACATAACCCCCATTTCATCATCCTTGCATTGGCTTTCAATTTTATGGGGAATAAAATGTAAAGTTTGGTTATGGCTTTTCAAGCATTAGGTGGAGAAATGTCACACTGTATTGTTTCGGCTTTACAAAGTTATGCTCCCAGGTGTGATTTACGATTGGCTACTCAGTCCTTCTTGGCCGTGCCATCTTTATGTGCAGTATTTTCAAGTGAAACACATGCTCGTGCATTTTCTATCGTTGTTATTCGATGATGGAACTCCTTAACACCCGAATTAAGGAATCTTACTCATGTTGTAATATTTAGGAAGGAATTTTGCCTATTTTTGCTATGGCTTTGCAAGGTGAAGCGATATTCAGCTAGCATATATGTAAAGTAATTTACCGCTGTAAATATTTAAGGAAAAAGGATTGGGTGTACTGTATGTCTACTGGAATTTTAATGTGTGTTCTGTTGTACCCTGCCTAAAATTTTAAATATCTTCTGGCTATAAGTGTTTTAAATAAATAAATATAAAGCACCGCTAGGAAAAATATGGCAAGTGGCAGGAGAGTAAACATTGAAACCTAGAAACATAGGCCATTTGTTGTCATTTTTCTATCTAGTCTGTCCTTCCATATCAACAATTACAACAGTCCCCTTTTTTCCTTTAAAGATCCTCTGTTTGTCCCATCCTTTTTTTTTTTTGTAAATGGTCTTGTCCATGTTGTGAGAGAGGTTACAACTGAGAATGGTGAATTTTCTGAAAGCTGTGTTTTTTGCCTTTATTTGTGCAGCCATTTCTTTGGAGAACCAAACAAGTTTCCTTTCCTCTTGTTTTTATTTACTTTCCTTACATATGTATCTGTTGCCCCTTTTATTACCTCCTTTAGTTTAGCCCACTGTAATTCCACTTTCCTTATCCCCTCCCACCCTATCAACTCCTCCTTCAGGCACTTGGCCATTTTACTGAAGTCAGCATTTTTGAAGTCAAGGACTTTGAGCTTGCTGTGATTTGATTCCACCTTGGCTTTTATCTGAAACCACACCGTATGATGATCGCTGCTGCTCACATGGGCACCTACCCGGATATTCGACACGCTATCTCCGTTGGTGAGTATTAAATCCAGCCATCACCTGGATTTCCCTGGCCAGTTCCATCACCATTTGTCTAAGTAATGCATGTTGGAAGGCATCCACAATTTTTTTACTTCTTTCCAGATTTTCAGAAGGAATACTCCAATTCACATCGGGTAGGTTAAATTCACCCAATATGATCACTTCCCCCTTCATGGCTATCTTTGCAATATCAATTATCAATTCACTATCCATATTTTTAGTTTTAGTTGGAGGCCTGTAGACTACACCAGTATGGATGGCAGTGCCATCGCCTCTTTCCAACACAATCCACAGCGCTTCTTCTTTTCCTCATGTCCCCTGCATTTCAGCAGCTTTAATATTGCTTTTGACATATAGGGCTACTCTTCCTCCTTTTCTACCCTCTCTATCTCTTCTAAGTAGATTATAGCCAGCTATGGCTATATCCCATTCATGCAACTTGTTAAACCATGTTTCTGTAATGGCCAGAATGTCCAAGTCCATTTCCACCATTAGGGCTTCCAGGTCAGAAACTTTGTTGGCTAGGCTTCAAGCATTTGTGCTCATTGTTTTCCAGCATTTGTTGACTGGCTTGCCTGTATTTTGCATGGATTTTGTACTACACTCCTCTTCCCACTTGCCATTTATGTGTGGTTTAGAAATGTGGCTGTTTCCAATGTTGTTATGCTTTTGCTGGGAGTGACGTCCTGTACTTGTCCTTTTCCATTCATTACCCCCTTTCCCTAGTTTAAATGCCTGTCCACATACTGCCTGAATTTTTCACTCAGGATCCTTTTCCCTCCGACAGAGAGATGTAGTCCATCAGCACAGTATAGTCTCTTGTTGATCCATCTGTTTCCCCATTTGCCTATATATCTAAATCCTTCTTGTTTGCACCTGGTTTGGAGCCATGTATTAAAGTTATTTATGCGATGCAGCCTTTCTGCCCCCTTACCAAAAATAGGTAGAGCTTCTGAGAATGCTATAGTGTTAGCAATGGGCTTGAGGTTCCCTCCCAGAGTCTGGAAGTCCCTTTGAACTGCAGAGGCACTGTTTCTAGCCAGATCATTTGTACCCAAGTGGATGACAATGTCAATTATGGAGTGCTCACTTTCTGCACTAACTATACCAACAATTTGATTTGTGTTCCTGCTGGCTGAAGAGCCTGGGAGGCATTTGACCCTCTTCTCTCCTTTGAACTGTGTTCCCAAGTTGGTGCCTCTGATGATGGAATCTCCAAGTAGTAGTAGTTACCTGTTTTGTGATTTTTTTCTTCATATTTGGTGCATTATCAGTAGATTGGGCATTGACTCTCCCATTTAAGGGCACTTCATTTTCCACGGATTGGGCACCATCATTATCCAAGGCAGAGAAGGCATTATGCAGGGATATCTCTTGATGTATAGGATGTCTCTGTGTTACAAGTCACAACCTACTAGAGCCCACTGTGATCCATTTGTTCCTGGGCTGTTTGATTCTTTGGGGGAGCGGTGATAGATTTTGTTCAGTTTGTACCCTAGAGGAGATGTGTTTAATTGCAGCTAATTCTTCCCTTAGTAGAGTCAATTTTTCATGCATAGCAGCTAACTTGAGGCATAAAGGTCAAGTTAGATTCCAAGTGCTTCTTCTTAGAATAAAAGCACCACAGTTACTGCTTTGAATACATGGCATGCTGATTAAGACTGTTATAAAGCACTCGTCTACTTTTTGAAGAAGAAAACAATCGATCTACATTTGCCCTTTTCACTCCATGCATTAATTTATAGACCTCTATCATACCTTCCCTCAGCCGTCTCTTTTCCAAGTTGAAGAGCCCTAACCTTTTAAGCCTCTCCTCATAGGGGTGTCCTGCCATTTCTTTCTCTATAACATCAACAAATTCCGCACACTACTAAGACCCTTATCCACTCCTTAATCACCTCCTGTCTTTACTATTGTAACCTACTCCTTGCTGGTTTCCTGCTAAATCATCTCTCTCCCCTTCAATCTGTTCAACACTCTGCTGCACGGCTTATATACAGGGATACATCTAGGGGGAGGGATACATCTTATGAAGGTCAACATAAAAGAGGAAGGCCAGCAATGAGATGCACTGATACAATAACAGCAGCTATGGATGCCACTCTATTTACCATGAGCCGCCTGACTGAAGACCGAACACAGTTTAGGACAACTATCTAGAGTGTCATCATGAGTTGACACCGACTTGACAGCACTTAACAACAATAACAACATGGATCCTCTGAGAGTGGTCCAACGAGGAATGCTTCCTGAATGGCTGGCTTGGCCAAGGCATACTTGCACATTTCCATCCACAAGGATCAGCAGTATCTCCTGTGCTTTGTTTTTGGTTCACACTTCCAATTTGCCAGTCTACCTTTTGACCTCTCCTCTGCACTGAGAAGCATCCCTGCCTGGATGGTTGTCTTATTTGGACCAGATCAATTGCAAAGCCTTTCACATGTTGGCCTGATTTATGCAGTCTCTGGAGAGTCTAGGCTGGGTGATAAATTATAACCAGAACATCATGAAGACTACCTAGTTGCTAGAGTTCTTTGGAGTATGTTCCATCACCAGTTCAGGAAAGATTTCCTGCTGAAGAAGAGGGTGGTGAAGCTACATTCTCAGCTCTAGGCATTTCAGAAGCAGCAGCTTCCAAAAGCCTGGGACTACCTCCAATTCCTAGAGTCGATGGTGACAATGGTCAAGATAACCCCCTGGGCATAAGTACACCTGCATCCATTGCAAAGATCCCTCATGTAAAGGATTTCTAGCAGACGTATCAGCAGGGCAGGCCCTAGAGTTGGTCCAAAGTATTGGAACCCTGGGTGAAGCTCAAGCTTTACTCCCCCTCTGGCTGTCAAAATCTATTATTAAATGTTGAATAACTTGCTTTTGCTGCCCTCCAGAGGTTGCTGCCCTAGGTGACCGCCTACTTTGCCTAGTGGTTGGGCTGCGTATCGGGTACTGAAAGTGTCATAAGGGAAGAGGGTTTGGAAAATTTTATTGCTAGTGCACTAAAGAGGTAAGGAGGTAGGATGTGATACTGCCAGAATCAAGAGCACCCCACAGAAAGAACAGGTAGTGAAACTTATGAAGGATACCCTGGTATATGATCATCTGCTCTACCCTCCGCCTCAATTCCAGCATCAGCATCAGCAACATCACCTGAGGAAGACGAGAGGAAGTCTCGTAGGACCTCAGAGTTATGCGGGCATTTAAAGTGCTTGAGGAGCTATGTAAAGCAGATTGTATGTACTATTGGAAGGCCATTAGTAGAGGAAAGCTAATGGGCCTTCTTCCCAACAGTGGCATGCTGCATCTTTTGCAGAAACAACATTCTTTTGAGCTAAGTTCAAGGGAGACTAATAATAATATCAGGCTGGAGACTCCATCTTCCGCTTCATGCAGCAGTGGCAAGGAAGCTACAGAAATGAGGAAATCTGTTTCCCAAGCTGAACCCCCAGTGAGATGGCAGATGAGCAGCCCGATGTCCATGTAAACAGGTCACCGTGGAAGAGATGAGGCGGTGTTCAGCATCAGGTAGAGAAGGCATTTCCCTGTCCCCAGAGCGCCTACATTGTGAGTTTGATATTTATTGCATGATTTATAATATCTAATGTTTCAATAGAGTTTTTTCTATGCAATATTCTTCTTGTATATTTATAAACTGCAAAAAGAAAAGAAAATTACAGAAGTGTCTACTTGTTTTATTAATATAGATTAATAAGGCATCTTTGTCATAAAACAAAGTTAATGGATATGTGCTAAATTATGGTAATTAATTATTTTGCCATTCATCAGGCAGGGTTTTAGAATGCCTTGCAGAATATTTTGGTGTGCGTTGATGTTTGTATTTATAGAAGACTTGTGTCTGCTAAAGTTTAAGTTATAGTATACTGTTTCTTAAACATCTTTAAATCTAATTAAACTCTTTCGATAAGTGTCTGTGTGGTTTAGAGTTGGTAAGTGCTTGAAATAGGAGTTTAAAATATTGAAAGTGTCACCCATGATTCAGGACAGCTGTTGTAGATTTCTTAGAAATCCATTGTCAGTGCACTCGAAGACATAATTTGTCGATAACAGTATAACTAGCATGACTCATACCTATATGTCTAGTGCCTGCCAATGTTAAATTTGGGGCTCCCTCCCCCTCCCCCCCCCCCCCACCCACCATCAGCTGTGGTTATACCACTACTACAGTCCTGCAGACTACAGATTTAAATGGGAGAAAGAGAAATGCAGGTTTTGCATTTCATCAGAGGTAAGCTTACCCTACCCAGAGGCCCCTAGAACACAAGAGGCCATAGAAGGCAGAAAATTTGGATTTCAGCCAAAATAAAGGGCTTTGAGATCTTGAATATATGAAGAAAGGTCACACTGCAACATAACACCTGTCCTCATGTCATGTAGTCCATCAGCACTGGGGATCAGAGATTAACTCTATGGTCACCTCATCACCTATCTGCAGCATATCTAGATGGAGCTATGGATGCAGATTTTATCCTACATCAAAGGAGGTGCTGATATATTTGGAAAGATAAAGCCCTCTTTCTCTTTGATCCTTTTTCCATTTATAAGCACTCACTGGTATCCGTTAGGTCAAAGAGCAACAATGGTGTTCTCCTTAACTTACAGATCTATTGACTTCTTTCCTATTGTCCTTTTTTCAGTGCCTCCTCTGACTAGCTTTTGGGCAAAATAATAAAATAAAATAGGTTTGTTTTACACACATTCTCCTTCCAGGTCTAAAGGAGCATTTATTCATATTACCAACAATAAATGTAGATAGAGTGCTGCTGATCTTTGTGACCTTGAACTGCCTGGAGATTGTTCTAGCCCTGACTGATCTCAACAAGACAGCAGAGCCCCACTCTGGACATAACCTGTACCCATAACACACAGTGTGATGCCTTACACGGGCCAGGCAGAACTTGGCTTCTTTGAAAAGTATCAGAAAAATCAGAACAGGTCAAATATTCATCAGTCAATTATTTTGACCCAGAAGGTATCTTATTTTTGGAACATATTGGCATGCTATTAATTACAGATTATAATCATATACCCAAGGTACTTGAAGGCACATTTTACAAAGGATATCCAAGTGCATTCTGGGACATCAAAGCCAGAATGTCTGAAAAATAAGCAAGCACATGCAAGTTCAGGCACAATATCACAAATGTGGACATACCCGATATGGACGTCTATGGAGATATCTACATAGACATCCCCAGAATAGTATTTCCAAACGGAGACATCTAATAGTATAATTGAGTAGTGGGTTAGGAGCAGCATAGCCAGAGTTCAGATCCCAGTGTGGGCCTTTGTGATCTTTGGCTAGTCACTTAACTCTCTGACTTCTCTATACTCTCTGGATGTTTTAAGGCCAAAACAAGCACTTTTCTGTGGCCTATTCCTGCCTGCAGCAGGTCTAAATCTGGAAGTGCCTGCAGACGTCCCTGACATTTCTGAAATCGAACAGGACGTGTAAGTCCACTGCAGTTCCCCAGACATGCCTTCACCACACCTCCTGCCTACTTGGACATTCCCACACTGATGATGTCTTTAAAAATCATTCGTATAATGGTTCCACAGCCGTCTCCATGATTTGTACGTGCATGTGCACATCTTCAGACATCCAAATCACAAATAAGACTTTTAAAATGACTCCCTTTTGTCTGTGAGGTTTTCAAACCATTTTGCTCAGCATGAATTTCTAAGTGTACGTACTTTTTAAAAATCTAATTTTATAATCCTTCAATGTGAAAAAAGTCTTAGAATAAACAATAGATAACAGCTAGGAAGGTAGCCAACTTGGTCAACAATTTGGAAAGAACTATAACGGTTATAGGAGTACCAGAATGGTGCCACTATCAGGTTCATTAGACACCTACTCAGCAGATAAATATTCCATTGTTTCTTTTTAGAATTTTTCACCTTGAATGATTAGAAAATCAGACCTTTTCTAAAGTATGAATGCTTGGAATGTCAGATTTTATTCCTCTTGTGTGAATGCCCCTTAGGTACAAAATAGGAAAACAGGGGCCCTCTGAGTTTATTAACCCTCATTAGTATATTCTTGTGAACAAAGATCAGGCTATAGTTTAATGCAATATTTTTCAAACTTGCATCTCTTATAACCCCATTTTAAGAACTGAAAATTCAAGTGACCCCAAGATGATAATGAAATCAAAATAGCAGGTCTCCAGGCTCCTTCCCCTTCCTCCACTTATCTAAAGCAGGAAGGCAGCAGCAACAGTAATGGCAGTCAGCACAGGGTCCCTTGTGCCAGTGTGTAGTGTACGCTTATAGATGCCAGTATACAGCATGGGTTTCTAATCTGACAGGAAGCTGATCCAGGAGGGGGCAAAGGCCTATACAGGCCACATGCTGACTGGTGATTGCCACTAGTTGGCATAGGTCACAGTGAACGTCCAGAGAGATTGGGAAATGGTCATGTCTCTGTGACCCCATTTGGGTTCCCGACCCCAGGTTTGTAAAACACTGGTTTAATGTCAAAGTTAAATAACTAGTCTAAGGTTTTGCCGTCAGCCTGCAGCTGGCTGTCTTCCTGCAGGAATCTTACCCAGATCAACCTCTGACTTCCAGTCAGCAGCTGTCAGTAGGTTTTACTCGGCCGACTGACCACCTGCAAATTCCATTCTGAGGCCATCTTGTTACTTTCTAGGATCTGTATATAAACCCAGCTCTGGCTAGACCTATTTGCCACAGCTTGGTCTGCACCTCAGTGTTTCCTTGTTCAGGGGCGGAAACTAGTGAAGCTTAAGCTTCAGGGCCCCTAATCCCGGAGGGACTCCAGAAGCGACTTTAGTCTACATTGCTTAAAAGTTTTGGGTCTACTGTATGAGAGGGGTTTTTTAGAAAATAATAATATTAATAATATAGTATAATTCAATACAAACTAATAGTTAAAATAAAAATTAAAAGGTTATTAAAGTATCGTGTAGGCTAGCATAAACGAAAAAATGTTCTGAGATGTAGTGGTTAAATTTTTTAAAAACTTGTGGTGATCTGTCATCGAACAACCCCATTGAAGAAGATAGCAGTGGTTACCCAGACTTTGTTGTTGGTTGTGAAGGGGCCCCAAAAATGTAGGTCCACCACTGCTTGTGCTTTAGCTCCTTAATTCACATTGGATCCTGTTTCGCTTTGTTGGATGTTCCTAGATCCTGCATCAGTTCCTTGTCTTTACTCCTGCCTTGCTCTTCTGTGGTGCATGACCTATGCTCATGTTTTCTGTCTCCTCCAGAGTCCTCCTGGTTCCTGCTTCTCACCTTGGATCCTGGGTTTGGGCAGCAAAGCCCTGGCAGCCACCAGCAACAGAGGGCTCAACCCAAAGATGGCTATTACAAATGGAAGACCTCATCCTAACTACTCCTGGATCTGGGGTGCCCTATCTTTGGAATAACTGTCTGTGAACCTTTCTTGTTCACAATTCTTGGGTCTTTTCTAATGAAGAGAACCATCACATCAAGCTCTGTCCAGTATGGACCTTACTGAGCGGCTATGGTCCTATCTGTGCAGAAGAAACTCTTGGGAGAATTACATTAGCAGCTAAACCAGTTGGACCAGTGTCTGAGGCAGCAGCAAACAGATTGAGGAAGTGTTCCAGACTGTCCAGCCCACCGAAGCATGGTCTACAGTACTTACTCTCCCATGTCCAGGGCCGGAGACACCTCCAGTCCTGCCTCATGAGGAGCCCAGGGTTGAGGACTCTCTATGCTTTTTTGGAGACCCGAATGTTCTATTGCATTTGCACTACAGTCTGCTCTTTTCCACAACCGCAGATCTAAGGTGGCTTACATTATTACATTGTTGATTACAGCAGCATTAGCTTGGGCCTCTCTACTCTGGGAAAGCCAGGACTGAATTGTCACAAACTATGATTTAATTTAATTTAATCCAGTTTCTTTTAACCTGCCCATATCAATAACTCAGAGCAGTTTTTCAAAACAAAATAAAATAAAATACATAACATGAAATATAAATTAAAATGCAATCAACAGAAGTTACAATACAAATTAAAATAAAATACAATAAAACAGAATAAAAATACCAGATTACAATTATAATCAATATACGTCTCATTTGATTTGACTGAGAATGGTCAACCAATTACTCAGTAGAAATAAAATGTCTTACAAACAGCCATGTCTTTAAAGGTTTCTAGAATTTTAAGTAAGACTGCTCACTGAATAGTTCCAAGAAAAGTGAATTCCATAGACAAGTGGACACAAATTCAAATAGCTTTTTTCTTTGCTCCTACTAGCTTAAAAACAGAACCAACAGACAATTTCAATTTATTCCTCTGTAAAGAGTGAGAGGTATTAAATATCAGGCTTAACTGTATATAAGAAACAATATAATTAAAAGTAAGACAGGGAAATTTAAACTCTATTTTAGCATTAGCTGATAGCCAATGATGTGAATGCAATAATGGCATAACAAGGTTGTTTCTAGAAGTTTTTAACAAAGCCTTGATCTCGATATTTTGTAGAATTTGAAGCCTAGACAATTATTGCTTTGGGAGGCCTAAATATAAAATATTACAATAGTCTAGGCATAACAAAATAGTCGCTTGGACTATCTTTGTAAGGCCAGCCAAAGAAAGTTCATCTCTAATGTCCATGGTCCCGATATTGAGTTAAGACAGCTAAGCGTGAACACAGTGCCTAGCCTTCACCACCATCCTCTAACCCCGCATATTCAATGTTGGGGTCATATGCGGCTCTGGCATTGAATATCTGAGGACGTCGTACATGTCCGGAAGCCACAGAGGCTAACTGGGTAGCGCCAATATCGTACCGCTGCCCGGTTAGCTTCTACAAGTAAAGTTAAGCCAGCTGTTGCTATGCCTATCTTTTACCCATAACCGGGTAGCAGTGCAATATCGCTGCTACCCAGTTAGCCTCTATTGCAGCCTACGATACGCCTTGATGCTAAGCGGTTAGCATCGGGGCGTGTAGGGGAGAAGAGCGGTGATATTCAATGGCACTAACCGTGTTAGTGCCGTTGAATATCCCACTGAGTGGCATTTACATGGTTTACAGGGCTGCAAACCATGTAAATGCCTTTCAAATATTACATAGTAACATAGTAACATAGTAAATGACTGCAGATAAAGACCAGTATGGTCCATCTAGTCTGCCCAGCAAGGTGGCAAGAGTAGGTGCACCTGCTTCATGATATGCCCTCTAGTTTTACAGCTTCCCCGTCTTTGGAAGAGGTTTGTTTGTTCATTAATACTCTTTAAGTATTTAAAGGTCTGAATCATATCTCCCCTGTCCCGCCTCTCCTCCAGAGTGTACATATTTAGATCTTCAAGTACCTTCTCATAAGGTTTCTGATGCAGGCTCCAAATCATGTTGGTCTCCTTCCTCTGAATCGTTTCCAGTCTTTTTACATCCTTTGCGAGATATGGTCTCCAAAACTGAACACAGTATTCCATGTGAGGCCTCACCAGTGACTTATACAGTGACATTAGTACCTCTTCCTTTGTGCTGGTAATTCCTCTTTGTATGCAACCCAACTTCCTCCTGGCTTTTGCCACTGCCTTGTCGCACTGTTTTGCCACTTTGACGTCCTCAGAAATAATCACACCAAGGTCCTTCTCCTGGTCCGTGCACACCAACCTCTCGCCCCCTATCGCGTGCATTTCACTTGGATTTCTGCTTCCCAAGTGCATGACACTGCACTTCTTCACATTAAATCGTAACTGCCAAGCATTAGATCATTCTTCCAACTTTTGTAGATCTTTGTTCATGTTATCCAGTCCCTCAGGGGAGTCCACTCTTGCAAATTTTCATGTCATCTGCAAAAAGACAGACTTTTCCATTCAGTCCTTCAGCAATATCACTCACAAATACATTGAACAGTGCTGATCCCAGGACCGAATCCTGGGCACCCCGCTAATCACCCTCCTTTCATCTGAGTGAGCTCCATTTACCATCACCTTCTGACGTCTGTCAGTCAACCAATTTCTGATCCAGTTCACCACCTTGGAACCCATCCCCAAACTATTGAGTTTATTGATAAGCCTCCTATGAGGAACAGTATCAAAGGCTTTGCTGAAATCCAGGTAGATGACATCCATTGCTTGCCCCTGAACTAGTTCTCTGGTCACCCAGTCAAAGAACTCAATCAGATTTGTTTGGCAAGATTGTCCTTTGGTAAAACCATGTTGCCTTGGATCATGCAACCTGTTGGTAATGAGAAAGTCCACTATTCACTCTTTCAGGAGTGCCTCCATTACTTTTCCTGCCACCGAGGTAAGGCTCATCGACCTGCAGTTTGTCACTTCTTCCCTGTCACCAATTTTGTGAAGAGGTACCACATCAGCCCTTCTCCAGTCCTGAGGAACTTCTCCTGTTTCCAAGGAACTGACCCTCCTAATGGTTAGAGCAACAGCCTACTACCCAGGAGATTTATTTATTTATTTAACATTTCCTCTATACCACTTTTTGTGATATCAAAGCGGTTTACATGGAACTCAACTATAATATACAAAGAACGAGCGTATGTGATTACATATAAACATATTTACAATGAGGTTATAGGATTAATGGGGAATTTTACAGATTAGATCATGGTAGTGGTAGAGGGGCATAACTTATATACATGCAGAGGTATAACGGTACGTAATGTATGATGGCAGAGTTGAGGTGGAGAGTCTACACGATAGACCTGAAGGCTTCTTCAAAGAGGTGCATCTTTAATTTTTTCCAGAAGTCATTTAGGTCCTAGGTGGTCCTTAATGTAGATGACAGTGAGCTCCATAATGTAGTGCCATAGATGCTCTTTGGCATACTGACTGTGAACGTTTTGTTCTCAGGACTGGGATAGTGAGAAGACTTAGATGTTGTTGTCATCATAGTCTTGTGTCCAAGTTCTTCTGAATGAGTGGTTGCAGACAGGTAGCTGTAAGCTTGTGTATCGTTTTGAATGTGGCCATGATTTGGGTTTAATTTTTACTGGAACTCTTTGTGGTCTTGAACAAATCACTTTACCCTCCATTGCCTTGGAAGAAAAGGCCTGGCAATCTACGTCAGGTCATACTCTGCCAGGAAAACCCAGGCAAGGCCATACCAAGCCATAAATGCACCCTGTGTAACTTGCACATCTGGCACACTCAGCCCCCCCCCCCCCATCACAAGTTTGCCATTTGCCCAGCATCTCCTCATTGTCCCTTACCCTACATGTCCAGCCGGCTGCCTGCCCTTGCCCTGCTGCCATTTTTTATGTTATCTTGGCAGCAACAGTGGGCGATTTGAAAAAAAAAATGCAGGTCTTTTCATTTTCGAGCTTGCCTGCATGTCTGATCCCTCCTTCCTTTGATGTATGCTTGCATCAGAGGAGGGAAGGACATGACCGCTATTCAAATGCGGATCTTTGCAACACCGTATTTGAATGGCTGTTTTGTTCTGCCCCCAGTGTGGAAACATAAAAAATGGCAGCGGGCAAGGGCAGGCAGCATGGGAGGAGCCAGGGCAGCCAGCGTGGGGGAAGCCAAGGCCGGCAACCTCAAATGTTCCCCTATTTCTTTGCATCCTGTGCGGCCGCACTGCTCACACTGCTCGCACAGGGCTAGGTACAGTGTGGTAGCCAGGAGTTAGCATTGACTTGAAGGCACTTAAAAAATTACTTGAAAAGGCTTGTAAAAATAGGTAGGCAGCTTTCTTCAAAACATAATCATTGGGAACATCAAACAAAGCTCAGCTAGAAGTAAGTTCCATAAACTAAGCACAGCTACAGAGAACACCTGATCCTGAAGTACATTAAGGTGAACAGACTGAAATGATGGAATAGCCAATAGCATGGTGTTTGGAGAGTGTAAAGAATATACCTTTAAAACTGCCAAAACACTCGATGGTGTTTCATGATTGAGGACTTTGTAAACAAGAACCAGTATTTTAAAGATTATCTGAAATTTAATAGGCAACCAGTGTAAAGCATAAAATATAGGAGAAACATGATCCCAGCAGCTCAGGTCCACAGTGCCCCTTGCCACAGTATTTTGAACTTTCTGGAAGATTTGAATAAGTTATGCAGACAACCCTAGATAAAGGCTGTTACAATAATTTAGGTGTGGGATAACCAAAGCCTGGATAACCGTGTGCAAGCTATTTATTTATTCATTTATTTATTTATTTATTCCCCTTAGTCCACCAACTTGACTGTAATTGTGCATACCAATCTTGGACTATATCAGGCATGTCCAATAGGTAGATCGCGATCTACCTGTAGATTGCGGACGGGTCAGAGGTAGATTGCTAGCCCCACTTGGCTCCATCTCTCCAGCAGCTCACCTCGTCGCTAGGAGAGAGCTCGTGCCGGCAGGTTGTCTGCTGAGGGCTTGCCGCTGCTAGTGATCCTTTGCCTGTCTTTTTTCCCTGCCTGCAGGAATCTTGCCTGTGGGTGTATTGGGGGCGCATGTTGTTTTTGTGCCAATAGTTTGTGGGTACCCCAGGGGCCGCCACACGCACCCCGTGATGAGACGCGACAGGCACGGCGTCATACCTGGTCTCCTGCCTCTCAGAATCACCCATTCCTGCCCCTGCCCCAACACCCCTTAGAAGTGTGTTATATACCGGGTGATATCCATTCACCCAGGCTTTACCTAAATACACTTACCGTATTAGTTGTGTTGTGTGCTGGTTGTTGGTCGCTTTATAGTTTGCTTTCATTAAACGTTTTCAGGCAGACACAACAAAGTGTCAAGAATTTGGTGATTTTGGCGGGCTTTTCCAATTTTGTTCTAACTTGCCTATGTCTTGCCTTCGAATTGGTTCAAACCACTGTGACTTTTGCTTGCCTCTGCAATTTTATTTTGCCTAGCCTTTGCATTGATTCCACACTGCAATTTTATTTCGCCTTTCCTTTGCGTTGATTCTACACTGTGTGCAAAATTTATTAAATCACGTGAATTTGGACTTGCTTGGCGGTATTTGATTTTATCTGGTTTGCTGGACAGGTGTTTGAGTTTTTTTGATGATTGGTGGTATTTTATTATTGGTGCCAGTATGATGAATTCTTATTTTTACTTTTAGAACTGCATGTGTGGTTTTGGCATCTCCAGTCCTTGTATTGCACATCATCCAGAGGTCTTCATTTCCTGTTGATCTTTAATACTTTGGGACAGAGACAGTTTTGGACCAGATTCAGCCAGTGTTTATACTAACTTAGCAGATTTGACCTTCTTACATCCAGCCATCCCAGTATAACGAAGATGAGTGTTCCAAAGAAGAACAAAACCTACCATTTTCATGATGAATGGGAAACGGACTACTTCTTCATCATGGCGAAAGACAAGTGTTGTTGTCTAATTTGTAATGCCCCAGTATCCTTGCCCAAAAAGGGTAATCTGGAACGTCATTATAAGGCTCTGCATAGCAATAAGTTTGATGCTGATTTTCCACCCAAAAGTGAAATTCGTAAACTGAAGCTCAAAGAACTTAAATCGAAATTGGCTACTATGATAAGGAAGCTTATCATAGCTCAGGAAGGGGCTATAGAAAAGGTGAAGTGTCTCTGAACAAGCAACCTGTCAGTGCTGGTACAAATGAGAAAACAGAATTTTGCCATAAAGGACTACCAGTAACAGAATGCACCAGGTTTCCAACAGCCATGAGAGGAGCTGAAGTGAGAAAACATGTGTTCAATCAAAAGGGCTATGAGGTAATCCCCAAGCACTCATTGCAAAGAGCAGGGCTTGATTCAGCACAGCTGCGCTGTGCTAGGATGGAACACTCATCTCAAAGGGCAAGGCCTGATTCAGCACAGCTGCGCTGTGTTAGGGAGGATCACTCATCTAAGCAGAATAAGAGTAGAGTTTATTCTACAGATGACCATCTTCATGATCACCTTGGATATCCAGAGAATTGTCCTCATTATCCTGAGAATCAGCTTGAGCTTGATCATCAGTTTCATCTGAAGGATCATCAGAAGCAGAAGCCAAACCGGACGGACAGAGAAGGAAAGAAACCCTTTGGAAGAAAGAGGAGAAAAGCCTTTGAGAGGTCTAGAAGAGTCCAAAGCAGTACGTATACTGGGAGGTATTCCAAGGGCCAGCATACACCATTGGACTGGGGAAAGCCAGAGGAATGGTGCTGCAGAGCTAGGAATCACCAGAGGCTACCTGTGAGGGAGAAAGCTGCACGTGGAAGGGACCCTAAGACCTGTGCCAGAAGGTATGTGAAGAGAGATCCAGTGTCCAGGGATCTGGATTGGAAGGCTGGACATAAGAACTGGACTACATACTGGCCAGGCTATATAGAGAGGAACTCTAGCAGCAATGGAAGCTCAGGTATGAACACTGATCTATGCCCTAGCTATAACCTTGAAAGACAGCAGGGAAACAAGTATTCTCCTGAAAATGCTCCATTGAGAGATTCATCTGTGCCAATCCATGATATTGAATCCATGCTTGTTGAACAAGGGGGAATAATAGCAGATGAGGATCCTGTTTATATGGACTGCTCTCTTTCTAAAACTCCGTTGGTAACTTTCTGTTATAAAGTACAGCAACCATCACAAAGAAATACAAATTTGTTCTTTAATCTACTTAGAAAAGCTCCTGAAGCAGGATTTGACCCACACAGTGGAAGGCAAGCCAGCTAAGGGGTTTCAGCTGGTAACTGCTAGCAATTAAGCCTTACCTAATTGCTTGTGAGCTAGGAGAGAATCACTTCTGTATCTATGTGGGAAGTAATCAGAAGTTAACATGAAAAGAACAGTTTGTTTCTTGCTTTGTGGCTTTTCATTTGTTGTTTTCCTGATTTTGACTTTGTTTTTCCAAGTTAACACTGAAAGCAAGTTACCTAATTTATGTGCTACCAAGCATATCTGTGTTGGGAGAAATAACCCCATAAATAAATATCTTATTGGCTTTACCCAAGAGCACAACTAAATTTTTGTCAGCAGCTGTGTCTGGTGTGAATGAACTACATTGCCCACAATACCTTGCAAATCATATAGAGATATCCACTTGCAAAGACTGTGAAGATTCTCACCCAGGCAGCCGTCTGACAAATGGCGTAGTTGGCAGGATTGCTTTTGCACAAAAGGGGATTTACTTGCAGAGGATTACAACTACAGTTCAAGTTTAAAGCTGGAAAAAAAAGATTTTCCCTCAACTATACTTTGGAGGAAAAGGGGTTGTTCCAGGAAGCTGTCCCAAGAGGAAAAGACCCTGTGCAGAGCTGGATTCATCACTGAGACAAGGTAATAAGTACCTGGGCATGTCTAGTGGTGAATGGGAGTAAGCACAGGGTAATTGAAAAAAAAAGAGTGTAGAAAAAAACACCTGTTTGGAAGGTGGTGCACTGTGTTTTTTTTTCTTTGTATTTTCTTACAGGGTTCAAGATGGATTCAAGGGAACTAGCTCAGTGGATGGCAGCCCAGTTCAGCAGGCAGCAGGAGCTAGCACAGCAGGCTCAGGACACTGCTATGAGAGCCTTAATGGACCAGCAGAAGCCAGTGCTTGATCTGGTGCAAGCCCTAGTTCAGCTGCAGAACCAAAGTGGAACAGATGCAAGACCAGCAGTGAATACTGGTACATCACATGTGGACAGTGTGGGACTCAATCAAGGGATTGGGGCATTTAGTTTTGGGAAATTAACTCCAGATGATAATGTTGATGATTTTCTAGAGTCTTTTGAAAGAGTGGCACAGGCATTAGCATGGCCAGAGACCCAGTGGGCAGTAAGGCTGGCAGCCTCATTAACTGGAGAGGCGCTTGCAGCTTACAGAGCAATGCCAGCAGCCCAGGCTTTGAATTATAAGGATGTAAAGGCTGCTATTAGAGATCGCCTAGGGTTGTCTATTTCAGAGTATAGGCGAATGTTTAGAGCTATTACATTGAGAGTGGGTGAAACACCCAGGGCTCTGAGTCAGAAAATCAGAGGTTTAGCTGTAAAATGGTTGGAGCCTGAGCAAAAGACGGTAGAAATGTTATTAGACATTATAATGCTGGAACAATTTATGTCTGCGGTCCCTAAAGATTTGCACACTTTCCTTATACAGCAAAATTGCCAAAATCTTGGAGAGGCAACCATGCTAGCAGAGAGATTCTTGGAAGCCACGCAGGCTTGCCATAGAATGGGTGGCCCTCTGAAGATTGGTGCTGAGGCAAGATGTGTTGTATCAGAAAAGAAAATAATTAAAAATGTTTCTGAAAATGAATGTACTGTATCAAACCAGATGACACAGTGGAATAGAAAGAAATGTTTCAAGTGTGGAAAATGGGGACATTTAAAAAAAGGATGTCAGACACACACTAGCTTAGTGGGTGTGGATTTAAAACAGCCCAAAGAAGGATTTCTTTTGATGGTTGATGTGCAAGGAATTACCACAAATGCTTTGTTAGACTCTGGGGCAGACCAGAGTATGATGTCAAAAAGGCTTTGGAAGAGGATAGAGGCCCAAGAAGGATTTGTGCCTAGAACCCCTGAAAGCCAAGTTCACATCAGATGCATTCATGGTGCTGCAACATCATATCCCACCTATAGGCTAAAGGTTAAGTGCCTGGGGGGACAAGAGGAAGTCCTGTTAGCAGTGGTGCCTAGGCTACCCTTTGATTTGGTTCTAGGAAGAGACTGGCCAAGATTTAAGCAGGGTCTAGTGGAAGGACTAGGAAAGAAGGAGGGAGAAGGTTTAATGGTAATAGCTCCCGGGCCTTTATTTGGAAGTCCTCAGACCCCAGCTAAAAAGATGGTTAAGCGTCCAGAAGACCAAGCTACCCCAAAGCAGACATTCGGCCTAAAGTACCATAGGGTCACAGAGAAGGCCCAAGCTCCTAAGCGGGCAACCCCTCAAGCTGCTGGGTTTGACCTGTGCAGCATAGAAAATGTGACTGTACCTAGCCAAGGGAGAGCCCTGGTGGACACTGGTCTCCAAGTGGAAATACCTATTGGATGCTATGGGAGAGTAGCCCCAAGGTCCGGATTAGCCCTTAAATATTCCATCGATGTGGGTGCGGGAGTAATTGATCCCGATTATAGGGGCAATATTAAAGTTCTGTTGTTTAATTTTGGACAGAATGATTATCACGTGAAGACAGGAGACAGAATTGCCCAATTGATCTGTGAGAGGCTCGGTTTTCCACCTGTGGAGGAGGTCACATCCCTGGAGAATTCTGAACGTGGAACCAAAGGCTTTGGTTCTACTGATGTCAAAGGGGTTAAAAGCCTAGCTGCCACCTGTGCCCGAGAGAGGGAGGTGAATGAAGAGGAAGATTTGGGACCCCAGGTATCTTATTGTAAAGAAAAATCAGAGCCCCAAATAGGTGAGGACCTGACAGTGGTACAACAGGAAGAAATTAGGAAATTGCTCAAAGTGTTTCCAGATGTGTTGACACCCATACCTGGGGAGACACATTTGGTTGCCCATGAAATAATAACTCCCCCTGGGAAATTAGTTCGTCAAAGGCCATACCGCTTGCCTGAAGCCAAAAGACAGGAAGTAGTGGCACAAGTCCAGGAGATGTTGGACATGGGAGTAATAGAGGAGTCAAAGAGTCCCTGGAATAGCCCCATAGTCCTGGTGCCGAAGCCTGATGGATCTTTAAGATTTTGTATTGACTTCCGGCAGGTAAACGCCATATCAGTTTTTGATGCATATCCAATGCCAAGAATTGAAGAGCTGTTGGACCAGCTGGGACAGGCTCAATACTTAACCACCCTTGATATGACAAAAGGATATTGGCAAATCCCTCTCACCAGGGAGTCGAAGCCGAAGACTGCGTTCAGCACCCCCGTTGGCCTTTTCCAGTTCAAGAGGATGCCTTTCGGACTGCATGGAGCAGCGGCTACCTGCCAAAGGTTAGTGGATCAGGTACTTCGACCCCACCAAAATTATGCTTTTGCATATATGGATGATGTCATAATCCATAGTAACACCTGGGCGGAGCATCTAAAGAGGATCAGGGCAGTCTTGTGCTCCATGAAGCAAGCGGGAATCACTTTAAACCCGAAGAAGTGTGCCTTTGCAAATAGGGAGGTAAAATACCTGGGCCACCTAGTGGGAAGAGGAAAAATTAAACCTCTAATGAGTAAAATAGATAGCATCAGGAATTTTCCTCCTCCAACAACAAAGAAACAACTAAGAAGTTTCTTAGGACTTATTGGATACTACCGCAGGTTTATACCGCAATTCGCAGAGAAAAGTGCAATTTTCACGGATATGCTGTGGAAGAATTGTCCAAACCAGCTAAAGTGGACACCTGAAGCTGAAAAAGCGTTTTCAGTCTTAAAAGGAAAATTGTGTACAGGACCGGTACTGAAAGGGGTGGACTTCAAGAAACCCTTTCTGGTTCAAACCGATGCATCGGATGTAGGGCTAGGAGCGGTTCTATCCCAGTGTCATGATGGGGAGGAGCATCCTGTGATGTGCCTGAGCAGGAAGTTGTCACCGGCTGAACAAAAGTATTCCACAATAGAAAAAGAATGTTTAGCTATCAAGTGGTCAGTGGAGGCGTTAAGGTTTTACTTTACAGGGAGAAAGTTCCAGTTGGTCACGGACCATGCCACACTTAAGTGGTTGCAGCAAATGAAGAACCACAATGCCAGGTTGACACACTGGTACATGGCCTTACAGGCATTTGATTTTCAAGTTGAACATCGTGCTGGGAAGTTACACAAGAATGCGGATGCCCTTTCCCGGATTACGGACTGTAGAGAAGAAGTTTCACCAGTGACACCAGTCCGTAATAACTTAAGCAGGGGGGTATGTGATAAGGAAGCTTATCATAGCTCAGGAAGGGGCTATAGAAAAGGTGAAGTGTCTCTGAACAAGCAACCTGTCAGAGCTGGTAGAAATGAGAAAACAGAATTTTGCCATAAAAGACTACCAGTCCCAGAATGCACCAGGTTTCCAACAGCCATGAGAGGAGCTGAAGTGAGAAAACGTGTGTTCAATCAAAAGGGCTATGAGGTAATCCCCAAGCACTCATTGCAAAGAGAAAGGCTTGATTCAGCACAGCTGCGCTGTGCTAGGATGGAACACTCATCTCAAAGGGCAAGGCCTGATTCAGCACAGCTGCACTGTTTTAGGGAGGATCACTCATCTAAGCAGAATAAGAGTAGAGTTTATTCTACAGATGACCATCTTCATGATCACCTTGGATATCCAGAGAATTGTCCTCATTATCCTGAGAATCAGCTTGAGCTTGATCATCAGTTTCATCTGAAGGATAATCAGAAGCAGAAGCCAAACCGGACGGACAGAGAAGGAAAGAAACCCTTTGGAAGAAAGAGGAGAAAAGCCTTTGAGAGGTCTAGAAGAGTCCAAAGCAGTACGTATACTGGGAGGTATTCCAAGGGCCAGCATACACCATTGGACTGGGGAAAGCCAGAGGAATGGTGCTGCAGAGCTAGGAATCACCAGAGGCTACCTGTGAGGGAGACGGCTGCACGTGGAAGGGACCCTAAGACCTGTGCCAGAAGGTATGTGAAGAGAGATCCAGTGTCCAGGGATCTGGATTGGAAGGCTGGACATAAGAACTGGACTACATACTGGCCAGGCTATATAGAGAGGAACTCTAGCAGCAATGGAAGCTCAGGTATGAACACTGATCTATGCCCTAGCTATAACCTTGAAAGACAGCAGGGAAACAAGTATTCTCCTGAAAATGCTCCATTGAGAGATTCATCTGTGCCAATCCATGATATTGAACCCATGCTTGTTGAACAAGGGGGAATAATAGCAGATGAGGATCCTGTTTATATGGACTGCTCTCTTTCTAAACTCCGTTGGTAACTTTCTGTTATAAAGTACAGCAACCATCACAAAGAAATACAAATTTGTTCTTTAATCTACTTAGAAAAGCTCCTGAAGCAGGATTTGACCCACACAGTGGAAGGCAAGCCAGCTAAGGGGTTTCAGCTGGTAACTGCTAGCAATTAAGCCTTACCTAATTGCTTGTGAGCTAGGAGAGAATCACTTCTGTATCTATGTGGGAAGTAATCAGAAGTTAACATGAAAAGAACAGTTTGTTTCTTGCTTTGTGGCTTTTCATTTGTTGTTTTTCCTGATTTTGACTTTGTTTTTCCAAGTTAACACTGAAAGCAAGTAACCTAATTTATGTGCTACCAAGCATATCTGTGTTGGGAGAAATAACCCCATAAATAAATATCTTATTGGCTTTACCCAAGAGCACAACTAAATTATTGTCAGCAGCTGTGTCTGGTGTGAATGAACTACATTGCCCACAATACCTTGCAAATCATATAGAGATATGCACTTGCAAAGACTGTGAAGATTCTCACCCAGGCAGCCGTCTGACACTACTCAGCAACAGTTGATGGCGAAGCCAAGGTCACATTCGGTCAATGCAACCATAGCATCCTTCAAGGTCAGCAACCTGATCACAAAGAAATGCAAACCTTTCACTGAAGGGCAATTTGTAAAAGATTGTTTTCTTGAAGCAGCTGACAATCTTTTTGAAGGATTTAAAAATAAGAAAGAAATCATAGCTGCTATTCAAGATGTACAATTGTCAAGAAACACCGTCGTGCGGCGAATAGAAAAGATGTGTGGAAACACAACTGAACAATTGTTGGAGGATGTTTCAAATTGTGTTGCTTTCTCACTCCAACTGGATGAATCTACAGATATAAGAGACATAGCCCAGTTACTAGTCTTTATCCGGATGGTTTTTGAAGACTTCAGTGTTAAAGAAGAACTACTTGGAATGATTTCTTTAAAATGGAGAACTACCAGTCAGGAAATATTCAGTTCTTTCCATTCTTTTGTGACAAAGTGTAATCTTCCATTGCATAGACTTGTTTCCATCACTATTGATGGAGCAAGAGCCTTGACAGGTGAGGTTAACGGTTTCATAGCCCTCTGTAGACAGCATGACGGCTTCCCAGATTTCCTTTCTTACCACTGCACTGCATCATTCACCAGCAAGTTTTGGCAAGCAAGAGACTCGATACAAAGACTGTCATGGATATCACTTTCAAAACTGTAAATTCAGTTCGTGGAAGATCACTTGAAAGACAGCGTTTCAATCTTACTCTTGATGAAGGGGCAGCGGAAATCATTTTGCACACAGATGTAAGGTGGCTAAGTAGGCACAAATTTCTGCAAAGATTCCGTGATTTGCTGAATGAAATAAGAAGTTTTTTGAAGGAGAAGGGAGATGACCAAGCAGAGTTGGAAGATGAGGAGTGCTTATATGATCTGGCATTTTCTGCTGACTTTACAGGTGAACTAAGTGATATGAACTTTGAACTACAAGGTAAAAACAAATGCATTAGTGAGATGATGAGTACAGTTTCATCCTACAAGAGCAAATTTGAGCTAATGATGACTGACCTTGCAAGCAACACTTTTGATCATTTTCCTAATACACAGGACCATCTGGGACAATATCCAAATTTTGTTTTTCAGAACGAGAAGTATGTGACAGAAATCTGTTCTGTTATCCAGGAATTCAAAAATAGATTCTGTGACTTCCAAAAAACTGGAACAGTTGTGGAGTACTTGTCATACCCATTCAAAGTAGATGTGGACATTAAAGAAACTGCAGCTGCTATCAGTAAAAATTACTCATTGAACAATCCATCTCTTGAAAATGAAATATTAACCCTTAAAAATGTCATTTTTCTCAAGACCCGTGCTGAGCAAGAATCGTTTTGGAAGCTAGTGCCTAGAGACCAATTTCCCAACTCGAAAAGATGCAGTGAAGCTGTACACTCCTGTTTCGGTTCAACTTATTTGTGTGAATCTGCGTTTTCCCATCTGAAAATGACAAAGAGTACACAACGTTCCAACATGACAGATGAAAATCTCCAGGATTCCCTGAGACTGGCCCTCACGCAGTATTCACCCAACTTCAAAAAGCTGGTGGATGAAATGCAAGCTCAGACATCTCACTAATGAGCAAGAGCGAAATATTAAAGATTGTGCAAGATCAGCCTGGATCAACACTCGATCTAAATTTAATACAAATTACTCAATAAAATTTAAAGAAAGTTATTACGACAGTTAAAGAAAGTTATTACTCAATAAAACTTTAAGAAAAAATGTACTTTCCATTTCCCCTCGCAGTTC